>JAGSMP010000194.1:0-1200000 GCA_029286625.1 Parnassius orleans
TTTTCGATCCTCTAAAACAATTGTTGCGTAATGACCTGTCCTTCCGAAGAACGAGGCCACCATCTTTTTCCCACGCTTCGACCTCTCTTCACTTTAGTAATTAGGAAACACCCAGACTGTCTCTTAGTTTCAGGATCATAACAATAAATACAGCTTTCGTCACCCGTAATTATGTCGAACACAGCAATTGAGTCACCTCCGTTAAATCTTTGAACCATTTCACGACACAAATCAACGACGGAGTTTTTGGCCCTCTGTCAAATTGTGAGGTATCCACTGGGCACAAAGCTTCCTGACCGCTAAATGTTCATGGAGGTTTTGTGCACTTGACTCATACCAATGCCTAAGCTTGTCCGAATCTCCTGATAAGTCACTCTTTTGTCAGTCTCTATCATACGCCACACAACACTGATGTTATCTTCAGTCGTCGCCGTAGAGATGTCCCTCACGCAGATCATCAGGTGAGATTAGTGCGACCACGTTTAAACTCATTAAACCAGTTGTAAACGGTGGCACAAGATGAGGCTTTATCGTGAAAGGCCAATCGAAGTCTTAATAACTTTCTTGTCGAGTTAAATGACATCGAAAGTCATAAAAAATCATTGTACGAAAATTTTCTCGCGTTAAGTTCATGCTGACGTGACACAGACAATTTTCAATTTGCCGCCAAATCGTAAACAAATGACAAATTAATAAAATACATACACAATAATATTGACAGAGTTTCATTTTCAAAATTTGAACTTATTTTTTTATTATATCGTTTACAAGTGGCCAGTTTTAAAAACTTTCAGTGTAGTCCTCGTATTGAATTTTATTGTTTACCAAAAGTCAGTAGTATAAAGACAAGCATGTTGGTTATTACGATATTAAGATTAATAACAAATTTCTAATTACCTATATTATCAAAAAATTTAATTTGCTTAATATTAGCTGCAAATTCTCTTACTTGTGGAATGTTATCCCACTTTCCTTTTGGTAACGAACTTTACATATTACGCATACTCTCATTATTACAAAAATTATTCTTATTATGTAACTAAAATCAAACATAATCAAACCACATAAAATACTTTTATTTTTAGTTTAAAATTCAAAATATAGAGATACGATTTAAATAATACAACAGACTTTGGCATATTATGTCAATTTTAGTTCCCAGTACGGACAATGAGTGCGCTTCAAATCGGCAAAGCATTTTGTATGGCATAGCCAGTCAGCGTACTTGTATATATAGAGGTCAGTGAAATTTGTCTATTGAAGTCTCCTTAGAGTAATTACATACATATGTATGCATAGAGGACCTTATAGTATTAATTACATACATGTATGCATAGAGAGAACCTACAATTTTACATAAATTGAGTCAATATACTTGTCTCGCTTTTAAAAGAGACAAATCAAATGAAAGATATTAGGTGTAATTCATGTGGAAATAGAAAAATGTCAAGTGGTCATCTTTAGTATCTTTTATACCATATTATGAGTGTAAGTACACTCGTATCTTCTGATTTACTAGATAAATAACATCCCTATTGAAGTAGTATTATATGTGACGTTACTTTACAAGACATGACGTCTTTAATCTATAGTGATTTCGTTCTGTTATACGGGCTTCACGAAATGTCTTTTAAAAACTATTTAGAAATTACAACTGTATTTTATTATAAAGACACAAATTAAGAATTGAATTTGAGAGGCGAGTATTTCGGATGAGGTGTATGACGGACTGACTGGTATTGCTAGTCTTGAAAATGAGAAAGTACTGAAGCTACTAAAGAGTGCTGACCGTGTGCTTTGTGTCAGCGGATCCCTATAAAAGGGATCTATAACCCCCCGTTAAGAGGAAACTCACCCTTGAGGTGAGTTTACGGCTCTCTATGCGTAGCTGTGGTTGATCAGCGCGATGATGACTTTCTGTATTTTCTTTGTTAAAATTAAATGCTCTCTGAAAGACTTTCCTCTCTTACAAATTATATAGGTTATAAAAGATATGCAAAGTGCTACAGATATAAGACTTATTATAGAAACTAACATTATACAAATTTGGACTTTCTAGGGTGTCTAGTCGTTTGATAATCTGATCGGAATCAGTGTCGTACGATTTTAAATTTTCTAAATTCAAGGTTTTACATTTATAGAAGACGTAAGGTTAACTGAAAATTTGTTAAAGTTACTAACAACACAACAGCTATCATTAATTATATTAAAATCGAATATATTCCGGAACATTTATACTAGGGTAGAGCTTAGTTTCTAATTTCAGATTCTTATGGAAGCTACGCAATCAGGTGGAATTGTGAGTAAACCCGTACCGGATAGAGTGTATTCAGTTAAATTGTTACTACACTCCATTGATAACTTAGTGGGTTTGGTTTGAACAAAATCCATTTGTTGTTGTATAGTTTATGCCTTATATCCAGATCACCGGAAATAAGTCTAAATGGACAGTTATCTGGGATTGATATCAAGGCTTTCGTCATAATTTCTATTTCACAGGGTACATTATTGATACTGTAGCTACATCTATAACATCACAAAGGTAGGTATTTGTCGGGATATTTTTACAATTATTTATGTCTTGTAGATAAACATAACTTGTTTTATCTTTGCTTAGCTACAAACTTTTCAGAAGGGATGATCATGGCAAAGAGTTTGCTCGATCTCGAGCATGTGGAGTTAACAAGGTAGGTTTTTATATATTATATTCTAACAAACTGACTAAAGGTAATTTTATGATAAAAATAAACTTATTGTCTAAATAATAACATACTAAATCAGCAATATTAATTAAAGTATGAATGTTGCTTAATTCTAGAATATTGGAAAATCTTTGTATTTTGGCATAATTCTTAGGTTACTAATTATATCATTATACATTTGAGTTGGGCTTAGTATAGATGGATGTAAGGTGTTGGTTTTACAAATAAAATTGAGGTTAACAAATCTTCAACTTTGAAGGACATTGTAAGTAAATTAGATAGCAAGGTATTTAAAACATTTGATAGTTTCGTTTGAAAACTGAGTATATTTAACATTTCAGATGCGTTTTAACAGTAGAAGATAAGAGTTCAATGGCTATTAACTTTATTTGATTGTCATTTAATTCCTCCAGGTTTATTAACATTAGAAATAGCGGATTTAGAAACTAAGATATGCCTTTTGATAGATTCTGCTAGTTTATTTTCATTATTAAACAGAGCATGAATAGCTTTGTTGTAGTTTTCAGCGTCATCTTCATCCAGTGTACCGAAAATGTGTTTAAATACCGTGCCAATACCTGAGAACCAGGCAGATCTCTTGGACATACCGTTTAAGATAATATGAAATCATTAAAATCTCTTAAGATGTCGTTGTAAAGTGCTTCTAGGGTTGTAACATATTTTCACACTGAGTATAATCTATTTCAGCACTCTCACGACACTGAAATCGGACTATTTTAAATACTTCATGAATGTTTTCCAAATGATGTTGGATTGGCTGTACGTCTACTGGTATAACGATGTGAAATTGATCATTAATTATCCTCAATGTACCAACAGGGTCGAAGAATATACCAGGGCTCTTGTCGATGCGTTCAACATATTGACCATTGCCGGTTGCAAGAATAATAGCACAAAATGCGATGGTGGTTCTGTAAATAATAATTAAAAGCTTACTAAGTCTAGATTGTATAATAATGTGTATATAATGTAAAAGGAAAGTGTATAAATTAATTGTAAGTATTAAAATATATGTCTTAAAACGAATGTAATTTTGATATTTAAGAACTTATCTCATGAGCGAGTTTTACTTCGTCAGTGGTGTTTAACATGGCGTCTGTTAATAAGGAGAGTAAGGTATTATTACTGTGGACCTTGACGACTTTGTAAGCCCTTCAAATAGGGGAAGGCTTTGCGAAGACGAAGATGATTTCTGATGTAGACGTAATCTCCTATTTTATATTTGACCGTGAGAGTTTCTGTCGTAGTATGTTTTAGACCTTTCTTTTGAAATTTGTATATTTTGTAGGGCTTTCTCGAGAAATCTTTAATCGATGCTGGAGCATTTTAATGTAATCAGGATAGGTAACGTTACCTTTTGATTCGAAAATAGCATCGGGAATATACGACTTATGACCAAAGTTCGTAAGGAGTGAACTGAGTTGTTGTATGGACGTTACTGTTGTGAGGCTACATTGCTGTATAGACGTATTTGTGCCAATCGGTTTGGTTTTCGTTCACGAAGGACTTAGATACTCTTTCAAAGTGGCATGGCTCCTTTCGAGAGCACCTTGAGTCTGGGGATGATATGGAAGACCATATCTGTCTTATTTTTAAAAATTCACATGTGCGTTTGAAAAGGTCAGCCGTAAAATTTGTTCCTTGATCGGTGATTATTGATTTAGGGATCCCAAATTGTGAAATGAAGTGAACTAGAGCTTCGCATGTTTCTGCGGTGACATTGGAAATTGGATAGGCTGTAGAAAATTTGGTTAGATCATCTTGGAGTGAGTATAAATCAGTTTTGTGAAAACCCGCTTCGGGTAAGGGCCTACTATATCTAAACTTATTTTCTCAAATGGGCGAGTAGAAGTGGTTGTGATTTGCATAGGAGACCAGTTAATCTTGTAACAGTTTATTTGTTTGGCAAAGTTTGCAATTTTGTACATACCTCTCTATATCTGCGCGCATGTTTTTCCAATAATAACGTTCTTTAATTCTATTATACATTTTATTTGATCCTAAGTGACCGGCTATTGGTATATCATGATTTTCTTTTAAATTTTCGATATCTCTGTTGGTACAGGGTATATTATGGAGTTATGATGTATATTTATTGTTATATTTGTATTGTTATATAAATACATAAGCATGCCGTATATTTTGACAAACGATATTGTTCGAACAGATTCTTAAAATCAGAAACTGCGATTTCACTGATATTACCTGAAAGTATAATGTCGTCCCTAGCGGCTTTTAAGGTCTTGAAGATTTCGGGATAGGAACAGTCATCAAAATAATATACTTTTGTGAAGAGAAGATAATAAATTTTGCCTTTAGACTCTATCTTTTTAAACAGTGAAGTTCTCGTTCTTCGTTTAAGACCTTTGTGTCACTTAAACCGGAAAGAATATCTTCAAGGTAGGGATTTGATTCGTCAAAATCGATAGATACAGGGACTAGGATTGTTTTGCAGTCACTTTTTAAAAGGCTCTCATTATACTCTTTTATATAAGTATTAAATGTCTCATCCTTTTTAGAAAACGTTTTAAGAATATAGGTAATCGTCGTTGCAGTGGGCCAAGTTATTTTCAGAGTCTTTATTTGATTCATTACAGGAATTTTGTGGGGTTTGCGTCTAATGGAATTGAATCAGTGTGTTCGGGATTCAGGAGTTCCGATGGGCTGAGATCCAAGTCACCCAGTTCAATGAGTTCTTCGAGAATGTCTGAAGGAAGTTCGGAATCTTGAGTAGTTTGGGGTTCTTCGTGGGAGGTGGAAGGTTGCGGATCTGAGATAGTATCATTTTGTACAACCGGTTAACAGAAACAGGATAATGCGTCTGCGTTACTGTTAATTTGCCCTTTTGTATTCGACCTCGTAGTCGAACTCTTCTAATTTAGCCTCCACCTTACTAATTTTGACCCCGGTCTTTGCAGTTAAATAACCACTTAAGTGGGCGGTGGTCAGTAATAATTTTAAAACGACGGCCATACAGGTATGGCCTAAATACTAGTACCGAAAAATTTGCTAAGCATTCCTTTTCTGTTATACTATGAGTTACACTCTGCTTTATTTAAAGTTCTTGAAGCATAAGCGACAGGTCTATCATTCCCTATGGGACCTGTGATAATATGGCCGAAATAGCAAGTTTGATGCATCACAAGTCAACACGAGGTTTTGTGAGAAGTCTGGGTAGGCTAATATTGGAGCAGTAGTCAAGCACAATTTTAGAGTTTCGAAGGCTAATTGTTGCTCATTTTGCCAATCGAAAGGAACATTTTTCTTCAGAAGGTTTGTAAGAGGTTTTGCAATTTTGGATAGATTTGGTATAAATCTTCGATAGTATGACGCTAGTCCCATGAAAGATTGATGTCTTTTGGACATCGAGGTTGGGGTTGTTGAACTTTAGTTTTCTCTGGGTTTGGCTTTACCCCTCGTTGGTAATGTGACAAGATATGATACTTCCTTTCGGAGAATTCGCACTTATCTGGCTGGAGCTTAAGATTGAAGTGTCAGGTCTGTCAAAAACGTTAGAAAGATTATTTATGTGTGTTTGAAGATCATATGAGTAAATAACGATATCATCTAGGTAGACGAAGCACTGGAGTCCTTGTAAGAGATAGGGCAGTGTTCATCAACCTTTGGAATGTTGAAGGGGCGTTTTTAGCCCAAAAGGCATCTTGTAATTCAAAGTGTCCTTGCAGGACGGAGAAGGCAGTTTTAGGAGCATCCTTTTCGGACATTCTTATCTGGTGGACCAGAGCAAGATCTAAAGTGCTAAAGTATTTACATTTCCTAACTGGTCAAAATTTCTGTTATGTTGGGTATCGGATAGAATCTCCCTATAGTGATGTCGTTCAGACGACGGTAATCTATGACTACGCGCCATTTACGTTGCCCGGACATCGGTTTTCTTTGGTACTATCCAAATTGGTGATGACCAGGGTGATGTCGAAGGTTTGATGATGCCATCGTCAAGCATTTTATTGTTGGCGTTCTACTTCTGGCTTATGAATGTCAGGAAGCGGTAAGACTTAGTGTTAATTGGTATAGAAGATGATAGAATTTCGTGTTGCAAGACGTTTGTGTTATTAATTTGTCGCCAGGCAGATGAAAATATCAGATAAGTACAGCAAAGATCATAGTGCTTCTTTCTTCTTTGTTTAGGTGTGACAATCTTAAGAGATTTAGAGTTTGATCGGTGCGAGTAAGGGCGTTATTTCGTGAACCGTCCGAAGAAGTATAAAAGATTTGATGATTATATTTATTTTCCAAAGGTTGTAGCGTTAATTTTAGATCAGGATCGACGATTAATTCGCTTTCAGGTATTTACAACGAAATATTAATTCTTGAATTTGACTTCACTTTTACGATGCAGTTAGCTATTAGGAGCGAGTCTACGGGGTTCTGATCGAGAACAAGTCCTTCTTTAATGTCGGATTTCTAACAGAACACTCTATGATAGTTTCACATCGAGGTGCAATAGTATAGACTGGCTTAGTGAAACAGAGCTCTATTTCATCTTTATATATTTTTAGGTTGTTGTTGTCATAATTAATTTTGCAATTTAATTTGATAGAAGTCGCTACCGATGATTCCATCATACGGCAAATCAAACGCCGGAGTACGTAGAAGTTATGTTGGTAGGAACAAAATTCAATTGGGATGTGACCAAGGATGTAACAAGTCATTTCCTATACCAATTATTTCTATAGTATTGTTGTTTATTTCAGGCATTTTTCTACAGCAGAATCTTTAATAATACTGATAGCTGCGCCGGTATCGACGAGCAGGATAAGGATTTCGACGAGACAAAGTTTGAACTTTTATAAAAGGTAAGTATTTTTTGATGGATTTGTAGAGATTATATATTTTAATATTGTTTTCTTTCTTTTCAGATGCAGGAGACGAAATACTCTTCGATATGACGCCGTTGATAGGCTGTTTGGTAATTGAAGTAGAATTGTTAATTTTCAATCTGTCGGTTTGGGGCTGGATACCCTGTCAGTTAGATTGACTTGGAACAGGAATAGATGCAGGAGACGAAATATTCTTCGATATGACGCCGTTGATAGGCTGTTTGGTAATGGAAGTAGCATTATTAACTTTCAATCTGTCGGTTTGGGGCTGGATACCCTGTCGGTTAGATTGAGTTGGAACAGGAATAGAAAATGAGCGAAATGCTGTGTTATGATTGGCAATGGGTGAGTATCGGCTTCGCTATTTAGTCTTCCCGTGCGATACTGGACAGGAAATCCTCCGCGTTTAAATGATGGTTGGTGTTATCGACATTTTGATCGTCTGCAATAGCAGCATTGATATACTGATTACGATTCAGGAAAGTGTGAGGCGGTGGACCATTATTATTGTAGTTATTGCGATTAACATTATTACTATAATTGTTTTGAACATTACCAAATCGTCGTCGATTATTAGACTCGCGTTTGCGGCATGTTTCTAATGTATGACCGGGTATTTTACAATATCGGCACACTGGATAATCAGTTCTGAACATAGAGAAGACCCAGCTGAATTATTAAAGGCCTCTCTCGCGTGGTTGTTTGGTTTTGTTGAAAATTACGACTAGTAAAGCGTCTTTGGTTTGAATCCTGGGTATTTGTTTGACTAAGATGGCGTCGAGTCACCTGGAATATTTTTTCTTCAGACACGGCAAAATTAATAGCATCATTGAGCGTATCGGGATCGCGGCATCGAACTACTGTTGATAGACGAGTTTAAGCCAACCACGAAAGTGTGTAACGCTAAGTCCTGCATTGCCGCGAGACAGCCTGCCAGTTCTCCCTTTTTTAGTAGGTATTGATATATTTATTTCTGTTAATAATTTGAACAAACACGTCTCTATTCGTAGGGCGTACTGGTTGACCGTTTCGTTATTGGACTGACGACATTCTTGTAGGTCTGAGAGCAGTGCAGCGTAATGTTTTCTGTCACCGAATGGGATTTAAGAAAGTCTTCTAACTGTGACCAAGATTCAAATATTTTAATCGAGCACGCACTTTCAGCGTCCTTCTAATTGACTAAGTATGTATTTTAAAAGAATATCCTGTTGTTGATCTGACGCGAGGTTCATAGCATTACTACAGTTATTAATAAATGGCATTAATTTTTCTCGGTTGCCGTCAAACTTACTTATAAATTTACAAAGAATATTGAGATCGATGTTTGGTGTCGAAATAACCGGTGTAGGTTCGTCTTTAGGCATTGTGACGGACGAGGTTAGTCAAAACAAAGATAAGGTACTCGGCGTTTCGCGTGGGAGTAGTAGCGATAAGGCGTTGCACTGGTCTCGAATACAAGCAATGGCACACAATTAAAATATAATATTTAAAAGACACTTGATATACAATGAATTATGCTAAAATGAATGAATGACAGTGTAATTGAAATATGAATTAATTTTGTATTTATTTTTTTTTTGATTTGACTGTTTAAATAAATTAACATATTTTGTAAAGTTTATAAAATATTCAGTATTATTCACAATATTTAAGACTGTATCATTATAATATTCGTATAAAACTGGAGCGGACTTACAGGAACATGTCAGGTTTATGTACTTGTATTTTTTTTGATCAGGATTCAGGAACACGGCGACAGCGTAAAACAGCGAAAGTGTGCAGCACTGCTGACTTCGTAGACTCGGTTTGCGAATGATGTGCAGATGCTGGGTGGTATTCTTCTTCTACTTTCTTTTCTTTTCTTTCAGTTGTATGACTAGCATAAATTTTCATGCGGCCAGGCGGGTATCGTTTTCGGAAGTTCAGCGAAGAAACGAGTTTTAAGCGGTAAGTATTATAGAGATCACAACACAGAATGTTTTAGTAATTGCACAATTGAGTCCTCAGAGGCACCAGGACCTTTTATAGATCCTTCACCGTTGCCACCAATGTTATACGGGGCTTCACGAAATGTCTTTTAAAAACTATTTAGAAATTACAACTGTATTTTATTATGAAAGACACAAATTAAAATTGAATTTGAGGCAGTATTTCGGATGAGTGTATGACGGACTGACTGGTGCTAGTCTTGAAAATGAGAAAGTACTGAAGCTACTAAGAGTGCTGACCGTGTGCTTTGTGTCAGCGGATCCCTATAAAAGGGATCTATAACAGTTCATGTGCAACAATCAACATCGATATACTCGTTTTTGTTTAGTTATTTATTTTATTATTTTATTATATGTTAAAAAATATAAAGAAAATAGAACAGACTCATTATTATTCGAACGATCAAGTAAATTGTTATCGAAGTCAAGTGATGATGATTATTATATTACATTACAAATATTCGTTTCATAAACTTAAAAATTAATAGTTGAGGAGGTATGAATACTAAGTCTTGACAGACACACAGTACATTAGCAGTTGGATCCCATTTGTAATCCCAACTTTATATGCTGACTAACGAGGAGCTTGGCTTCGGTTGACTGTTTTCTTGATCTCGATAAAAGCGCTACTTACCGGGTCCAATTGTGAGTGTGAGTGTTTATCAAAATCGGTCCAGCCGTTCTCACGTAATGATCTTTCATGCATGCGGCAATTGATTTTAATTTATATAGATTTACCACTTTAAGTGGAAAACCATCGACTATATTCAACAAAGCTTTATCTGCTTGGATGAAAATATTTCGAAATAATGATTTTAAACAGGATCTTGATAATTCCGTGTAAAAGAAATTAAAACTACTACTGCGGCGTAAAATAAACTACTACCTTTTACCAAATAATATATATTATTACTTAAAAGATCTAAGACCCCATACCATCCCATAAGTGTAGTAAAAGACGACATAAGGAATGAAACAGGAGATGAACAACAGTATCTTCCTGATAACAACTCAAAATAATAAAGACTTGCAGTTTGCAAAACCACGCTAAGAGGAACTATGGCAAATATTCCCCTAAGTTCAGCAGTGGACTTTTGATAAGCTGGAATTAATGAATTAATGATGGGTAATATCTTGAGGGTGCAGAAAGGAAAACGGATAATACGTTCGTAATCGATTTATTGGTAGTTGTGACTAGAGACAAGAAGGCAGACCGCGGTTGTGCCGCTGTTATCATACTATCGTACCAGTGGAACAAACACAGTTATTATTCCTATGAAACCAATAGTAATTGTAAAGTTAAATAATTGTTAGTTATATATAGATAATTTATATATTTTGGCGGAAATGTACCGGCTAAATTTAAATACATTTCATAGGGACCTTTTCACGATATATCTTAAATTATACAACGGTTTCATTATTCCACTACCACTTTGTTTAAAGATGTCAGATGAAGCTTCCATAAACTTTCATTGATTTAAATAAGTATTGACCCGGACTAATAAAATCCTAACTTTTCTAAGTCATATACTAAATTAATTTATCAACAACGTTTTTGTTTCGCTAATGGCACATCAATAGAGGTGTCTATGGAATGGAAAAACGGCGACAACCTTGTAAAAGAAAGAAGGGACAATAATATAGCTATCTTATTTTGTACCAAGTTAAACGTCATATGTATAAAGAGTTCAGCTATAAGAATTTTGTTCTTATTTAGGACTATCTCTATGCTAGTAATTACTCAGGAGTAAATTACTAGCATGGAAATAGTCTAAATAGTCTGAGCGAGAGAAGTAAATTGAGTCAATATATTTCTCTCGCTTTCTAATTTAATTGTCAAATAAGGCAAAGAGAATCGAATTGAAAGATATTGCGTGTAATTTAGAAGCTAATTGTAGAGCTTTAATGACAAGTGGTAATTTTGGTCTCTTTATACTATGCCAAATATGAGTAAATACACTCGTATCTTCTGATTTACTAAAAAGTGACATCCCTATTGTAGTAGTATTATGTGTTACATTATTTCACAAGACATGACGTCTTTAATCTATAGTGATTTTTTCCAATGTTTGCAACAATCGACATCGATATACTCATTTTTGTTTATTTTTTGTTAATATATTATTGAAAAGGACAGCGGCTCCTCATTACCCGCCCTGCAGCGAAATCGACCAATTAGTGACCTTCTATTCACAGATACTAATACCACACCACTTTGGGTTTCGGAACAACGAAGTGGGCGTGACCCCTGAGAAGATGTGTTACTCAAAGCCCGTCTGCACTCTCTCAAAAGAAAGGTTAGACGACTGAATTACACGGTCTATGGAATGGTCCCGGTCTCGATGTCAGTCATCAGTGGACTGTATCTTGTATAGTGGGCGATGCTGACTAAATGAAAACCAATTATTCTTCATAAACCCCTTGGAAATGCGACATTGAAAATTTCACTACTTTTCCTATCACTTTTCCCTATTGTTTTCTTTCTTGATTTAAAATGGAAACTGGTAGCTGGTCCCGAACTAATTTTCAATTTTTTGCTTAATGCAAGGACACCTCTGGAAGCGGAGGGAGGTGGTGAATGCTCATAGCATGCCACGCAGCCTGCGTGGTTATGTGGGACTCACTTTGAAGAAGTGCCTACCCACTAAACACCACCTGGGAACTGCTTTAGCCATGGCCTTTGCCGAAATATGTTGCGACCCCCAGGGATAAGGGGCGCAGGCGGCAGTAGCCGCTGAGGTTGCCGCCTAACTAAGGCATATTATAAATTAGAGAGGCTCAGCCTGAGCCATGAAGAGCAGTCAGGTCGGCCAGCTGGTTGGGGGTCCGAGAGAGTTTGTCGATCTGCGGACTCGATAGCGAGAGGAAGTGGGGCTGTATAGGAAGCTGCCTAACGAATAAGGTGATTAGGTGAGATTCTGAGGCTTTGAAGAGTTCTCAGAGAGTGATTTAGGAATTGCTGAATTGTGGGGAGCTCTAAGTCTCAGTGGAGGTCGCGTTACGGACGTATCAGGGTGCGTTCATGGCCCAAATCGACAAAAGTAGTTTTGAACTATTTGTTAGTTCGTATAGGGTTTCGGTTTTACGTGAGCAAAATGGGGCTGCATATGTCATGACTGGTCGTATACAGACCTTATAAAGGTTCGCTTGTTGCGGAGGACATTTTACTGTGTCAACATACTGTTGAGCCCTACAGATAAAATCGCGCGTTTCGAGTTACTCTCTTAACATGGGGCTCGAAAGTGAGCCTCGTGTCAAGGGTGACACCTAAGTATTTGGCGAACGTATGCCAGGGACAGGGTCCCTAGCATACAGATTGGCGGTATGGTAGTGGGGCGGCGTCGTTTATGTTCGAAGTGAACGACGGGCTCTTCTCAGGTTCACATCGATACGCCATTTTGGAACCAAGCTCCTAAGTCATTAACTGACTTTTTGATCTTGTTCCGTATAAAGGTGAGTGAGATGCCCTTGCATAGAGGCAGTGTCGTCTGCAAAGGAAACAACCATTCGACTGGATGGGAATGTCGTTGGTGTATATAGAAGAGGGTAAGCACGGAACTATTAGTTTTAAAGTTTGCGAAACGAATATTTGTAATATAATATAATAATCGTCGTCACTTGATTTAGATAACAATTTACTTAATCGTTCGAATAATAATGAGTCTAGTCCTATTTTCTTTGTATTTTTAGACTTATAATAAAGTAATAAAATAAATAACTAAACAAAACGAGTATATCGATGTTGATTGTTGATAACATTGCGAACGAAATCACTATAGATTAAAACGTCATGTCTTGTAAAGTAACGTCACATATAATACTACTTCAATAGGATGTTATTTATCTAGTAAATCAGAAGATACGAGTGTACTTACTCTCATAATGGCATAGCATAAAGATACTAAAGATGACCACTGACATTTCTATTTCCACACATGATTACACAAATATCTTTCATTTGATTTGTCTCTTTTTAAAAGCAGAGACAAGTATATTGACTCAATTTATATAAAATTGTAGGTTCTCTCTATGCATACGTATGTATGTAATTACTATAAAGTTCCTCTATGCATACATATGTATGTAATTACTCTAAGGAGACTTCAATAGACAAATTTCACTGACCTCTATATATACAAGTACTTTGGACTGGCTATGCCATACAAAATGCTTATGCCGATTTGAAGCACTCATTGTCCGTACCGGGACTAAAATTGACATAATATGCCAAAGTCTGTTGTATTATTTAAATCGTATCTCTATATTTTGAATTTTTAAACTAAAAATAAAAGTATTTTATGTGGTTTGATAATGTTTGATTTTAATTACATAATAAAATTATTTTAGTAATGAAGTTTACGTAATATGTAAAGTTCGTTACCAAAAGGAAAGTGAGATAACATTCCACAGTAAGTAAATTTGCAGCTAATATTAAGAAAATTAAAACTATTTGATAATATAGGTAATTAGAATTTGTTATTAATCTTAATATCGTAATTACCAACATGTTTGTCTTTATATTACTGACTTTTAGTAAACAATAAAATTCAATACGAGGGCGACACTGAAAATTTTTAGAACTGGCCACTTGTAAACGATATAATAAAAAATAAGTTCAAATATTGAAAATGGAACTCTTTGCCAATATTGTGTATGTATTTTATTAATTTGTCATTTGTTTACGATTTGGCAGCAAATTGAAAATTGTCTGTGTCACGTCAGCATGAACTTAACGCGAGAAAATTTTCGTACAATGATTTTTATGACTTTCGATGTCATTTAACTCAACAAAAAGTTATAATGACTTCGATTGGCCTTTCACGATGAAGCCTCATCTTATGCCACTGTTTACAACTGGTTTAATGAGTTTAAACGTGGTCGCACTAATCTCGATGATCTGCGTGAGGGACGGCCTTCTACGGCGGCGACTGAAGATAACATCAGTGTTATGCGGCATATGATGAGACTGACAAAAGGTGACTTATCAGGAGATACGGACAAGCTTAGGCATCGGTATGAGTTAAGTGCACAAAATCCTCCATGAACATTTAGCGGTCAGGAAGCTAAAGCCAAACTCCGTCGTGTTGATCGGTGTCGTGAAATGGTTCAAAGATTTAACGGAGGTGACTCAAATGCTGTGTTCGACATACTTACGGGTGACAAAAGCTGGATTTATTATTATGATCCTGAAACTAAAGACAGTCTGCTGTCTGGGTGTTTCCTTCGAGGCTGCCAACTAAAGTGAAGAGGTCGAAGCATGAGAAAAAACATGGTGGCCTCGTTCTTCGGAAAGGGTCATTACCCAACAATTGTTTTAGAGGATCGTAAAACAGTTACTGCAGAGTGGTACTAACAATTATGCCACTTGTCTTGGAAAAGTTCGGAGAAACGACCTCGCAGTAGGATCCTCCTTCACCACGACAACGCCTCGTCGCACCGCCAAGCAAACAATCGACTAATCGGCGACGTCAGACGTGGAATTACTGGGTCACCCGCCATATAGCCCCGACGTCGCACCTTGCGATTTTATTTATTTCAAAATAAAAGAAAAACTTCGAGGAAAACGTTTTATGGACGTCGAGCAAGCAGTGGCTACGATTCAAAATGCCGTCGAAGAGACCCCTAAGGACGAGTGGGCAAAGTGCTTTTCTCAGTGGTTCCATCGTTATAATTCTTATGCTAAAAGGCCGTTATCTAAAAAAGAAACATTAAAAATATTATTGACTACAACCTAATAGCAAAATAAAAATGATGTTTTGCGTCAAAAACATAAAACGTTAGCTTTACACTATATAGCAAAACATAATTAGTATTATTTCTAAACGGATCGATCTTATTTGTTTTCCAAAACCTTTTTACGATCAGATCATACTAGCCACTACAGACAAAGGAGAGGTCTAGAAACGTGAAATATTAGATATTGTTAAATTTTGCAAACCCAGTTGAGATAGCTACTACTTTTAATAATTATTTTATGATTATTCAAATTACTCTACATAAAATTCAACGTTTCTGAAACTAACGACAAACGAAGAAGAAAAAAATGATGATGACCATGAACAATACAAATTGTCTGCTTAGGCAAGACTTACCGTTTTCGATATTTGTAATAATTCTATATGTAAAACATAATACAAAGGGTATCATTATCTCAAGGCTGTTTATTATTTTCAAAGTAGATGTCACAAAACATTTAAATGTAACAGCACAGATTATGTAATTCACATAGCCACAATTATTGGTGCCCTAATGCCATGTTTTTGATGTTCTCCCAACCTCAGCCTGATGCATCAGAAATAAGGTTCTTTTGAATCAGCTAGTCCATAATTATTCTTTATCTATAAGTAAGTGTTGTTGTCTGGCATCCTGATGTTGGTAATAATTACATTTTAATTATTTGTAAAACAAATGATTACAAATTTTGTACGTATAGTCACTAAGAAATATATAATGTATATTTACTGCTTTTATTTTAACTATATTTTAAAACGCATAATACATATGCTTTAAAAATGCTGTTTTAAATTGCTAAGTGTACAAGTTTTTGTTGTAACATTCTATATTCTAAAAAGTTATGAGCTTTATGGCGGTTGAGTTTACAATCGCCGTCTTTAGCTTCGTGACGCTAGTATAAAATTGCTATGATTCATAGCAAAGAATAATAAAGAACTTTAAGAAAAATACCTAATTACAATAATTTTAAAATCGATTTTAAGATTTTAAACATTGGACAAATACATGTGTAAGTATAACTTTTAGTATTTTAATTTATTGACTGAGAGCTTATTTTTACTTTATAATCATACATTAAGAGGAAGGATAGATAAATATAAATTTGAAACAAAAATATTAAATGCTACAATATAAGTCACAAAGAAAATTACACAAATTTAAGTCCCCTTTAACAAAGTTCACTGATTTGGGCAATCTTTGGCAGTATCTTTATGGTAAAGTTACAAGTACAGATCTTTTTCGCCGATAAACTACCTGTTGCATTAAAATGTTTGAGTTAGATAGATGTTTCTAACTCTGTCTTAATAATATAAATTTAATCAACTTACATTATACGATATAGGTTAAGGGCAGTCGCAAATAAAATAACATGTACTTGTTTTTTGTGAAATGAGAAAGAATGCTTTGGACAGTGGTCTCTCCTAGTAGGGATGATTTCTCAAAACACCTCCTTTTGCAGTTGCTTATATATTAACAGACGTACCGCACTTTTGATGCTGCTCTGTCTTTATTCGGAGATTTAAAAATCTAATATGAATATAAGGGTTAAACTTGTATTTATATTAGATTATATTCTATAATCGTCAATTAACTGCTTTTTATCTTCAGCAAATAATTTATATATTGTGTAAATGTTTGCGTCTTTGCGATGGTCCTAGGGCCACTCTGGCCACCCTTAACTTACTGGCAATCGGCAAAAATTACATTATCCTACGCTCAAAACTAAAATTTAGCCTAATCTAAAACATTATTAACACTAATATTAAAAGTAACGTATAAATATTACTTTTCGTATCAGTGATATGTATCACTCTTTTATTTCATTAGCGACTGAGGAAGCAAAGAGTTGTGAAGAATATAAAAATTGGTAAAATGTTTTACTTGTAATTCACACATAGTGACAGAGACTATATCTTTAGATTGCTGGTTATTAAACAAATAAAAAGCCGGCCAAGTGCGAGTCGAACTCGCGCACGAAGGTTCCGTACCATCGTAAAACATGTTTCTGGTAGGAGCCCCTTTAATTTTTAATTTATTTCGTTCGCCTCTGAGGGCTAAGCTGGAATACCTCATAGCCTGTTATTATACCAGCTCTCTTTATCATTCAGACCGGAACACATCATACAGAGCTGCTCTTTGGCGGCATAATATAGTAAGAGTGTGATGTCCCAGACGGACTCCTGGGCAGAAAAGTAATCCTACCACTTAGTAAAGGAAAGGTCCTAGGAAAGAGATAATATATCATAATAACTTTCATCAAAGTGGAATAAAGCTTTCATTTAAGTTATCTATATTTTAATGACCTTTCTACACACGAAATGTGTAAGCGAAAGAAAATCATACCTGATGCATTCATGATGGATGGCGCAAATATACGTGCGTTACAACATAAATACAAAATATATGACGGCGCGTTTAATTATTTGGAAGATTATGTGAGTGAATGTCAACCGGATATGCAAAACGCCATCTGTCAAAGTAATCGGTTGTCATTCGCTCTGGCAACACCAAGGGCTAGTGTGAAAAGAAGAGGAACGACGAGGCGGTTCGCATCGAGACGGCAAGCTGTTCACATCTCGTTCTTGGTGGAGTGTTTAACTGTGAGTACCTCTAATAATTTTGTCATAATACCCTAATTACATTTGTGTGAACTACATCTTTTAATTCTCCTTGCCCGATTACCCACGTCTAATTAGGGTCAAGTATGGATCCAGAGGATATAGCAGACCACCCTGACGTCCCTTTATGCTAAACAGATCGTTAGATAATTCGTCGCCAATATATATATGGTACGCTTTCCGACCATGTTTATTTAAAAATCCTCTAAAACAACAACGTAGCATGTGTTACCACAGATACGACGCTTCGCTAGAATAGAACCTTTACTCTTGATCTGGCCATTATTTTATAGTCGTGCCTACATATAACCACTTGTTACTAAATATTTTTTCAAAGCAATATTTAAGACAAATTTACTTTTACGCATCAATACCGGTCGGCAGCCGGTAAATAATCCGCCCGCGGCGTCCACGCTGACGGCATACTCGTACTTCCATTCAAGATCAAGGGCACAGCACCACGCCTTCATCACATTATTCGAAGATTGTATGTGGGCGATAACAGGAACTTTATCCCACTTCTGATGTAGGCAAAGAGATCATCCTCAGATGCATTCATGATGCATGGCGCAAATATGCGTGCGTAAATAAAAAAAAAAATATAATGAGCAGATCGTTAGTAATTCGTCGCAAATATATGGTTCGCTTTCCGATGATATTTTTCTCAAAAATCCTATAAACAACCACAGTTGCCACGATATCACAAATACGACGCTTTGCTAGAGTAAAACATTTACTCTCGATGTGAGCAGTATTTTAAGTCGTGCCCGTATATATATCGGCGACTATAAAATATCTACTTTATTTTAAAGCATTGAAAGAGCTTAAATTTTATTTTTATTATTAATAAACCTTCATCGTTGCGAGCGCATTCGCTACGTTTTTTTTATATGGTCTACAATAAATTATTATGGTCACACCTTGTCCTGTTCAATTTTAAAACAGTTACACTGTACAAGAGAATTACAATATTATTAATGATTTTTGCGAAAATAAAAATACATATAAAACAAAATAAATATGATATACTTAATAAGGTAAATGAGGATTTAACATTAAAAAAATATTTGTGCTAAAAGCGCTTATGTCGCGAGTAAATAATGCAAATTTAATTTATTCATTAAAGTCAACAAAGCGAGGTTTTTACTCCAGTAAAGTTTTCTTTGTCTTGCGATTCGTTAAAACCATTGCCTTAGCCAACCACTCGTTCTTAGATACTTGTACTCAAACTAACGACGAAATTAATTTGTTTTTATTATAATTTGTCATTGTCAGTTGCAAAAGAAGGATATAAATATAGTTCCTGGGCGTAAGTAATACTACAAGTATATTATCATTTTTAGCGTCTGATTCCGACCGAAGGTCTGTTTTTGGCTGAAGACGATTGTCCGGCTATTACTGTAACTTTCTGTCAAAACCTAAGGTTCAATTTTGCTAAAAATAATTAAAGTAATATAACATGCGTGTACTAGCAACAATGCTAATTCCGTACTGTTATTATATATTATTTTATCAATCGACTTTCAAAAGGAGGAGGTTTTTTTGTATGTATGCTACGCGATATCTTCGCAGATTGTAAACCAATTTTGATGATTATTTTTATTCAATAGGACATACTTCAAGGGTAGTCCCATAACAATTTGGAGAAAAAAATTTACGCTTAAGGGTAGCAAATAAATCATTTCTTTTAGCAATTTGATGTCGGTTTTACTTTTTGTTAAGTTATAATTATAAGCTAAAACAATGACAATAATTGCAAATTTATAAATATTTCCTTTATTTAAAAAAGCTCTTTTATTTATATTAATTATTTATTACGCAATGGAAACTTAGCATTAAAATACAAAAATCAGCCCTCGAGCAATGAAATTTAGATAAATAAGGTTGGTGACTAATAAACCCAATTTTTGATCAGAGCTTAGAATGTTATAAAAGCATCTAGAATTTCTTGCAGCCATAGTTGGCCGTCAGATAATTTGACAATTGGACCTCCAGTAGCTATATTAAATTATGGATGGAAATTTGAAAACTTCGCTTTTACAATTTTGCTTAGGTCTAAACCAGTGTACAATATACATATATGCAACGATGCGTGAACTTGCTCTCGTACCACAACATTGGTTCAGGAGAATATAGGATGAAAATGATGATTTTTCCATCGATATATTATGTAGGTACCTTTTTAAAACAATGGATTTTTCTGATGAACCTCATCCAGGACGTCCTTCTACAATTACGTAATAACAATAATTCCAGCCCAGTTATGGATAGTAGCACTAACCGAGCGTTGAGTACTGCGCTCATCACCTTGTTCACCCATCGTATTAATGCAAAAGACCTATATCCAGTGAAAGAAAGGTTGTTAAATGAGAATTTGACGAATGATTCTGAAAACGAGGAATTTATTGATAAAATACACAGAATAACGCATAAATCTTCGCGGGAATGTCTTGAAATAAAATGGCTCTCACTTTCTACGGCCTATTTGAGCTTTGAATCCTCAGAAGATGTGATTTACATCTCAAAGATGGCATCTATCTCTGGATACTGGTATGATGTATTCAACTAGCAAATATTCAGAAACGTCAAATTCATTACAATCCTATTGCAAATACCGAAATGTTTTATTAAACATAGATGTAAAACGTACATTTACGTATGTATATGATACATTCATTTATATATATATATATATAATATTACATTATTCATTTCATTAATCGTCTAGATTATAACTTTTAAGCCAGTGCTTGACCACTTATTAATTACTTGTGTAGTAGCTTTGATTCTTTTCTAGCTAAGAATCTGCTTAGGTAGGTCCTATTTATTTATTTATTTATTTATGCTTTATTTGCACACCAAGTACAAAAAGCAGACTTAATGCAACATGGCATTCTCTACCAGTTTACCTCCAGGCTAAGCAGAGAAAATATTGTGGGTGCAAAGTGCAAACAGCTAAGTAAATAATATCTATGTCTACATAATATTACCATAACTACTAATATATATATATATATATATATAATTAAATATAGCAGTTTCTGATTCAAACTCCAATAAAAATGTAAAATAAAAACAGGAAAAGGGAAAAGTTGGAATTTAAGGATATCAAAATGAAATGGAAATCCACAAACTACTCCTGCAACGTTAGATAGTGATTCCAGAGCAAGCGTTTGAACGATGCCTTGCTCGTGGCTGCGCGTACACTGCCCGGTAACTCGTTCCATAATCTTACTGCATGGGGAGTAAAAGATTTTTGTAAAAAGCTAGTGTGACAGAGGGGAACATGGAGGTTAGATTTTTCCGTAGAACGGAGACAACGATTATGGGAATCACCCTGATACTGAAATTTGCATTTCAGATATTCAGGGACAAACGGATCGTGTAAAACTGAAAATAATGTGCACAGTATTCTGAAATATCTGCGATAGCGGAGAGGTAGCCATTTAAGCTGAGAACGATAAGAGGAAATGTGGTCGTATTTACGTAAACCGAAAATGAAGCGTATGCAATTATTGAGAAGTCGATCCAGTTTGTTTAGAAGTTCTAGCGAGGCATCAGCATAGCAAACATCTGCATAATCTAGAATAGGCAACACTAAAGTCTGTATTAGCATTGCCTTAGTCCCTAACGGTAATAAATTCTTGACACGATACAGATAACGCAGAGTGTTAGTGACCTTTTGCTTACTTTATATATATGCGGTCGCCAACTAAGGGTGTTGTCTATAATTAAGGAAAGATCTTTAATAGTTGTTGAGTAAGGAACAATAATATTATTAAATATTATGGGAGGTAGCGCTTTGTATCAATTTTAGTCAGTCTACGAGAACTACCAACCACAATAGCCTGACATTTTGATGGATTAACCTTAATACCAAATCTGTTTGACCAATTAGAAATACAATTGAGATCATAGTTGAGCTTCTCAATCATATCATCGATACACGCCACCTCAGCTTGAGCACAAATTTGTAAGTCATCAGCATACCGATGGTACGAACAGCGAACGTGGGATGTAATGAGATTAATAAAGACTGAGAACAGAGAGGAGAGAGAATTCCGCCTTGAGGAACGCCAGCAGACAACGAGCACCAATCAGAGATAATCTGACCACCTGAATTGCCTGCTGACGACCCCGAAGATATGAGGAGAACCAGTCCCGCGCTGACGAAGAGAAACCCAGGTGACAAAGTATAGCTAGGAGAATATCATGATCGACAGCATTAAAAGTGTTAGAGAAATTTATTAGGATTAACACAGTCAATTTTGAGTGCTCCATTCCAGTACGCAAATCTTTCGTAACTTTCAAAAGAGCTGTGGTAGTACTGTGCCAGGCCTAAAACCAGATTGGTATGTGCTAAGAAAGTTATTTTTGAAAATGTTACTAGAAATTTGTTTGTGGACAATAGCTTCAACAACTTTAGATAAAAAGGAGAATGAATATTGGGCGAAAGTGAGAAAAGAACTGGGGTTATTTATTTTGGGCAGCGGAATGACAAATGCTTTTCCAAAGTGAAGGAAAATCCCCAGTCAATAGTGAATGATGAATGATGTTAGTAATAACAGGAGTAACATAGTCTAGAATTAGGTGATCATAAGTCTATTCACATCATCGAAGCCAACTGTCATAGACTTAATACAATAAATGGTCTTTTTATGTCCTCATCAGCAACGGGAGAAAAGTTAAATGTGCAGTTATGAAATTGTGGCATGGAATACAAATAAGAAATTTTACTTGATTTAACAGAAGCCTGCCTTTGGGTAGTTGAAGATAAATGTAAATTGACATCACTTATAGAAATAATAGAAATAAATAAAATATAAAAAGAAAAAAAAGATTGCAGGGTCCACGTTACACGTAGGTTTACCGACCCCGATCGTCCGGAGAAATTTCCATATATCAGCCATAGAAGAGTTCATGATATTATCGTCAATATAGCGGCGTCTAGCGGCTCGTACCATTTGATTACATCGATTTCTCGCAGCTTTACATTTTGTCCAGTTAAGTTCACAACGGTTCTGCTTGAATTTCCTAAACATCTGATCGCGCTTAGACATAGCCTTACTGATATTTTCAGCAATCCATGGCGCAGGCGCACGTTTTAACCTAACGTCACGAATAGGTGCGTGTTTGTCAAACAGCTTATGAATATGAGAATTAAATGTTTAATCTTGTCATCAATACTCTCTGCGTTAAATGTATCGCTCCAGTCTAAAATCGAAGCATCATGTTGGAGCCTTTCGACATTTAGCCTAGCAAAATTACGCAGACGCACTGTTACTGGCTGTTATGTCCCAATAATAATTCATCCAAAAATATGTATATATCAAACAATAATATATCCAAATATAGAAATAAAACAACGACTTGTATGGTGTGAAAACTGAGAAGAAGTTCCCTTTATTTTTCCATCGATAGTTTACGTCATAAAATAACAATTGCTTTCTTTTTAAATAAGTTTCATTTACAAACAAATATAGAAAACTAAAAGACAATTAGAAATAATAAGAAAGCGTACGTGCCATTTACAAACATTCAGCCCCCCGGAACAAAAATAAGCTATTTAATTGTTCCCAAAATTAATCAAGAAAATAAACAAACAAACTTTTAGCACTAGCAGCAGCAAGTTAGTACAGAATGTTCAAGCTGTAACAGCAAAACCAACATTGTTCTTACATTTCCGACACATTATTACAATAAGTAGTTAGTACATATTAATAAAATAGTTAGATAATAAAGTAAAAATACAAGAAGCATTAATTATTCATGCTTTTCATACTAAGTAGTCAATAGAGTTAATAACATAATCAACATTGTCACTTAGTAAAGCAACCTAGCATTGAATAAAGTACTAGCTGTTTAGGTGTTCTAAAACAAACTTATTTAACATTTCTATTCGTATATAAACGCATACACTTTCATAAACAGAACTACTAAAGTAAAAAAAATTAAATTGAATAAAACATGAATGATTCAAACAAACAATACACACTGGGGTAAGTAGTTTGAACTTTCTTACACAGAATCACTATAAATTACAATAGGAAAAAATAATCAACATTTAAGTTACTCTACAGGCAAAGGTACAATTTTAGTAATTGGCCGGGAAAATATGCCATTTTTGGTTTTTACATCAATGGCTCTAATTTTGTTATCTTTACATTTGTAAACATTTACAATTTTACCTTACTGCCAACTTAATGGGGGGGTGTCATCATTTTTGAGTAACACTATATCATTGATTTTTACATTGGGTTCAATTGTATACCATTTGTAGCGTAACTGCAATGAATTTAAATACTCTAAGTGCCAACGTTTCCAGAATAATTATCTAAATTTACATATTTGGTTGTACACAGTGAGCTTACTTTCAGGCATATCAATTACAGAAATTTCAGGAAAAGAAGTCAATCCTATGATGAAATAGCTGGGAGTTAAACATTGTAAGTCTGACGCCTCATTACTGAGAGAACAAAGTGGCCTAGAATTAATAACAGCCTCTTTTTCATTTTGCAAAAAAGAGACTAGGTCGGGATTACGCTTCAGCATTTTATAGAGGCCGTGAAGTTCCTTCTCTGCGCCCTTGAACGTGGTGGCGTTGTCGCTGTAAAGCTCCAGACACATACCTCGTCTCAATATAAAACGTTTTAAATCATTCAAAAACTCCTTGGATGTGAAGTTGCTCACTAACTCGAGATGAGTAGCTTTCGTGCTGAGGCAAATGAACAAACAGACATACCCTTTAGTGATGATAGGCTTACGAATTCTGCTTTGCTTGATGGTAATAGGACCTGCGTAATCAATACCAGTTATTAGAAATGGCCTATTAGGGGTTATGCGATACTTTGGTAGATCGGCCATAAGCTGTGTATGAGCCTTGTTAGACAATTTAGCGCACGTGACGCATTTGTCTACGATGTGTCTCACTCTATTACGCACTTGCACCGGCCAGAAGCGACTCCTCACGCTGCTCAGCGTCATCTGCGGTCTGGCGTGCAGCAGCCGCAAGTGCTCGTATCTGAGAACGAGATCTGTTACATGACAACGAGCTGGCAACAACATGGGAAACTTCTTATTAGAAGGAAAATCGGAGTGTCTAATGCGGCCTACAACACGCAGAACGCCGTTATCTGAAAATATATTAAGATATTTTAAGTGTTGTTTTGTGAAGTCTTTGTGCCCGCTGAAATCAGAATTAGACAACAAGTGCTTAAACTCGTTAGGAAAGTGCGAGCGTTGCACCGAAGACACTATGGCACGGACGGCAGCAATATATTGTCATGTTTAACTTTTTTTTTCAGGTTATCTATAAACCGCAGAACACGCGAAAAGACATTCACTAATTTTGACCAGGATGAGGATCTCTCGAATATGGTTTCGAAATAAGATTTTTCGACCGTGTGAGAAACGGCGACTACGCTTCGTTGCTCTGGGATGGGGCTAACAATATCATTACTTTCGCTGGGGGCGCGAGCGTGCGCTCGGCCAGCCAGCTGGGTCCGCAGAACCATAACTCGCTAGTAGCTAGCGCCAGCGGGTCGCAGCCTCTGGAGACCAAGTCGGCGGGGTTATCCTTGGTACTCACGTGATGCCAGTTATCGATAGCAGTCAGTTCCTGTATTAAACTAACGCGATTAGCCACAAACAGGTTCCACCTATTCGGATCTCCACGAATCCAACACAAAGTTATCATGGAGTCTGTCCAATAGTGGATACTGGCTACGTCGACTTGTAACGCTTTGCGAACGGAGTCCATAAGCTGAGCTAGCAACACAGCGGCGCAGAGCTCCAACCTAGGCAACGTCACGGGCTTAATGGGGGCTACTCGAGACTTCGAGCATATTAAGTGGACTGTATTCTTAAGTGAGCAGCTCCTCGCATAGACCGCGCAACCGAATCCTTTAGTTGAGCTGTCGGCGAAGCCATGGAGCTCCAACTGCTTACGTTCAGGATCTAACATCAATCGGGGGATAGATATACTGCTGAGATGGTGCAACTTACTGCAAAAATCTTTCCAGGACGTGAGTATTTTGTCTGGAACATCATCATTCCAACCGATATTTTCACGCCAAATCGCTTGCATGATCAATTTAGCTTGCAGAGTTACAGGACCTATGAACCCCATGGGATCATATATTTTGGCAATACATGCAAGGATATTTCGCTTTGTGCTTTTAGTGTTATCCAAATTTTGAGGACTCACTACCTGAAACTTATCATTTGCGGGATCCCACAAGAGCCCCAGTGTTTTAAGGGCAGAATCGTCATCGCGAAGAACTTTTGCTTACAGGTCTGTCTCTTTTCCTCTGGAATATGCTTAAGCAATGTGGATGAATTAGAATAAAACTAATGCAGTTCGAAACAACCACGTCCCATTAAATCCACTAAATCATTGATAAGAGACTGGGCAATCCTGCAATCATCATGACCACTAAGACAATCGTCCATGTAGATGTTAGATTTAATTGTATCGGCTGCCAGGGGGTAACGGTGCCCTTCATCTTTCACCAACTCCACCAATGTACGAGTGGCCAGAAAACTAGCGGGGGCAGTTCCGTATGTGACTATGCTTAGCTGAAAGCACTTTAATTCATCACGCTGACTGTCGTGCCATAGAACTCTTTGCAGCGACTGATAATTTTTAATGTTAATTTGTCGGTACATTTTCTTAATGTCGCATATGAATGCGTATTTGTGACATCTGAACCGAATTAGAATTGTCACTAGTTTAAGTTGCAACAGGCCCTACGTACAGTATATCATTTAGACTCAAACCTGACGACGAAGGAAACTACAATTGAAAACCAATCTGAACTTAGTGGTCACGGCGTCGGCTAGCGTCGGCATGTAATAGGTAGCTGTCCATTTTCTGCGCGAGGAAGTCTAAAACCCAATGACCATGACCTAAATCAACAATTTCTTGAAAAATTCAGCATACTTTTTATGCAGTTTAGGGTCAGATTAAAAACCCTTTTCTAGACTTAGAAAACAGCCTAACGACTTATTAAACGAATTGCTAGCTGAGTCCAGAAGCTCAGTTTTACAGGTAAATCTACCTCATAACGACCATCATCAGTTCTTGAGACAGAGTCGCAATACAGTTATTCACACTGTTTGTCCTATGGGGATAATATACCTACCATGTGGAGGTTCTTCCAATCGCCAAAACTTAGATATGGCATCGTGTAGTAAAGCATGACAAGCCACTTCCCGTTGACATCTATTGGATATCATGGTCGAAGACAGGGTTAAGTCACCACATACGAGCCAACCAAAGGCAGTACTTATAAGACCAGGAAGACCCTTACCTAACTTCTTAACTGACTGGCGCAAGCACAAACAAAATTCATTGGCCCCTAAAATCATATCTATGGGCCCCGATAAGTTGTAGTCTAGGTCAGCAAATTCGTACTTGTTTGTCAAGTTCAAAATGTTCCTATCGAAGCACATTGTCGGTAAGTTTTCAGTAATCTTACCTATAATGTTAAATTCTGCACTGTTACTATAGGCAAAAACGCGAGAATCAAACTGAAGTGTAGTTTTTCTTTTATTTTCACTTTGAACACCAATACCACACACAGACACATTTACAGTAGATGTCAGGACGCCTGATTTTTCTACAAAGTTTGTGGAAACATAATTGCTCATACTACCTATGTCCAACATAACGAGAGCCTCGTGACTCCGTCCTTGCGCGTCATGAACATTTATTACAGCGGTAGGAAGTAATGAAACTCTTACTTGCTGACAATTATTTGACAACACGTTGAGAGATACTTCTGGCTCTGAGCGGTGCTGACTGCGAGACGAGCACTGGACATTTTTTGACAACGGAGTGTCATCGTGCGCACTCTGAGAGGCAGCACAAGACTCACCTCCTGAAATGCACGTCATACAATTCTGAGTAGTCGGCACATGCAAAGTGGTATGATGTTGTCCACTACATTTACCACATTTAAAATCTTTTTTATTACAGTTGACCTTATTATGATTTGGACTCAAACAAAACGAACAAAGATTCAGGGACTCTACAGTATGCAATCTTTCATCAACAGACATTTTTATGTACTTGAAGCACTTATTTGTGAAGTGACCCTTACTATAAATTGAACAAATCACTTTTCTCTTTTCGGGTGCAGAGGTTCTGGCGGGCTGTTACTCTGACTTGTTACAGGAGGACGAGTCGGAGAAGTATCTGAGCGATCATCTCAAGAGCCTGACAGCGATGCTGTAGATATGTAACGAATTCATCGAGCGATGGATTGGCCTTCCATCTCGCTGTAATTCGAAGTCACGCAGACTCTGAAATCCAATTTATAAAGTAGGTTTTAGTCATGGTGAATGTATACTGATGTAATAATATATTATAAATCTTTATTATTTTATCTTATATAAAATGAAATACAACCACCGAACACTACTTTGAAATAGTAATAATAATGTCTTTGTTTGACGTTTTACAATAAATCAATTAGTCCTGTCCTGACACCTAAACTAGGGTTACCTGTCCGGACGTCGGTACATATATATTCATCAATCGATAGCGTCCTCTGTCTAACCCAAGGAAAGCATACACTGCATATTTTTATTTTTTATTATGAGTTTAGTTGCTTATCATATTTTATTAGTTAAGTTAAGGGCGATATTCAGATGGGTGACAACTATTTCTTAGGTTAGTGACCAAAGCAGGGTGAAATGTATCCTAAAGTTATTGGGTCATGGGATCTGAAAATATAAATTGAAAAATTACAAAACACTTAGTCCAAAACGCAATCTGTTTTTTGCTATCAATCGATACTCCGCTGATTCATGGTTTTCTGAGCCATTCGATTTTCAAGTAATATTTTTGAAGTCACCTGTGAGCATAAAATGCCAGTTATGTTTCGAAACTGTTATAATAGTCGCAGATTAAAAGAGTGATGTCATTTGATTGATTACGGCCAGCTATTTGTAAGTACTCGCAACGTATTAATCAAAGAGATTTCATATTTAATAGAATCGGGCGTTACTTTTCGAAAATGCATTATAATAAAGATGTTAAAATTAATAAGCTAAGAATCGCGTTCTAAAATAAAATTATGTGTCTTACGTAGTTTGAAGAGCACCTTCCGCCCTCCCTCAATTTTTTTTTTTTATAGAAGAGGGGCAAACGAGCCTGCGGTTCACCTGATGTTAGTGACTACCACTGCCCATAAACAACTGCAACACCAGGGAATTGCAGATGCATTGCCGGCCTTTTAAAAGGAGTAGGCTCTTTTCTTGAAGGTCCTAAGTCGTATCGGTCCGGAAAAATCGCTGGTGGTAATCGGTCCCACAAGGAAGTTGTGCGAGGAAGAAAACATTCTAAATCGCACAGGTGGACCGCCAATCATCCAGATGGTATGGATGGTATCGCGAGTTTTGTCGCGATGTGCGATGGTCAAATTGAGCGGCTGGAATTAGTCCGAACAACCAGAGCACTCCCGTGGTACATGCGATAAAATACGCAAAGAGATGCAACATCTCTACGCAGTGCTAGTGAGTCAAGCCGATCGGAAAGAACTCGGTCGTCGACGATTTGATCCGCTCTGCGCTGAATGCGGTCAAGTGGAAGGAGCTGGCACTGGGGAGCCTCAGAGATGGGAACAGTATTCCATGTGAGGCCGAACCTGCGCCTTGTAAAGTTGCAGGCGGTGCCGGCATGAAATACTGCCCGCTCTACTGAGCACGCCAAGCGTACACTTTCCCCGTCACCACAATACAGCACCACTACACCAGGACACATGACCGTCGATAATACGACACATGTGTCGCCTCTAAACGAGGCATCCTGAGGTGATGTAAACTCTGCGATGGCTGACCGCTAAGACTTAGATTAACACATAATTTTATTTTATAACGCAGGTCTTAGCTAATTAAATTTTAACATCTTTAATTCAAAGTGATTTCGTCAATGAGACCAAGCGTGAGAAGCAAGAGTGCGGCGGATCTTGTAACCTAATATAATTTCGGTCTTTCCTATTTTTTCTTATGAGAATTCGTAAACAAAAGACTGGTTCTCTGTGAGTATAGAGTTAATTAATTAACAAGGGTGGCATATTAACATTATCTATTCGTGTTGTTGCCATAATAAGCCGCAAGCGTAGCTCTATCACGTATAAAGCAACAATTTAACCTGTGTTTGTGTAGCAATAATTTGAGTATAAAGTTTTTAGGTTGTCTTTATAGCATTAAGTATACTTTCTCATAAATTTATGTTAAGTTATTAAAATGAGACTTTAAAGTCATTTATTTTGTATTAGGATTATGTTATCTGTTTTAATTAAAGTTGATTATCACACTATGAAATAACAGGCGATATATTTAATTTTACCATATTTCGTGAATATATTTTGAGAAAGGATTCAACTATAATATATGCCAGAACAAATTGGATTTATATCTTACAATTTTGTCGAACCCAGAAATATTGTTGCCTGTAAAATGGAGACATATGACACTGGCATCACGAATACGATTCACATCAGGATTGTGAAACCTAAGAGATTAAATGTTAATTCGAATTAATTATAAACTAAACAGTAAATTTAACATAAAAGTCTATAAAGCATTAAATAGTATAAGAAAAGTATCAGCCTATATATATCCCACAGTTGGGCACAAGTTTCCTAAGAGGGTCCTTGAGTAGGTTTCACCGGGTTGTTTAAATATGTAGGTGGACAACATGTCCTCGAAAAGTTATGAATTTTTCAGATTTTAGAATTAGAAAGTTGTAAACCAGCTTTGCTAATTAAATAAAAATATTAAGCATCACATTTTAAACGTGGTAGGCCCATGCTGCAGCTACATTTTAATTGTAACCCGAACGGCACGGCTCGACCGGGGAAAGATGACGCTCTAAAAATATTAGCGTAAAATAGCAGCATAATGCTGCTGTGCTATGCTTATTGTAGGTAACGAAGACCTTTTTTCATGACATTTCTTTTAGATATCTTTTAGATTACTCAAGGACAGTAAATGTCTACGGGCCATAGCATCCACTTATCATCAGGTAGCTTGTGCTCGATTGTCGCCCTTATTCTATATAAAATAGTACCTAATATAAAAAAAAGTACTGAGTTTTTGAACTTAAGATATAAACATATTTTTCTTGTCTAAAAATAACAATTATTATCTATAAAGTAAATAAAATGCACAATGTCGACTAATTGGAATTGTTTGTGCTTATGAAAAGCAATTAGTCATTTAGTATTTTGCTAATTGATAAAATGCGAAACATAAAACATAAGACATTAAACATTGTCTTATCAAACGATATGAACAATATATAAAATATTGTGCATATATCGTTCAATGTTTATATATTAACAAAGTATAATATACATACAGAGTAACATACTCGTTTGCCCTCTCTACTATATTAAAAATTAAGCCCTAAAAGAATTATAAGACAATAATTCCAAATAAAAGCTCTTGATTCTATCATTCAAGTGTCATAGGATAAAAGTCATACAAATTATCTCTAAAACTACTAGGATCAGCGCACATTGAGAAGCAAAACGTTTGAGCTATTTTCATTGACAAATTGATTATGAAATAAATAACAACTAAAATAGAATACAATATAATACTTTTATTGTACACCAAGGAAAGATAAATATAACAAAATAAACAAATATTGAAGGAAAAACAAAAGGCGGTCTTATTGCTACTTAGCAATCTCTTCCAGACAACTCAGAAAAATAATTAAATAAAAATTTAATAGTGCGCGTGAGAGTATTCTGTGTGGCGTGTGTTTGTGCTTTCTCCTCACGGCCACGCAGGCATTCGCAAGCACACACTTGAACATATTCGGCCATGCTCTGGCATATACGCGCGATGTGTGATTTGCAATCAAACAAAAATTTGCTAGTATCACAAGTATTCAGTTACTAAAATTTAAAGACACCAAGTATTCTCTAATTGATAATAGCGCACGAGCAATCACGAGACTGTTCAAAAATAGGATGCTCTGCATCCGCTACAACCCTTTACTCTGTGTGCTTGATTGCAAAGCACATGCTCGAGCATTTGCAGCTCAATGTGCGTTTAAAAAAATATTTTAATTTATTATTTATTCGATATAATATGAATCTGCATATGTTTCCTTTCTCAGGATTTATTGATAAGAAATGAATATATAAAGTACCGCGCGTCCTTCAAGCTAGAACCTTCCCCGATGATATTCTGAATTTTACCATATCCATACCATAAAGATTTATAACCATTTACCGAATTTATAAAAATCCTAGAAAACCCCAGCAATTTAATAAACAATTAAAAGCATTCCTTATTAATAAATGTTACTACCTTTGAATGAATTTTTGACGATAAATAATGAAAAGGAAGAATACTCCGTTTATATTGTATTTCTAATTTAAGTAATTTATATAAAATTATATTGAATGTTAATGATATGATATTTTATAATTTCCGTTTAAAAGTTATACAAAAATTGTTAGTCCTCTAGTGTTGCTATGCCTTGCAGGGCGTCACATGTATACCTATCAAATGTAACATCTTTAATTTGTTATGTGACATGCAATAAACAATTTTAATTTGAATTTGAATATTAGATTTAGTGAGGAATTAGGACACTGATGACAAAATTTTGATTCAAAACCATAGGGGTTCATTGAAAATCGCTTGAAACATATCACTAAAACAAAACTAGGGTTAGGTTTCAAATTAGGTATGATAATATAGTCACCAAATCTTGAAATAGAATACATTTCAAACCCAGAGAGTACTGTTGCATCGAGGAGGCTTAGATTGAATTCAGCCAAAATCCCAAAAATAGCTTTAGTTCCTAAAGTATTGTCATTTTTTTCAATAATAATAATTAAATTCAGGATATTGTTCGGAAGGATTCCGGCATGAAAACGCTATTCCGTCAAATAAGATTCAATAATTGTGTTTAAAAATATGTTAAAAATCCAGAAATTGTAAAATACCTTTGTCAGTGTCTCTTTTTAAAACCGAGCCGCCCATTTGTGCCCATTCCCAGCAGTGGACTTTACGGAGATGACGATAGGAATAATGTGATGAGTTATGCAATTTGATATTTAATTTCATTTTATGGTAAAAATCCAGAAATTAAAATATATCTTTGTCAGCTTTTTACCATTTAAACCGAGCTACCCATATTCAGCAGTAGACTATTTACGGATTCATGATGATAACGAATAATATGATAGTATTATCATATTATATAATATACATTGAGCTTGAATATGCATCATATTATTTAAGCTCAATGTATATTAGTTGTAAACCTGAAATGTGTTTTATTTGTCAGAAATGACAAACAAACAAAAATTACATAGAGCTTTTTATAGGATAAGGGTGACACAAGAGCACACAGTCCACCCGATGCTAAGTGTATGATATTTTTTTTTATAGAAAGGGTGACAAACGAGCACAGTCCACCTGATGGTAATTGGTTGCTGTGACCCAGACATCTATATTTATCCTCAATAAAGAATCAAAATGCAGATGCGTCGTCACCCGTGAGGACTAAGATGGAATGCCTCTTTTCCAGTAAAATGGGTGTCCGGTTCTCTACACTCACCATGCGAAACACAGCACTAAGCTACTATTGTACGCTGTATTCTGTCAGAGCGTGGTCTTTCCCAGTCGAGCCGGCCCATTTGTGCTACAACAATAATATAGTTATTATGGCTCTACCACCTACAAAGAGCTTGAAAGAAAATTATCATTTTACTAGAGTATCTACGATGAGTTGTAATATTTATAATATTGCATATTTGTGATTTAGTATGTATTATGTTCTTTGATTACGCATAAATACATTTTGTACAATTACAATTAGCTAACTTTCTTTTACACCTACTTCATTTTATCTATGCCTCATAGGGTACAGACCGTAAAGAATGAAGGTAGAGAATGACTCAGGCAGTTAAGTTTGTCGTTTAGTACATCATTGTGTAGTAAGATTAAATAAATAAATAAAGAGAAAACAGGACTGATTGTCATAAAATACTTTTATTTGCTTAACAAAACGAAATTGCATTTACACTACAATTTATTCTTTATATTTGTAAATTACGAGCCTAAAATCTAATTCAAATATCACATACAAATGTAAGAAAAAGCAAGGATAATCAAGACTTTTTAAACACACGAATATATACATCATTGTAATGTCCTAATAAATCTATTGATAAGACCGTTGTTCTAACTTACAGTTGCAGCTAGTTTCAGTGATAAAGTTTATATTTTTTATGTCATTCGCCACATATAAGGATTATAATATACCCTTGTTTTCATTTCGCCAATTTTATAAAATAAAATGTGGTTTATTATAATTATTGTTTTATTTAACTTCATACTTTATAAATCACCGAGCCTACAAAGGACAATGAACAGCAAAAAAGTGGTATCTTTATCTTCTCTTTAATACCGCCATAACACGGTCTCATTATTTTATATGGGTAAGTAAATTATTTAATTAATTTACTCAACATTTTCCAACTAAAGTTTTATTCATTACGACGTTAAAAATTGGGGGTGGTTAACAGTATTTTGTCTGCTTTTTTATGATGGATAATTATTGTTTTATTCATTAAACAAAATATAGAACTCAATTTTTTTTTTTTAATTTTCAATATATTACGTGGGTTTATTTTTATAAATTCCTAATATATGTATTTGAAATGTTTTGTTGTATTTCTATTTATAATTAATATATCACTAATACTATTAAGTCTGTATATAAAAACAACACTGACTGCTTAAAACTTTCACCATATCAATAAAACAATGTCTTCAATAGCTTTCATAAGGGCACTTATTAGCAAAGAATTCCCCTGTTCAGTCCCAGTAGTCATGAATTAATTTATGGCGTGCTCTAAGGCCCTATATATTATATCCAAGATTAATTGACATTTTTGTAGATTTTTTTATATATGAGGCGGCTCACATGATGATAAGTGACGACCGCCACCCATGAACAACTGCAACACCAGGGGAATTACAGATGCGTTGTCAGCCTTTTAATAAAGAGTAGGCTAATTTCTTGAAGGCCCCTAAGTCGTATCGGTCTGGAAAAATCACTGGTGGTAGTCGATTCCACAAGTAAGTTGTGCAAGAAAGAAAATTTCTTGTAAATCGCACAGTGGGTGGCGCAGCCAATCATCCAGTTGGTATGGATGGATGGTATTGCGAGTTTTGTCGCGATGTGCGAATCTGCGATGTGTTAGTCCGAACAATTCCTCTGAGCACTCCCCGTGATAGATACGATAGAATACGCAAAGACATGCAACATCTCTTCGCAGCGCCAGTGAGATTTTAATTCTTGAAGTGCGTACTCCTTAAATGTGAATTTTCTACTATTCTTCTTCATCAGTCCGTACAATGCCACCGCTGGATATGAGCCTGTCCCATTGTAGGCTAGGATTAGCGTTCGCAGTACCAGATGCAGCTTTGCGCCCTTGACACTGCTCCCTGCCGCCAGTCTAGGTATTTTACGTCTAGTGTAAACGAAATGGTCACATATCAGAAGCCGAAAGATCTTTCTGGCATTTCTAATTGTCGCTTATAAATCCTACGGGACGATAAACATTTGATTTATTTCAATGCTAATAAAATTATCTGCCTCAACATACTACTTTCACGATGAATTAATTCATAAATTTCCATAAAAAGCATTTAAAGTTTAATGCTGCATATAACTTAGTTTATTTTTGTCAACTAGAGACTTTGCTACAGAAATGCCCAGTTTTATATAAATTTCTTTTCTTATATATTATAGTAACAAATGTTTTCTTAACCGAGTTTAATCTTAAAACGGTCACCTTTACTATACTCTTACTACATTTTATTTTTCGAGCTACGTTTCGTTTTTTAAAACAATTAGAAGATTTTTGAAGCCATGAAAATCCTCAACACCGTAAAAATTTTGACTACACTCTACGCCGCGAGGCGACCACGAATATACGAATATATTCTTTCATCGTGTAGAGGTTGATATAGTGAATATATTGTGAATTGAGTTCCAACCGTCATATTTTACTGAAACATGTTGCTATTAGAAACATGACGTAGACTCGGTGTATTGAGGCGGTATAAATTGAACACGTTGGTCATAAATTTCTTGTTTATTACGCTTACAGAATACTAGAAGTATTCTGTAAGCGTTTTAATTGTTTTAACTGTTTTGTTTTCCTTTAACTGACTTTTTGATCTAGTCGTCGGAAGTACTACTAATGATCATGTGGTCCCGGGATTTAGTGTCCCGGGTCAGCCCAAAAACATTTATTGTTTTCAAGAAATTCTTAGTAGCAACTCGAAGACAGGAAGTTGGCGGTGATTCAACCCCGCCTCGGAAGGCGCGCAAAGAAAGGTTGGGCGCAATCCATCGCACTATGAGAGAGGGAACAGTTATTGCACCTGTGCTTGCTCACACACCCGTGCATTATAATTATGTCCTGCGCAGATGTTTAGTCTCTGTTGAGACTAGTCGCCGTGACCGATATTCGGTGTGGAGGACATAAATAGGTACTACTTTTTTGTTATTGTTTGGTATATAGTCGTACTTATGCGCAGTTAATTCCTAATCACGGAAATTTATATTTGCGTTAGTACATGTAAGCTTTTTAGTAATAAATTTTATGGAAACATGTAAGTTTTATAATATTACAGTGATAGAGTCTTACAAAACAACAGATAATTACAGAGGTCTAATCCTTTCTCTCAGTGTAGGGTATGACTGTACATGATGGAAAACAAATTAACAGGTATTATGCTTGAAAAAAAATATTGACAACACTATTGATCATGACAAGGGAACAGGGTGTAAATATTCGATTGCGTGTGTTGATGGTACATTTAGAAATCCTTTTTCTTAATGATTTCTTATATTTACGCGAACACTACATTTAAATAAAACTGGTTTTACGGATTTTATCGCGTATGTTAACTTATTTTATATTCCCACGTTTCGAGTACTTTGGTACCCATGGTCATGGGGGGACTGAGGTATTTGACGTCCCGATGTCATAGTTAACTACGGTTACCTCCAGATTAAAAATTATTAATTTTTGTTCCGATCTACGCAGTTACGACTTGGGTATCTTGAAGTCTTGCAGTTGTATGCTTGGGTTGAATTTTATTAATTATAGGATCCCAAGCAGATGGTACACAGCCATCTTCTCTATTGAAGTGGGATGTTTTGATTTCAATAGCCTCAGGAATCATCCTTGGAAGGAATCGGTGTTCTTGCGAGTTGTAGTCTATCAAATCTAATGTAGTGACAGGGCGATCCTGTACATGTTCACAGACTGCAGACTTCGGAGCGTTGATTCTTCACATCAGCTATGTGTTCTTTAACGCGTTTTATTGATCTTTTAGTTTGTCCTATATAAGAGACCACATTCACAATCAAACCTTACACTCCTGCATCTTGCAGAGGACATACATTAACTGATGGTAAAACTGACAATCTTCTTGCGGCTTGAAGTATGTTTTAATAGAAGCCCTTCAGGATGTAGCCAATCTTGTTAGTGACACCTCTGACATATGGCAGTACAGCAGGTACTGCTCGACTGTGGCCGGCTTCACTCGTTCACTGTGACGTGGCGCTGGGACCCAGGCTTATTGTCGTGCAAAACTTGCTTGACGTTGTTGGAGCTCGGCGGCAGGTGTTTACTGTCACTGATCCTCGTGCTCTCTGAAACAAAGATTTACCCACGGTAGCTAACTGTGAAGGATGGTGATGAGTCACCGTTTAAATATCTATCATGTGTTCTTTTTCTATACAGTGTGGCTCAAGGTGTTATCAAGATTGAATTACTAACACATCTAGAAAAGCTAAAGAGTTGTTTGCCTCTAACTACATTGAATTGAATTTTAAATTTATGGAGTAAAGATGGTCTAAAAATGCAGTTACTTTATCTAAAGGTAGAATGTGAAAGTGTCGTCTACATATCGCTTAGAATCTTGGATTTAAAGAAGTAAGTAGGGCTTTCTCCTCAAAGTCTTCCATGAATATATCGGTGACAATGGAGATACAGGTGAGCCATCGCCACTCCATCTACTTGCTTGTAGAACTCCTCCTTCCACAATAGGTAGCCAGATGTAAGCGTTGTCTTCTAAATGCTGCATATTCTATGGGCATATTGTTTTCTCCAGCCTTCTAGTTACAATCGAGATGCAGTCTTCAACAGGTAAGCATGTGAACAGAGACTGCACATCAAAACTGACCATAGTTTCATTGTCTGCCAGATGTAGGTCTTTAATCTCGCTGATAAAATGGTAGGAATCCTTTGTGTGTGCTCTTGTATGTCCCTGAGCGGTGTAAGTATTTTCGCTAAGTGTTGGCGCAATCTGTAAGTTGGTGAAACGATTTGGCTAACTATGGGACGTAGTGGAGCATTGGGCTTTAATATTTTTGAGCCTTACAACTTCGGTGGTTTGGCACATCGTTATTATCGATTTTACGTCCAGATTAAATTTTTCGGAGTGTTTCTTTGTAGAGATCACTAGTTGTTTTAAGTGTGTTATTTGTTGGGTCGTTTTTAACCTTTTATAAGTGCTTGAATCCAACAAAGTTCTTGTATTTTAAAATATAATCTGACGTATCCATGACTACCGTGGCATTTCCTTATCTGCGCGGAGAATCGTGAGTTCTGGTTTGTGCGTAGGTTATTCAACGCTTTATATTCGTCCTTAGGTAGATTCGGTTTCGGCGCTGAACTTCGACGTAACATAGACGAAATCTTGACGTATCGCTTCCAATTCTTCCTTTGCATATTGTTTTAAATAAACAGTCCTCGACACTGCAGATAATTTCCTCATTACGGTAATTTTTAAGGTGTTATGGCGAAATTAAAGCTTTCGATAATACTCTAATTGTTGCATCATCCAGAGTTTGTTTTGACAGATTATAGACCGCGTTTGGTCTATGATCCGTGTTTATGGTCAACGGTTGCGCTTCGTTCTCGCGTTGACACAGATGTTTGACATTTTTGGTCGTTAATTTTGATATTTTACTATATGTTTGTTTTGCATTCGTTATATTTATTAATTTCTCGTTTATTTAACGTTTCGATGCAAACATTATAATCAAATGTCGTTAAGACTGCCTTTAACTCACTGAATGATGTGTCTATGTATTTGTTTATGTCATGTAGATCGGAGCGTTTTTGTTGGATTACCGTTCGTAACAACTTTTTACTTGCCTGATTTAAGATCTTAGCGCTTCCTGGAATGTTCTTTTTAGTAGATATTTTGACACACGTAGGAAAACACCTAAAAAATTACCGTACGAGGAAATTATCTGCAGTGTCGAGGACTGTTTATTTAAAAACAATATTCAAAAGGAAGATTTGGAAGCGATACGTCAAGACATCTATGTTACGTCGAAGTTCAGTGCCGAAACCGAATCTACCTAAGGACGAATATAAAGCGTTGAATAACCTACGCAATAAACCAGAACTCATGATTCTCCGCGCAGATAAGGGAAATGCCATTGTAGTCATGGATACGTCAGATTATAATTTTAAAATACAAGAACTTTTGTCGATTGCAATTATAAAAAGGTTAAAAACGACCCAAAAATAACACACTTAAAACAACTATGATCTCACAAAGAAACACTGAAAAATTAAATCTGACGTAAATCGATAATACCTACGTGTGCCAAACCACCGAAGTTGTATGGTTACAAAAATACACAAGCCCAACTCCACTACGTCCCATAGTTAGCCAAATCGATTCACCAACTTACAGATTGGCACAACACTTAGAGAAAATACTTACACCGCTCAGGGACATACAAGAGCACACACAAAGGATTTTACCATTTTGTCAGCGATTAAAGACCTACATCTGGCAGAACAATGAAACTATGGTCAGTTTTGATGTGCATGCAGTCTCTGTTCACATGCTTACCTGTTGAAGACTGCATCTCGATTGTAACTAGAAGGCTGGAGGAAAACAATATGCCCATAGAATATACATTACTTAGACAATGCCTTACATCTGGCTACCTATTGTGAAGGAGGAGTTTACAAGCAAGTAGATGGCAGGAGTGGCTCACCCATCTCCCATTGTCGCCGATATATTCATGGAAGACTTTGAAGAGAGCCTACTACTCCCGTAAACCAAGATTCTACAAGCGGTACGTAGACGACACTTTCACAATTCTACCTTTAGATAAAGTAACTCATTTTTAGACCTTCAACTCCATAAATTCTAAAATTCAATTCACAATGGAGTTAGAGGCAACAACCTTTAGCTTTTCTAGATGTGTTAGTAACTTGAACTCTGATAACACCTTGAGCCACACTGTATAGAAAAAGACCCACAGATAGATATTTAAACGGTGACTCTCATCACCATCCTTCACAGTTAGCTACCGTGGGTAAATCTTGTTTCAGAGAGCACGATGGATCAGTGACAGTAAACACCTGGCCGCTGAGCTCCAACACGTCAAGCAAGTTTTGCATGACAATAAGCTTTCGTCCCGCGCCTACGTCACAGTGAACGAGTGAAGCCGGCCACAGTCGAGCGAGTACCTGCTGTACTGCCATATGTCAGAGGTGTCACTGACAAGATTGGCTACATCCTGAAGCGCTTCTATTAAAACATACTTCGCCGCCGAAGAAGATTAGTCAGTTTTACCATCAGTTATGTAATGTCCTCTGCAAGATGCAGAGTGTACAAGCTTGATTGTGAATGTGGTCTCTTATATAGGACAAACTAAAAGATCAATAAAACCCATGTTAAAGAACACATAGCTGATGTGAAGAATCAACGCTCCGGAAGTCTGCAGTCCGTGAACATGTACAGGATCGCCCTGTCACTACATTAGATTTGATAGACCACAAACTCGTTAAAGAACACCGATTCCTTCCAAGGATGATTCATGAGGCTATTGAAATCAAAAACATTCTAATTTCAATAGAGAAGATGTATTAGTGCTGTACCACTGCTTAGGATCGCTTGAATAAAATTAAATACCAACCCAAGCCATACAAGACTTTAAGATACTGTAAGTTCATACTGGTGTAGATCGGGACAAAATTTATAATTTTTAATCTGAGGTGCAACCGTGGTTAACTATGACATTGGGACGTCAAATACCCCAGTCCCCGTGACCATGGGTGCTGTAAAGTACTCGAAACGTCGGGAATATAAAATAAAACGAGATAAATCCGTAAAACTAGTCCTTTTTCTTAATTTTGGTTAAAAATATACCTTATTAAAGCAAAGTTGAACTTGGAATTGCTTTTAAAGTACATAATGTTCAAAACACGATTGACTGGGCTTATATGAAACCACAATGCGTAATGTTTCTTGCATAAGAAGCTAAAATTATTATTCACTTCATGATGTAGGGGAAAGTTATTCCGGCCCATAATTTACGTTAAAGAGTTTAATCACCGTAAGATCAGTAATATCGTTTATGGTGATTTCACAGCAACACCTGCTCTAAAACTCTTGTCTATACGAAGGAGTATAAATGAAAGCTGGAAACTTTTGTGTGTTTTTGAATTAAGCGCTGACTATTATTGTTTAAAACTCCTATATCGTGGAGGCAGTTTACAATATATATATTATTGTAATATTGCTCAAGGACAAATATCCAGACCCACACAAATACTAGTTTCGTGCGAAATTCGAACCCGCAACCCGTAGAGCTTCAACACAATGCTAAGTCACTGCACTGCCACGCGGCTCCGTGGCGTCAACTATTAACTTAAAAACAGAGTAATGAAAGAATAAGGTACTATCAATTAGTAGGTTTTATATTTAAATTCCCCAAATACTCAGGTCGGTATCCCTGAAAATCACCGTTCCCGGTATCCCTGTCAGTCCCAACATCATCTTAAAAGTGTTGTTCTAATAAATGCGTAGGGTGCTGTTAGAACGTTGATTGTATGAAACCCACAGGATCTGTAAATCTTTTTATACGCTTAATTTATTAAAAACAATAAATGACAGAACAAACTTAATAAAGTTTTATTCTTGTAGGTATATTGTATTAAAAATAACGCTAATTATATAATTTTGGCAATTTTTTGTCAAAATTTTTAACATTTAAACGAAACTTTTTTGTAAGATGGAAAAGTTGGAAACTAAACCAGAGGATGGCAGCATCTTTCTAATAACTTCTTAATAAAATAAAAACTTCGTTTGACAACCCATCAGGCAAGCGTTCTACCTTCACTTCCTTTAATTTTCTTTTAACGTCTACTTATTTGTTAAACTATTTGTAATGACAGTATTAACGTATTTAATTATTTTATGAAAAAGGAAATAAATATATGCCACTTTGTTGTTTTATTCATTTTATAATGTGAGTATTTGAAATGCGTCTTCAGATAATAATAAAAGTACTACGGAATAACTATAGCGTTTTTTCGCTCCAGGTTGTTACCATCCTTCCAAGAAAGTCTTGTGAAAAGCTGAATTTCCAAAAGAGCTTAACGTATAACACCTCTCATTAAGATATACATGCAATATAACATATTATAGTTACAAGATTACTGATCCTTATATTTGTTTCTATTTGAAATATTTTAATAAACGGTTTTCTTTAATTATAAAATAAGGGTAACAAATACAGTCCATCTGATGGTAAGTGGATGTAGAGATTTAGAAAAACGTAGAGTTCCCAAAAAATGGACAGAATCAAGAATTATTCTCTTGTAGGTATAAAAAAGGTGACCTGATTAATGCTAGCAACTACCGGCCTATAAGCCTGTTACCTGCGATATATAAACTTTTCGCATTGTGCCTGGAAAAACAGATAGGAGATCAAATAGATGAACAGCAACTGACAGAACAAGCCGGCTTATGTAGAGGTTTCTGCACCATAGATCATATCCATACTTTAGATTTAATAATTGAAAAATTTGAAGAGTTCGGTAAACCTTTATATCTCAGGTTTTTAGACTGGGTAAAAGCATTCGACTCTATATCCCAGGACAGTAAATGGAAGGTTCTCAGGCAGCAAAAAATACCATAAAAAATATCATACAAAATTTATGAATAAAGTACAAGCCGAGTTAAACTTGTTCGTACAGGATCTGAGATCAAAATACGTGGAGGAGTAAAACAAGGAGATCCTCTTTCACCTAAACTTTTTATAGCAGTACTACAACAAATTATGAAAGACCTATCCTGGAATAAAACAGGAGTGAGATTGACTCACACAATGGCAAATATTTGAACAACCTTCGCTTCGCAGATGAAATTGTTTTCTCCGATTTGCATAAAAAACTTGAAGCCATGATACAAGAAATTAACAATGTAAGCACAAAAACAGGCCTAAAACTAAACACTGAAAAAACTAAGGTGTCCACAAATAACATAAAACACCCAATAAAATTAGACGAAAGAGAACTTGAATATATAGACTACTATAACTAACTTGGCAAACAAACATTTTTTAAAATGTCAAGAAATCAAGAAGAAATCGATATGAGAATTGCAATAACCTGAAATAAGATTTGGAAACACAAAGACATTGCATATATCATTTTTTTGACATTCGATTAGACTATATATTGTAAATATCCTATTATAATTAATAATTACATCAATGTTGAATATTCTAATATAATTATAATATAAATAATAAAATGAAATAATTTAATTGTGGACATGTAATAGATTTAATTGTTACTATAATATTTGTATACCCAAGGGTTGAATTCAGCGAACATCATTTTTTTAAAGATCTATTCTGTCTCATTAACTGTATTCACAAATAAATTAAATTTAAATTAAATTTGAAAAAGAGACACAAAGAGGTACTAAAATCAGATCTACCGCAATTTAAAGAAAAGAAAGTACCCTGACTTAAATGTGGCTGCCAAACGAACTGTGGCGGCGCTGTCGTCGCGCCACAAGCGAAATACATCGAAGCCTAAATCGCGCTATCAAAGTTCCGAATTAAAAACAGTATATATACAATAGTCTGAACTACCACTGAGCGTTGGCCGCTCCCCGGCAACACACCTTGCCCAGCGGAGATCTCTTCCTTCCACCCGCCACAGTGGTGACCCTGACGTGATATGAACATGCAACCAACAACTTCGGAAACTACAACTTCAAATCCTCGTCATCGTTCCTGGCACCCCATTCATTCGCTCCCGAGCAGATATTGTCTGCAGTCTTCACATCCTGGAAGCCATCTAGCTTTACAAAGGTTCATCGCAGCACTAATAATGCTTCCTGTTCCTTCAAGCTACTTGCGCTGTGTTCGGCACGGCTCTGAGCTTCACTGCTCGCCTCTGCTTCACGGCACTCTGCAGATTACTTGCCTCTTCTCGACTCACCGCAGACTACAATTCCCTGGCACTGCACATTCGTCGACATCTAGATGCACCATCGACCACGGTCTGAGCAGGATGTGGCGGCGCTGTCATCGCGCCACAAGCGAAATACATCGAAGCCAAAATCGCGCTATCAAAGTTCCGAATTAAAAACAGTATATATACAATAGCTCCGAACTACCACTCGGAGCGTTGGCCGCTCCCCGGGCAGCACACCTTGCCCGACGGGAGATCTCCCCTTTTCCTTCCACCCGCCACAGAACCATATGGAAACATGTAGATGTAGCACGATCCACTGATACAAAATTGTCTAAACAGGCAACCATGTGGATGGGACCAACAGGCAAACACAAACAACGAAGACCTTAGGAAAGATGGGTCGATGAGATTGAAGGACAGCAGGAAAAATTGGTTAACAAATAGCACAAAACCGGAAAGAGTAGGAAAATATGGAGAAGACCTTTACTCAAAGAGGGGTCCTTAATTTATTTATTTATTTATTTATTTATTGGATGTACACAACAGTTTATATTCACTTTTACGTAACGTAAATACCTAATATGTACAAAGTTTTGACCTGGAATACAAACCAAAAACGCGTACATACAGTTGCAACATGCATTATACGTAAACATATCTATGAAAAAAAATTTAGTTAAACAATTTTATGATAATTTAGTGAAACTATTTTTTTATTTTTTATAGACTTGAAGTAGTGGAACAGTTGAGTGCGAAGTTTATTTATATTATTGTCAAAGACGTCAACGTCCCTACCTGACTCTGTCAAAACCATATCATTATAAGAGCGACAAATTCGTGTAAAATTGAAATATATATTTTATTTTCTAAGCGTACATTAATACATATAATTGCAGACATGATGTAAGTGTGTGGTATCACCACCGATTGCATAGTCAGGTCAGCTCCTAGCCGCAGAGCACATCATAAGTCGACTGCTTACCTCAATAAAATGAGCTCCCACGTTGGGTGGCTTTCGTTAGCAGCCTTGAGAGTCTCCGGCTACCACCGACATGAGGCCGACGCATTTACTTCACCAACCAATATAACGGCAGATATAGCTAAATTTATAATTATAACTCAGTCATCAAAAATTGTTTTGACTATTTTGTTGTCTTATCATCAAGTTGCCTTTATTTATTTTTTAATTTTATAAAAACATTAATTTAATTATGTTTTTATATAAAACTAGGTGCTGCCGCAGAAGAAATATTTTTCGGAGGTCGAACTATCTGCAGACCCGATTTGGGCAATTCCACAAAGGTCATTGCCTAACCAAGACACAGAGAGCGTCATTGACAATAACGACATGCCAAAGCATTCGCCGCAGTGACGCAATGCCACAAAATGCTACAAGCATTAATAAGACTATCGCCGGGCACTCGTCACCCCCAAGTCTCCTATACGATCCGCAGACATCTCCACCCGCATATCTCAATCGACCTAAACCACAAAATGCGTCGAATCTGGCGCAACTCACCTGCAGATCTTTCACAAGACGCAATACTGCAATAAGGATTAAGCATCAATGCAACTATTATACGGACTGCGCCCCCTCTCAACAAATCCATATGGTCCTTATCGACTTTGGCAACAAAGTTTTTAACTAAAAATAACACCAATCAGAATCATCAGAACAGAGGGTTTCTCAATGAAATATATTTTATAAAATTTGATTTATATTGAATTTAAATTGATTAGATTCGTAGTCATATTAGTTGCGATCATCCCGAGATCGATCCCCGCTGGCACCGCTAAAATTGTTAAACGCAATATTAATTTCTGATTTACCTCATGCGTGACGGTGACGGGAATACGTATAAAAAGGTTGTTTCTTTACTTATTATGCTTGGGACAAAATGTCCAATCAAGCTGGCTAGCTGAGTTGAGTTGGGAAAATTGTGTCAAATCTTCTCCGATATATATCTCATTCTTAAAACAAAACTGGTGCTAGCAACTCGCACCGATTGAGTAAAGGAATTGTAACGAGGTCCTGCTGGCCTTATGAGGAAGCCAAAAGTCGAAATTTATAAATATAAAAAGAAAAAAGTCATAAAAATTAACGTTACATAAAAATATGTACATTCAAAAATATCACATAGAGAGTGAAAGATAGTAGTGTTGTCCTCACGGATTATCCCAGCCATCATTTGCCTTGAAGGAACCGACTAATGAATCCAAAATTAAATTATAAAATTAGTAAATTATGAAATTTTATACTTATTTCATTCCATGTTCTTCTTTTCTGTTACATTTGTTACTTTTATAGTAGTTTATTTTCAAGTAACACAAATGCGAGCGATGTTTTGAACTTAAAAAGAATACTCTTATTTACTCACTTTTGAATTAACTGGAAATCCTTTAAAATATCCACAATGTATTGTGCAAACATTTTAGGAGTTTGGCTGTGAGCCAGTCCGATACTGGCTGAGGCAACAAGGGAGGCCTTTGAAACTGAGGAGATACGACAAAGGTTCTTTAGCGGTAAACGCGCAACCCCAGTCCCTGAGGATTAAACTGACTAGATTTTAGGTCGCCCCCAATCCGAGACTTTGTTCAGCAAAGACTTGACTTCTGGACAACAGTTTGTTCCGGCATCGGCGACGTTTTCCTTATAAATACTGCACGGCTGGCGTATAGAGCATCACTATGTTATCATCCGCATAGCAATGAATGCTACCGGTTTGCAAACATATGCTGATATGCAGAAGAAAACAGCGTGATAAAGACGCAGTCTTGGAACAATTCCAGGTTAGTTGTTGGTAGTCGGAGCATTGCACCGTCCACAACGACCTGATGCTCCAATCTGCAAGAAAGCTGGGTGATCCAATTGCACACCCTCGGAAGCCCATAGGAAGGAGCTGAAAGAAGGCTTGTGCCAAACCCGATCGAAAGTTTTCTCGCAATGTCCAAACTATCGGCCAATGCCTCCCTGACCTACTGCCCGCCCATCTATGAGTCAGTATCAGAGAAGATCACCAGCCATCGACCCGACGAAAACCGTATTGGCGGTCACTAATCAGCTGGTGATCCTCAAGGTACTGCATGAGCTGGCAGTTTTATAATGGATTCCATTATTTTGGAGAACAAGGGGTGATGGCGATAGGCCTGTAGTTGACGGGTCTGAGCGGTCGCCTTTTTAGGGATCGAAGGCAAAAGCCGTCTTCCATGATATCGGGACTACGCCCAGAGTAGGAGTATCGAAAAGACGCGTTAGAAACCAGTGCTAACCTGGAGCACAACGTCTTTGACACCATTGGGGATTCCGTCAGGCCCACCTGGACTTGTGGATGTCCAGGGAGAGGAGTGCTTTGAGGACCGAGCGCTGTGAGAACCGAACATTCCGGCATGGAGCACTCATACCGCGGGATGGCTGGCGGTGTGTGTTCTCCTGTCATCAAGAGTCGAGTTGGACGCAAAAGTGAGCCTTAGGTCGGCTTTCTTCTTTTGCGGCGGGCCAGCAGTCGTCCTCCCAAGTAGAGATGGTAGTGATGGCTTATGAAAATTCTGGACAGCCTTGGCGAGACCAAATGCACGGGTTCACGAAGGAAGGCGAATCTAGTTTTCGTTAATTCTGCCTATGTGCTCTGACTTTGCCTTGCAATAACATTCTTTGAAGGACCTGAGGCGAAGTTATACTCTTTTAAGCAGCGGTGTTTATATCCCGAGCTGCCGAAGCCTCAGCCCAGGGGTTCGATAGCACCCCTGCTTACCGCGCGGCACGTGTCCACAGGAGCGACCAACCAAGGCTGCGATTCACCGATGGGTACCCACAGATGATGGAATAAATAGTTCCATTCCCTGTAACACCAATATGACAGGTCAGCAACAGCGCTGGGATCATCCGGCGAGTAGCAAACCCGCCCCCATGGGTAGGATGCGAAGAAAGACCGCATTCCGTCCCCAATCCGACCTGTATGCCAAACACGGCGGTTACCTGCAGAACGCAACCGCGAGGGGAGTGAGGCACCACACCCGGATCAGATAATGGTCCGAAGAGTTGAGAGGGGTACGACGGAAACCTGATATCCGTCCGGATGAGAGGCCAGCAGAAGGTCCAATAGGAAGGTGTAGATGATCCTCCACATCTGGAATCAATTGAGGCGAAGTAACCAGCTGTGTCAGACCATATGCTGGCGCAGTTACAAACAGATCTCTCCCGCACATCGGTTAACGTGAAACCAAGCCATTCGGCGTGGTGGGCGTTAAATGCCAAGGATCGATCCTGTGGATGGACCTGTTGTAGCAAGGAATCTGTAGCCATTTGGACGTGGTCGATGAGTCGGTCTGTTTCGGCATTACCGCTATGGGACCTATAGAGGCACCCGTAGACGCGCGGATGGTCGTCGCTATCTACGCGTAGCCAAAGGATGGACAGGTCCGAACCTTCAAGACTGCCGAGGCGTCGAGAACAGATGTCCTCTGACGTATACGTTAGTCTCCAGCCCGAGGCACAAAGGAGCGTTCCAATTGGTAAATTCTTGGTAGAGAGATACATATCAGCCGGAGGACACACCTGCGTCTCGGTCAGAAAGAGCAAGGCCGGCTTCGCCGTCTCGAGATGGTAGTGGACGGCGTTTAGGTTAAAAAGTGTGTTAAAGTGTTTGTATGAGTAATAAAAACTAGTGAAATTTTTTAAATTAAAAAAATGACCAGGTTTTTATATCACATTCTTGCATTGTCATCCGAATTTGAGCTACATTCAAAACTTGAAGTTTCCAGCTCATCGGGAAGATAGTTTAAAATCAATTACTAAATTCCACCCGGAACGACAGACAAGAAAGTGACTTATTAAAAACGTGGTAATATTTTCTCATTCCGAGTGATTTTTTAAAATTATGTTGCTTCTTCTTCTTCGTCTTTTTCTCTACACCAGCTTGTAGCAGTTTATTACTGGACATGGGTCTGTCTTAAAGGAGGACATTGCTTCATAATCATATCCTAAAGTAGAAGATATATTTGTGAATACGAAATTATTATTTACTTTTCGTTTTAATAATTTTATAAAGAAAGAACAAAACTAACAAAGGTTTCCATTAAAATAAAATAATTCATCAACAGAAAGCAATACCGCACTTAGCAAAATATTTCTGTCCCATTAATGTAGGCGCTGAGTAGTGTAACCATACTGCTACCGTGTATTTTAGTCCATTTATAATACTTTTGGCATGACCTTTATTGGCTAAACACCTTAGAAGTTTATGTTCAGCTACTTATTTTGCTTTAATTCTGAAAATATATTCTAACTTATGCTTAATTTTATTTATTATATATTACCTGTAAAATTAACTAACTTTTAATACAGAAGTGAATGATGTGACTGACGAGCGCAGTTCATTGGTAGTGGATGAAAGAATACAATAATTTTCACCTTCGCATTCTAAAGTCGGTGCTAAGAGATAATGTAATAAATTAAGACAAAATGGAGAATTAAAGCCCGGACATTTTATTTCTTTAAAGTGGAATAGACCAATGAACATAACGAGCTTAAATTAACAACTAAAATGACTAAATAGTACATTAAAAACTTTATTCGCTATTTTCCATTCTCAGGCGTAGAAAATTTCTCAAAATTTATATGAGATTACCCCTGAAGTATAACTTTTATTAAAAAACCCACCAAAATTGGTTCAAAATGACAAAGGTATCGCGTAACCTACGTAACAACAAAAGAAAAACAAACATACAGGTGAATTGAGAAAAATCTTCCGTTTTTAAATTCTGCTAAAAGGGTTCTCCGGTTCTTGGCACTAAATATATGAAATACAGCTATTTTGCTGCTATTTCACACTGGTATTTTATGAGAGCGTAGTTTTCCCCTGGCGGAGACGATCCATTCGTGCTGCAGTCATAATAAATTGCAGCGTGGCACTTTTGTGTATAGCTCATATTAATTTTCATTCACAGAATATCAGCGTTCAATAGCAGTTTAATGCTGTTGTGTTTCGTACGGTGACCTTAGAGAACCGGAGACTCTTTTTAACTGGAAACGAGGCATTCCATCTTCGTCCTCAAGGGTCACAACGCATCTGTACTTTCATCCTTAATCGAGGATAGATGGTTATGTCTATGGGCCACAGCATTCACTTACTATAAGGTGGACTGTGTTGTTGTTTGCCATCATTATTCTATATAAAACACACATTTTAAATATTGTGATATCTTTCGAGTTAGTTACACCACCTATTTATAGATTTAAAGTTTATGTTGTATTGAATAAAGTAAAATGATGCTTAATATACGCATAATGATAACGAACAAGAACTCAATTTAGTTACAATTTTTAAATATATTCTCTTTCTTTTATTTCGTATAAATAAAGGATTAATAAAATGAAATTTACAAGACCGTAAATGTTAATTTATTTAAAACCCAAATTATTTTTCTCTTTCACTGTCATCGAATTATATATTGCCTGAGCGCGCAATTACAGACATGAATATCGTTCTAACTAGACAGTGATTAATATTGCGAGTACGTGAATTATTTTAGGATTTAGTGGTTAGTGGGATATTAATTTAAACTTTATTTCATGTGTTCTATCTAGTAAACAATACAGCTATAATTAAAGGTATTTAATATAATAGAATAAATCTGCTTATTTCTACGGGGATGTTAATTAATCTTAGCATTAAATACACAGCTTAGCAATAAACTGTAAATAAGTCGAAAAAAAATACCTGAATTTTCTAGCTGTCATCATCATCAGACGGTGACAGCCTACTGCTGGACAAAGAAGCAGCGTTATCGATAGTTAAGAAACTTATTCACTCAGAATAAAATATAACTTGTCGTTTAGGTGTATTGGTTTCGACGATCAAAGAAAACATTCTATTTATGGGGAAAAGTATGCACGACACTAGTATTTATAATGAAGTTAAAAGGAAAACTATCACAGCTAAGTAGGCTTAAGAAATTAACGAGTAATAGTCGACCAACTTATAAAATGCACTTTAATTAGTAAATATACGTGGTAGATCCATGTTACAGCTATGTTAATAGTATAGTTGTAGCACGAATGGGTCGGCTCAACTGGGGAAGGACCACGCTCTTACAGAATACCAGCGTAAAATAGCAGCTTAATACTGCTGTGTTTCATTTGGTGAGTGTAGAGAACCGGAGACCCTTTTTACTGGAAAAGAGGCATTCATCTTAGTGCTCACGGCTGACAACGTATCTGCATTTTATTCGCAAACGGTGTCGTCGTGCGGTAGTTGTTCAAGTAACACCTATATTTCATTTCTCCGCGGATTTTAACTCAAAGTTGTAGAAAAAGTGATTATTGAAAGTTAAATTTATAACTATCATACAGCTAGTGAAGTGACTCGTTGATTGGTGAAAACCGTTTATCATTATTTAATGTCGTTCCGGAGTAATAGCTGAATAAAGTTTAATTTTTTTTTTTAAATGCCACCAATATGACCGGCCGCATCAACAACAAGCGCGCTGCCGATGAGTCACCGTACTCATCGACACCGACCGCCGTCACGAGCAGCGAGCAACCGGCCCGTGCTGCGTGTTAATGATGTAGGCCGCTGGTGTCGTCTGGTAGAAAAATATACAAAAATAATTTGGTGAGCGCGTGTACATCCGCGGGGAGGGAGACATAGGTGTCACCTCGTATCATGTTCTAGTGCAACTAACTCACTGATTGCTGAGATACAGGTATAATTCATAGTTCAGCAATCAGAGACTTCACATATTCACTGTACAATTAAGATTATTATTATTATTATTATACTCTAAGCGCGGGATCATCTACTCAGCGGTGCAACACCGATGTTGCAAATATACCTTCATCCTACTATAAAAATGGCGGTAAGTGCCACCGTCCCCGTATGCACACGTACTTATTTATTATAGAAAACTAACAAGTACATAAGGTAAGTAACAATTTTATACGTGTTTATTTTTTACCTGTATTATTTTTTATTGATTAATATTATTTATATTTCAGTAGTTCGGTTCACCGACACTCATCACCAAGCTGGAGAAAGGCCACGCGAGCAGCTGATCGCTTCATCCTTCCTCCTGACTTAGTCCTAACGTCAACTACTCTGAGTCTGCCATCTGAACCTGGATAAACTTTTTCAATAATACCTATTAGCCAACAGTTACGAAATAATGATGGATCGACTACTACAACAAGATCTCCTACTTTTAATTGCGGACCTTCCCTATCCCATTTACGACGAGGAATTAGCTCTGGCAAAAACTCTTTTACCCATCTGCTCCAAAATAAGTCTGTCAACCGTTACATACGCCACTGTCGTCTAAGATACATGTCGCCATCATCAAAGACCCCAGGTACAGGTAAGTTCGAAGAAGATCCTAGTAAAAATGATTTGAGTTAATGCCCTTTGCTTTGAGGGTCCACCGAAAATGGGTAAGTGGTCTACTATTAATTATATTGAATTCACGAGAAGCGTTAATAAACTTCTTCTCGTGGAGCCCTTTCTCAAGAACGACTTTCAGTGCCGTTTTCACACTTCTAATCAGACGCCCCAAGCTCCCCATATGAGGACTGGCTGGTGATATAAACTGCCAGGAAACTCCTTTGTTTAATGTTTCGACTATAACTTGCTGCTGCTTAATTTCTTCAAAAGAATTTCGAAGTTCAGCATCAGCACCTCTCATGTTGGTTCCGTTATCAGATATGACACTATGAGGCGAGGCGGTTTGGTGTTGCTATTCGTATTCGGCATACTAGACACTGTGAAGCTACGGAGCGAATTGTAGGTCTCAGATTTACAACCCAATATTTTTTTCGTAGCTCGTTTATTACAAGTTCATTATACGAATGAGTCGCGTTCGTGGAAGTCCAAACCACCAGCCTTGCTATGCGATGTCTACCATCTAGAATCACTGGGTTTTTCATATTTTCAGTGACATTTGCAGCCGCGTTTCTACGCCCTCCTACGCGCAATAAGCCGTCTTTATCTAAAAATGGTGTTAATGAACGTAAACGACTATCACGATTAATTTCTTTATTTTGTTTCAGCAAATCAATTTCAGTCTGAAATGATTGTGATTGTGAGTAGCGTAACAAAAATACTTCGGCTCTAATCATTAACAAATTATTAATACACCGAGTACCGGTTTTTCTACATTTTTCTTTAAATAATAGCACAGATGCGGTGCTGCGAAGCGAGCGCAGCCACACGGAGAAACGGTTTGGATTCGGAATAGGTAAATCATAAATATTATTACAATTCTACTTGGTGATTTTATTACTACATATATTTTATCTAACAGCTCATTGTTGCTTTTTCGTTATTTTCAGGTTCTCGGGGCCAATACTTTTCTTCCGTGTACAAAAAGAAGGGCCCGTTAACCAAGAGGGTCCTTGTAGAAGTCAACATTATTTTTTTGTAGCTAAATCCGCTATATTTAAATTTGTCGGCACATAATGCCACTCATCAATTTTACTTAACTCATCAATTTCGCCTAACCTATTTGCAATAAAAAAAAAAATCTATGCTCGTTACGAATCCAATAAATAACAATTATTGAATCAGTCCAATAAAAAATACGCGACGGTTTAATTCTATGCTCCTTTTTTATAGTCTCTGCCAAGCGACATGCTAATAACGCGCCTTGAAGTTCGAGTTTAGGCACAGTTAACGGTTTTAACGGCGCAAAGCGACTTTTACTCGCAATGAATGACACCTGTACGCCGTTGCTGTCTTGTTTACGCCAATAAGCAACACATGCGTATGCGATGCATCACAAAAAATATGCAACTGCAACGACTTCTCATTTTTGTTTACGGCGCGACCGCTTTTCTCATTCACACCGACAGAATCGTCGCCATAGAAATACCAGCGCGGGATTCGAACGTAACTCATTTCTTGTAACTGCGAAATCCAATCTTTAAATAAAATAAAAAGACTATCTGTTATTTCCTGATCCCATTTTATACCTATATTCCATATCTCGCGCATTAAAATTTTGGATTTTATCGTAATATGTGCTAAAAAAACATGAATATCATAAACAGACATTATATACGAAGAATCACGCTTAGTCGGTTTTCGAGATATTAAAATATCACCGGAATACGCTTTAACGAAAGATCGAACCCGAACATATCACCTGGTGAACACAAAGCCCAAGCGTTCCGGCTGAGATTCGACATTAAACCGTATCCCTATGTTATTTAAAGTCTCTTTGGCATATCGTTAAGAAAATCTGACTTGTTACTTAACCAGTTACGCATCACAAAACCACCTTGCTGGAGTAAGGCGCAAGTCACATCATTTTTGCAGCAACACGTCTGGTAAAAGTATCGATAAAATCGACCATGTATTGATTTTATTTAATTGCATTAACTGCATCCGGCATTTTATCTTGAAAGCGCAATGTGTTTTTATTTTGATTTATATATTGCGCTATAAATGGGGAGTTAAAGAAGTTAAAAAATTAATGACGTCATAACATATTTCTTTAACAGAATGTGGTATAGGTGATTTTGACCTTGTTATTACTTCCAGCCTCCACCTTTATTTTCATTACTTAAATAAATATCTTCCACAAAAACGCAAAGAATTAACATCTTCTTTCGTACATTAACTTTAAAAAAAATATGTCTTTATGTCCCCTATGATACCTACGTTATTTTCTAAATCTTAACATTATTCTAACCACGATTGTAACAAATCAGGGCCTTGTAAAAGAAAATCATTTAAAGAATAACTGTTCGATTTTGCTGCCACGTCATAAACTAAACGCAATTTTTCTATTTGGATTATCCACACCAAAAGTGCGGCAAATACCATATTATACGTTTATTAGAGTTTTCTTGCTAGTCTGTTAAGTTCTCAGCATAATCATTAGAAAATAAGTATCTCATTCTTCAAAATAACGAGTTGCATAGTCTTTGTAGAGCGAAAATTTTCTTTCTATTGACTTTAAGCGATTATGCCAAGTAGTGAGTCGTGTAATTCATCATCTTTCCACGGTAAGCCAACAGTCCATTGGCCATTTACTAATTCTGCAGTATCATCTAAAATTTGTAAAGCGTGTATTTCATCTGTTGCGGCGCGGCTTCGAACCTACACCAATAGATTCTAACGCGAACGATCTACGAACCGCATCATGCAACTGCGCGCAGGTGCATTCACTGTTATTATTATCGAGAGAGGGATCGCTAGTAATCGATTCTACCGTGTGTAAGTGAAAGACAGATCTGACGATCCCGCCTTTTCGGTGCAACTATTAATGAAAGAGACGAAGGATCAGTGCATTAACATCACTTACCATATATCCGTGCACACACCATCTGAGCGCAGTTTGAGTTATGTATGGCTCACGCTGCTTACCACGAACACAACGAATAAGAGTAATTTAATGATGATTGTCCCGACCAATTAATAATTTTGGCTTAGCGTTACAATTACATAACATAAGATCATCACTTAACATTCAATAAATTAAAGTCCATATTCGGCACTTTTGTGTTGGTAAATTTAATTTTTAATTTCACGCGCACGGAAAGTAAATATTTCGGCATACGAATTAGTAACACTAACACTCACTACTTGAGATTCACACACAAGCTCGCCTGAGTCCCAGGCTGCGCGCGCATTTTCACGTTTTCACCGTATAATCCGAGCTCATCTGCGATATCATAGGATATCACCGTCACGGTAGCTCCATCATCCATAGTGCATGCGTATGCAAACTGCCATTCGGTCCGTGAAGTGATGCCACCGTATGAGTAACTGTTTCATTAGTGCTGGATGCTCATCCTCATCTCGCTCCACAATTTTTCAATGGCTTAATCCAGTGCAGTAAACGATGATGCGGTTGATTGCAGCCTTCAATGTCGCAGTTACTGCCATTACAAGACGTTACATTCGTCTGGCGGGGGGCAAGACATTTGAAGCAAAGTTTATTTACGAGTACAAATCGCCAGCGATCTTTGCGTAAGGCTTGCTTAAACCGGGAACAATCTGCGACACCATGAGCCAATTTTCAGCAAAATTTACACTTTTCTACGTTTTCTAATTGATTACTGTTTGTGTACAGTAACAGCGAGTGTGAACGATGTTTACGTTCATCTGGCTTCTTTAAATTATATTGAGCGTGAATATGACTTACTCCTGATGCAGCTGTTTTATTGGCTTCTCGTAAAAATCACTAAGCAATTCTAATTTCGGTAAATTACACTCTGCCCTTCATAAATGTAGTCGGTCCATTTTAAGACAAGTAAAGTTAAGCTTGGATACGACAATTGATACTAATTTTGGGTGCAGATAATCACTTTGTTGCATTGCTTTGGCAGCAGCCAAATTTCTTTATTTTAATGCGAAATTAATAACATCGTTATGATAAGTTAGCAACGGACGTATATTTTTAGCTGTAGAATTATTTTGCTCATAACTGTTTCTAGTTTGCCAAATCGAAGTTCTAAAGTGTCAATTATTAAATCGGTGTAGTTCCACCAATCAAGAGTGAAGTTACCGCTTTGCAACATATTATTGATATGCAGAAGAAACAGCATTGGTGATAGCACGCAGCCTTGTGGAAAACCAGCGTTAATGGGCTTGTAATCGGAGCATGCGCCGTCTACTACGACTTTGATGCTCCGATCTGCAAGAAAGCTGGTGATCCAATTGCACAATTTCTCGGGAAGCCCATAGGAAGGGAGCTTCGAAAGAAGCGCTTTGTGCCAAACCCGATCGAAGGCCTTCACTACGTCCAAATTAACGGCCAACGCCTCTCCCTTGGACTCCACTGCCTCCGCCCATCTATGAGTTAGGTAACCTAGAAGATCACCAGCTGAGCGACCTCGACGGAAACCGTACTGGCGGTCACTAATCAGCTGGTGATCCTCAAGGTACCGCATTAGCTGGCAGTTAACAACAGTTTCCATTACTTTTGAGAACAAGGAGGTGATAGCGATAGGCCTGTAGTTGGACGGATCTGAGCGGTCGCCTTTTTTAGGGATCGGGTGCACCAAAGCTGTCTTCCATGAGTTCGGGACTACGCCTAGGGACTAGGAGTACCGGAAAAGACGCGTTAAAACCGGTGCCAACTCCGGAGCACACGTCTTCAGCACAATAGGTGGGACTCCATCAGGCCCACTTGACTTGTTGACGTCCAGGGAGAGGAGTGCTTTACGCACCGAGCGCTGTGTAAACAGTACTTCCTGCATGGAGCACTCACACAACGGGATGGTAGGCGGTGTGTTCCCCTCGTCATCAAGAGTCGAGTTGGAAGCAAAAAGAGAGCCTAGCAGATCGGCTTTCTCCTTTGCATCATGGGCCAGTGAGTCGTCCACCCTGTGCAGAGATGGCAGAGATGGCTGACAGAAGTTCCCTTGGACAGCCTTGGCGAGAGACCAGAATGCCCGTGTTCTCGAAGGGAGGCGAACAAGTTTCTCGCCAATTCTGCCGATGTGCTCTGACTTTGCCTTGGCAATGACACTTTGAAGGACCTGGGTGGAGTTATACTTCTTTTAAGAGCGCTGGTGTTTACATCCCGGACGTTGATGCGTCAGCCCAGGGGTGCCTCCTGCTTATAGCGTGATGCAATTTCACAGGAGCGACCAAACCATGGCTGAGTTCTGCCTCCGATAGGCACCACAGATGATGGAATAAATAATTCCATTCCCTGAAGTACCACATCAGCGACAGAATCAGCAACAACGCTGGGATCATCCGGCGAGAAGCTAACCCGCCCCCAAGGGTAGGATGCAAAAAAAGACCGCATCCCATCCCAATCGGCCGACCTATAGTGCCAAACACGGCGGCGAGCTGCAGATCGCAAATGCGATGGGAGCGTGAGTGGCACCGTACTCCGGATCAGACAATGGTCCAAAGAGCCAAGAGGAGCATCGACGGAGACCTAATATCTGTCCGGATGAGAGGTCAGCAGAAGGTCCAACAGGGACATGGTCCTCCACATCTGGGATCCGCGTAGGCGAAGTAACCAGTTGTGTCAGACCATATGCCAAGGCAAAGTCATAAACAGATCTACCCGCATGATCGGTTAAACAGGAACCAAGCCATTCAGCGTGGTGGACGTTAAAATCACCGAGCATCACGATCTCTACGGAAGGGACCTGTTGTAGCACGGAGTCTGCAGCCTTTCGGACGTGGTCGATGAGTCGGTCTGTGTCGGCATTACCGCTAGGACCTATAGAGGCACCCAGACGGGATGGTCGTCGCTGTCTACGCGTAGCCATAGGATGGACAGGTCCGTACCTTCAAGACTGCCGAGGCGTCGAAAACAGATGTCCTCTCAACGTACACGCAAACTCCAGCCCTGGGCACAAAGGAGGTTCCAATTTGTACCCGTAGGAGAGATACGGTATCAGCCGAGAGGACACCTGACTCTCGGTCAAGAGCAGGCTGGCTTTGCTGTTCCAGATGGTAGTGGACGGCGTTAAGGTTTGAATGAAGTCCCTGATATTGCGGAAATCCACGGAAAGCGTGGCAGGTTGCCTTTGTCTTTGTTCCGCTTGCCCCGAGCAGGTTTCGTCTTGAGTGGAATTTCGCCTCCAGAATACGCGGGCAGCCTGAGCACCCACGCTCAGAAAAAGTAGGGTAGCATGGGCGTGGATGCTCAGCGGTAGCATGGGCGTGGATGCAGAAGTAAACCTCTACTTCACGCTGGTATTCTGTGAGGTCGTGGTACCACCCCGGTTTGAGCCGGCCCATCCATGCGACAGCAAAAGCTGCCGCGTGGCTCTACCACGTCGAAAATATACCATATTATACGTTTATTAGAGTTTTCATCGGTCTCGTTAAGTTTTCTAGCATAACCATTAGAAAATAAGTGTCTCGTTCTTTCACAATAACGAGTTGCATAGTCTTTGTTGAGCGAAAATTTTCTTTCTATTGACTTTAAGCGATTATAAGCGTTAGGGTAAGAGTCAGGTAAATGTAATTCATCGTATTTCCACGGTAAGCCAACAGTCCATTGACCATTTACTAATTCTGCAGTATCATCTAAAATTTGTAAAGCGCGTATTTCATCTGGGTTGCGGCGCGGCTTCGAACCTACACCAATAGATTCTAACGCGAACGACCTACGAAACGCATCATGCAACTGCGCGCAGGTGCATTCACTGTTATTATTATCGAGAGAGGGATCGCTAGTAATCGATTCTACCGTGTGTAAGTGAAAGACAGACTGCGACGGTCCCGCCTTTTCGGTGCAACTATTAATGAAAGAGACGAAGCGATCAGTGCAATTAACACCACTTACCATATATCCGTGCACACACCATCCGAGCGCAGTTTGAGTTATGTATGGCTCACGCTGCTTACCACGAACACAACGAATAAGAGTAATTAAATGATGATTGTCCTGACCAATTAATAATCATCACTTAACATTCAATAATTATTAAAGTCCATATTCGGCACTTTTTGTGTTGGTAAATTTAATTCTTTAATTTCACGCGCACGGAAAGTAAATATTTCGGCATACGAATTAGTAACACTAACACTCACTACTTGAGATTCACACACAAGCTCGCCCGAGTCCCATGCGCTGCGCGCGCATTTTCACGTTTTCACCGTATAATCCGAGCTCATCTGCGATATCATAGGATATCACTGTCACGGTAGCTCCATCATCCAATAGTGCATGCGTATGCAAACTGCCATTCGGTCCGTGAAGTGGGATGCCACCGTATGAGTAACTGTTTCATTAGTGCTGGGATGCTCATCCTCATCTCGCTCCACAATTTTTCAATGGCTTAATCCAGTGCAGTAAACGATGATGCGGTTGATTGCAGCCTTCAATGTCGCAGTTACTGCCATTACAAGACGTACCATTCGTCTGGCGGGGGGCAAGACATTTGAAGCAAAGTTTATTTACGAGTACAAATCGCCAGCAATCTTTGCGTAAGGCTTGCTTAAACCGGGAACAATCTGCGACACCATGAGCCAATTTTCAGCAAAATTTACACTTTTCTACGTTTTCTAATTGATTACTGTTTGTGTACAGTAACAGCGAGTGTGAACGATGTTTACGTTCATCTGGCTTCTTTAAATTATATTGAGCGTGAATATGACTTACTCCTGATGCAGCTGTTTTATTGGCTTCCTCGTATAAAAATCACTAAGCAATTCTAATTTCGGTAAATTACACTCTCGCCCTTCATAAATGTAGTTGGTCCATTTTGCGACAAGTAAAGTTGGAAGCTTGGATACGACAATTGATACTAATTTTGGGCTGCGAAGATAATCACTTTGTTGCATTGCTTTGGCAGCAGCCACAAATTTCTTTATTTTTAATGCGAAATTAATAACATCGTTATGATAAGTTAGCGGCAACGGACGTATATTTTTTAGCTGTAGAATTATTTTACTCATAACTGTTTCTAGTTTGCCAAATCGAAGTTCTAAAGTGTCAATTATTAAATCGGGTGTAGTTCCACCAATCAAGAGTGAAGTTACCGCTTTTTTAGCATCACCAGGAAGACACTTACGTAGCCGCCATAAATTCTCTGTGTCACTATATTTGCATAATTGGGTAGATTCTTGATACGCCTGTTTAAACTGCAACCACTCCATTGGATCTCCAAAAAATAAAGGCAGGTCTTTAGACGTCGCTAATCTTGTTAAGAGCTCCTGGTTCTGTATTTTATATGATGAGGCAGCCACTGCCTCATTCAAGGCGTGTGCCAGCTTTTCTAGGCCGATTGTTTCACGAGAGTAATCTTCTCTGTTCTCCTCAATCTGGTTTTCTGGAGCATTCAGCCAATTTTCAACCCTGCTGGTTGAAGATTCTACAGCCGACTTGTGGAAAGAGCGTGATCGAGACTCCAATTCTGCCATTTCAGCTGCAAGTTGTTTGTTTAGCAGCTTCGACTGAGTATTTGCCTTAATCTTGGCAGCTTCTGCCTGAGCACTTTTAACCTTGGCTTTTGCTTCAGCTTCCGCTGCTTGTATTACCACGAAAGCCATAGCTTTAGCGGTTTCGTATTCCAATTGCCGTTTGCGTGCCGTACTTGACGACGTGACTGCGGTCTTTAATAACGTTTTACTCTTGCTACAGGCACTTTGCACATTTCCAGGTTTTTCCAGCACTTCGTCCTTTAAGCTGAACGATGGTAACACATCTTGGTTGTTCTTGCACTCCGATTTTGCAGCGGCGCCACGTGGCCGTCGCCTTTTGTGCGGCGTAGTCGGTGTGAGGAACATAACTGGTACTTATTATTATTATATTTTATGCAGACAACGTAAAGATTCAGCCGAAGGACCACTATATTAATGATGTAGGCCGCTGGTGTCGTCTGGGAGAAAAATATACTAAAAAAATTTGATGAGCGCGTGTACATCCGCGGGGAGGGAGACATAGGTGTCACCTCGTATGATGTTCTAGTGCAACTAACTCTAAGCGCGGGATTATGTACTCAGCGGTGCAACACCGATGTTGCAAATATACCTTCACTCTACTATAAAAATCGCGGTAAGTGCCACCGTCCCCGTATGCACACGTACTTATTTATTATAGAAAACCAACAAGTACATAAGGTAAGTAACAATTTTATACGTGTTTATTTTTTATATATATTATTTTTTATTGATTAATATTATTTATATTTCAGGTGTTCGAGAAGCAACGTGAGCGTTGTCAACACTGCGTTTAGACTGACTGATAGCCGCTGTGCTTCGTTCGAGCGTCGTTTCGTGCAAGTTGTACTGTCTGTACTTTGTTACTTATTTTGTTTTGTGTATTACTGAATTAGTTTTTTTTTTCGGAAAAATGTCTTCATGATGCAATGTATGTGCCAAATGCCGACGAAAAATCCAAGGCCGACGTTTCCTGAATTCTATATTGTACAAAAAAAAATTTGTGAGTGTATCGGAAAAACAGTTTAATCTTATGGATCGGTCACGTAAATCACTGCGGACATGTGAAATGTGTATTAACAGAAAAAATAAACCCACAACTAGCACACCAATTATCAGGTCACATCCACATAAAGTAACTACTGCACCAACTACAAAGAAAAACTCTACTAACCGGAGGTCAGTGACGGTCGCTACGGGTAAAAATAAAACAAACGTTGAGCAAGAGCCTGCTACCAGCATAAAATCATCATTATCACCTACGTCACCTATGCTACCCACTAACCTAGAATTGGCCTCCCTGGATGGAACATCAATGGCGGACGTCTACAGTACGTACACAGTTCATGAAGTATTATCACACCGGGTACCTGACTGTTCCATTTATGTGACTCAACGAAGGAAAAGAAACTCACATGAAACGTCACTGCCAATTATTGCAACTACAGATTCTTCCCTATCACAGTCCAAATCTGGTAGCCTGGCAACTAAGAATTTACCAGATTTATCATATAAACATATAAACTTGAAGCTACTGAGAAAGAAATAGACAATTTAATGTCAGAAAATAAATCCATGGTTATAAAAATAAAAGAACAAGACCAAAAAATAGAAACCTATTAACCATATGCTCAACAACAACCAGCAATAAAATGAAAAAGACAAATAATAAAAAATATGCAAAGAAGGATAAAGCGAAACAAAAACTATATCGTAGCCTGTAAAATCATGATGAAAAGTATATAAACACAATAAAGAGTTCAAAATTCAGGAGAAGCCATTCGTGCTTGAGGAAGGAACTGATCACACAACAGAAACCCCAGCTCCAAGAAAAAATAAAGTTGTGGTTAAACGTGTAAAGCTATTGCTGACCAACAGGGACAAGGCGTAGAACAAGCTTTACAACGATTACTAGATACAAACTATAGGGTAACATGCTTTTGGAAAGATGGTGCGTGCCTTCAGGAAGTTCTTAACACCTGCAATACAGAACTGTGTAGTCTCAGGTCGCATGACTTCGTAAAAATAACTCTTTAAACCTAAAAACCACACTTTTAAAGTGGCTAAATTTGACATGTCTCACAAATATTGTTATTTGTGGTCTACTATCTAATACGAATTTGAATATTTCTTTTAACAGGGAACTAGAACTTATATGTAAGGGCTTCACCCATTGTGCTTTTGTAAGGCTTAATTATAATAGATCTCGCCTAGGCTCTAAATACTTATTGACAGACTTGTGCTTTGGTATATTTCGAGAAATCATACATGTATCCCATATCAAATATAAACCATTTTCAGTTAACATACAAGGTCATGGGGATGTAATGGACCACTTAGATTCACCTTGTTCACCAAAATCGGAATCATGTCTCACTGTACTAGGAGAATTTCATCAACCGGAGATCACAGACACTTCCTTTTTATAAAGAATGACTCAATTTTTATCATGCACCAGAACATAGCTGGTTTCTTTAATAAAAAGGACTTAATAGAAATAAAACTTAATGAAATATCGGATAATAAGAAAATCCCAGATCTAATTTGTCTAACTGAAACGTTTGTCAGGAAACATTGTGAGTTAAACATAAACCTCAAAGACTACAAGTTGAACGCTTCATTTTGCAGGTCAAAGCAAAGGCGTGGTGGTTCTTGTATTTTACACTGTAATTCAATCACGACTATGGAACTACCTTTTCTAAAGGAATTGGCATCAGAACTGACTTTCGTATGTTGTGGAGTAGAATTAGTGGAATATAAGTTAATCCTTGTGTGTATTTACCGTACTCCAACAGCGAACGTAAAAATATTTTTTAATAAACTACATCTTCTTCTTGACAAATTAAAATCATTTAAAAATATATAATTATTACAGGGGACTGGAATATTGACATCCTAAAAAAAGTAATACGTTGGACGAATTAATAGAAACACTAATTAGCTACAATCTGGACTTACATATTAAAACACCTACATGATGTGAGTATTGTATAGATCATTTCGCGAGCAATATAAAGGAAGCAGTCGGGTATACTAAAGCCTTGTGCTTATCAGACCATAATACAGCTCAACTATTGTCTGTACCGGTTAAATTGCGTAAAGCACCGCTTAAAACTTGGTTTAAAATGACACGTGATTATAGTATTGACAATTTGAACAAATTCAAATATGTTTTGACGAGCTACACATGGCGAAACCTCATTGACTTCGAAAATGTAGACTGGGGACTCAGCTGTGCTGGAGATGATTTTTATGAGACTAGGTTGTTTCTACGTTTAGATCTTTGATTATTAAAGGCTTCAGACCAGTGATTCTTACTAGAATTTTAATAACATGTTTAAAGTTAATAATAATTATAATTTGAATATATCATCGTCATCATCATTACAGCCCTTCACAAGTCCACTGCTGAACATAGGCCTTCCCCAAGGAATGCTAAAAAGCACGGTCTTGAGCCACCTGCATCCATCGACTTCCTGCATGTCTTACCACGTCATCACTCCATCTAGTGGGGGGTCGCCCTACACTTCACCTACCGATACGAGGCTGCCACTCGAGAATATTTTTTCCCCATCGGTTGTCTGTTCTTCGAGCTATATGGCCGGCCCATTGCCACTTCACCTTACTAATCCGTTGGGCTATGTCGATTAATGTGGTTCTACTGCGGATATCCTCATTTCAGAGAAACACCGAGAATAGCCCTCTCCATAGCTTGCTGAGCGACCTTGAGCTTCCTTATACGGCCAGCAGTGAAGGACCACGTCTCAGATCCATAAGTCATCACTGGTAACATGCACTGATTGTACACTCTCGTCTTCAAGTTTTGAGTTATACCTGACGAGAAGATGTGTCGTAATTTCTCGAACGCTACCCAGCCGAGTTGAATACGTCGATTGACTTTCGGTCGAAGTTGGACTTACCTAGTCGGACTATTTGTCCCAGGTAAACATACTCGTCAACAACTTCGAGCTTATTACTCCCAACTACTACCAGCATAGGTGTGACATGGACGCTACACGTGATCTTTGTTGTGTCCATGTTGATCTTAAGACCTATCCGTTGGGAGGCACTATTAAGGTCATTGAGCATAGTTCTTAGGTTCTCCAGCGATTCTGCCATAAGGACTATATCGTCGGCAAATCGAAGGTGAGTGATGTACTCGCCATTGAATTTCAATATAGATTAGATATAATTGCAAGTTTCAAGTTATTTGTTTACCGGATGCTCCATTTTGCACATTAAATCAAGCCCTCGGCTTTATAATTAGATTTGAACTACAGAAATGCTAATTAGACACTCCAGCGCTTGTTTTCTTAACGAACAGAATTTATCGTATTCCTTATTCCTGTAATTTTGCAACCAAGTTCTTAAGATAAACTTTTGTAAGATATGTGAAATATTCCTAGTATCCTTTTAAAGCAAGTAACGCATTGCATGATTGTGCATAATATCGGATTATCGTAATGGAAACGCATGCAGATATCCTGCTTGTTTTCGAAAATTGCAAACAATGTTTTGGGATCATGATATTACAAAAGCCCTTGAGGTTAACGGTTTATATAGGTATATATTATATATTTTTTACTTTTAATTCCTATATAATAAATACTTATTATCGATTAGTTTCAGAAAGTCTGAACTCAGATGTCAAATACTCGATATTCCAGTAGCTTTAAAAACATTAAAATTTAATATCTCTCTCATCATCCGTATAATTTCATTTTTATTAGCCACCGAAATTGGAGCTATCAAACGTTTACTTAAGGCGATGTTGCAGTACTTTTTTATTGAAGTTTTTATTAAACATCTATAATATTTAAAAAATTAAAATATAATTAATGAACCTCTATCAAATTCTACTTAAATGTAATTATTGCATAATAATTAAATAATTTTAATAATAATTGAACATACAGTCATGCGTTGTGTGAAGACAGAAACGTGAATCATAACAATTGGTTCAAAAAAAGACATAGATGAATATTACTCTAAATCGCTATTTTATACAGAAATACTCAAATGCTACTAAATTTTAAGTTATAACGGCATTTTAAAATTGAGAAGCGTTTGAGTATTTGGCCATTAGACATGTACCTCATTTTTACTAATATAAGCCAGTGCTCTACTACTATCCCACCTGATGGTAAGTGGTGTTGCAGTCGAAGATAGTAAAGCGCACTGACTTAAGGCTGGCTGTTCCTGTTTTTGTCCGTTTTAAGTTTGGTTTTTGATAGCCAAATTATTACATTTAGAATCTGAAAAAAATTATATTATTATATATTATTTATATATATTATAATATTATATTATATATTATTTTAGATACATTCTTTCTCTTACAATTTACCCAGTCAATACATGATACAATACAATTTGATCGATAGAAAAAATTGCCGAACTACGTTCGATTTGCAGTTTTTTTTTAAAAACCAAATTTAATTTTAAAGGTGTACTAATTAATCCTTGTTTTCTATAAAAAAAAAAAATATGAATTTATAAGTAATTCATTTTGGAATCGATTCCACCCGATCGCTTCTTTTCATTACATTTATTAAAAAATTATCGATTATTCAAGTGAGTTTCGATCCGCGCGTCGCTTGCGAGTGTCCCACGGGACGTTGCAGAGGTAAGACCTGTGCCAAATTTTTGCGCGCGCACTTCTCTTCTGATACGTAAATAATATTTAGGAAATAAAATAAATTGTAAATAACTATAGTTTTATGGAACTTATACAGACTAGTTACATATTATGCCTACCGATACCTTATATGGCATCAGGAAGTCACCTGCAATACAGCACCACCTGTTAAAGCAAATAACAACACGACGTGACTCAATTCACTTACGTGATTTAAGAATATTCAACATAGTGCCATCAGGAAGTCACCTAACTTACAGCTCCGCCCGCTAAACAAATAACAGCACGTCTTTTACGTGACTTAGGAATATTCAATATGGTATAAAACCCAGAGTCTAATTCTTAAGGCAGTCCAGTAGTAGTTAAGTTAGTTTGTATGCTAGTTTAGTCTAGTATTCCTGTGTACTTACATCGTCATAATAGTTAAGTTAACTTGTAAGATAGAAAATAAAAGTAATATAGGAAAAAGTATTCGTCTCCTTCCAATTCAACCCTCCCTAAGCTGCCGCAAACGTAAGTGACTATAGTTAAGCTTTCGTTTGTGTGTTTATTTCTCATTGTGTAAATATTTGTTTATAACTTTAAAACAATATATTTGTGATTATTTTGTAAAAATCACGATCATATGCGCAGCCGGACTCGATCTTTGTGACGACCGTTTGTAAATACCTAATGCGCTTGGAACACCCAGTCTTAACAAAAGTCTATGCACTCTTGCCTTGAAAACACCCACATTGTTGTCTGAGAATTCACTATGTAACCATGTGAAATTATAACAAATAAAGAGGCTTATTATTTTTAAGTCCTAGTGAGAACATATTTTACAAATTTGTTTTTTTTAATGAGTATAAACTGTTCAAGTTTAGAAGAAAATTTGCCAGTGCCCGCCGAGGCATCTTTGATTTTAGCTGTACGTTGCTTTTGCTAATAATATTAGGTCAGAACCAACCCCGTGGACGGCCGGAGTGGAAAATGAAGAATTAAAGGCTATTGTACTTATTGTACTTACCGGGTTAATTGGCGATGCCTGTCTGGTCTACTTGGATGACATCATCATCGTAGGCCGTACGTTTGAGGAACACCTTCAAAACCTGGAACGCGTGCTCATGAAGATTCAGACTGCCAACCTCAAGTTGAGTCCGAAGAAATATTCACTATTCAAACGGCAAGTTAGCTTTTTGGGGTATGTAGTGTCGGAAGAAGGTATCCGCACGGATCCGGAGAAAATTGCCGCTGTCAAGGATTGGCCGGTCCCAAAAGACAAGACGCAGGTTAGAACATTTTTGAGATTGTGCTCCTATTATCGGCGATTTGTGAAGAACTTTGCAGATATAGCCAAACCTCTGCACAAGTAAACCGAGGAGAAGCGAAATTTCTGCTGGGATGAAAGTTGCGATATCGCATTCCAAGAGCTCAAAGACCGTCTGTGCGAAACACCTATTTTGGCGTACCCTGATGCGGCTAGTTAGACTACCTACAGATGATTATTAGACCCTTGCAGACCCCCTCTGTGATTTATGACTATGAAAGATATGTCAGTGACTTATTTGTGCTATACGTGAATTTTTAATATGTACGGTATCGTGAAGATCTATTACATACAAAAATGGCATAACAATGTAAAAGATCGCACCCAAACCCGAAACAATTATTTGTGTGCCATAAAATACTCGTTCTGTGCGGGATTCGATCCCGCGGTTCTCTAGCAATCGCAACCAAGCGCTTATTCTCTGCGCCCTGCAGCAGTATTCTGATCTCGTTATATATTTTAATTTAGTAATTTATTGCGCGTAGCCTTAAGAGTGGTTTTGAGTCAGAAAATTTTGCGATTTTTACCCCCGCGTCCCGAACGGAGACCGCGACGCTGTAGCACATCGGAATGAGGAACTACAACCATAACTCGCTCGGGGTCAATGTGCGGTCAAGCACAGCGTGATCGCGACAGCAAAACATACCATTTCATTGTTATTCTTCTGATCACCTTTGAAAGCTGTAATAATATTATAGTCTCTGGGTGCCCGAACTTTGATCGGAATTAGAAAAATTAATAATTTTCTGAACAGATGTATTTACAGGTAAATTTGTAGGTAAAGTAAAACATTATCTAAGTACCAAATTTCACCCAAATCGTACGTAGGGCCTGTTTCGAGAAACCAGTTATGTATCTATAAAATATACATATTTTTTTTCATTTTAATCATTCATAAAAGTATTTAATAGTTTTGGTAGTATATTAATAAGCAATGATTTTCTACAAAATTACTTTTACGGATTTTATCGCGTTTAATTTTTCTTATTTTTATTTCCCAAACCAAATCTTTGACGTTCGAAAAATGTACGTATCTCGGCAAATTATAATTTGTGTTTACCGATCTGTGGGACATGTAGGTTAGAATACTAAAACCTTTGTGAGATTCGAACCCACGTGCTCCGACGTGGTTGACACTCACTCTTACCATTAGGCTAATTATAAGCTAATGTAAGTAACGAAATCACCAAGAATATTGCACGCGCAAATAAAGTTTGATCGCTAATGATTTTAGTTATTAATAACTAATAAAAATTTAAAGGCATTTCAACAAAGATAACAAGTATGCGTTAGACATTCTAACCAAGCGTGGAAACTGTGGTAATATCCCCGAATACAATCTATGGATTGATTTTTTTTCTTTATGGATTTATGGATTTTTTTGCATCCTACCCTTGGGGGCGGGTTTGCTTCTCGCCGGATGATTCCAACGTTGTTGCTGATTCTGTCGCTGATGTGGTACTTCAGAGAATGGAATTATTTATTCCATCATCTGTGGTGCCTATCGGAGGCAGAACTCAGCCATGGTTTGGTCGCTCTTGTAAAATTGCGTCACGCTATAAGCAGGAGTGCTACCGGGCCTGGGCTGACGCATCAACGTCCCGGGATGTAAACACCAGCGCTCTTAAAAAGAAGTATAATTCCGCCTCCAGGTCCTTCAAAAGTGTCATTGCCAAGGCAAAGTCAGAGCACATCGGCAGAATTGGCGAAAAGCCGATCTGCTAGGCTCTCTTTTTGCTTCCAACTCGACTCTTGATGACGGGGGGAACACACCGCCTACCATCCCGCAGTGTGAGTGCTCCATGCGGGAAGTGCTGTTTACACAGCGCTCGGTGCGTAAAGCACTTCTATCCCTGGACGTCAACAAGTCAAGTGGGCCTGATGGAGTCCCACCTATTGTGCTAAAGACGTGTGCTCCGGAGTTGGCACCGGTTTTAACGCGTCTTTTCCGGTACTCCTACTCCCTAGGCGTAGTCCCGAACTCATAGAATACAGCTTTGGTGCACCCGATCCCTAAAAAAGGCGACCGCTCAGATCCGTCCAACTACAGGCCTATCGCTATCACCTCCTTGTTCTCCAAAGTAATGGAAACTGTTATCAACTGCCAGCTCATGAGGATCACCAGCTGATTAGTGACCGCCAGTACGGTTTCCGTCGAGGTCGCTCAGCTGGTGATCTTCTAGGTTTCATAGATGGGCGGAGGCAGTGGAGTCCAAGGGAGAGGCGTTGGCCGTTAGTTTGGACGTAGCGAAGGCCTTCGATCAGGTTAGGCACAAAGCGCTTCTTTCGAAGCTCCCTTCCTATGGGCTTCCCGAGAAATTGTGCAATTGGATCACCAGTTTTCTTGCAGATCGGAGCATCAAGGTCGTAGTAGACGGTGCATGCTCCGATTACAAGCCCATTAACGCTAGTGTTCCACAAGGCTGCGTGCTATCACCAACGCTGTTTCTTCTGCATATCAATGATATGTTGCAAACCGGTAACATTCATTGCTATGCGGATGACAGCACTGGTGATGCTTTATACACCGGCCGTGCCAATATTTCTCGGGAAAACGTCACTGAGTACCGGAACAAACTTGTGTCTGAAGTCGAGACTTTGTTGAACAAAGTCTCAGACTGGGGGCGACTAAATCTAGTCCAGTTCAATCCCCAGAAGACACAAGTGTGCGCGTTTACCGCTAAAAAGAACCCCTTTGTCGTATCTCCTTAGTTTCAAGGCACTCCCTTTGTTGCCTCAACCAGTATTGGAATCCTCGGTGTCGACATATCGAGTGATGTGCAGTTTCGTGGTCACTCGGAAGAGAAGGCCAAATTGGCCTCTAAAAAGCTTGGCGTGCTGAGCAGAGCGGGGACAGTATTTCATGCCGGCACACCGCTTGCAACTTTACAAGGCGAAGGTTCGACCCCACATGGAATACTGTTCCCATCTCTGGGCAGGGGCTCCCCAGTGCCAGCTCCTTCCACTTGACTGCATCCAGCGCAGAGCGGCTCGAATCGTCCACGTTTCGAGCCGCTCTGCGCTGGATTCTTTCCGATCGGCTGGACTCACTGGCACTGCGTAGAGATGTTGCATCTCTTTGCGTATTTTATCGCATGTACCACGGGGAGTGCTCTGAGGAATTGTTCGGACTAATTCCAGCCACTCAATTTCACCATCGCATATCGCGACAGAACTGGAGATACCATCCATACCATCGGGATGATTAGCGGTCCACCACTGTGCCATTTAGAAGAAGTTTTCTTCCTCGCACAACTTCCTTGTGGAATCGATTACCACCAGCGATTTTTCCGGACCGATACGACTTAGGGACCTTCAAGAAAAGAGCCTACTCCTTCTTAAAAGGCCGGCAACGCATCTGCAATTCCCCTGGTGTTGCAGTTGTTCATGGGCGGCGGTAGTCACTTACCATCAGGTGAGCCGCATGCTCGTTTGCCCCCTCTCCTATAAAAAAAAATGGAGGAGGCCTATGTACCGCGATATCCTTGCCCCTCTGAACACTTTTACTTTTCTACTTTATTTTTTTATTTATTTAACTATTAATCAATTTTGAACGTACAAAGGCTGTCATTTCTGCGTTGTAAAATCGAGATTTAACGAAACGCGTAAGCGCCATGAAATTCCGATTTGGTCGCGTGAAAACTATATTCTATAAGCGATCTAGCGCTTCATGTTTTAATAGTTTGAACAAATTTTTAGTGCTGCAGCAAATTCTACAGTCAGTTCACGGTGCGCTCGCCCCATGCAGGCCACAGCTGTCATCAAGATGCGACACGTTTTTTGTTTAGAATAGCTTCTAGTACGTACTTTGTAGTACTTATAACTCAATTATGTTCATTGAGCTGCTGTGCCGCGATCCCTAAGCTTGCTTTCGCTATATGGATGGCAGTCTGAGATCGAATAAGGGATTTTAGGGGATAATCGATAAATTTAATCGATCTTAAATAATGGATCGATCCTGTGAATCGATCTCACCTAACACCTAAATATCGAGATTAGATTTTTTTCTGTTTCGGTAGAAATAAAATTATATAAATATTTACAATTAATTGAACGCACTGACTTTGGTGCTCAAAAGAAATAAAATATTTGAAATTATGATTACTTTGTTCTAAAATAATAAATTAAAGTTCATAATTTTTTACTAAAGAAATTTAAAAAAGATCGGATTTTTAAGTTATATGAAATCACTAGCTTTTGCCCGCGACTTCGTCTGGAAAGCGTCAAAAAGGGTCTGCTGGTACAAGCCACAATTGTAACTGGGTATCGCAGGCAAAAGCTAGTAAACTACAAAACTTCTTTATACACCACATTTTTTGCTAATCTATTACTGTGTGCTAAAATTATCGAACTACTGGGCGAGCTTGCGCGTGAGCAAGCCACATAGAATTGCCAGTGTGAAAAACAACTTTCTCTCAAGTCTATACCCGCAAATTTTAATGTCTGCCCTTATGATTTTTTTATGGTCATTGCAAAGCAGACTTTGAGGGGGGTTGCACAGTTGAGGAGGTTTTAAATGTCGCAACAACATAACAGGAGTGCCCACGCGCAGAATAATTTATGATGTGGAAGACCCGATGGTTTCAGTGAATGAAATTCGACAGGGTAGTTAATTGCGTCATCTGTGTTGACCACAGAGTCTATTGACGTGTACAACATTTCTTCCCCCTCAAAAGACATTAACAGTATATCGTTAATTGCCACTGCTTGGTCGTTTTTCGGGGTTAGTATGGCACGTTCCCACAACCATTCCATTGGCTTATCGTGGATATGAGCAATATCTAGGTAAATTTCTGATATTAACTCCTGTAACGTAAATACAACTATGCACAAATTATCAGGGATGGTTATCATTCCGTCATTTATCGGGTAATCACCGTTGCCGATTTTAAGAAGAAGATTCGCAAATCCACCAGCAGACTCTTTTTCTCCTAAGTGTACCTGCATATTTTTCGAGAGCTTGAGGATTTTAATTACAGGCCATAAAGTGGATCTCTTAAGACACGCCTTAACTTCATCTGCTTTAGTTCCTTTTAGCACTACTGGTAGAGTCGGTCTAAAATCTCCAGCCAGCAAAACCGTTACACCACCCATTAACTTCTTATTTTCTTTTATATCTTGTAGAGTTCTGTTTAAATCCTCTACGCTACCCTAATGAGCTATGGTTATTTCATCCCACACTATCATTTTCGTATGTTTTAATACTTCAGCAAAATTACTTTGTTTCGATATATTACAAATGGGAGTATCAGCTGTTGTTAAATTGAGTAGTAACTTGAAGGTAGCATGAGCAGTTCGTCCACCCTCAAGCAGTGTAGCTGCAATCCCAGAAAAAGCCACAGCCAAAGCAATTCCGCGAGTACTTCTAACTCTTTCTAATAGCAAATTTATGAGGAATGTTTTGACTGTTCCACCGGGAGCATCCTAAAAGAATATTCCACCCTCATTTGATTCAATTTTTGTGTTTTTGATTGTAAATTCCTTTTTGTTCATCATTCAGTGATCCTTCATTATTTTAACTGTGTTTTCTAATGATGCACATTCGTAACTTGTCTCTTTAAGAAACTCTCTATTTTCAAATTGTTGTTCTTTGCTTGGCTGAGGTAACCCATACTCTTTTAGTAGCCGACCACCCAACGCTAATACGGCATCTTATTTTACCGAAAGGCATTTGTTAAATACCACATCTGTTATGTACTCTACATCAAAATCTCCCTGTCTTTCTAATTGCCTTTTAAAATCTTCAGATAGGTAATCCTTGAATTTCACCCAAAGGCTTAAGGGTGTGATACTTAGCAGAACACTAAAATAATCGTAAAAAGATCCCGAATCATTTGCGGTGATTGGCAAAGTGCTGCCTCTTCCATTGCTGCAAACAAATGCTGATCATCTTCAAGCAAGGCGAGAGCTTTGCATTCTGATTGGAACGTGGAATATACATGACCATCTACAGTTTTTAACGCTTCAAACGAAATTGGGTCCCGGATCTCATGAAGAAGCATGCGAAGGTGATAGCATTCTGTGTTGTTCTGTATATTGCACAGTATAAACCCTGCCCAGAACGTGCCCTTTTTTGGCCCCTGGCCAACCTTCAACGTTTGTTTCTCTCTTTCTCCTTTGGAACTTTCTTTTATTCCAAACGTAGTATGCAGGTACTTCTAGGTACAGCAATGTTTTTGCAATGTTATCCACTTTACACAAATGGAAAAAGGATAGTGTGGTTGTTGGAGGACTATTCACTCTTTCACTCAGGTTTTGCTCATTAAAATAAACCCTTTGCCAATTTTCCAAATGAACAGCGAGGTGGACTACGGGAGGAAAACGCCCATGAATGGAAATTCAAGGATTCGCCATACTGTCTCTGATGAACTTATATATCTTCCACTTGTGTAGGTTTTAACTTCATCCTTCTCATTCTCTAATTTATATATATATAAATTAGAGAATGAAAATATTACATTTAACGATTTCGTGAAGCTCTGGGTCACGTTTGGGATCCGGTATTTCAGCACAAATTATATTGTCGATTTGATCTGGAGTAATACGTTTGTGAAGCCATAAAAGAATATGAATATGTGGAAGACGTCTCTTTTGCCATTCCGTTGAGTACATATGGAATCGCACTTCACCAAATATTTTGCCCTTTGTCAATAAGTTTATGATCTTTTTCACCTTTAGTCGAAACACCCTCGAAATTATATCGTGTCTATCATGAGATTGTTGTCCTTGAAGCAATTGCTCTTTTATCTCATCCCAGCGAGGATTGCATGTGAAAGTGATAAAAAAATCAGGCCGGCCGTAAATACTAACATACATATGTCATAGCGTTCTGTGTTCTTTCGTGCATATACCTAGGTCCCCCCGTAAAAGATGATGGAAGGACAATCATTTGTCCCAGTTGCTTGGCTTCTGAGTCTTGTTGTCCAATAGAATCTTTTAAATGGATGTAACTATCAGCGCGTAATTTGGCTTGATTATTTTTGATATAATTTAATCTCTCTGTTTTTATTTTGGCGTATTTATCCAACAAATATTAACTAAAAAGGGCACGATAGTGGACTAAATAGTTATGTTCTCCTTCTTTAATCATTATTCTATACGAATAGAAACTTGCAGAAGAGACAGTTTTATTTAGCGGCAACTTAGTTGTGGGATCGCGTTGTGGTAATTTGATTGAATACCAATCATCACCCCAGCAAAACATCAATGGATACTGTAGCGCATCATATGCTCGATGTATCTCACTAATACGCTGAAGTGAATTACTTCGGCTCTCGAGGATGATGTCCCTTCGATCAAATTGTTGATCCACTAACATTACAGCCACTTCATTTGTAGTTGGTGCATTGTACCTACCTCCATGTTCTTCTGGTGGTTTTTTATCAGCATGTATGACAACTTTGTATGTCTTAGAAGGAGGGGCTTTATCAATGGCACTTTTCAGATCTTTTATATACGGGTTCACTTGATGCAGCATATTCTGCAATTGTTTGATTAAATTTGGTTTTAAGTTAGGAAATTTAGAGCATCGAATCTTTGCTTCTCGATCTTCTTCACCTACAAAATATATTTGAAGGTACTGAGCGTCATGTTCGGCTTCTGGTAATTTACTTCCAATTAAATGGTAGACTTGGCCTTGTTCTTTAAAAGTCGGTGAAAAACCATCTGCTGTTACCTGTTTACCACCAAAGGAAGTCATCATGATCTGGGTGTAGATCATTAATCAAACTAAAGAGTGGTTCAGGCAGTTGTTTCAACCGATCAAGTTCCACTTTTCCAGCGCCGCAATACATACCATGTGTCTCATCCTTCCATTTCAGCGCATTGCACCAGTGACACTTGTATGTCATAGAACCTAAGACTACACTGCTGTCAGTTCTATAAACAATATCAGGGTCATACTCCATAGCGGAATGGATCTTGTTTTTCCATAAACGCAGTGTAATGTTTTCCTTTAGTTAATGGGGGATGAATCGCTCGCGTCCGTAGGCTTCGACCACCTAACCCTAGGCCCAACCTACACGTGTCCCCCGGGTGGTGCTAAACGAGCGACAAAGCCGAAAGGATAGACTCGGCTCCTCGCCGTATGGTAGCGGCGTAAAAGCTACCACCCCTTAGTTTGCACCATGAGCCAGCAAATAAAAGAAATGGCGCCGAGTTCCCGGCGCCCCTTTAATGGGGCCGGCATGCGATGAATCTCCGGGAGAAAAACCGGCGACGAGGTTCACCACCCGTCACGTTCTGTCTCCCGGAGGGGCGAAAAGTGGATTGCGGAGGCCCGTCTGGCTACGCTGAACGTATGTGGAGCAATGAATGATAAGATGGATGAAGTATGCGAAATGATGAATGATAGAGGAATAGATGTGTTATGTGTAAATGAGACGAAACGAAAGGGAAAGGATGCCACTGCACATGGCATGTATACCGCTTACTGGTCTGGTGTAGACGAGACCGAGCGGGCATGCCAGGGATTCGGTGTCATCCTTTCAGAAAGAATGGGTCAATGTGTGAAAGAGTATGAATGTGTAAGCCCAAGGCTGCTATGGATACGAATGAAAGTGGGCTTTAAGAAGTTGTTTCTGCTAGGGGTGTACGCCTCAGATATGTCTAAACCCACTTATATCCGAGAGCAGTTTTGGGACATGGTAAGGATGGTGTTGATGAAATGTAAGGTAAATGAAAATATTATTATTGTTACGAGCTTGGGGTTCGAGACAATTAAAAACTGCCGAGTGAATTACCAAAATTGACACTTTAATTACACAACACTAATTACAACTTAAAACCACACTAATAACAAAACACAATTGTACTACAGATCACTTTAGTTCGCAGTTGTATCGCTTCGAAGTATTCGCTTGTATCGCCTATAATACTGACTCGGTCGTAGTCTATACCGGCCTTATATAGCGCCTCAGATACTTTCCAGAACCTTCTATTGTAGAAACATCTAGAATGTTCGAGTACATATCGGTCTCGAAATTTCTAGAAGGATCTTGACTCTCCTAGTTCTGCTACTCGATACTAGAGGGCGCTAGTGGTAACTAGTGTTGCCATGTACAATACATTAATAGTGGCGCGCAACACTATGTTAGGAGATTTTAATGGAAGGGTTGGGGTGAAGAGGTCTGGTTATGAAAGGATATTAGGAAGGTTTGGCGATGAAAGTATAAATGAGAATGGTGAAGACCTCCTCACCGTATGTGTGGAAAAGAATATTTTTTTGACGAACACTTTCTTTCGCCATAAGAGGATTCACATGTATACATGGGAAAGAGGTGATGATAGAAGCATGATCGATTTCATAATTGTGGATGAAAGAATGAGGAGCGCAGTGATAGATACAAGGGTTTACTGGGGGTCCAACGTAGGGACGGATCATTACTTGGTCTTATGTCAAATTAATGTTCTATTTAAGCGTTGGCGGCATCGGAAATCTGTGTTTACCACTGCGTTACAGCGTATAAGAATAGAGAGGTTACAAGATGAAGGTGTGAAAGAGAAGTTCAAATGTAGACTTGTAGACTGTGTGTTATAATGTCAAGAAAGGTTTGGTGAATGCAGCCACCGAAGTATGTGGTGTAAGTAAGAAAATGAATGAAAGGAAAAATAATACGTTGTGGTGGGATGATGAGGTACGGATGGAAGTTGAAGCAAAGGAGAGAGCATGGCTAGATTTACTAGCAACCAAAGCTAGTAATTCTAGCGGTATGATTGAAGAGATTGAAAGAAAAACGGCAGACTATAGACGTATAAATAAGAGAGTAAAAGAAGTTGTTGAAAGAAAAAAGCAAGAAAAAACATCGTATTAGCGGCATCGGCAAATATTAAAATGTTCTGGAAACTCGTAAGAACTGCCAGGGGAAATTCAATACAGCCTAGAATGAATGCTATACGAGAAGAGAATGGCTGTATACTGAATGATGAAGTTTCTAATTTAAAGAGATGGAAGGAATACTTTGAAAGCGTTTTTATGAGTGAAGAGTCGTCTGAATTAAGTAAAATAGAAATTCCGAAAGAAGTGGAGATAGGTAGGGAGATAAGTGTAGATGAAGTAATGAAAGCAATGAAAAGCATGAAAGCAGGTAAGGCAGCCGGATATGATAGAGTATCACTCGAAATGCTAAGGGCTGGAGAGAGAGTGGTGGCAGGCCTGCTGTACACCTTGTTTAATTTATGTTGGGAACTGAAGCGGGTACCGGAAGACAGGTGCAAAGCAGTTATAGTCCCAATATACAGGGTATTTTTGAAACGCTCCCGAAAACGAAGACAGACGACAGTACTAACTATATCTTAGATGATGGGTGAAATATAAAATCGATCCTGATGAAAAAAAAAATCATCTTTTCACAACGTTTTATTAGCTTTATTCACGCTCCATCGTGTTAGTATAAATCATCGTGTTAAATAAAACGTTAATTTCATTAAAATGAAACATGAAAATACTTAAACATTAAACCAGCAATGGAATTTAAAATAAATAAACCATAAAATCAGCTGACTAGGGTCAATATCCGCGTCGAAACCAAACTCTTTTATCTAGCTCGGTACAGGTCCCGTCACGTAAAAAGAACGCTGAGCGATAGTGGAGGAGGTGTGTCTGCGCATGGGTACAGTCGCGTTCTAAAGTACTACATGGTACTAGGCTGTTGTTTTATAATATTATAATAGTAATTAATGGTTTTATTGTAGAATCATAATAGGTACTTTACTAGCTACTTAGAACTTTGGAAGAGGTTGAAATTCAAAATGGATAATGTTTGCTTGAGCATTATTTTTTATTTCTATCGTAAAATAAAGTAGTTTGTAACAAGAAAACTTAAGCTAAGGGTAACGCTGTCCATTATACCGTTGGAACATGGAACATGGAAGCCAAATGTCGATGGTGTATTGGTGTTACTGGATGCTACTTCATCATCACTCATCAGAATCATCATCATCAATGCGAATGATAAATGTTTCCGTCATCAGATTGACCACATGATAATTTTTTCGGTATTCTTCCTCAATACATTTAACTTTACTTCACAATTTTCCCCATTCACCTTCTATTTACCTTTTCGTTCACTAGTTCAGTCATAAAACAATAGATATAAATAATTTTTCTTTCCTTCCTTTTAAAACCATCGTCGCGCGTCGCAAAGAAAGCTGTGTGTGCGACTGTACATTAGGAAACATCGCTTTTTCAAAGCGCGGGAAGAATGAGGAACCTATAGCGTGCGCTCACAGTAATACTGGCGAGCATTCCCCGTCGCGCCCCTTCGTACCACGCGCTGCCGCCGCCCGGCTGACTGTGTGTCACCCGCGTCAGCGCCAACATATGGGAATTCCCAAATTTACCTACTAAGATTTGTTTGCAAGCGACATAAGAATTAAAGGCGGCAATTACAATAAAACTTGCAAGTAATTTTTAATAGTTTTGATGTACTTTTCAAATCAAAGTATTGGATGGATTAAAACGGAAAGTCAATAAAAGTAAAGTAAAATAATTATTTTTTAGATTAATTACCTGTCGATCATAATTGCAATTGATTTTAACTATTAAATTATTCAATACCATTTTATTTCTATTTTCTTGTACAAAATCAAAGATAACCAAACCCAAGTAAGTACGTTTATTAATTTCAATATCATTTTTGTAGTAACGAACTGCTTGTTTCGTCAGGGTACAATTGATTGTCTAATTGTATTAAAAAAATTACAACTATAACTTCTAAATTCCATATGAAAGACTAGTCGTAGGGATCATATGGAAACTACACTTATAAAATAAAAGTTGGCAATGTCATAACATTTGACGGTCTGTGGGAATGTTCAAAGTGTAGGTTTTGGCGGGTTTAATTATTGATTTTAGTTTTTGAGACAGTTCCTTGTTGACTTTGGACACGCATGCGCGAGCGACAGTTCAATTGTTTTTTTTATTAAATTCTTATTGTTATTACTTGGTATTACCTTCTTCTTATTACGTGTTATTCTTGTTGTTACGTTTTGTGTTTTTTGTTTTAATAATGCCTAACGCGTACGTTTATAGTGCTTGTGAATACGGCAACATGTTAATGTGCCTTGGAGAAGCTTGCGGAATGCTTCGCGTGCATTACGAATTTACTGAGAGAAATTCCCGACCGCTCGACACCCAGCTGACTCGTCTGATAACAGCAGCATTTCAGCGAGTGTTGGAAAATCGGCCCATTGCTCCAGTAGCGGCAGGAGGTGGAAGTCAAATGACTGTTCACCCGAGGAGCGCATTTTAGATGTCGTTCGCCGGTATCCGAACCTAGGTACACGAAGTATCGCTAAATTGTTAAGACGTCGGGATGGAACAAGTGTGTCATACTGTTCAGTTCACAAAGTGTTAAAGCGTAACCGAATGCGGCCATACAAAGTGCACAAAGTGCAAGCTTTTTTGCATGTGGAACCGAAGAAATACACACGTGTATTCAGAGGTTAACCCGTACGCTGTTCGACAAACCGGGCACCAAACCCGATGGTCGGTTAACGTATGGGCAGGTTTATTTAAGGATCGCATACTGGGACCAGTGTTTCTGCCACAGCGACTTAACGGACAGGGATACCTAAACTTTATAAATGAACAGTTGGTTGACATTTTAGACGACCTATCGTTGGATGAATATCGCCGCACATGGTTCCAGCATGATGGTGCACCTCCACATGTCGAGAGGTTCGTCCGTGAGCGCCTTACCGAATTATTGATGATCGCTGGATTGGCAGACTAGGACCACACGCTTGGCCACCTCGCTCACCAGATCTGACCCCGTTAGACTTCTTTCTGTGGGGTATGTGAAAGAAAGGGTTTTAATCGTGAGTGTGATAGTGCTGACAAAATGCGCCAAAGGATCGTGAATGTTTTCGACAAACTACGTGCGGACTGAAGACCACACGATAATGCCCGTCGGCATGAGGAGACGCAACACCGAGCCCATCTGCCTCGAAATGAATGGAGCACAATTTGAGCCGCATCTCATAAGACCACGGAGGATTTAGAGCGGTAAGCTGTTTCATACCTATTTTTTAAATAACTTGGTACTGAACTGATCTGAATAGGTACATAACTGAATACATCAGAATTATAAACATACCTACACGATGAATAAAAACGCATAACTCTAACCTTGTTAACTTTTCATTTAAGTATTTTTTCATTAGCGGGGAATCGAAACAGTTATTTGGTTTATTTAACCTGTGAATTTGAATTAAAGTGGCTACGTGGAGACAAGCACAGTGGCAAAATAGTAGGTTAAGTAGATGTTAGGTATTTAGACAAGTGTTGTAAATTATTAGGTATTGTGGTACCATCGTTGTTACGGGCCGCGCGAATTCGGCGTTCGCGCGTACATTGACCCTAGTCAGCTGATTGTAATTCAGTAATTCCACTGCTGGTTTTATGTTTAAGTATTTTCATGTTTTATTTTAATGAAATTAACGTTTTATTTAACACGATGATTTATACTAACACGATGGAGCGTGAATAAAGCTAATAAAACGTTGTGAAAAGATGAATTTTTTTTCATCAGGATCGATTTTATATTTCACCCATCATCTAAGATATAGTTAGTATATCTTAGATGATGGGTGAAATATAAAATCGTCGTGTCGTCTGTCTTCGTTTTCGGGAGCGTTTCAAAAATACCCTGTATAAGGGAAAAGGGTCACAGCAGGACTGTACAAACTACCGTGGCATTAGCTTGCTTAGCATTGTGGGTAAACTGTATGCTAAGGTGTTAATTGAAAGAGTTATGGAAGAAACTGATGGAAAAATTTGGGATGTGCAAGCTGGATTTAGAAAGAGGATGGGGTGTACGGATCAAGTCTTTTCCATGCGCATGATTGCGGAGAAGTTTTTGGCCAAAAACCACAAAGTTTTTTGTGCGTTCATGGACTTGGAAAAGGCTTATGATAGAGTGGACAGGAATGTGTTATGGCAAACACTTAACTCATTTGGTTGGAGCGCTGGATTGATAAAGGCATTAAGGTCTCTCTATAGGGACTCTAGTGATTGTATCAGGATCAATGGGATCTACTCTTACTGGTTTGGCATTCAAAAAGGTGTCAGACAGGTCTGTGTAGCTTCCCCGTGGCTGTTTAACCTATTTATGGACAGTTGTTTGCAAACTTTGAAAGTTGAAGAATGTGGGTTGAGAATAGGTGAGTTAACCGTCAAATGCTTAATAGAATGACCCAAATATTTGGTATACGTATCTGCAAAGGGCATAGAACTAACTCCCTGATCTCCAGCACTATTCTGTCCCAAATAATACCACTAGCACTAAGGGCTAAGGAGAACGCAAACATATTTGAGATCAAGAAAGGAAAGCCCGTCGAGTTCTTACCTGGAAGACGACTAGAAAAGCGAATAAGCCCTTACGATCTGCCCCATCCATGCAAAAGGTCACAGCGCAGTTTTGGTCTAGTAAGTGAACAGAAGGACATTGATGACTTAAGTAACGACTGGGTCAAAATCTTCACTGATGGGAGTAAAATCGATACAAAGGTAGGTGCAGCAGTAACGATCTGGCAAAATGGAGTTGAAATTAAGACAATAACCTTTAAACTAGAAAGCTATTGTAGTGTCTTCCAAGCAGAGATGATCGCAATTTTGAAAGCAGTAAAGTACGTAGCTGACAGAGATTACCAGGAGCAAATATTCTACCGATTCAAGATCAGCTGTTATAACCATATGTAATCCAAGCTCTTTGAACCCAATTGTTTTTAAAATTCGAGACATAATAAAAACATTGAGGACAAACAAAAGAAAATCTTACTGTACTGGATTAAGGCACACTGTGGAATCCAGGGCAATGAAAGAGCAGACGAACTAGCCAAACGAGCTGCCACTAAGAGCAAGCAAAGACCGGAATATGATCAATTCCCACTGTCGTATGCAAAGCGCCTCACCAGAAACACAACTCTACAAATTTGGCAAAGAAAATATGAAGAATCGACAACCAGCACCATAACCAAGACTTTCTTTCCCAATGTTTTAGTAGCTTATAAAGTAATAAAAAATATAAAAATGAATAATTTAGTCACACATCTGTTTACTGGTCATGGCGGTAACAATGCTTACTTATATAAATATAAATTGGCGTCATCCCCGTGCTGCACTTGCAATGATAACGTAAACCAAACTGTAGAGCACATTATAATTGACTGCCCACGATTCGGTAAAAGAAGATTCGAAGCTGAGTGCAGCATGGGAATGACTATCGCAAAAGATAATCTAAGGGTTATAATCGAGGATAGCACTTGCCGACCCATCTTTATGACATTTGCTCTTCAAGCATTAAGAATGATAAGTAAGGAAAATGGAAGTACAATGGTAGAATAAGCAACAGTACATGTAAATAATAGGAAAAAAAGAACACTAAGCATTTAGCATTTAACACGTACTTTAAACAACAATCTGTAAATACAAATAATAAATGTAAAGAGATTAGAAATGTTAGAGTAAGAAACCTTAAGTAATGTAAAGTTTTAAAATATTATTGATTTAGTTAGTAAATGTAATATGTGCAAACAAAGAACATATTAAAACAGTACGATTTAAAAAAAAAAACAATATAAAAAAAGGAGAAAAAAAACGAAAAGAAAAAAGATATTTTAATAAAAAAAGGGATAAAATACACTTAAGGATATTCTAGAATAATATACTCGTACTTAAGTAAGGATTTAAGAATCTAAGAAGTAATCTAAGAGTAAGACATCCTAAGTAATATAATGCTTAAAGATTGTTAATATAGTTAGCAAAAGTAATGTGTATAATGAAGAAAACAGTGTATGCAGAACAGATACATACTTATAGCAATTTTAGAATATATCAATATTATTGTGACTTATTATATGCAAATAAGAAATTGAAGTAAGGATTATATCAATGGTAGGTATAATGAGTGTAGTAACGTATAAGTAATGTTAAGCTTACAATATTATAAATATAATATTGTAAGCTTCACATGTGTAAAAAAAAATGCCAAGTAAAGATAAATTGCAAGCAGTACGGAAGAAAAAAAAACAGTAAAAACAAAACAGTAATATAATGCCAGAAAGAAGGGTACTGCAGAAAAGTAGTAGTAAGAAATTGTAAAAACAAAAAAAAAAACAAAAAAAACCGTCAAATGCCTTTTGTACGCCGATGATCAAGTCATATTTGCATCGTCGGCGGCCAATTTGCAAATGATGGTTACTTTAATGAACTGGTCATTAAAAGAAAGGGGTATGAAAGTGAACGCAAGTAAGATGAAAGTGATGGTTTTTGAAAGAGAAGTAAGTAAAACGTTATGTGAAATAAGAATAGAAGGGGAGATGATTGAGCAAGTGGATGAGTTTGTATATTTGGGATGTTTATTTAGCAGGGATGGTAGATATGATAAGGATATAGAACGACGAGTGAACGCAGGAAATAGAGTGAATGGGGCTCTACACGCTATTATGAAAAGTCAGAATGTGCCAAAAAAGGCACGTATGGCAATTCATAATGCTGTGTTAGTCCCTACTTTGATGTATGGTAGTGAAAGTTGGGTCTGGCAGAAGAAGCATGAGAGTAGAATAAATGCTGTAGAAATGCGGTCATTAAGGAGTATGCTAGGGCTGAATTTGAATGACAGGGTGAGAAATAGTGTGATAAGAGAAAAGTGTGGTTTGCAAGATGACATTGTGACCAGGATTAAGAAAGGAATGCTTCGGTGGTTTGGTCATGTAGAAAGAATGACCGAGAAAAGAGTGACAAAGCAAATTTATGTTGCAGAATTGAACGGAAGAGTCGGGAAGGACGCCCTAGACGAAGGTTTATCGACCAAATTGGCGATATATTGAAAATGGGCCAGATTAGGAGTACCCTTAACCGACGAGCGTGTATGCGTAGATATATGGATGTAAAGGAGGCGAGAGAAGTGTGTCAGGATCATGCCAAATGGTAGTCTGTAGTCTCTGCCTACCCCTCTGGGTGACAGGCGTGAGTGTTTATGTTTATGTTTTCCTCATACCGTGACTGAATTGCTCTATGCACTTGTGGATTCGCAGTTTGGTAATTTGCAACAGCTTGCCTGTGAACATCGGGATTTTTTTTCTGATAAGCGGACACAGCTTTACGATTTTAATCTGGCTGGTTCTGCCTATATCTTTCTTGTGCACTTTTTAATTGAATTTTTCTTGTGTAATTAGTAAATCTCGACCTTCGTTTATTTTTCTTTTTTTCATATTTTAATGTCGACGATACAGATTGATCTGTTCCGCTGGTTGGAGATGATATTTCACTGTTTACAAAAGATGTAACAATTATATGGTCAAACCCTGATAAAGGATCACGCTCTTCGACAGGTACCAGGTACATGCGACGCCGTGTAATTTTTTTCGCAACAATAGGCAGATAGGCGTCAAAATGTCCATTAGATAAATCATGGCTAAATCGTAATCGCCTTATTGGACAGATATCTGTTCCGGACTCTGTGTATAGCAGACCGTTTCGATATACTTCAAACCGAAACGGAAATATTAATCCTGCAGCTACCAATTCACAAAGTCCACCGTAAATTTCATTTTTTAACATATCGGCTGAATATTCATTTGCTGTTGAATAATTATCGCCATTTCTGTCGTGGGTCATAACTAAAACCTAGGCCAATCATTTACCACAAAACTAAAAATTTGTGAACGCACCACCATCGCATTTTTTTGGGTTCCGTACATTAAGAATGAAAGAGCACGAAACAAACAGGCGCCGTTATCTATAATGGGGACGACAGTATGTTCTTCCATTTTTCCTTTAATATTAAGAGTTTCTGTAGTCATTTTTTCAGTGAGAAAAAATACCACTACCAAATAGCAAATCGAACTAGTTTGAACAGTGGTTGTAAGAAAGACAAAATCTAGCAACTAATCCGAAACACGAATCAAGTCTTAAACAAAGTCGAAGTCTAGTCAAATATCCGTTACAAGTGAATAGGTACCGTATGTGGTACAGGTTGAAGCGCTCATTCACCATTCACTGTATATTAGTTCGAAAACACACAACGTTATCTCGTTCTAAAACGATACCAACGCCATCTATTGGTAGGGATTGGAACTTGAAGATCAATACAAAATAGGTAGGTACCTAAGTATTTCCTTTGGTTTTGCCATTTTATTAATTTGTAAAAAAATATATTTGGTTTGGTTGTTTTTTTTTTATTTTTTTTTTATTATTTTTTTTTTGTTCAGGTGTAATTTTGTGCAAATCTTCTTGTCTATTTCATTTTATGTTTTTGTGCAATAAAAGTATATTCTATTCTATTCTAATAAATTAAGTTTAAAATATTTATCAATATCATTTACGTTATTTACGACCCAAAAACCTTAAAAATGACACCCAAGTCACCCAAACCCATGATGATTTTTACATACAAACATACATCCATCCATCCTTCCATCCAAGTTGGTTTCAAACCACAATCGATGCCATTTTCGTAATTAACGTCCCAAAAAACCATAAAACGACACCCATATTGATATTTCAACCACATCGCACCCCCACAGGGGATGATGATAGGTATTTCCCGTCTGCTACGTTTAATTTTGAAATAGTTGTTGTTTTCGTAATCACCGACCCGATAAGCCATAAAAACGATACCCGTGTTGATTTTCAGAATTTCTCACCCCTTTTCCACCTTTTAGGGGTCGAATACTGAAAGAGCCTGAAACACATGTTTGTACAATAAATCAATTAGTTCTGACTCCTAAACTAGGGTTACCTGTCCAGACGTCAGGACATATATATTCATCAATCGATAGCGTCCTCTGTCTAACCCAAGGAAAGCATACACTGCATATTTTTTATTTTTTTATTATGGAGTTTTAGTTGCTTATCATATTTTATTAGTTAAGTTAAGGGCGATATTCAGATGGGTGACAATTATATTTCTTGGGTTAGTGACCAAAGCAGAGTGAAATGTATCCTCTAAAGTTATTGGGTCATGGGATCTGAAAATATAAACTGAAAAATTACAAAACACTAAGTTCAAAACGCAACTTGTTTTTTTGCTATCAATCGATACTCCGCTGATTCATGGTTTTCTGAGCCATTCGATATTCAAGTAATATTTTTGAAGTCTCCTAAGAGCATAAAATGCCAGTTATGATTCGAAGCTGTTATAATAGTCGCAGATAAAAAGAGTGATGTCATTTGATTGATTACGGCCGGCCATTTGTAAGTACCGGCAACATATTAATCAAAGTGATTTCATATTTAATAGAATCGGGCATTACTTTGCGAAAATGCATTATAATAAAGATGTTAAAAATTAATTAGCTAAGAAGCGCGTTATAAAATAAAATTATGTGTCTTACCTAGTTTGAAGAGCACCTCCCGCCCTCCCTCAATTGCGTACACTTTCCCCGTCACCACTAATACCAGCACCACTACTCCCAACACCACTACACCAGGACACATGACCGTCGATAATACGACACATGTTTCGCCTCTAAACGAGGCATCCTCAGGTGATGTAAACTCTGCGATGGCTAACCGCTAAGACTTAGATTAAGACACATAATTTTATTTTATAACGCGGGTCTTAACTAATTAAATTTTAACATCTTTAATTCAAAGTGATTCCGTCAATGAGACCAAGCGTGAGAAGGAAGAGTGCGGCGGATCTTGTAACCTAATATAATTTCGGTCTTTCCTATCTTTTTCCTTATGAGTATTCGTAGACAAAAGACTGGTTCCTCTGTGAGTATAGAGTTAATTAATTAACAAGGTTGTTAAACATATTAACATTATCTATTCGTGTTGTTGCCATAATACGCCGCAAGCGTAGCTCTATCACGTATAAAGCAACAATTTAACCTGTGTTTGTGTAGCAATAATTTTAGTATAAAGTTTTTAGGTTGTCTTTTATAGCGTTAAAAAGTTAAAGTTAAAGTTATTAAAATGAGACTTTAAAGTCATTTATTTTGTATTAGGATTATATTATCTGTTTTAATTAAAGTTGATTATCACACTATGAAATGACAGGCGATATATTTAATTTTACCATATTTCGTGAATATATTTTGAGAAAGGATTCAACTATGATATATGCCAGAACAAATTGGATTTATATCTTACAATTTTGTCGAACCCAGAAATATTGTTGCCTGTAAAAATGAAGACATATGACACTGGCATCACGAATACGAATCACATCAGGATTGTGAAAGCTAAGAGATTAAATGTTAATTTCGAATTAATTATAAACTAAACAGTAATGTTAACATAAAAGTCATAAAGCATTAAATAGTATAAGAAAACTATCAGCCTATATATATCCCACAGTTGGGCACAGGTTTCCTAAGAGGGTCCTTGAGTAGGTTTCACCGGGTTGTTTAAATATGTGTTGGTGGACACAACATGTCCTCGAAAAGTTAGGAATTTTTCAGATTTTTAGAATTAGAAAGTTGTAAACCAGCTTTGCTAATTAAATAAAAAATATTAAGCATCACATTTTAAACGTGGTAGGCCCATGCTGCAGCTACATTTTAATTGTAACCCGAACGGTACGGCTCGACCGGGGAAAGATCACGCTCTAAAAAATGTTAGCGTAAAATAGCAGCATAATGCTGCTGTGCTATGCTTAGTGTAGGGAACGGAAAACCTTTTTTTTCATGACATTTCTTTTTAGATATCTTTTTAGATTACTCAAGGACAGTAAATGTCTACGGGCCATAGCATCCACTTATCATCAGGTAGCTTGTGCTCTCGATTGTCGCCCTTATTCAATATAAAATAGTACCTAATATAAAAAAGTACTGAGATTTTTGAACCTAAGATACAAACATATTTTTTTTGTCTAAAAATAACAATTATTATCTATAAAGTAAATACAATGCACAATGTCGACTAATTGGAATTATTTGTGCTTAGGAAAAGCAGTTAGTCATTTGATACGGAAGTTTCAAGTGTTACAATTAACCCTTTAAGGTATTTTGCTAATTGATAAAATGCGAAACATAAAACATAAGACATTAAACATTGTCTTATCAAATGATATGAACAATATATAAAATATTGTGCATATATCGTTCAATGTTTATATATTAACAAAGTACGTAATATACATACAGAGTAACATACTCGTTTGCCCTCTCTACTATATTAAAAATTAAGCCCTAAAAGAATTATAAGACAATAATTCCAAATAAAAAGCTCTTGATTCTATCTTTCAAGTGTCATAGGATAAAAGTCATACAAATTATCTCTAAAACTACTAGGGTCAGCGCACATTGAGAAGCAAAACGTTTGAGCAATTTTCATTGACAAATTGATTATGAATTAAATAACAACTAAAATAGAATACAATATAATACTCTTTATTGTACACCAAGGAAAGATAAATATAACAAAATAAACAAATATTGAAGGAAAAACAAAAGGCGGTCTTATTGCTACTTAGCAATCTCATTTACCGAATTCTATAAAAATCCTAGAAAACCTTGCGCAATTTAATAAACAATTAAAAGAATTCCTTATTAATAAATGTTATTACAATTTGAATTAATTTTTTTACGATAAATAATGACAAAGGAAGAATACTTCGTCTATATTGTATTTCTAATTTAAGTAATTTATATAAAATAATATTGAATGTTGATGATATGATATTTTATAATTTCTGTTTAAAAGTTATACAAAAATTGTTAGTCCTCTAGTGTTGCTATGCCCTTGCAGGGCGTCACATGTATACCTATCAAATGTAACATCTTTAATTTGTAATGTGACATGCAATAAACAATTTGAATTTGAATATCAAGATTTAGTGTGGAATTGGGGACACTGATGACAAAAATTCTGATTCAAAACCATAGGGGTTCATTGAGGTAAATCGCTTGAAACATATCACTAAAACAAAACTAGGGGTTAGGTTTCAAATTAGGTATGATTATATAGTCACCAAATCTTGAAATAGGAATACATTTCAAACCCAGAGAGTACTGTTGCTATCGAGGGGAGGCTGCTAGATTGAATTCAGCCAAAATCCCCCCAAAAATAGCTTTAGTTCCTAAAGTATTGTCATTTTTTTTCTTTCGTTATTAATTGTTACCAGTTCCTCATAATAAAATTCAGGATATTGTTCGGAAGGATTCCGGCATGAAAAACGCTATTCGGTCAAATAAGATTCAATAATTGTGTTTAAAAATATGTTAAAAAATCCAGAAATCGTAAAATACCTTTGTCAGTTTCTCTTTCTTTAAAACCGAGCCGCCCATTTGTGCCCATTCCCAGCAGTGGACTACTTACGGACTGATGACGATAAGGAATAATGTGATGAGTTATTCAATTTTATATTTAATTTCAATCTTATGGTAAAAAAATCCAGAAGTTAAAATATATCTTTGTCAGCTTTTTACCATTTAAACCGAGCTACCCATGTTCAGCAGCAGACTATTTACGGATTCATGATGATAACGAATAATATGATAGTATTATGCATCATATTATTCAAGCTCAATGTATATTAGTTGTAAACATGAAACTGTGCTTTATTTGTCAGAAATGACAAGAAACAAAAATTACATAGGAGAGCTTTTTTATAGGATAAGGGTGACACACGAGCACACAGTCCACCCGATGCTAAGTGTATGATATTTTTTTTTAATAGGAAAGGGTGACAAACGAGCACACAGTTCACCTGATGGTAAGTGGTTGCTGTGACCCATAGACATCTATATTTATCCTCAATAAAGAATCTAAATGCAGATGCGTCGTCACCCGTGAGGACTAAGATGGAATGCCTCTTTTCCAGTAAAATGGGTCTCCGGTTCTCTACACTCACCATACGAAACACAGCAGTGTCAAGCTGCCATTTTATGCTGGTATTCTGTGAGAGCGTGGTCCTACCCCGGTCGAGCCGACCCATTCGTGCTACAACTATACTACTAATATAGATGCAGCATGGCTCTACCACGTAAAAATATATGGTCCATGGATATCTATATCTATCCTCGATTAAGAGTCATCACGCAGATGCGTTGTCACCCCTGAGGACTCAGAATCCCCCGTTTCCAGTAAAAAGGGTGTCCGGTTCTCTACACTCACCATGCGAAACACAGCACTAAGCTACTATTGTACGCTGTATTCTGTCAGAGCGTGGTCTTTCCCCAGTCGAGCCGGCCCATTTGTGCTACAACAATAATATAGTTATTATGGCTCTACCACGTACAAAGAGCTTGAAAGAAAATTATCATTTTAGTAGAGTATCTACGATGAGTTGTAATATTTATATATATTGCATATTTATGATTATAGTATCTATTATGTTCTTTGATTACGCATAAATACATTTTTACAATTACAATTAGCTAACTTTCTTTTTACACCTACTTCATTTTATCTATGCCTCATAGGGTACAGATCGTAAAGAATGAAGGTAGAGAATGCCTCAGGCAGTTAAGTTTGTCGTTTAGTACATCATTGTGTAGTAAGATTAAATAAATAAATAAAGAGGAAACAGGACTGATTGTCATAAAATACTTTTATTTGGTTAACAAAACAAAATTGCATTTACACTACAATTTATTCTTTATATTTGTAAATTACGAGCCTAAAAATCTAATGCAAAAATAGTTCAAATATCACATACAAATGTAAGAAAAAGCAAGGGATAATCAAGACTTTTTTAAACACACGAATATATACATCATTGTAATGTCCTAATAAATCTATTGATAAGACCGTTGTTCTAACTTACAGTTGCAGCTAGTTTCAGTGATAAAGTTTATATTTTTTATGTCATTCGCCACATATAAGGATTATAATATACCCTTGTTTTCATTTCGCCAATTTTATAAAATAAAATGTGGTTTATTATAATTATTGTTTTATTTAACTTCATACTTTATAAATCACCGAGCCTACAAAGGACAATGAACAGCAAAAAGTGGTATCTTTATCTTCTCTTTAATACCGCCATAACACGCTCTCATTATTTTATATGGGTAAGTTAATTATTTAATTAATTTACTCAACATTTCCCAACTAAAGTTTAATTCATTACGAAGTTAAAATTGGGGTGGTTAACAGTATTTTGTCTGCTTTTTATGATGGACAATAATTATTGTTTTATTCATTAAACAAAAAATATAGAACTCAATTTTTTTTAATTTTCAATATATTACGTGGGTTTATTTTTATAAATTCCTAATATAAGTATTTGAAATGTTTTGTTGTATTTCTATTTATAATTAATATATCACTAATACTATTAACTGCTTAAAACTTTCACCATATCAATAAAACAATGTCTTCAATAGCTTTCATAAGGTCACTTATTAGCAAAGAATTCCCCTGTTCAGTCCCAGTAGTCATGAATTAATTTATGGCGTGCTCTAAGGCCCTATATATTATATCCAAGATTAATTGACATTTTTGTAGATTTTTTTATACATATATGGGGCGGCTCACATGATGGTAAGTGACGACCGCCGCCAATGAACAACTGCAACACCAGGGGAATTACAAATGCGTTGTCAGCCTTTTAATAAAGAGTAGGCTAATTTCTTGAAGGCCCCTAAGTCGTATCGGTCTGGAAAAATCACTGATGGTAGTCGATTCCACAAATAAGTTGTGCAAGAAAGAAAATTTCTTGTAAATCGCACAGTGGTGGCGCAGCCAATCATCCAGTTGGTATGGATGGTATTGCGAGTTTTGTCGCGATGTGCGAATCTGCGATGTGTTAGTCCGAACAATTCCTCTGAGCACTCCCCGTGATAGATACGATAGAATACGCAAAGACATGCAACATCTCTTCGCAGCGCCAGTGAGATTTTAATTCTTGAAGTGCGTACTCCTTAAATGTGAATTTTCTACTATTCTTCTTCATCAGTCCGTACAATGCCACCGCTGGATATGAGCCTGTCCCATTGTAGGCTAAGATTAGCGTTCGCAGTACCAGATGCAGCTTTGCGCCCTTGACACTGCTCCCTGCCGCCAGTCTAGGTATTTTACGTCTAGTGTAAACGAAATGGTCACATATCAGAAGCCGAAAGATCTTTCTGGCATTTCTAATATTTGATTTAATTCAATGCTAATAAAATTATCTGTCTCAACATACTACTATCACTATGAATTAATTCATAAATTTCCATAAAAAGCATTTAAAGTTTAATGCTGCATTGTAACTTAGTTTATTTTTTTCAACTAGAGACTTTGCTACAGAAATGCCTAGTTTTATATAAACTTCTTTTCTTGATGTGTTTCTAAAGTAACAAATGTTTTCTTAACCGAGCTTAATCTTAAAACGGTCACCTTTACTATACTCTTACTACATTTTATTTTTCGAGCTTAGTTTCGTTTTTTAAAACAATTAGAAGATTTTTGAAGCCCTGAAAATCCTCCACACCGTAAAAATTTTGACTACACTCTAAGCCGCGAGGCGACCACGAATATACGAATATATTCTTTCATCGTGTAGAGGTTGATATAGTGAATATGTTGTGAACTGAGTTCCAACCGTCATATTTTACTGAAACATGTTGCTATTAGAAACATGACGTAGACTCGGTGTATTGAGGCGGTATAAATTGAACACGTTGGTCATAAATTTCTTGTTTATTACGCTTACAGAATACTTCTACTGTTTTCCTTTAACTGATTTTTTGATCTAGTCGTCGGAAGTACTACTAATGATCATGTGGTCTCGGTTTTTGGGCTGACCCGGGACACTAAATCCCGGGTCAGCCCAAAAACATTTATTGTTTTCAAGAAATTCTTAGTAGCAACTCGAAGACAGGAAGTTGGCGGTGATTCAACCCCGCCTCTGAAGGCACGCAAAGAAAGGTCGGGCGCAATCCATCGCACTATGAGAGAGGGAACGGTTATTGCACCTGTGCTTGCTCACACACCCGTGCATTATAATTACGTCTTGCGCAGATGCTTAGTCTCTGTTGAGACTAGTCGCCGTGACCGATATTCGGTGTGGAGGACATAAATAGGTACTACTTTTTTGTTATTGTTTGGTATATAGTCGTACTTATGCGCAGTTAATTCCTAATCACGGAAATTTTTATTTGCGTTAGTACTGCGTAAGCTTTTTAAAGTAATAAATACTTTTATGGAAACATGTGTAAGTTTTATAATATTACAGTGATAGAGTCTTACAGAACAACAGATAATTACAGGGGTATAATCCTTTCTCTCAGTGTAGGGTATGACTGTACATGATGGAAAACAAATTAACAGGTATTATGCTTGAAAATAAAATATTGACAACACTATCGATCATGACAAGGGAACACGGTGTAAATATTCGATCGCGTGTGTTGATGGTACATTTAGAAATCCTTTTTCTTAATTTTGTGTTGGTTAAAAAAGACAATACCTTATTAAAGCAAAGTTGAACTTGAAATTGCTTTAAAGTCCACATAATGTTCAAAACCCGATTGACTGGGCTTATATGAAACCACAATGCGTAAGGGAAAGTTATTCCGGCCCATAATTTACGTTAAAGAGTTTAATCACCGTAAGATCAGAGTAATATCGTTTATGGTGATTTCACAGCAACACCTGCTCATAAAAACTCTTGTCTATACGAAGGAGTATAAATAAAAGCTGGAAACTTTTGTGTGTTTTTGAATTAAGCGCTGACAATTATTTTTAAAACTCCTATATCGTGGAGGCAGTTTACAATATATATATATATATATATATATATATATATATATATATTATTGTAATATTGCTCAAGGACAAATATTCAGACCCACACAAATACTAGTTTCGTGCGAAATTCGAGCCCGCAATCCGTAGAGCTTCAACACAATGCTAAGTCACTGCACCGCCACGCGGCTCCGTGGCGTCAACTATTAACTTAAAAACAGAGTAATGAAAGAATAAATTTCAAATACTCAGGTCGGTATCCCTGAAAATCACCGTTCCCGGTATCCCTGTCACTCCCAACATCATCTTAAAAGTGTTGTTCTAATAAATGCGTAGGATGCTGTTAGAACGTTGATTGTATGAAACCCACAGGATCTGTCAATCTTTTTATACGCTTAATTTATTAAAAACAATAAATGACAGAACAAACTTAATAAAGTTTTATTCTTGTAGGTATATTGTATTAAAAATAACGCTAATTATATAATTTTGGTAATTTTTTGTCTAATTTTTTAACATTTAAACGAAACTTTTTTGTAAGATGGGACAGTTGGAAACTAAACCAGAGAATGGCAGCATCTCTCTAATAACTTCTTAATAAAATAAAAACTTCGTTTGCCAACCCATCAGGCAAGCGTTCTACCTTCACTTTCTTTAATTTTCTTTTAACGTCTACTTATTTGTTAAACTATTTGTAATGACAGTATCAACGTATTTAATTATTTTATGAAAAAGGAAATAAATATATGCTACTTTGTTGTTTTATTCATTTTATAATGTGAGTATTTGAAATGCGTCTTCAGATAATAATAAAAGTACTACGGAATAACTATGGCGTTTTTTCGCTCCAGGTTGTTACCATCCTTCCAAGAAAGTCTGGTGGAAAGCTGAATTTCCAAAAGAGCTTAACGTATAACACCTCTGATTAAGATATACATGCAATATAACATATTATAGTTACAAGATAACTGATCCTTATATTTGTTTCTATTTGAAATATTTTAATAAACGGTTTTTTTTAATTATAAAATAAGGGTAACAAATACAGTCCATCTGATGGTAAGTGGATGTAGAGATTTAGAAAAACGTAGAGTTCCCAAAAAATAGACAGAATCAAGAATTATTCTCTTGTAGGTATAAAAAAGGTGACCTGATGCAACTTATTAGCTAGCAACTATCGGCCTATAAGCCTGTTACCTGCGATATGTAAACTTTTCGCATTGTGCCTGGAAAAACAGATAGGAGATCAAATAGATGAACAGCAACTGACAGAACAAGCCGGCTTATGTAGAGGTTTCTGCACCATAGATCATATCCATACTTTAGATTTAATAATTGAAAAATTTGAAGAGTTCGGTAAACCTTTATATCTCAGGTTTTTAGACTGGGTAAAAGCATTCGACTCTATATCCCAGGACAGTAAATGGAAGGTTCTCAGGCAGCAAAAAATACCATAAAAAATATCATACAAAATTTATGAATAAAGTACAAGCCGAGTTAAACTTGTTCGTACAGGATCTGAGATCAAAATACGTGGAGGAGTAAAACAAGGAGATCCTCTTTCACCTAAACTTTTTATAGCAGTACTACAACAAATTATGAAAGACTTATCCTGCAATAAAACAGGAGTCAATCTCAATGGCAAATATTTGAACAACCTTCGCTTCGCAGATGAAATTGTTTTCTCCGATTCGCATAAAAAACTTGAAGCCATGATACAAGAAATTAACAATGTAAGCACAAAAACAGGCCTAAAACCAAACACCGAAAGAAGTAAGGTGCCCACAAATAACATAAAACACCCAATAAAATTAGACGAAAGAGAACTTGAATATATAGACTACTATAAGTACCTTGGCAAACAAACATCTTTTAAAATGTCAAGAAATCAAGAAGAAATCGATATGAGAATTGCAATAACCTGGAATAAGTTTTGGAAACACAAAGACATTGTATATATCATTTTTGACATCTGATTAGACTATATATTGTAAATATCCTATTATAATTAATAATTACATCAATGTTGAATATTCTAATATAATTATAATATAAATAATAAAATGAAATAATTTAATTGTGACATGTAATATATTTAATGAATAACTTTTCATTTAATAACAATATAAACTTGACATCTAATTGTTATAATTATAATAATATAATTAATTTAATAGACATAAATAATTTAATTAAGAAATTTTTGACTAGAGATAGGTATTACCTATCCAAATATAATTTAAGACAGATAGCAAATGTGCTATCTTATTGTTTATATATTAACTCAGCCAAGGACTTATTACACCGACATCTGCTTCTTTTGAGCAGTGTAATGACTTAATATGTAATTTGGAATCAGTTCCAAGTAATTTAAATAAGAAAATGAGACAATAGAGGTAATCTCTAGCAGTTATAATAATTTAAATAATTTAGAATGTAGCTTACAAAACCTTCATTGTATGACTCCACAGAGTGATAATAAAATTGTTTACACCTGGTGCATCAGAATATACAAGGCATGATAGGCAAAGAGCTAGAAATTGAATTGTTCTAAATAGCAACAATATTCATATTTTATGTATTACTGAACATTGGTTAAAAGCTTATAACATAATGTTTAATTTCAGTAATCACCAGGTGGTCAGTTCGTTCAATAGAGAAACGGTTTTAAGAGGTGGCTCGTTAATATTAGCTAGTAAATTATTATCATGTAAGGAACGTAAAGATATTGTGAGCCTCTGTTGAGCGAACTGTAGAAATGGCATGTGTTGAGTTTGAGCACCTCATTGTTGTGCATCTACAGACCCCATGTTCTATATATACAATACTTTTGAAAAATTATGGAGGAAGTTTTGTTGTTTAATAAACAGAATAAATTCTGTTGTAATATGTGGAGACTTTAATATCAATCTCCCAGCTTCCTCCACCAATATTAAATTTAGATCATTGTTTAAATCATATGGTCTTTTAATTTATTTTAGAGCCAACGCGTATTACTGAATGTAGTGCAACATGTATAGATAACATTTTACAAATGTTAAGCCGTTGCATAAATGTATAATTCAAAATTGAGTTCTGATCACTGTGGACAGTTAGTTTTGTTACCTTATGTTCACAAAAAGCAAGTAGATGAGAAATTGTGTTTGTTCCTGTAAATGCACGTCGCTTGGAGAAGTTTAGAAGTAACATAGTGAAGAAACTTCCATCACTTTCATACCAAAATGATCCTAATTTTTGTATGGAACAGTGTTTAAACTTATTTGCAATGAATTTGATAATATTTTACTTCTAAAACGTTTCCTTGAACAGTCGGAAGGCTTTCAATGAATGGGCGACAGTAGGAGTCCATAAGAGAGACAAAGGTTATATGAACTTTACCATGAAAGGTCATATAACCCTAGCGTCGAATTTAGGGAATATGTTAAAAATATCAAAAATATTTAAAGGAGGGCTCAAAGCCAAGTCTTTGCATTTGAGCAACAAAATTAAGACGGCTTCTAATAAAATTAAAATGACGTGGAGTATAATTATAGTGAAACTGGTAAGGTCAACTCTCGCACCAAACTACCGGTTGAGTTTTAACAACAAATTAACGGAATCAGATCAGGATGTTGCAATGGTTTTGAGAAGTATTTTACGGATGTCCGATCTTAACCACTATGTCACTGGAATTCTTCTCCTGCCGTCGCCGAATCATTGCTTAAACAAAATGTAAATGTGTACAAAGAATTTTACATTTATAAAATATCATCAAAAGATATAGTAAATATTTTAAAACTATTGATGTCAAGAAAACTGCGGATCTGTGGGGCATTTCCGTTAAAGTTATTGCGTCTATAATCGATATAATCGCGCCTCAACTAGCTATTTTTAATACTAGTATCGAATATGGTGTTTCTGATTTGATGAAGCATAGTAGTAATACCTTTATTTAAATCTGGTAGTACATTAGACCCCGCCAATTTTAGACCCATTTCTGTACTGCCACACTAAGTAAAATTTTGAAAAATATTCTTGATCAAATGTTAATTTTTTTTAATGTTAATAATTTACTCATAAAAATCAATTGGTTTCACAAGGGTCGCTGACAACTGATGCTGGTGTTGAGCTGATTAAATATATTTTCAATGCATGGAGAATCACAGGATGCTTTGGTATATTCGTGACCTATCCAAAGCCTTCGATTGTGTTCACCATGAAACATTAATCAGGAAACTACAGCACTACGGTGTAAGAAGTAATGCTCTTAAATTAATTGTTTCATATTTACAACAGAACTCAAAAAGTTGTCATTAATAGTATGAGCTCTTCCGGGTCGATAGTACAAATGGGCGTGCCTCAAGGCTCAATTCTCGGCCCTTTCTGTTTCTTGTATATATTAATGACTTGCCTTACATAGTAGGGGATAACCATAATATAGTATTATTTATTGACATTCATTAATTTTCAAATTTAAACGACAATTATTAAAATATGACGAAGTAAATAATGCTATATCTAAATTAGTAAATTGGTTTAATGTTAATAACTTGCATTTAAATAGCACTAAAACGAAATGTATGAAGTTCATGACTCCAAATGTCAGACAATTAAATACTAATGTAATTTTAAATGGGGAGGAACTGAGTCTTGTCGATACCACCATTTTTCTTGGAATAACACTAGACGCGAAGCTTCAATGGAGCCCCCATATATCAAAGTTAGCAAGCAGACTTAGTTCTGCAGCATATGCTGTAAAAAAGATTAGAAATCTTACCAGTGTGGAAACAGCTAGACTTGTTTATTTTAGCTGTTTCCATAGCATAATGTCGTATGGTATTTTGCTATGGGGACACGCAACTGACACTGAAATTATATTTGTTTTACAGAAGGGCTATAAGAGCAATCTATGATTTAAAACCAAAGAGTCGCTCAGACAAAAATTTAAGGAAATTAATATATTAACTTTGGCCTCTCAATACATTTATGAAAATGTAATGTACGTACACAAAAATAAAAGTAGTTATACAAAAATAAGTGATATTCATTCTGTAAATACTAGGAACAAACACAAGCTAGTAGTACCAGTTACTGACTCCACCGAGTCAGTAATTCATTCTTGGGCGATGTATACGCTTTTACAACAAAACCCCAGAAAATATACAAAATTTGACCTGCTCAAAATTCAAAAACTTTATTAAACATAGTTTGTATAAAAGGGTTATTATAATGTTAAGGAATTTATGGATGATAATAACCCTGGGAATGAGGTGTTCGCTGCCAGGCTGTTTCTAATTTGTTTTGTGGTTAATTGTGTATACATGATTGTAAGCTGTTATTTAAAAAAAAGTCCTGCTGGGTTTCTTGCTGGTTCTTCCCAGGACAGAGGTTTTTTCGAACCAGTGGTAATTAGACAAAAGAGTGACTTTCAATAAGTATTATTTATAATCTATATTGAATAAAAAGTTTCTGTTTCTGTTTCTGTTTCTGTTTCTGTTTAATTGTAACTATAATATTTGTATACCCAAGGGTTGAATGCAGCGAACATCATTTTTAAAGATCTATTCTGTCTCATTAACTGTATTCACAAATAAATTAAATTTAAATTAAATTTGAAAAAGAAACACAAAGAGGTACTAAAATCAGATCTACCGCTAAATTTAAAGAAGAAAGTACTCCCCTGACTTAAATGTGGCTGCCAAACGAACTGTGGCGGCGCTGTCGTCGCGCCACAAGCGAAATACATCGAAGCCTAAATCGCGCTATCAAAGTTCCGAATTAAAAACAGTATATATACAATAGTCCGAACTACCACTCGAGCGTTGGCCGCCCTCGGGCAGCACACCTTGCTCAGCGGAGATCTCCTGTTTTCCTTCCACCCGCCACAGTGGTGACCCCACGTGATATGAACACGCAACCAACAACCTTCGAAACTACAACTTCAAATCCTCGTCATCGTTCCTAAGCACTTATCTACTCGCTCGAGCAGATATTGTCTGCAGTCTTCACATCCTGAAGCCATCTAGCTTTACAAAGGTTCATCGCAGCACTATAATAATGCTTCCTGTTCCTTCAAGCTACCTCTGCGCTACAGTGTTCGGCACGGCTCTGAGCCCACTGCTCGCCTCTGCTTCACGGCACTCGCAGATTACTTGCCTCTTCTCGACTCACCGCAGACCAGGCAATTCCCGGCACTTGCACATTCGTCAACATCTGAATGCACCATCGACCTACGGTCTGAGCAGAGGGTGATGTGTCATCGCGCCACAAGCGAAATACATCGAAGCCTAAATCGCGCTATCAAAGTTACGAATTAAAAACAGTATATACAATAGTCTGAACTACCACTGAGCGTTGGCTGCCCCCGGGCAGCACACCCTGCCCGGCGGGAGATCTCTTTCCTTCCTCACCCGCCACAGAACCATATGGAAACATAGATGTAGCACGATCCACTGATACAAATTGTCTAAACAGGCAACCATGTGGATGGGACCAATAGGCAAACACAAACAACGAAGACCTTAGGAAAGATGGGTCGATGAGATTGAAGGACAGCAGGAAAAATTGGTTAACAGTAGCACAAAACCGGAAAGAGTAGGAAAATATGGAGAAGACCTTTACTCAAAGAGGGTCCTAATTAATTAATTAATTAATTTATTTATTGATGACACAACAGTTTATATTCACTTTTACGTAACATAAATACCTAATATGTACAAAGTTTTGACCTGAATACAAACCAAAACGCGTACATACTGTTGCAACATGCATTATACGTAAACATATCTATGAAAAAATTTAGTTAAACAATTTTATGATAATTTAGTGAAAGTATTTCTTTATTTTTATAGACTTGAAGTAGTGGAACAGTTGAGTGCGAAGTTTATTTATATTATTGTCAAAGACGTCAATGTCCCTACCTGACTCTGTCAAAACCATATAATTATAAGAGCGACAAATTCAAAATTGAAATATATATTTTATTTTCTAAGCGTACATTAATACATATAATTGCAGACATGATAAGTGTGGTATCACCACCGATTGCATGGTCAGGTCAGCCCTAGCCGCAGAGCACATCATAAGTCGACTGCTTACCTCAATAAATGAGCTCCCACGTTGGGTGGCTTTCGTTAGCAGTCTTGAGAGTCTCCGTACCACCGACATGAGGCCGACGCATTTGCTTCAAACCAATATAACGGCAGATATAGCTAAATTTATAATTATAACTCAGTCATCAAAAATTGTTTTGACTATTTTGTTGTCTTATCATCAAGTTGCCTTTATTTATTTTTTAATTTTATAAAAACATTAATTTAATTATGTTTTTATATAAAACTAGGTGCTGCCGCAGAAAAATATTTTTCGGAGGTCGAACTATCTGCAGACCCGATTTGGGCAATACCACAAAGGTCATTGCCTAACCAAGACACAGAGAGCGTCATTGAAAATAACGACATGCCAAAGCATTCGCCGCAGTGACGCAATGCCACAAAATGCTACAAGCATTAATAAGACTATCGCCGGGCACTGATCTCGAGTCGATCCTCGACTCGATCTCGTTTATTGAAAATAAATCGTAGACCTATACAAATTGCGGAAGCCTAACGCTAACGACTCTAATTTGAAGCCAACGCCATCTATCGAAGACGTTGAAGCTTTACAAAATGTAAGGTTGCAAACATTTTGTCTAATTTTTTAACATTTAAACGAAACTTTTTTGTAAGATGGGACAGTTGGAAACTAAACCAGAGAATGGCAGCATCTCTCTAATAACTTCTTAATAAAATAAAAACTTCGTTTGCCAACCCATCAGGCAAGCGTTCTACCTTCACTTCCTTTTAATTTTCTTTTAACGTCTACTTATTTGTTAAACTATTTGTAATGACAGTATCAATGTATTTAATTATTTTATGAAAAAAGAAATAAATATATGCCACTTTGTTGTTTTATTCATTTTATAATGTGAGTATTTGAAATGCGTCTTCAGATAATAATAAAAGTACTACGGAATAACTATGGCGTTTTTTCGCTCCAGGTTGTTACCATCCTTCCAAGAAAGTCTTGTGGAAAGCTGAATTTCCAAAAGAGCTTAACGTATAACACCTCTGATTAAGATATACATGCAATATAACATATTATAGTTACAAGATAACTGATCCTTATATTTGTTTCTATTTGAAATATTTTAATAAACGGTTTTTTTTAAATTATAAAATAAGGGTAACAAATACAGTCCATCTGATGGTAAGTGGATGTAGAGATTTAGAAAAACGTAGAGATCCCCAGAATCAAGAATTATTCTCTTGTAGGTATAAAAAAGGTGACCTGATGAATGCTAGCAACTATCAGCCTATAAGCCTGTTACCTGCGATATATAAACTTTTCGCATTGTGCCTGGAAAAACAGATAGGAGATCAAATAGATGAACAGCAACTGACAGAACAAGCCGGCTTATGTAGAGGTTTCTGCACCATAGATCATATCCATACTTTAGATTTAATAATTGAAAAATTTGAAGAGTTCAGTAAACATTTATATCTCAGGTTTTGAGACTGCGTAAAAGCATTCGACTATATATCCCAGGACAGTAAATGGAAGGTTCTCAGGCAGCAAAAAATACCATAAAAAATATCATACAAAATCTATGAATAAAGTACAAGCCGAGTTAAACTTGTTCGTACAGGATCTGAGATCAAAATACTTGGAGGAGTAAAACAAGGAGATCCTCTTTCACCTAAACTTTTTATAGCAGTACTACAACAAATTATGAAAGACCTATCCTGGAATAAAACAGGAGTCAATCTCAATGGCAAATATTTGAACAACCTTCGCTTCGCAGATGAAATTGTTTTCTCCGATTCGCATAAAAAATTTGAAGCCATAATACAAGAAATTAACAATGTAAGCACAAAAACAGGCCTAAAACTAAACACCGAAAAAACTAAGGTGTCCACAAATAACATAAAACACCCAATAAAATTAGACGAGAAGATAGAGAACTTGAATATATAGACTACTATAACTACCTTGGCAAACAAAAATCTTTTAAAATGTCAAGAAATCAAGAAGAAATCGATATGAGAATTGCAATAACCTGGAATAAGATTTGGAAACACAAAGACATTGCATATATCATTTTTTTGACATTCGATTAGACTATATATTGTAAATATCCTATTATAATTAATAATAATATAAATAATAAAATGAAATAATTTAACTGTGGACATGTAATAGATTTAATTGTAACTATAATATTTGTATACCCAAGGGTTGAATGCAGCGAACATCATTTTATTAAAGATCTATTCTGTCTCATTAACTGTATTCACAAATAAATTAAATTTGAAAAAGAAACACAAAAAAGTACTAAAATCAGATCTACCGCTAAATTTAAAGAAGAAAATACTCCCCTGACTTAAATGTGGCTGCCAAACGAACAGTGGCGGCGCTGTCGTTGCGGCACAAGCGCTATCAAAGTTCCGAATTAAAAACAGTATATATACAATAGCTCCGAACTACCACTCGGAGCATTGGCCGCTCCCCGGGCAGCACAACTTGCCCGGCGGGAGATCTCCCCTTTTCCTTCCACCCGCCACAGAACCATATGGAAACATACATATGTAGCACGATCCACTGATACAAAATTGTCTAAACAGGCAACCATGTGGATGGGACCAACAGGCAAACACAAACAACGAAGACCTTAGGAAAGATGGGTCGATGAGATTGAAGGACAGCAGGAAAAAATTGGTAAACAATAGCACAAAACCGGAAAGAGTAGGAAAAGATGGAGAAGGCCTTTACTCAAAGAGGGGTCCTTAATTGAAATATATATTTTATTTTCTAAGCGTACATTAATACATATAATTGATGTTTGTGTTAATATTTTCTATAAAATAATAAAAAGCTTTATTATTATTATTATTATTGGGGTGTTTATATAGTTTTCTCATCTGGTTGGGCTGTACAAATATATAAATTAATATGATAAATATCAATAACATAAAATAAATACATAAAAATACATACATAAATAAAAACCCAACCAGATGGAAGCCCTCGGGAGGGGAGACCAAACGGCCGAGGCTTATGGGGAAAGGGAAAGAAACCTGCGGACGTTGTGGGCGGTATTGAGGAGCACCGCCTTCTACATTTGAGCCCGATGGGACCACATCGGGTCAAGAAGTCCCAGTCGCCTCAGATGATCCGGGAGGCTGACCGGGATTAGCCTTTCGCAGAAACAACCACAGGAATAATTTCGGTCAGCAGAACACCCGAAATGTTGGTACTCTCGTGATGGCTCACCAGGGTACCGACATTTCGGGTGGTTTTGTCTGTTTATCTATTTTGGCTTTCACGAGGTTATCGTCATAAGTAATGGTAATGTCCACCAAAAATATCCTTGACTGTGCCCGGTCCATCAGCACAATATCAGGCTTATTCGCAAGAATAGCCCTATCTGTGATGATGGCCCGGTCCCAGTAGAGCCTGGCACGGTCATTTTCGAGCAAGGCTTCCAGCAATTACTTATAATAAGGCAGTTTCCGATTCACGATACCGTATTTCAGAGCGAACTCCTGGTATAGAATCCTGGCTACTAGGTTTTGTCTGTGCAAATACTCAGAGTTAGAAAGCGCCGAACAACCGGAGATGACATGCCTAAGTGAGTCAACGGGATGGAGACAAGCTCGACAGATGTCGACGGCGCCATCCTTTAGGATGTATCTCCGATAGATTTTGGTCTTAATAACCTGATCCTGTATCGCACAGACAAAAATCTTTGGGGAAACAAAGAGGTCACCGAAACGTAGCTAGTGGAGGGAGGCAACCATGTCTAAGAAAGGCTCATGTAGGGCCTTGAAGAACCTCCCATGGAGCTACTTCTTTTTTCATACTGTCTCACAGTCCGAAATTCTCTGTACTGCCCGATCTTGCCATTGCTCGTTGGCTAAGGACAGAGGGGAAAGCCCTTTATCACAAGAAATGACGTACTTATAGAATGATTCATCCGATCTTGCCAGGAAGTAATTACTGAGGCTGCACACTTCACAATTATGCATGGTGAGCGCGCTTAAAAAGCCACGCCCACCATGCCCGGCAAGTACAGCCTCATTACCGACGATCTCGGATGGTGCGTCTTATGGGACTTTTTTTATAGTATAAGGGTGGCAAGCGAGCACACAGCCTATATGCTGATCAAATCTATAAAATATTAAGAATCAAAATGCAGATAGGTTGTTACCCCTGAGGACTAAGATGGAATGCCTCGTATCCAGTAAAAAGGGTCTCAGGTTCTCTACACTAACCATACGAAACACAGCAGCATCAAGCTGTTATTTGACGATGGTATTCGCACTAAAAGCTCTACAAAATTCATCAACATCTACAATGATAATGGGCGATTTTAATGCCAAAATTGGACAACCAACACCCGAAGACAAAAATAGTATGGGACCTTGGGGCTTTGGTGACAGAAATGAACGGGGTGAGTTACTAATTCAATTTTGCTTAGAAAATCAATTTAAAATAAGTAGTACATATTTCAAGAAAAAAATTAAGAATAGATGGACTTGGGTGTCACCCAATGGCAGAACGCGTAACGAAATTGACTTCATTAGACCATTAGACAAACTATCCATCAGACCACAGACTTGTACGTGCATGCGTCAACATTAAAACTAAAGTAAAAAAGGACAGAAAAAATTTTATACTCCAAAAAGGCAGTTAACACTAAGTGAAAAAGAATTCCTCGAGGGCATGTTTACAGAGTTATTAATTAATAATAAAGGAAAGGAAAACTTGCAAGAAAACTACAGAAAGCTGACTAATACAATAGAAGAATGTATAAAAAAGTTGCCAAAAACACATAAAGAAAAATTCCAATTTTGTCCAGATATAAAAGAACTCATTAAAGAAAGAACAAAACTGAAAAGTAAAGATAAAAAGACCAAAAAGAAAAAAAAATACTATCCAAACTCTACCTCAAAATAAAAATAAAAATTATTAAGAAAAAAAAATTTGACTACCACTTAAAAATATTAGAAGAAGATTTATTACAAAAAGGCTCTACTAAAAATGCTCAAAAACGACTCACATTGTCCAAGGAGTGGATTACCTTACTAAAAGCAAATGATAGTGGCAAAACTACAAATAGAGAACACCTCCTAAAAATAGCTACTGATTTATAAAACTTATACAAAAGCCATAACATCAACAATAACATTACGGGTGAATTAATTATAATTGTTGTAATGAGGACATAAATGATCGTATTCCGCCACTTCTACCGTGCGAGATATGTCATGCCATAAAAAATCTTAAAAGTGTAAAAAGCTTAGGAGAAGATAGTATTTCAAATGAAGTTCGGAAAGCGATAAAAGAACCCATCACACCGATATTAACAAATATTTTCAATGACATACTTGACCTCAGTCAATTACCAGAAGAATGGGCAAACTCTAGTATAATTTTATTACACAAGAAAGGTGATCAATTAAATATTAATAACTACAGACCTATATCCCTATTGCAAACAATTTATAAAGTTTTTACAAGCATATTACTTAATAGAGTCAAACTCAAACTAGACTATATGCAGCCGAGAGAACAAGTGGTTTTCGCCTAAAATTCTCTACAATAGATCATATCTTTGTTTTGACTCAGATAATGGAAAGATATGAAGAATATAACAAAACTCTCTACATCGCGTTTATTAATTACTCAAAAGCTTTCGACTCTGTTTACCATGACTCACTTTGGTTGGCATTGGAATCTCATGGTATACATAACCAATATATAAAAATACTGAAAGAAATTTATAGTCGAACTACAGCAACAATAAAAATGGAGAAACCAGGACAGTCATATAAAATCGAGAGAGGGGTGAGACAGGGGGACCCGATCTCACCAAATCTATTTACTTGTGTATTAGAGTACATTTTCTCAAAACTAGACTGGGACAGACGAGGCATTAACATTAACGGAGAAATTTTGAGTCATCTACGTTTTGCAGATGACATTATCATATTGAGCGAAAATCACGAAGATCTTATATATATGGTTCAGTCTTTAGACACAGAAAGCAGAAAATGTGGCCTACAAATGAACCCAGATAAAACTTGTATATTGACAAATAGCACAAAATGCTTGTTCAGGTTCAAAACCAACAAATCAGATATGTAAACGAATATATTTATCTTGGGCAAAATGTTTTCATAACTTAACAATTACGGAAGTAAATAGAAGAATTAAATTGGCATGGAGCAAATATTGGTCATTAAAACATATTTTCAAGGCAAAATACCAATTAAATTAAAAAGAAAGCGATGGATACTACTTATTATATGGATGTCAAATTAATCTCACAAAGAAAATAATATCTAAACTACAAGTTTTCCAACGAGCAACGGAACGCAGCATGCTTAACATAAAACCAAGACACCGACATAGAAACAGTGATATACGAAAAGAACAAAAATCATAGACGCAGCCAAATTGGCGTGCCAATTGAAGTGGAGATGGGCGGGACATGTGGCAAGAGTCAATGATGGGAGATGGACTGAACGGGTGCATCATTGGTACCCGCGTGATGCGACGCGCTCGCGCGGCCGGCCGCGGGCGCTTTGGTGCGACGACATTGGTGGCAGGAGCAACGTGGACCAGGCTAGCGGCAGACAGAACCTCATGGAAAAGGATGGAGGAGGCCTTCACCCGGAAATGGGTATCCCAATAACACTAGTAATTAATATAATAAATTATTAAATTATGTTACTATTGTATGTATGTAGTCAAATTCAGTTGATTAATATTAACTTAAATTTTATTATTTTTAATTATATATTATGTGACGAAAATCAACTATAAGAAAAAAAAATTGACAATTAATTAAATATAAAATGGTTATTTACTGAAACATTATTTATAATCAAAAGTTAATCTTGTAAATTAAATTTGAACTTTTTATTTAAAATTAACACTGATATTGACATGACACTTAGTAAAGAAAACAAAATGGCATGAATCATAATAATATTGTAAATTGTAAATGATTTGACTAATATTGACTTGTATGAAATATTGGGAATTAAATGGCTATTATTATTATTATTATGGATATTTATGATATTCTCATTTGGTTGGGCTGAATAAATATATAAAAGAAATATAGTAAATAAATATACATAAATATAAATGTATATATATTAAATATACTAACACAAATAATACATAAATAAATAAAAACCCAACAAATGGAAGCCTCGGCAGGAGACCAAACGGCCGAGGGTTAGGGGAAAAGGAAAGAAACCGGCGGACGATGCGGGCGGTGTCGAGGAGCACCGCCTTCTGCATTTGAGCACGGAGCGGTCCTTCACGGAGTCCCAGTCCTCAGATGACCCGAGAGGCTGACCGGGATTAGCCCGTTCGCAGAAACGACCACAGGAATAATTTCGGTCGGCAGACCACCCCACATGTCGGTCACCTCGTGAGCCAGGTCTAGATATTTTGTCAGCTTATCTGTTTCGGCTTTCACGAGGTTTTCGTCATAAGGAATGGTAATATCGACCAAAATATCCTTGATGTGCCCGGTCCATCAGCACAATATCAGGCTTATTCGCAAGAACAGTCCTGTCTGTGATGATGGCCCGGTCCCAGTAGAGCCTGGCGCGGTCCTTTTCGAGCACGGCTTCCGGCAAGTACTTATAATATGGCATTTTCCTATCCACGAGACCGTATTTCAGAGCAAGCTCCTGGTGTAGAATCCTGGCTACTAGGTTGTGTCTGTGCAAATACTCAGTGTTAGAGCGCCGAACAACCGGAGATGACATGCCTAAGCCGATTCGCCGGGATGGCGACAAGCTCGACAGATGTCGACGGCGCCATCCTTAGGATGTATCTCCGATAATTGTTGGTCTTAATAACCTGATCCTGTATCGCACAGACAAAACCCTCGGTTTCCCAAAGAGGTCACCGAAACCTAGCCAGTGGAGGGAGGCGACTGTGTCTACGAAAGGCTCATGTTGAGCCTGTAGAACCTCCCGTGGAGCCCTTCTCCTTCCATACGGTCTCCCGGTCGGAAATGCACTGTACTGCTGGGTCTTGACATTGCTCGATGGCTAAGGATAGAGGTAAGCCCTTTATCACACGAAATGACGTCCCTGTAGAATGGATCATCCGATCTCGCCAGAAAGTAATTACGGAGGCTGCACACTTCGCGATTATGCATGGTGAGCGCTCAAAAGCCACGCCCACCATGTTTCCGCGGCAAGTACAGCCTCATTACTGACGATCTCGGGTGATGCATCCTGTGACGTCATAACAGTGCGAACTTTTCTATCCAGAGCGTTCAGTTCGGTCTGAGTCCACCTGAGCATGCCGAAGGTATATATGAGGACAGGCATGACCCAACCGCTATATGCGTGTGTCTTATTCACACCCGACAAAAGACTGTTGAGCACTTTTGTCAAGCGTGCATAAAACACATCGCAAACTGACTGTTTCATATCCGCCTCATCGATACCTATGTTCTGTGACATACCCAGGTATCGGTATGTTTCAGCCTGGGAAAGGATCCTTATGTTGATGGGCATAGATAAGTCTATGCCCTCAGAGTTAACAACCTACCCTTTCGACATGGAGGACCGCACACTTATCCGTCCCAGCTCCATTCTAATAGAATTGCTAAAATCACAAGTGATGTTTAGCAATTCCACAAGATGATCGACTGGAGGCGAATAACTTGAGATCATCCATATAGAAAAGGTGGGTCACTTTGTACCTCCTTTCCGAAGCTGAAATCCCCTCCCAGAACCCTCCAGTAAGGTACTGAGAGGGTTTAGAGAGAGGCAGAACCAGATTGGACTCAGACAATCGCCCTGGAAGATACCCCTTCTTATCCTTATGTGGTTCTCCGCAGCCGTCATCCGCCGCCTAATTGCCAAGTAAATGAGGAGTGGTTCCTTGGTTCCACGACCACTGCCCTGACATCCATTTTGAGGGTACGACATCACCTGATTTGAGTTCAGGTGACGAGTGATTCTCGCGCTTAAAAATAGATGTAAGTGTCTTGTATATAGTGGGTAGACACATGATGGGGCGGTATTTACTCGGGTCTGTGGTATCCTGGTCTTAAGAAATCAAATGAGTGATCCCAGTAGTGAAGAGGCTCGGGAGCGACTACTGGTCGAGAGCCTCTTAAAACCTTAAAATTATTATTTACTTTTCGTTTTAATAATTTTATAAAGAAAGAACAAAACTAACAAAGGTTTCCATTAAAATAAAATAATTCATCAACAGAAAGCAATACCGCACTTAGCAAAATATTTCTGTCCCATTAATGTAGGCGCTGAGTAATGTAACCAGCTGTGTCAGACCATATGCGCCAAAAGTCATAAACAGATCTTCCCGCATGATCGGTTAAACGTGAACCGCCATTCGGCGTGGTGGGCGTTAAAATCGCCAAGGATCACGATCTCGCGGATGCGACCTGTTGTAGCAAGGAATCTGTAGCCATTTGGACGTGGTCGATGAGTCGGTCTGTTTCGGCATTACCGCTATGGGATCTATAGAGGCACCCGTAGACGCGCGGATGGTCGTCGCTATCTACGCGTAGCCAAAGGATGGACAAGTCCGAACCTTCAAGACTGCCGAGGCATCGAGAACAGATGTCCTCTCTGACGTATACGCAAACTCCAGCCCGAGGCACAAAGGAGTGTTCCATTTGTACCACGGGTAGGAGAGATACGATTATTATTATTATTATTATACTCTAAGCGCGGGATCATCTACTCAGCGGTGCAACACCGATGTTGCAAATATACCTTCACCCTACTATAAAAATCGCGGTAAGTGCCACCGTCCCCGTATGCACACGTACTTATTTATTATAGAAAACTAACAAGTACATAAGGTAAGTAACAATTTTATACGTGTTTATTTTTTACCTATATTATTTTTTATTGATTAATATTATTTATATTTCAGTAGTTTGGTTCGCAGACACTCATCACCAAGCTGGAGAAAGGCCACGCGAGCAGCTGATCGCTTCATCCTTCCTCCTGACTTAGTCCTAACGTCAACTACTCTGAGTCTGCCAGATGGCAGATGAACCTGGATAAACTTTTCAATAATACCTATTAGCCAACAGTTACGAAATAATGATGGATCGACTACTACAACAAGATCTCCTACTTTTAATTGCGGACCTTCCCTATCCCATTTACGACGAGGAATTAGCTCTGGCAAAAACTCTTTTACCCATCTGCTCCAAAATAAGTCTGTCAACCGTTGGGCAATACGCCACTGTCGTCTAAGATACATGTCGCCATCATCAAAGACCCCAGGTACAGGTAAGTTCGAAGAAGATCCTAGTAAAAAATGATTTGGAGTTAATGCCTCTTTGCTTTGAGGGTCCACCGAAACATGGGTAAGTGGTCTACTATTAATTATATTTTCGAATTCAGCGAGAAGCGTTAATAAAACTTCTTCTCGTGGAGCCCTTTCTCTAAGAACGACTTTCAGTGCCGTTTTCACACTTCTAATCAGACGCTCCCAAGCTCCCCCCATATGAGGACTGGCTGGTGATATAAACTGCCAGGAAACTCCTTTGTTTAATGTTTCGACTATAACTTGCTGCTGCTTAATTTCTTCAAAAGAATTTCGAAGTTCAGCATCAGCACCTCTCATGTTGGTTCCGTTATCAGATATGACACTATGAGGCCACCCACGGCGTGCACCCATCCTCCTAAGTGCCATAATAAGGGAGTCTGCTGTAAGCGTCGATACTATTTCAATATGAACAGCTCGTATTGTTAAACATGTAAAAAGAACACCTTTTTGGTTTCTGCCTGCCCACAGGTACTTCGATCGGACCGAATTAGTCTACACCACAAACGGTAAAGGGTCTTTGATGATGAACCAAGCTTTGAGATGGCAAGTCTCCGAGGCGAGGCGGTTTTGGTGTTGCTATTCGTATTCGGCATACTAGACACTGTGAAGCTACGGAGCGAATTGTAGGTCTCAGATTTACAACCCAATATTTTTTTCGTAGCTCGTTTATTACAAGTTCATTATACGAATGAGCCGCGCGTTCGTGGAAGTCCAAAACCACCAGCCTTGCTATGCGATGTCTACCATCTAGAATCACTGGGTTTTTCATATTTTCAGTGATGTTTGCAGCCGCGTTTCTACGCCCTCCTACGCGCAATAAGCCGTCTTTATCTAAAAATGGTGTTAATGAACGTAAACGACTATCACGATTAATTTCTTTATTTTGTTTCAGCAAATCAATTTCAGTCTGAAATGATTGTGATTGTGAGTAGCGTAATAAAAATACTTCGGCTCTATTCATTAAAAAATTATTAATACACCGAGTACCGGTTTTCTACATTTTCTTTAAATAATAGCATGATGCGGTGCTGCGAAGCGAGCGCAGCCAAACGGAGAAACGGTTTGGATTCGAAGTAAACATAAATATTATTACAATTCTCCTTTGGTGATTTTATTACTACATATATTTTAACAGCTCATTGTTGCTCTTTTCGTTATTTTCAGGTTGTCGGGGCCAATACTTTTCTTCCGTGTACAAAAGAAGGGCACGTTAACCAAGAGGGTCCGTGTTGAAGTCGTAATCATTATTTTTTGTAGCTAAATCCGCTATATTTAAATTTGTTGGCACATAATGCCACTCATCAATTTAACTTAACTCATCAATTTCGCCTAACCTATTTGCAATAAAAAATTTAATTTCTATGCTCGTTACGAATCCAATAAATAATAATTTGAATCAGTCCAAAAAAATACGCGACGGTTTAATTCTATGCTCTTTTTATAGTCTCTGCCAAGCGACATGCTAATAACGCGCCTTGAAGTTCGAGTTTAGACACAGTTAACCCTAGATAGCTAACGTTCGTCAAAATGACGAGCATCTAACAACACCCTCCCTTTCTAGAGTTTCATCTACACACTCGCGGTTTCGCGCCATCTTAATGACCGCTAGAATGCGTCGCGTGGTGGTCGGTTTTAGCCTAGAAGTAATTTTGTTTTGAGATACTTACTGCATACTCGTCAAATGACGAATGGTTAGCTTATGTTACTTTTACATCGGTACTTTGTGTTGATTTTTATTTTTTTTAAATTAAAACGTTGGTTATGAAGAATGGCTGCGAGGTCGATCACAGATGACGATATAGTTCTTGCGTTGTTAGATGATGAAAATTATATCAACACAAATTATGTTTTTCCCATAGTAAGAATGAGGATGGTTTGTGGGTAGATGACGTGGAAAATGACTTTCTGGAAGTCATTATCATCATCATCATCATCATCATTACAGCTCTTCACAAGTCCACTGCTGAACATAGGCATCCGCCATGAATCCTACAGTACGGTCCTGAGCCACCTGCATCCATCCATTTCCTGCATGTCTTACCAGGTCGTCACTCCATCTAGTGGGGGCCGCCCTAATACGAGAACCTTTCTTCCCCATCGGTTGTCGGTTCTTCATATGGCCGCACCATTGCCACTTCAGATCACTAATCCGTTGGGCTATGTATGTATGTGCACAGCAGAGGTCTGATATCTGGAAGTCCTGTGATGAAAATACCTCACAGGACTCCAGATAGCGCCCCTAAAAAGGCTGCAGTTTGTATCTCTATAAGAAAATACGCATGACATAGAATTATTAATAGGCCTCAAATGAGAACTCTGCAGTTCTCATTTGGGGCAAACATACAACAAACGACTTTTGTCCAACTAATGCCAAAAATTCTGAGTCATTTTATAATTACCGTTTATTTTAACGGGTTTTCTTTATAAAACCAAAAAAGGAAAACGAAATTTCTAAACCATAGTTCCTAATTTAGTCATTCTAAGATTTAGTGCCTTACTGATTTAAAAAAAAATGTCCCATTTAATATTTGTGATTTAGTACTTAAAAGTTAAATAAATATTCATTTTTATAATAATTATCTTTAATTTATATCCCATATTTCCTATAAATATAATAAACCTGATTAAAATAAAATAAAATTTTAATAAAAAACACATTTAAAAAATGATCGTCAAAAAGTCGAATGGTTAGCTTATCATAGTAGTTCAGGAACGTTAGCTATGTAGGGTTAACGGTTTTGACAGCGCAAAGCGACTTTACTCGAAATGAATGACACCTGCACGCCGTTGCTGTCTTGTTTACGCCAATAAGCAACACATGCGTATGCGATGCATCACAAAAATATGCAACTGCAACGACTTCTCATTTTTTTGCGGCGCGACCGCTTTTCATTCACACCGACAGAATCGTCGCCATAGAAATACCAGCGCGGGATTCGAACGTAACTCATTTCTTGTAACTGCGAAATCCAATCTTTAAATAAAATAAAAAGACTATCTGTTATTTCCTGATCCCATTTTATACCTATATTCCATATCTCGCGCATTAAAATTTTGGATTTTATCGTAATATGTGCTAAAAAAACATGAATATCATAAACAGACATTATAATACGAAGAACTTCACGCTTAGTCGGTTTTCGAGATAGTTGTAAAATATCACTCGGAATACGCTTTAACGAAAGATCGAACCCGAACATATCACTTGCGGGAAACCACAAAAGCCCAAGCGTTCGTTCCGGCTGAGATTCGACATTAAACCGTATCCCTATGTTATTTAAAGTCTCTTTTGGCATATCGTTAAGAAAATCTGACTTGTTACTTAACCAGTTACGCATCACAAAACCACCTTGCTGAGTAATATATGAAACATCTTTTATCATTTTTGTAGCAGTAGCGACGTCTGGTAAAGTATCGATAAAATCGACCATGTATTGATTATTATTGAAAGCGTAATGTGTTTTTATTTTGATTTATATATTGCGCTATAAATGGGGAGCAGTTAGCGCCAAAAATTAATGACGTCATAACATATTTCTTAACAGAATGTGGTATAGGTGATTTTGACCCTTTGTTATTACTTCCGAAGCCTAATTCTTTATTTTCATTACTTAAATAAATATCTTTCCACAAAAAACGCAAAGAATTAACATCTTCTTTTCGTACATTAATCCTTAAAAACATGTCTTTTATGTCCCCTATGATACCTACGCGGTTTTCTCTAAATCTTAACATTATTCCTAATTACGATTGTAACAAATCAGGGCCTTGTAAAAGAAAATCATTTAAAGAATAACCGTTCGATTTTGCTGCCACGTCATAAACTAAACGCAATTTTTTCTTATTTGGATTATCCACACCAAAGTGCGGCAAATACCATATTATACGTTTATTAGAGTTTTCATAGGTCTCGTTAAGTTCTCTAGCATAATCATTAGAAAATAAGTATCTCACTCTTTCCAATAACGAGTTGCATAGTCTTTGTTGAGCGAAAATTTTCTTTCTATTGACTTTTGCGATTATAAGCGTTAGGTAAGAGTACTAATTCTGCAGTATCATCTAAAATTTGTAAAGCGCGTATTTCATCTGGGTTGCGGCGCGGCTGAACCTACACCAATAGATTCTAACGCGAACGATCTACGAACCGCATCATGCAACTGCGCGCAGGTGCATTCCTGTATTATTATCGAGAGGGATCGCTAGTAATCGATTCTACCGTGTGTAAGTGAAAGACAGACTGCGACGGTCCCGCCTTTTCGGTGCAACTATTAATGAAAGAGACGAAACGATCAGTGCAATTAACATCACTTACCATATATCCGTGCACACACCATCCGAGCGCAGTTTGAGTTATGTATGGCTCACGCTGCTTACCACGAACACAACGAATAAGAGTAATTTAATGATGATTGTCCCGACCAATTAATAATTTTGGCTTAGCGTTACAATTACATAACATAAGATCATCACTTAACATTCAATAATTATTAAAGTCCATATTCGGTACTTTTTGTGTTGGTAAATTTAATTCTTTAATTTTACGCGCACGGAAAGTAAACATTTCGGCATACGAATTAGTAACACTAACACTCACTACTTGAGATTCATACACAAGCTCGCCCGAGTCCCATGCGCTGCGCGCGCGCATTATCACGTTTTCACCGTATAATCCGAGCTCATCTGCGATATCATAGGATATCACCGTCACGGTAGCTCCATCATCCAATAGTGCATGCGTATGCAAACTGCCATTCGGTCCGTGAAGTGGGATGCCACCGTATGAGTAACTGTTTCATTAGTGCTGGGATGCTCATCCTCATCTCGCTCCACAGTTTTTAAGCTTTCTTTCAATGGCTTAATCCAGTGCAGTAAACGATGATGCGGTTGATTGCAGCCTTCAATGTCGCAGTTACTGCCATTACAAGACGTACCATTCGTATGGCGGTGGGCAAGACATTTGAAGCAAAGTTTATTTACGAGTACAAATCGCCAGCGATCTTTGCGTAAGGCACAACAATATGCGACACCATGAGCCCCTTTTCGGCAAAATTTACACTTTTCTACGTTTTCTAATTGATTACTGTTTGTGTACAGTAACAGCGAGTGTGAACGGTGTTTACGTTCATCTGGCTTCTTTAAATTATATTGAGCGTGAATATGACTTACTCCTGATGCAGCTGTTTTATTGGCTTCCTCATATAAAAAATCACTAAGCAATTCTAATTTCGGTAAATTACACTCTCGCCCTTCATAAATGTAGTCGGTCCATTTTGCGACAAGTAAAGTTGGAAGCTTGGATACGACAATTGATACTAATTCCGGGCTGCGAAGATAATCACTTTGTTGCATTGCTTTGGCAGCAGCCACAAATTTCTTTATTTTTAATGAGAAATTAATAATATCGTTATGATAAGTTAGTGGCAACGGACGTATATTTTTTAGCTGTAGAATTATTTTGCTCATAACTGTTTCTGGTTTACCAAATTGAAGTTCTAAAGTGTCAATTATTAAATCGGGTGTAGTTCCACCAATCAAGAGTGAAGTTACCGCTTCTTTAGCATCACCACGAAGACACTTACGTAGCCGCCATAAATTCTCTGTGTCACTATATTTGCATGATTGGGTAGATTCTTGATATGCCTGTTTAAACTGCAACCACTCCATTGGATCTCCAAAAAATAAAGGCAGGTCTTTAGACGTTGCTAATCTTGTTAAGAGCTCCTGGTTCTGTATTTTATATGATGAGGCAGCCACTGCCTCATTCAAGGCGTGTGCCAGCTTTTCTATGCCGATTGTTTCACGAGAGTAATCTTCTCTATTCTCCTCAATCTGGTTTCCTGGAGCATTCAGCCAATTTTCAACCCTGCTGGTTGAAGGTTCTACAGCCGACTTGTGGGAAGAGCGTGATCGAGACTCCAATTCTGCCATTTCAGCTGCAAGTTGTTTGTTTAGCAGCTTCAACTGAGTATTTGCCTTAATCTTGGCAGCTTCTGCCTGAGCACTTTTAACCTTGGCTTTTGCTTCAGCTTCCGCTGCTTGTATTTCCACGAAATTCGTGGAAGTTTCGTATTCCAATTGCCGTTTGCGTGCCGTACTTGACGACGTGACTGCGGTTTTTAATAACGTTTTACTCTTGCTACAGGCACTTTGCACATTTCCAGGTTTTTCCAGCACTTCGTCCTTTAATCTGAACGATGGTAACACATCTTGGTTGTTCTTGCACTCCGATTTTGCCGTCGCCTTTTGTGCGGCGTAGTCGGTGTGAGGAACATAACTGGTACTTATTATTATTATATTTTTTGCAGACAACGTAAAGATTCGGCCGAAGGACCACTATATTAATGATGTAGGCCGCTGGTGTAGTCTGGGAGAAAAATATACAAAATAAATTTGATGAGCGCGTGTACATCCACGGGGAGGGAGACATAGGTGTCACCTCGTATGATGTTCTAGTGCAACTAACTTTAAGCGCGGGATTATGTACTCAGCGGTGCAACACCGATGTTGCAAATATACCTTCACCCTACTATAAAAATCGCGGTAAGTGCCACCGTCCCCGTATGCACACGTACTTATTTATTATAGAAAACCAACAAGTACATAAGGTAAGTAACAATTTTATACGTGTTTATTTTTTACATATATTATTTTTTATTGATTAATATTATTTATATTTCAGGTGTTCGAGAAGCAACGTGAGCGTTGTCAACACTGCGTTTAGACTGACTTATAGCCGCTGTGCTTCGTTCGAGCGTCGTTTCGTGCAAGTTGTACTGTCTGTACTTTGTTACTTATTTTGTGTTGTGTATTATTGAATCAGTTTTTTTTTTCGGAAAAATGTCTTCAAAATGCAATGTATGTGCCAAATGCCGACGAAAAATCCAAGGCCGACGTTTCCTGAATTCTATATTGTGCAAAAAAAAATTTGTGAGTGTATCGGAAAAACAGTTTAATCTTATGGATCGGTCACGTAAATCACTGCGGACATGTGAAATGTGTATTAACAGAAACTAATAAACCCACAACTAGCACACCAATTATCAGGTCACATCCATAAAGTAACTACCACCACTACAGAGAAAACTCTACTAACCAGAGGTCAGTGACGGTCGCTACGGGTAAAATAAAACAAACGTTGAGCAAGAGCCTGCTACCAGCATAAAATCATCATTATCACCAACTAACCTAGAATTGGCCTCCCCGGATGGAACATCAATGGCGGACGTCTACACTGTTCATGAAGTATTATCACACCGGGTACCTGACTGTTCCATTTATGTGACTCAACGAAGGAAAAGAAACTCACATCAAATGTCAATGCCAATTATTGCAACTACAGATTCTTGCCTATCACAGTCCAAATCTGGTAGCCTGGCAACTAAGAATTTACCAGATTTATCGACACTTCAAAATCAAGAATTTGAAATTATGAAAAATGAAATTTTAGAATTAAAGTTAAAACTTGAAGCTACTGAAAAAGAAATAGACAATTTAATGTTAGAAAATAAATCCATGGTTATAAAAATAAAAGAACAAGACCAAAACATAGAAACCTATTAACCATATGCTCAACAACAACCAGCAATAAAATGAAAAAGACAAATAATAAAAAATACGCAAAAAAGGATAAAGCGAAACAAAAACTATATCATAGCCTGTAAAATCATGATGAAAAGTATATAAACACAACAGAGAGTTAAAAATTCAGGAGAAGCCATTCGTGCTTGAGGAAGGAACTGATCACACAATAGAAACCCCAGCTCCAAGAAAAATTAAAGTTGTGTTTAAACGTGTAAAGCTATTGCTGACCAACAGGGACAAGGCGTACAACAAGCTTTACAACGATTACTAGATAGAAACTATATGGTAACATGCTTTTGGAAAGATGGTGCGTGCCTTCAGGAAGTTCTTAACACCTGCAATACAGAACTGTGTAGTCTCAGGTCGCATGACTTTGTAAAAATAACTCTTTAAACCTAAAAACCACACTTTTAAAGTGGCTAAATTTGACATGTCTCACAAATATTTTTATTTGTGGTCTACTATCTAATACGAATTTGAATATTTGTTTTAACAGGGAACTAGAACTTATATGTAAGGGCTTCACCCCTTGTGCTTTTGTAAGACTTAATTATAATAGATCTCGCCTAGGCTCTAAATACTTATTGACAGACTTGTGCTTTGGTATATTTCGAGAAATCATACATGTATCCCATATCAAATATAAACCATTTTCAGTTAACATACAAGGTCATGGGGATGTAATGGACCACTTAGATTCACCTTGTTCACCAAAATCGGAATCATGTCTCTCCGTACTAGGAGAATTTCATCAAATACCAAACCGGAGATCACAGACACTTCCTTTTTATAAAGAATGACTCAATTTTTATCATGCACCAGAACATAGCTGGTTTCTTTAATAAAAAGGACTTAATAGAAATAAAACTTAATGAAATATCGGATAATAAGAAAATCCCAGATCTAATTTGTCTAACTGAAACGTTTGTCAGGAAACATTGTGAGTTAAACATAAACTTCAAAGGCTACAAGTTGAACGCTTCATTTTGCAGGTCAAAGCAAAGGCGTGGTGGTTCTTGTATTTTACACTGTAATTCAATCACGACTAAGGAACTACCTTTTCTAAAGGAATTGGCATCAGAACTGACTTTCGAATGTTGTGGAGTAGAATTAGTGGAATATAAGATAATCCTTGTGTGTATTTACCGTACTCCAACAGCGAACGTAAAAATATTTTTTAATAAACTACATCTTCTTCTTGACAAATTAAAATCATTTAAAAAACATATAATTATTACAGGGGACTGGAATATTGACATCCTAAAAAAAGTAATACGTTGGACGAATTAATAGAAACACTAATTAGCTACAATCTGGACTTACATATTAAAACACCTAAATGTGTGAGTATTGTATAGATCATTTCGCGAGCAGTATAAAGGAAGCAATCGGGTATACTAAAGCCTTGTGCTTATCAGACCATAATACAGCTCAACTATTGTCTGTACCGGTTAAATTGCGTAAAGCACCGCTTAAAACTTGGTTTAAAATGAGACGTGATTATAGTATTGACAATTTGAACAAATTCAAATATGTTTTGACGAGCTACACATGGCGAAACCTCATTGACTTCGAAAATGTAGACTGGGGACTCAGCTGTGCTGGAGATGATTTTTATGAGACTAGGTAGTTTCTACGTTTAGATCTTTGATTATTAAAGGCTTCAGACCAGTGATTCTTACTAGAATTTTAATAACATGTTTAAAGTTAATAATTTGAATATATCATCGTCATCATCATTACAGCCCTTCACAAGTCCACTGCTGAACATAGGCCTTCCCCAAGGAATGCTAAAAAGCACGGTCTTGAGCCACCTGCATTCCTCGACTTCCTGCATGTCTTACCACGTCATCACTCCAACTAGTGGGGGGTCGCCCTACACTTCACCTACCGATACGAGGCTGCCACTCGAGAATCTTTTTTCCCCATCGGTTGTCTGTTCTTCGAGCTATATGGCCGGCCCATTGCCACTTCACCTTACTAATCCGTTGGGCTATGTCGGTTAATCTGGTTCTACTGCGGATATCCTCATTTCAGAGAAACACCGAGAATAGCCCTCTCCATAGCTTGCTGAGCGACCTTGAGCTTCCTTATACGGCCAGCAGTGAAGGACCACGTCTCAGATCCATAAGTCATCACTGATTTTACACTCTCGTCTTCAAATTTTGAGTTATACCTGACGAGAAGATGTGTCGTAATTTGTCGAACGCTACCCAGCCGAGTTGAATACGTCGATTGACTCTCGGTCGAAGTTGGACTTACCTAGTCGGACTATTTGTCCCAGGTAAACATACTCGTCAACAGCTTCGAGCTTATTACTCCCAACTACTACCGGCATAGGTGTGACATGGACTACACGTGATCTTTGTTTTGTCCATGTTGATCTTAAGACCTATTCGTTGGGAGGCACTATTAAGGTCATTGAGCATAGTTCTTAGATTCTCCAGCGATTCTGCCATAAGGACTATATCGTCGGCAAATCGAAGGTGAGTGATGTACTCGCCATTGAATTTCAATATAGATTAGATATAATTGCAAGTTTCAAGTTATTTGTTTACCGGATGCTCCATTTTGGACATTAAATCAAGCCCTCGGCTTTATAATTAGATTTTTCCTGTAATTTTGCAACCAAGTTCTTAAGATAAACTTTTGTAAGATATGTGAAATATTCCTAGTATCCTTTTAAAGCAAGTAACGCATTGTATGATTGTGCATAATATCGGATTATCGTAATGGAAACGCCTGCAGATATCCTGCTTGTTTTCGAAAATTGCAAACAATGTTTTGGGATCATGATATTACAAAAGCCCTTGAGGTTGACGGTTTATATAGGTATATATTATATATTTTTTACTTTTAATTCCTACATAATAAATACTTATTATCAATTAGTTTCAGAAAGTCTGAACTCAGATGTCAAATACTCGATATTCCAGTAGCTTTAAAAACATTAAAATTTAATATCTCTCTCATCATCCGTATAATTTCATTTTTATTAGCCACCGAAATTGGAGCTATCAAACGTTTACTTAAGGCGATGTGTACTTTTTTATTGAAGTTTTTATTAAACATCTATAATATTAAAAAAAAATTAAATATAATTAATGAACCTCTATCAAACTCTACTTAAATGTAATTATTGCATAATAATTAAATAATTTTAATAATAATTGAACATACAGTCATGCGTTGTGTGAAGACAGAAACGTGAATCATAACAATTGGCTCAAAAAAAGACATAGATGAATATTACTCTAAATCGCTATTTTATACAGAAATACTCAAACGCTACTAAATTTTAAGATATAATGGCATCTTAAAATTGAGAAGCGCTGATATTAACCATAGACATGTACCTCATTTTACTAATATAAGCCAGTGCTCTACTACTATCATTCTAATGTACTAATATCAGGTGTTGCAGTCGAAGATAGTAAAGCGCACTGACTTAAGGCTGGTGTTCCTGTTTTTGTCCGTTTTAAGTTTGTTTTTGATAGCCAAATTATTACATTTAGAATCTGAAAAAAAATTATATTATTATATATTATTTATAAATATTATATTATATATTATTTTAGATACATTCTTTCTCCTTACAATTTACCCGGTCAATACTCAACAATACATGATACAATACAATTTTCTCGATAGAAAAAATTGCCGAACTACGTTCGATTTGCAGTTTTTTTAAAAGCCAAATTTAATTTTAAAGGTGTACTAATTAATCCTTGTTTTCTATAAAAAAAATATCAATTTATAAGTAATTCATCTTGGAATCGATTCCACCCGATCGCTTCTTTTCATTTTTTATTACATTATATACTTTTCATTACATTAATTATTAAAAAATTATCGATTATTCAAGTGAGTTTCGATCCGCACGTCGCTTGCGAGTGTCCCACGGGACGTTGCAGAGGTAAGACCTGTGCCAAATTTTTGCGCGCGCACTTCTCTTCTGATACGTAAATAATATTTAGGAAATAAAATAAATTGTAAATAACTATAGTTTTATGGAACTTATATAGACTAGTTATATATTATACCATGATACCTTATATGGCATCAGGAAGTCACCTGCAATACAGCACCGCCTGTTAAAGCAAATAACAGCACGACGTGACTCAATTCACTTACGTGATTTAAGAATATTCAACATAGTGCCATCAGGAAGACACCTAATTTACAGCTCCGCCCGCTAAACAAATAACAGCACGTCTTTTACGTGACTTAGGAATATTCAATATGGTATGAAACCCAGAGTCTAATTGTTAAGGCAGTCCAGTAGTAGTTAAGTTAGTTTGTATGCTAGTTTAGTCTAGTATTCCTGTGTACTTACATCGTCATAATAGTTAAGTTAACTTGTAAGATAGAAAATAAAAATAATATAGGAAAAAGTATTCGTCTCCTTCCAATTCAACCCTCCCTAAGCTGCCGCAAACGTAAGTGACTGTAGTTAAGCTTTTGTTTGTGTGTTTATTTCTCATTGTGTAAATATTTGTTTACAACTTTAAAACAATATTTTTGTGATTATTTTGTAAAAATCACGATCATATGCGCGGCCGGACTCGATCTTTGTGACGACCGTTTGTAAATACCTAATGCGCTTGGAACACCCAGTCTTAACAAAAGTCTATGCACTCTTGCCTTTAAAACACCCACATTGTTGTCTGAGAATTCACTATGTAACCATGTGAAATTATAACAAATAAAGAGGTTTATTATTTTTAAGTCCTAGTGAGAACATATTTTACAAATTTGTTTTTTTTTAATGAGTATAAACTGTTTAAGTTTAGAAGAAAATTTGCCAGTGCCCGCCGAGGCATCTTTGAGGTTAGCTGTATGTTGCTTTTGCTAATAATATCATTCCCATTTTAGTACTAAATCACCTGACTATTGCGGAGAGCGATGTAACGTTTCCATATCTACACATCGTAATACAAGAGGGTCGTAATATAAAGTCGACTAAATGAAATCGTGACTCACCCTAGGCTTTATTTTAATAAACATAGCCAACATTCAAATATAAATTTTATTAAAACACGTGAATAGTACGCACTGACTGGAATTTATTCTTTGAATGTTTTATATAAGGAAAAGATAGATGGCGTTACTAGTCGCTATTTTTCAAATATTTATCGACATTTTGATACGGCATCTTAAAATTGAGAAGCGTTTGAGTATTTGGCCATTAGACATGTACCTCATTTTTACTATTACAAGACAGTGCTCTACTACTACTTCTGGACTGGAGTGGTAGTGTATTTTTTTAATAAACAAACATACTTTTCCTAAATAAAGTAAACAAATATATTGTATTATAATAATTAAATAATACACTAACAATAACAAAATAAATAAATATGATAGGCAAAATATAACACAAAAGACATAAGTAAGGCAAATATACGAGTATATATACATTTTTTTATCATAAACTAGCGATCCACCTCAGCTTCGCAAGGATGATTTCTTGATCTCGACAACATCGCCAACTACCGAGACCAAATGTGAATCTAAACCATCTAGGGACCCATTCAACACACATAAAACATTTCATCAAAATCGATCGAGCCGTTTTGAGTTTCAGCGAGACTAACGGACAGCAATTGATATATATGTATATATATATGATGTCGCTAATGATTATATAAGTGAAAGGTAGTTTTTGACATTGTAATAACTGTTTTATTATTGCCTTGTTAGGGTAAATAATTTAAGAACAAATAAATTTACTGCAGTCATTAATTTTGAAAATGGATCTAAATCCGTTCCTCAACTACGTGATAGTATTGCACAAAATTGTTCTAACTAGGTGGTTGAGAGTTAGGAAACAAGATGACGTCGTTAATTTTTCCCTAACGGTCGTCCAAATGCGAGTGGCTACTCATCACGGAACATTTAGTAAATTGACTCCGTTACCTTTCTGATAACGTAACGTACTATCTAAATTCTTTTATTTAAGACAAAAAATACGTCGGTATGGCAAAAATATTGAACAAAATGCGTATAAACGTGTTATATAAGACAAGGTTATTTGTATTTTATTACAAAATTTATGAAATATTTCTTTCTTATATTTAGAATCAACATATATGCATTATTGTAGACTTTTTTAAAACTATATTTCATGAAAACTGGTTATGGGGAGGCTTATGTTTAGCAGTAGAATTGTGAGGGGATGTAATGATAACGATGATGATGATTTAACATAAAGTTATTTCGATGATGTTTACATATTTGTCAGATATTAAAACATCAATAATTTAGACACAAATGACTAGTATGCTATGTTTATTTATTTAACACTGACTTAAGCAGGATTTTAGAGATTTGAGAGGATACTGCAGCAAATAATATAAAGACAATAAAATTCACCTACGAACATTATTAGAACTGTAGCGCTGGAAATAATATCTATTTCCTTCTCTCACTCTTCTATAAAGCCGTGAATCACCTAGGTACATCCTTCGTCGAAGAGGCTATCATTATTATGCGAACAATTTCAAAGTGGATTATATATATAGTGGATTATTTAGATATTTGTGGCATTCAGTGGTGGCAGAATTGTGAGATGTCTCACTAGGTGGTAGGGCTCATGCCTAGAGTCTATGCTAATAACACCCCTTGTCTCTTGGCAATAATGTATTCATTGTAGGAGCCTCGGTAGCTCAGATAGTTAGCGCTCACTGTTAATTTCACAGTATGCGAACAACCCGGCTCGATCCCCGCCGGCACCATTGAAATTGTTAATTGCAATTTTAAGTTCTGATTTACCACGTCCTCGGCGGTGAAGGAAAACATCGTGAGGAAACCTGCTCGTCTGATGAATAAGAACAAAAAATATTTTGAAGACATGTGAATTTCGCCAACACGCACTGGGGCAGTGGGGCAGATTTTTCCTTGCTCTAAAATCCTCTCAGAAATGAGAGGATATTAGGGCAAGCAAAACGTATATAGGCTGTAACTTTAACTTTATCCCATTTTTGTGTTCCACTTTGAATGAGAAAAGAGATAGAGTAATTACAGGCATTCCATTTTAGTCGTCAGCGCTGACAACACATCTGTAGTCATCTTTATGTGAAGTTAGTTGCTGGTGTCTGTCTGTTTGTAATACATGTCCATGCGTGGCGGTTAAGTCCCACAGTTGGAACTGCCTAAAATCACAAAATAAATAATAGCTAAAACTAACTAGAAACTGTTCATTGTCAATTTGTGAATAATATGAATAAAACTCAAGGACTAAATGCTTTGATAAATAATATAAATAATTATGAGATTTTATTCAACATTTATTTTTAAATAACATCGATTTGATCATTGCTGGGACCACTGAAAATGTTATTTAAAATCTAAGTTTTTGTGTGACGTTCTTGGCAGTGAAGCAGGAATCATGAGGAAACCTACATGTGCGAGAAATTAAAACATCCGTGTAAAATAATGTAAAATGCCTCCACCGTAACACTCATAGAAGAAGTCCGAAACGTCTAAGCCAAGCAATGGGCCGTATCTAGACTGTTACTTTTATAAGATGTTTATCGCGCCATCGTTTGAGGTGTTGATATTAACAGGCATTTTGCATGCATTTAGATTATAAAAATTCAAAATGTAACATTGTGTGCTAATAAAATCATCGTTTTTTTTTCAAATCGTATTAAATAACAGGTTTTTTTTAAATTATAATATTCTATTTTAATTAATAAATTGATGGCGAGACACATATATCAAATAATTACACAATCTTCAAAAACATGTAAAATAGTAGGTAGGTAACTGCTACCTATTATAAAAATGTTATAACAAAAGTCTACGCTTAAGTTTTAAATAATGAAAAAGAGTTTCAAGTAAGGCTTGTATTTATGGAGGAAGTTTTTTGGAAACATTATGAGCAGGTTTTTCTTCATTTCAAGTGATACTGAATAATGCATGCAATTTTTAAACAGGCTTCATTTTAAAGCGGATGAAATAGTTATATATGTAAAAATGTGAAGAGATCTGTGAACTGTGTACGTTCACTGTGCAGGATGGGTGATATTATTTTATTACAAGAGACGTGGTTATATCCACACGATCTATCCTTTCTAGAAAATATAGATCAAGAATTCAGTTATACGGCCAAGTCTTCAGTGGACACTTCAGCTGGTATTTGTAAAGGCAGACCATACGGAGGTCTTGCCATACTGTGGCGAAAAAGTGCATTTAGTTACGTGCGTGTGGTGCAAAGTGAGAGCAATCAGATTTGTGCTGTTAAAATAGAGGTGAATAACCGAAGTTTTATGGTTATAAACATATACATGCCAACTGACTGCGGTGAAAACCTACCACATTTTACAGAATGTCTCAGTGAAATTTATTCTATAATACAAAATAATAATATAAAATTGGTGTTTGTCTTGGGAGACTTCAATGCGCACCCGGGTGAGTTATTTTGTAATGAACTTCTTAGTTTTTGTACCGAACAAGATTTATTATGTGCGGATATTGATTATTTGGGCTTGTCATCGCCAAAATATACATTTATAAGTGACTCACACGGGTGTAAGCGTTGGTTAGACCATTGTCTTGTTAAGTCGGCTGCAAAAACAATTGTAAACATTCAGGTTATCCGTGACTCTTTTGGTCAGATCATTTTCCATTAAAATTAGAATGTAACGTATCTGTTATTAGAGTAAAATTTGTGCTGTAAAATCTACTTATAATAGTATTCATTGGGGAGAAAGAAATACAGAAGAAATAAATAAATATTACTCTCTGTGTAATAATAAGTTAACAAAAATTGATTTTCCTAATGTTTTTGAACTATGTGCATAAATTCTGTAATAATCCAGAACATAAAGTTCTGTTGGATAATATGTATAACAAAATTGTATTTATATTATGTGATGCTGCCAGAAATAGTAAAGCCCCGGGGGGCATTGGAGGAAAATATAAGGGTATAAAGGGATGGAATAAATATGTAAAAGAATTTCATAACAAAGCAAGGCTTAAGTTAAAAATGTGGATGTGGTATGGCCAACCTAGTAGGGGCCATTTTCGAAGATATGAGACTAACGCGTAAAATATTTAAATCTAAATTAAAATGGTGTATTAAAGATCAAGAAAACATAAAAATGGATATATTGGCCTAACTTCATTCTAAAAAAAAGTTTCTCATCTTTTTGGAAAGGTACTAGGAAGTTAAACAATACTGCAAGTCTTCCAGGTAGCGTGGAAGGTAAGAAAGACTATACTGAAATAGCAAATCTCTTTGAAGATCATTTTAAAGTGAGCTCACCTCTTGAAACTGTGCATAGGATGAACGATGCAGAGTCAAGTTAGTGAGAATCACCACTGAGGATAACATGAAAGGATCTGTTATTAAAAGTATGAAGAGGGGTAAATCTCCCGGACATGACGGACTCAGCATCGAGCACCTTCAAGATGCTGAAATACATTTACTAAGAGTGTTGACCATGTTCTTTAATCTATGTTTAGAACATTCTTACTTACCACGGGAGCTTCTGGATACTATAGTCGTACCTATTGTTAAAAACAGGACGAGAGACATAGCAGACAAGTTTAATTACAGATCTATTTCACTGGCGACCGTAATAGCTAAATTATTTGACAGTGAGCTCCACTCTCGCCTCAGTGAATACATAAAGTCACACGACTCACAGTTTGGTTTTCGCGCGGGAATATCCACTGAAAGTGCTATTTTGCATTGAAGCACACTGTCAAATATTACACTGACAGAAAAATACCCGTGTATGCATGTTTCCTGAACCTTTCAAAAGCCTTTGACCTTATTTTCTACAATGTTCTGGGGGAAAACTTCGGGAGGCGGGAGTTCCTGCTTCGTTAGTGTCTACGTTATCTATGTGGTATGACAAGCAAAGAAACTTCGTAAGGTGGTCCAATGCATTGTCTGACCCTTATAAGCTTGAGTGCAGTGTGAGGCAGGGAGGTCTTACCTCTCCGAGGCTTTTTAATATCTATATAAATAATCTGATTAACGAGCTTAGCAGCACCATGTTGGTTGCCATATAGATGGAGTAAGTCTAAACAACTTGAGATACGCTATTCAATCTGTGGAATACGAAAGTTGCTTGTCATTTGTGAGGATTATGCTGAGCAGCATGGATTGAAATATAGTGCTGAGAAAAGTCAACTGTTGGTTTTCAGAGGTAGAAATAAAAGTCCAACATATGTCCCTCCAGTAAAGCTTAACGGTTCACTTTTACAGAGAGTAACTCATTTTAAATATCTGGGTCCTATTGGTGGCCGCCCAGAGCTAGTGTCGTCATTGCAGGCGGTTCTGTCGAATACTGAAGAATAAGACGAAGCATTGTCTGCCAAGGTAGACTGCAGTTCTTCAAAAACACTTTATGTAGAAGAAAACTTCAGGCAGAAAAGAAAGAAGCACGAGTTTCTCCTTTTTGCATACGAATAAAAATCCCGCCAAATGTGACGTTTTAAAAAAATAATTGGGTATAGTTTTTGATTTAGTTTTTTCTGGCCTACTAACGAAGATATTTAAGATTCGAAAAAATAGAACGCATTTCTATAACTCATTGATAAGTGTCCTATTTCGAAAATTTATTGATCATCCTAGTATATGCAAGTTATTAGAATAAAATTATATTTACGTATTTAATCGCGTTTAATTATATCTTATTTTGAATTCCCGACTTTTTCTGTGTTACGTTATCACAACGACTTTACATCACTTATTTTCAGGGGAAAAAAATTCTAGTAATTAAAAATAAGTTAAAATTAAACGCGATAAAATCCATAAAATTAATGGTTTTTAATGTGTAGCATTCACCTTAACAGAAATAAAATCACTAGACACCTTATTGTTATGAAAATTGACGTGATAGCGGTTTGGTACCGTTTCTGTTAAAAAATCTACAGAATCGATTTTATGAAACCTCAATCAGGTATTTTTTTATTATAAAATTGATCGTTGAATAAGATTGGTTGATAGAAGATATCATCCTTTCTCCTTTAATCATGGAAGACGAAATCAAAATAAAAAAGTCTACTGCGTGCAAAACGTAAAAACATGCAAACGTACATACAAAAAAACATTGTTTTATTTTATTTTACTTTTCAATGTTTTTATTTATTTTTAACGTTGCTACAATTGTATCCGCTCCATTCTCTTCGCTTGGATCCACAATCATCATCCACTAGTCGATTCACCTGTGTAGGGATACTAAAACAATATTTTATTTCTATGTCACTTCGATCCATCAATGTCGGAAAAAAAACTTTTTGATGCAACTTTGATTCGCAAATTTTTTCAGGTTATAAAGGTAATATACAGGAGTAATCGCTAAGAATTAAACCAACGTTGGTGATACAGACCTTACTTATTTGGTGGTGCATTTGTACCAGATTCAGATGGAGATTAAAAGTTTAAATATATTGATTGTAAGAGCACTGATTCATACTTATAATTTTAACTTCACATCAATTGTATATACCAATAGTATAAATTACAATGAGTTTTCACCGCCTCTTAAATCCTCCAAACCGAATTTTGGTCACGGCGGCCAGTCTCAACGGACAATAGCCATTTGGATTGGATTATAGTGCACAAACTCACGTGTTAAAGTTAAAAAGTTAAAATTACAACCTATATACGTCCTGCTGGGCCTCCTCTCATCTGAGAGGGTTTGGGAACAAGGACGTGTCTGCTGCGTTGCCCCAATGCTTGTTGGCGAACTTCAATCTACGTGGTAGAGCCATGCTGCAGCTATATTTATAATATAGTTGAAGCACGAATGGATCGACTCGATCAGGAAGGACCACGCTCTCACAGAATACCAGCGTAAAATAGCAGCTTAATGCTGCTGTGTTTCATGGTGAGTGTAAGGAACCGGAGACCCTTTACTGGAAAGGGCATTCCATCTTAGTCCCCAAGGCTGACAACGAATCTGCATTTTGACTCACAAACGAGGATAGATGTAGATGTCTATGGGCCACAGCAATCACTTACCATCAGGTGGACGGTATGCTCGTTTGTCACCCTATTTCTATAAAAAAAACGTCTTGCAAATATTTTTTTTATTTCTCTGACATGCAGGTTTCATCACGATGATGTCCTTTACCGTCGAGCACCTGGTAAATCAGCACTCAAAATTTCAATTAACAATTTCATTGGTGCTGGCGGGAATCGAACCCCGGTTGCTCGCTTACTGTGAAATTAACAGTGAGCTCTAACCATCTGAGCTACCGTGGCAACTCACGTATACTACTATAAACTCTCTCTTTTAGTCATAAAAATGTCTAAAAGGAAAAAAATATACATGAATCCACAGGTAGATCGAAGTGGAGAAAAAATTATCCATGGCTCCACCTGTTGATCATGAATGTGAATCGAAATAGACGGAGCCGTAAGAAATACGTATAAAAGTAAACTGTCAATTTAAGTAACAAAATAGAGTTCACCTGAATACTTTGATTGCTGAAGAAATATTATAAAGTCGATGAGTTGAGACATTCAACTCATTGTTTTTTTTATTTCCCACATTTTTCTTCAATTTTAATTAGCGTTACCCTGCACAAAATGCAACTGCACTTTTTGTTAAAATTTAAATAAATTATACACTATCCAACAAGAAGAAACTTAATAAAGATAAGCAAGGAAGACATTAGAATAGTTCGGCCATTAAACGTACACGAAAGTTAGATTCATGTTAAGGTTAAAATTTTGAACACGTATGTACTTTAATCTTATCGTACTATTCAGACTGTAACTATAATATTTATTAGTTTTCCTTTCTTCTTTTTTAAAATATTAAGAGAGTATACAAAAGAATGTTTCTACTTCCATTTTTTTAAAGGATAAGGGTGACAAACGAGCACACAGTCCACCTGGTGGTAAGTCGTTGCTGTGACCCATAGACACTACACATATCCTCGATTACGAATCAAAATGCAGATGCGTTTTCACCCGTGAGGACTAAGATGAAATGTCTCGTTTCCAGTGAAAAGGGTCTCCGGTCCTCTACCATACGAAACACAGCAGCGTTAAGCTGCTATTTTACGCTGGTCCTTCTCCGGTCGAGCCGACCCATTCGTGCTACAACTATACCAGTAATATAGCTGCAGCATGGCTCTACCACATAAAAAATCCATATTCCATATTAGTCCACTATTGCATTTAAGTCATTACCATTATAGGGAGGATTTGCTATAATCGACACTCCTGGCAGGAAGATTGTCGATCACCATAGATATTACTATCGATCACAGTACACAAGTCCCGTACCTTTGACGCTGCTCCCGTTAACGGCCGGAGTATTTTTCAATATACTCTTTAGGGATTCATATTTTTATTTTATGAACACTAGTATTCATAAAATAAAAATATGAATCCCTAAAACTACTGAGTACACAACAACTGAAATACTGGAGGTCTAGTCAGTGGCTCTGTCTACATTTTTAGATTTTTATTATTTCCGTTCAAACAAGGCGTTTTTATATAGAATAATGGTAACAAACGAGCACATAGTCCACCTGATGGTAAGTGGATGCTATGGCCCATAGAAATACATTTATCCTCAATTAATAATAAAATGCGGACGCGTTGTCACACCTGAGGACTGAAATGGAATGCCTCGTTTCCAGCATTGAGCTGCTATTTTACACTGGTATTCTATGAGAGCGTGGTCCGACCGGTTTAGCCGACCCATTCGTGCATCAACCATAATACAGCTGCAGCGTGGCTCTACCACGTTCAAATGTCTTCAAGACAAGAGTGAATAGGCTTTCATAAGTACGTGCGTTTTATTATTCAGGGTTTATTTTTACTCATCATCAGATGGGGTCGAAGTCATGTACTAATTTATAATTTACTAGCTGGTACCCGGCGAGTTGCTACCGCAGAAGAAATAATTGTGGAAATATCGTTTTAAATTTGGAAGAGTTATATTGTTTAATTAATATAGGAATGCTAATACATGCATTGAAATTGAATGATATATAGTTTTAAAATGAATTTGTTGTTGCGATACGCACGCCACCCAATGTAAGTTAATTGTAGTATGCCTATAACCTTCGCGCAAGTGCAGGCAATAAGTTGACAAAGTTTTACCGCAATCTGATGAACGGTATGGCAGCGAATAAAATACGAACAATAAAAAATAAATTTTTATATATTATATAAAAAATTGCGGTTGCCAATCCGCCTGCCAAGGGTGGAAACTATGGTAAATAAAAGGTCTTTACCTTTGAAATTGCCGTTCTGCAGTACTGGCCATTTCTAAACAAAATAATTTTTGTTTGGTTAGGAATTCTAATTTGATATTGGAATTCTTATATCAAAATTAGTCATTTGTTTATTGATTAGCGTTATGTTTTCATTGCATTTGAATCCTTTCGTCATCATGGATGCGTTAAAAATTCGATTAATTATGGAATATGAGAACCGTCGTGGCAGCAAGTTGGCAGCAAGGTGGCACAAGCGGCACGCAACATCAACGATGTTTATGGAGCGAATATTACAAACGAACGCACCACCTGTTATTGGTTTGACCGCTTCCGTTCTGGAAATTTCGACCTCAAAAATGAACCCCGTGGTCGTCCGAAAACTTTGGTCGACAATGACGAATTAATGGCGATTGTGGAAGCTCAATGACGAATTAATGGCGATTGTGAATACTCAAACGGCTGAATTAGCAGCGGCTTTCAACGTTAGCATCAAAACAATATTGATCCATTTGTGTCAAATTGGCAAGGTAAAAAAGCTTGACAAATGGGTGATTAACGAACTCAATGATCGCCGGCGTGACGTACGCATCGTGACGTGCCTTGCACTGCTCAGCAGGCACACAAACGAAGGAATTTTGAACCGCATTGCTACCTGCAACAAAAAATGAATTCTGTTTGAGAATTTCAAGCGCTCAGCTATTTGTTTGGATCCAGGTTCAGCACCTAGACAATGCCCTAAACGAAAACTTACCCCTAGAAAAGTGATGGTCAATGTTTGGTGGTCTAGCGCCGGAGTGATTCATCACAGCTTCTTACCAAACAGGATGAGCATTACTGCAGATGTGTACTGTGAAGAACTGAACACAATGATGGAGAAGCTCGCACGTCTCCAACCAGCTTTGGTCAATCGCTCGTCCCCGCTGCTCCTGCATGACAACGAGCGACCACATACTGCACAACAGTAACGGTCTCCAAATTACAAGAGCTGGTGTTGAAAGCTCTCCATCATTCGCCGTACTCACCAGACCTTGCGCCTACAGACTTCAACTTTTTCCAGAATTTGGATAACTTTTCGGCCGGAAAAAAATTCAATACAAGAGGCAGTACAAAATGCCTTTGAAGAATTTGTTGCCTCCCGTCCAGCTGATTTCGTCAAAAAGGGCATCAATAACCTGTCACTGCGTTGGCAAAGATGCATCGTTTGCATGGGTGATTACTTTGACTAATAGAAATAAAAATATAGAAAAACAATTACGTTAACTTATTTCATAAAAAACGGCAATTTCATAGCTAAAGACCTAATATCTGAATAAAAATTTGTTTACGGATTTTCATCTCGGAAAATATGTTGACGTTTCGGGTGCTGTATAGCACAACATGGTCACGAAGCTGAGATGTTTGACGTCTCGATATCAGAGTTAGCCCGGATACCTTCACTTTTTGAATATTAATTTTTTCGTTCGATCTACGCGGAATAAGCTTACAGTATCTTGAACTCTTGCAATAGTATGCTTGGGTTTGGATTTTATTTTGTTAATTATAGGATCCCAAGCAGATGGCAGCACCCATTTATCTTCACTATTGAAATTAGTATGTTTTTTTAATTTCAATGCCTCGCGTATCATCCTTGGTAGAATACGGTTTTATTTTGCAAGGATATGTGGTCTATTAAATTGGATGTAATGGCGGGGACGATCTTGAATATGTTCACAGACTGCAGACTTCCCAGAGCGTCGGTGCATATGAAATTTTAGTCAAAAATTTCATTGGTGCCGGCGGGGATCAAACCTGTTTAGCTCGCGTACTATGACATTTACAGCGAGCTTATGATCCCAGAGTTACCATGGTTATTACGATGTCAGAGTACAAAACGTATCCAATTGCGGAAAGGTGTTACACTTGGTTACGTTTAATCCCCTAAGCACTTCAAAGAAAGGATACAATATCAACATCAATGGCGAATACATCACACATATTCACTTCGCCGACAATTTATTTATAATGACAGGATCGTTGGTGAATATTTACAGTATTATACTAAATAAACTTATTTGTGTCTCTCAACAGTAAGTTCTTTAGATCAGCATAGACAAGACAGAAATCATGTGCAAGGCCCATGTCACATTTTTTTATTGTACACCGGTTTTTATTATTAAACATGTCCTGCTCTTAATTACGATTTTGTGAAACTGGAAAAATGTCTAATTAGTAAGTTTATACTTGGTCGAAGCTAACTTCAATCAGTCAATCAGCGAATTCAAATTAGGCTGGACAACGTTCGGGATTTTACGACAATTATTCTCATCTTGTATACCTAAAAATTAAAAAAGTCCAGTTTCCAGAGATATTTTTTTTAATACCAAGACCTGTTCGTTCACCCTTGGATAAGGAAGCTCAACTTCAATCAGCGAGCTATAAAGAAGTATATGCTCGGGGTGTTTCAGCGCGATAAACTTGATAACGAGAATATTCGCAGAATAATAAACGCTACTGGCATAGCCCTACGAATCAGAAGATTGAAGTTGCAATGGATCGGCCATATAGCTCAAAGAGCTGACTACTGATGGGAAAGAAAGATTCGCGAGTTGCCCCCACTAGATTGGGTAACGACATAATCACAGAATGTTAGTGGCCATAATTAAACATGTAGGCTTTGCGGTGATTAATGGGAAAGTCCTATGTCAGGAATGTACTTGTTGACAAGTTTCTGACATTACTATTTTAGAAACTTGTGTAATCTTAAAAACTTGCAGTCTTTTTTTCAATTTATAATAAATTCTCTTCAGAATTTTCTTCAGTTCTGAATAGACCACGTGGCACGTTACGTAGTGGTAGATCATGCGAATTCTCAAATATTTATTTTGGAAGTAACTAATGAAGTAACAATTATGTATGCATTTACCAAATGTATCTATGTATTTATGAATTGTATTTATTTTGTTCGAGTCGGTATTTGTATCAAGTAGAACCAATTTACCGCCTTCTGCATATGCCTCTTTAAAATGTATGGCATATATAACCGAGTGTCTTTCTTAATTTATTTTACATATCAAGGATATCGGCCTGCTTTGAAGTGAATCTTTATTGTTTTTCATTTTGAAATTTTCTAACACAAGTATAAGTTTTGGTTGGTAAAATTAATAACATTAAATTTTTAATAAATTAAATACTGTATTTAACCACTAAGTATAACTCTCAACAAAAATCTGAAACTGCATCAGAATCATTATCGTCATCGTTACTATTGCTGCAGTTGCAAGTAGTTGCCCCCAAAGAGTGCCACAAGAAACGGTCTTAGCCATCCTTAGATATCTGCATATTTCATCAAGTCACCCTATATAATACATACTAATTAAAATTGATTATTGTAAAATGTGAAATAATTTACTTTGCCGAAAAACGTCAGTTTTATTTTATCGTAAAAAAGAGCGATACGGCGAATCTTATCTTAGCGGATATCGCAGTAAATTTTGACATTATGGCCCAATGTTTTATCGATTGAAAGCATATCGTATCCAAGATGCTTTAACTTTAGATATAACGTTATATGAAGTCGTTACGAAAAACAATAATATTTTATCCGGAGCTTAGTTGTTATGCCTAAAAGAAAATACCACGCGATTGTAACGTTAATTTTATAAATTCTTCTTATCTGGCCTGGACAATATTTAAATTAATGTCGTAGTGTAGTTTCATTCTGTTTACTAACACTGGTTGTAAGTTCAAAATTTCTACTAACACTTTTATGAATAAAAAGTCTGAAATAAATTTATTTATTACTCAAATCCCGGGTCGGGACAAAAAATCAGTCATTGAGTTTTTTGGTTAAGAAATTCTCAGTAGCAGCCGGAATAAGGAAGTTGGCAGTGTTTCCCCCTAGTGTTTCGGAAAGGACGTAGAACCGTTGGTCCTGCGCCTGATCTCTCTCCAGTTGTGTTGAATTGCCGTCCTATTGGGCTGTGAAAGTGAGGTAATAGAGAGTGCACCTGGGCTTGCGCACACACTCGGGCTCTACAATCCAGTCTCTCGTAGGTGGCTAGTCTGCATTTCAACTGGCCGCCGTGAGCAAAATTCGGTCTGGAGGACATTATTAAATAATTATTTGAGGAGTTAATCCATATTCGCTGATAGGTTCGAATCACCCATTTGACTAAAGTAGCCAACCACTTCAAGCACAAACGTTGTAGGATTAGTTGGGTCGATCAAGAGTACTATCACTAAAATTAAACACATTATACTAAAATGGTATTGACTCCATTGACTCATGTTTTATTTAGCAGATTTAAATTACTAGTGTTTATATTTTCCCTGAAAAATATTTAAATAAAATTTAAATTAACACGCAAATCAAACTTGTTATTGTATTCAAATTAGAAAACAATGTAAAAAATGAAATTCGGTATGAAAAAAAGCCGGCCAAGTGCGAGTCGGACTCGCGCATGAAGGGTTCCGTGCCATAAAACACGTTTCTAGTAGGGGAGCCCCCTTTAATTTTTAATTAAGTTTAATTTTTTAATTTATATATTGTTATAGCGGCAACAAAAATACACATTCTGTGAAAATTTCATTTGTCTACATATTAATTCATATCTTTTCACCATAATCACTTAGGCAAAATTCTAAAATAGATATATTTAACAAAAATACTCTCGTCTAAAATTAAAAATCGAATTGGTGCAATAATTCGTTTTTTTATTAGCCATCATTATCATTTTATTACGATCCGGTAAACAAATAATTGTAATCGACCTAAATATTGTTTTCCCACAATAGCAAAACATTCATAATCATTAAAATGACACTGTTCTTTGGGTGCAAATTAATATCAACACACTAAGTTGAAATTATGAAAAGCACTAAGTAGTAATAATATTATTAATACCCAGTAAACATAATAGAGATTTTTCTTTTCTTTTCCTTCATTTTTGATAAAGATGAATTCATTGACAACTCATTTGGTAAAATTGGTCTCAAAGGCTGCTACGGTGAAACAACTATACAAACATACATAGAATGTCAAGTATTGAATCCTTTCTTTGAATCACCGTAATCGGTTAATAATATAGGTTGAAGGACAACCCTTCGTTGACGAAAAACATGGCAAATTAACTGTCACATCGTGGCATCACTTGTATGGTAACTTTCCCAAGTGTGTTTTATAGATAAATATTAAGACCACCTTGTTAAAAACGAAATATTACATTTTCTGACCATTAATATTACCTTATTAAAAGATATAGATATTCAATATTTCAAACAAAATCAACAAAAGTTCTGGAGCACTGAACAAAGAAGTTACGACGCCGGGACAATTCCGCAATAAAATAAAATGCAAAAATTAACTCACATGTTGCCTTATCGAAAGCAATGCTGTTAATTAGTTATTAAATTTTCACCCAAAAATGGCATATCTCGAAAAACGTTACGTTTTCCATGTTAATCGTAATTTTGAACCTGTAAAAAAGTAAGGTGTGTTGTGTAAAGTTGTCAGACTTGACTGTAAATTAATTGTAATTGAATGTACATTTACTATAATAATATCTATAAAGCAATAAAAATATTATTACTTCAAAATCTTAATTGGTTTTGTATGAGGAATAAACGGCTAATAAATTTAATTTATTTTATTAATCGTAAACAATAAGCAAGTCGTATTTTTAAATGTCAAGTGTCAATTTATGAGTCTATTATTACGATTAAATTTAGTGATTATATTATCTTTGATTACGACGTTGACGTTTGAAAAGCTAAAAACTTAAATGCTGGATAATATAAATAATTTTAATTGGTGTTTATAATAACCATAAGTATAAAGCAAACATATAAAAACAATACCTTAAAAAAGTGTACGAATTGAAGAAAAATTAGCATGGCAACCGCCTTCATATTATATCTTATTTTTCAAAGAATTTTTGTCCTGGAAATATCTATACACAGATAGATATACAGGTATCCTCACAATGTAATTCTCTCACCATCAAGCATATTATAGTAAAGGTATTTTTTGAAATCTCATGGTAAAAGGCGTATTACAGTCATTGAATTATATATTTTAAGAGATATTGTGAATAACTCCGTATTACGCAGAGTAATTATAAAACTTTGTTCGTTGTTCAGGTAATTTCAGTTATATCCATTATGTTAGTCATGAATGAGTATCCGGTTTCAAAAACCATACAATAAATGATTTGTAAAACATAACAGACCTTACTCATAAAAATCTACGTAAATTTAAGAAATCCTTAAAGTTAGTCTCTCTCTCTTTTGCAAAATACTTATTAACAGATAAGTAGAGATATAACTAAAACTGAATTTAAGTAAGCGATAATCAATAATGATAAGTAAAGCCGTATATTATGTTTAACTTCTTAACTTGCTATAAGCTAACTTACTGATACTTGGCTCAAAAGAACCTTACTAATCGATAGACTTGTTACTAATACGACGATAAAATATTAGTGGACTTAAAACTCGGTAAACACCAAGGGTCGTATATTTTGACCTACCTGTCACACATGTGGAACAAAGCCAACTAAGTCTTGTATAATGCAAAACAAGCATCATATACGGCTAGGATTTATGAGGAAAGTTCCTTGAGAATATCACAAGCTTTACCCGCGGGAGTACCCGTCTCAATAATAAGTCAGGCACTATATAAGTATTCATATTTATTGTTTGAAATAGAAGTACAACAGAGAAATCCTTTTGGGACATTGATTATGCATCGTACAATACAATGAAGTGTCAGGGTAACGCACAATTACACATTAAACAATAATACATAACGAAGTACCTATTGTGTAATGTCGTGCAAACATATTACATTAAATTCAATTTATAATACTTTCTTTGCGATATTACTTCATTTATGATTTACAATTGATGGCAAGTGGCACAACTTTACATAAACACCAAAGTAAACTATATGTCAATTTTAAAGTATATAGCTCAACATTTCTCATTTTGTTGCTTTTTCGAGGCCATTAAACATCTTATACGTGTATTATGTCTATAAAATATATTATGTGGCATTTTGGTGAATGAGAATCAAAAAAGTTATATAAATAATACACAATTATTTAAAAAAAACACACACCATTACCATTCTAGGTTTAATGTTTATGTATTTGACGCAAAAGCATAAAAAAATATTTTGATAAATAGGACTATCATTTTGAAGAATAAATTAAAATTTATGGCAAGTTTGCACACGAAAGCGTAATAAAACTAAAGACATTGGTTGAATAACACACAGACAGTTTTAAATTAGTTATAATGGTGAAGTCAATTTCACTTTTAAGTGTTTTAATCACGAATTTTTCTTTAATAATAGAAGGTGAGAAAATTTCTTAGTAAATTTAAAATTATGAGTCGTTCATACATGCTATTCCTTTAAAGAAAAGGAAGTAATAATTGAAAAAATACAATTCATTGCGTAAGTAATCAGGAATAAAATAATAATGATGATTTATTCGAAAATATGTATTGTCGTTATATAAATATAATATTGTCGTTACCAAAATAAAAATAATGCAATTTTAATCGATGAATAATGAATAAATGATTTTCCATGGAAACACTAATCAGTGGAAAATCATTGATGATAATTAATTTCTTCAGTTGACTATTTCTTCCAGTTGTTCGGTAGTGACTTTCTACAATTTAACCTACTACGTTGTCGTCTGCGTGTATGCTATTTAGCACACAGCAGGTCTCGGGCCTCGGGGCATACCCCATTGACCGGATTCTCCTCGCGGTACACGACTATGTTCCGGTCGTGGGAGCCGTCATGGGATTGTAAGTAACGCAGCGGTCCGGGGTTCGGTTCCCCGGTCGCTTCAAATTGGTGTCAATAAAAAGTTAAAGTTGGTCTTATCCGCGACATTGAGGGTTGTTACTCGACTCTCTAATCTCTATAGAGAGGAGTTCTCTTGGTAGAGGTCACCCATCCGAAGGCCGGGCATGTAGAGGTGCCAAGTTATTAAGGTTGGGGTGTAGCCCGTTGTCAGCGCGGTCGAACATGCCGCGCGCCAGCCAGACCACAAAATCCTGAATCGTTTCCATCTTTAGGTTGGCCGCGATGACGTCATTCCGGACGTAGCGACCTGCCCCGACGATGGTTCGTAAAGATAAATTCTGCTGGGTCTGAAGTCGCCGCCTCTGTCGATCGCTCAAGAGTGCGTACCAGGCCGGAGCACCGTATGCAAGTCTGGGTCTAATGTAGAGCTTGTAGAGTTTTAGCTTTGTCTTAAGAGTTAACTTGGATGCCAGGACGGGACGGAGCACCGCCCGCGCACTTCTTGCATTGCGGATGATGAGATCGACGTGCGCGGTCACGCGCAGCATGCTGTCGATCCGGCATCCAAGATAAGTCCCGGCCTTCTCGTACGCGATCTCTTGGCCCCTGAGCGTCAGTGGAGATGGTAGGTTTCTGAGGCGGCGAGTGAGCAGAGCGGTCGTCTTACCAACATTGATGGCCATCCTCCACTCGTACAGCCACCCTGGCAGAAGGTCCAGCAGACGCTGCATCCTGGCAGTGGCTACGTGGGCTTTTCTGGACGATGTGAAATAGGCACTGTCGTCCGCGTATAGGGCCAACTCTACATCGTCCTCCCATTCGCGCTGATGTCTGCCAGGGTTGAGATGTCGTTGGTGTAAGCCACGTACAGGATCGGTGACAGATAGCTGCCCTGTGGCACGCCGGCTCTAATGGGCTTCGCTGCGGACTCGGTGCCTTCTACACAGACGTAGAACTTCCTATCTGCAAGGAATGACGCCACTAGCCGCAACATAGCAGGAGGGATATTCGTTTGCGCTTCCAATTTATAGAGTAATCCAGAGTGCCACACCCTGTCGAATGCCTTCTCTATGTCGAGAAAAACGCCCAACGATGTGCGGCCGAGATTGTGCTCGGTAGCAAGGTAGTGCAGCACCCTGGTCAGCTGTGTAGCTGATGAGTGGTCCCTCCTGAATCCATATTGATCCACCCGAAGTTGAACGCACGGGTGGATGCTTCTTAACAGTAATCTTTCCAGCAGTTTAGGTATGTGTGGTAGCAGCGTAATCGGCCTGTAGCTGGCTGCTCTACGCCTGTCCTTCTCGGGTTTTGGGCAGAACGATCACTTTGCTGATTTTTCAGTCCTCCGGGAATGGGACGTCCGCAGTAAACCGTTGTAGAGTCGACCTAACTCTACAAGTAATTTATTGGGCAGCTGTCGGAGTGCAGCGTTGGTAATCCTGTCGTGCCCCGGCGCCTTCCTCGGTTGCAGGCGGGTTACTGTCCTTCGCAGTTCAGCGGGGGAGATGAACCACTCTCCTGCAAGCGGTGGCGCGGGCGACCACAGGAACTCCGGACTCGCGGCTCTCCTTCCGGGCATGAAGCTCCATGAACTCCGCACTTGCTGAATTCGGCATAAATTGCTCCTCAAAGTGCTCTACTAGGATATCCGCTCTACCTTTGGCCTCGTAATATTGTTCGCCCGCGTTGTTGGTCAGCGGGCAGACAGGGGGTCTGGTTTTGGTTAACTGTCAGCTCAATTTGTAGAGTGACGCATTTTGCTCTTCCGCTTTCCAGATGCGCCGCTCCCAGGCCTTTCCTCTGTGGGCCTGGATTGCAACCGACAGTTCATCCATCAATTGGTTGAGTCTAGTCTTTAGTCTTGGGCAGCGAAAGCGTGCCCAGAGCTTTCTCAGCGCTCTCTTATGTTTGAGCTGCGCGCGTATCTCTCGCGGCAGCTCATCTCTCCTTTGCGTTAGTGGGTTGATTGTAGAGGCCGCGTGTAGGGCTTCTTTGATCGTTTTTGTTATTCTTGTTGCAGCGACCTCTACGTCGTCCGCTGAGTTAATCGGTGTAGACACTGGAGGTCTCTCCTGCAGATGTTCTTGGTAGAGCCTCCAGTCAATCTTGGTTTTAAAAGCTCTGGGCAGCGTAGTCACCGCCTTGAGGCCTAGGTTGATCAAAACCGGGAGGTACTGCGAAGTCAGGTCGTACAGCACCTCTAAAACTATTGGGTAGTTGACGTTCCTAGAGAGCACGATGTCCAATACATCCGGACGTCTTCGCTGGTCCGTAGGGACGTGCGTTGGTTCTTCGGGAGCTAAAACGTCGTAGTTGTTATTTTCCGCATCTTCGTATAGTTCACAACCCGGCGGGTTGATTACTCTGGATCCCCAGGCCGGGTGTTTCGCGTTTAGGTTCCCCGCGACGATGGTAGGTGCTACGCCTTTCATTACCGTCCGGATGTCTGAGGAGCAGAATGGAGTCCCTGGCGGGCGGTATGCTGCGTAGATCCTTAGTTCCTCGCCCGCCGCCTCCATTTGTATGCCGATAGAGCGCATCGATTGATAATCTGGCAGGTCTAGTTTTGATGGACGATGTCCCTCCTCACTAGAACCGCCATGCCTCTATAGGCGGTCCCTTGAGGATTGACCTCGTCTCGCCTGTAGATGTGAAAGTTGGGCAGCTTCAGATGCGTGGATGGTCTCAACTTAGTCTCTCCCAGCAAGATCACTTGGATAAAAATAATAATAAATAATTTATTTCATTTCCAATTACACATGTTTACATACATGAACAAATATGATTACAATTAAATAAAGTAACAATAAGTCTAACAAAAATAACATGCTATAATAAAACTAAAACTATGTGTAGCTTAATAATGAAGAATCTACAAAAGAAAAATAGAAAAATCAAGTTTATAATATTAGCTACCCGCCTGAACTAGGTTGAGTACCTGTGTTTCACACATCACTTACGCTATGGGTTTAATAATGTAGGACACTAGATAATTTAAATAATTAAAACTATATTATATAATAAATAAAATAACTAAATAACGATTATTTGTTACCTAAAATTAATACAAACTATTTTAGAATTTCTAACAACTTCTCTGTGTCTTCGTAATTTAATTTATTTAGAAATTTTTTGTAAAAGTAAATTCAAACAATTCACAAACTCTAGCACAAAGTACATCGATGTGCTTGCGGAAATTTAAATTTGTCTCAATCGTGATACCTAGATAATTTATATTGTATGTTTTTGTTAATGCGGGACATGCAGTGTCATCATACGAGTTACAATTATGAGCGTAAATATTTAGGTTAGTAGGTATGTTATTGTTCTCATTAAAAATAACATATATTGTGTTTTATCTGCATTTAAACTTAGAAGATTGTTAAGAAGCCAATTAGTTACTATGTTAAAGCTTTGCTGAGCGTATTTATAAACCTCCTCTCGTGACTTAGCTGAGAACAAAAGGGCTGTGTCATGCATGACATTATAAACCATTATGAAGTTGAAGATTGCGTCATTGCAAGTCATTTATATAAACTAGGAACAATCTAGGCCACAGGATACTGCCCTGTGGGATTCCATAAGAGCTGTTTTGTAATTCAGTACTGTATTCTCACCGATTTTTACACATTGAAAGCGATCACTGAGGTAATCGGAAAAAGTTGTAGTTGAGTTCCCTTATGCCAAGTGTTTCAAGTTTTTGCAATAGTATAGGGCAAGAGATAGTATCAAATGCTTTGTAAGGTCTAAAAGATCCATTGTCAAGATTACTTGTGATATAATCTGTCAATTTGTGCAAGGCATCATTACATATGATCTCTTAGGCCTAAAACCAAATTGTCTGTCTGACAGCAAATTGTTAGTTTCCAGGTATTTTATTAACCTGGTATTTATGATTTTTTCTAAAATTTTAGATAAACTAGATTAAACTGAAATCGGCCTATAGTTACTAATTAAGTTTTTATCACCAGCTTTGTATATAGGAGAAACCACAGCTTTTTTAACACTTTCGGAAAAATACCTTTTGATAGGCATAATTGAAAGATATGTGTTAACGGGGCGGCCAGTAAATGTTTAAATCTTTTGAGTATGCTATTAGGTATATTGTCCCATCCAACTGCACAATCTTCTTTTAAGCCAGTTATTATACTTACAATCTCATCAATGTCGGTGTTTAACAATACAAAAGAATTTAACTTAGAAAAGGATGTGGGCATAAAATTGGATTTCGAGTGTTGCTTAGTTTTAAAGTTGTCTCTGCTATTTTTTTGCCAACATTAATAAAAAAAATATTTACTTTATTAGTTGCTTCGTTTGGGCTTTTGTCTAATGATAGTAGATCAAGTGGGGGTCCAAGGTTTTTTGAACTGAAGGTATTATTTTTAATGAACTTCCATACAAGTTTACTGTTTTTACCGGCCTTTTGTAAAACGTTTTTATCATATTGTATTTTGAGGTTTTTTAAGAGTTTATTGCAAACATTTCTATATCTTTTATAAGTGGCAGAAAGTATTAAATTATCAGGAGAAAGTTTAGATTTTAAATGAAGTTTGTCTCTATTTCTTATACAGCGGACGAGACCAGGTGTTATCCAAGGTTTAATATTATAATACTTACGTGGCAGTTTTATTGTTTATGTATTATTCTTTATTGCATATTGTAAAGAATTCATAAAGTAACTCAAAGACGTATTTGCATCGTCAGAGCCATAAACAAAGTCAAAATTAATGCTACGAATGTCATTTTCAAGGCTCGTCATATGGACATTAGTGTTGCATTTTTTTCTAGGTAAGGTTAATTGTAATGTTAATAAAATTGCTTGATGATCAGTAAGCGAGGAATTAGTAACAAATGTCAAAGAAGGTTTATTTGATTTAATCACAAAATGGTCTAAACACGAGCCGCTTTGATGCGTAGGGTGGTGATGTGTTGGTAATAGTCCATAAAAGAGCAGATATTTAGGTAGTTATGTGCCTGGTTATCTGTTTTCCCAGGGGTAATGTTAATATTTATGTCACCGGTTAGGTTTTATTTTATATACTAAGTTTGTTTAAGGTAATATCAAGGGACTCTAGAAATTTATCAATATTTTGAGAAGGAGGTCTGTAAATTGCATAAAGAATAGCCATCTAGAAGCGGTAGGTGGGTGGGAAGTTTGACAGCCAACATTCTGTAAGGACTCTAATGTAAAGAAGTCTAATGTTTTGTGTAAGTAAGATTAACTTATTTTCAGGATGAGGACGGAAGTGTTTACAGTCTTCCACATTACATGTTTTAGCGTCAGACACAGAAAAGTTGTCTAGGTCATTGAGTAATTGATTCGTCATAATTAACCTTAAAGATAAACTAAAACTAGTGTTTAACAGCTAAGTAAATAAAATAATACGCAGCGCTCTTAGGCGCCCTCATAGTCTATGGAGTTGATATATTTGTCCTCCGCGAATTTACGTGCAGGACGGCTTTCATCACCAGTTTTGTGGTCGTATTTTCTCTTAAAACGTTTACACGTCGCGCAAACGGGGGCATGCGATTTGTTATTACACTTCTTAAAGTAATGCCTGAGCTCTCCACAGTAGTTACACGTAGGGCTACTTTCCCGACAAAATTTGGCTGAATGACCAAACTGCTGGCAGTTTAAGCATCTTGTTACTATTGTAAAGTCTCTGACTGGGCATGAGGTCCAATTAATATATATTCGTCATTGATTGATAAGGGTTTTCCTGATGCTAGGTAGCACTTCGGCAATGTAATTGCAAGTAGGAAGGTTTTTCTTAGCTGATTTATGGCTCAGTTTGACTGTTGCCAGGAAGGACTCACGGGTGGCATTGGGAAATATATCAGCAATATTTTGTTCGAAGATGCACTCGAACACTTCTTTATCAGTGAGGGCAACAGGGACACCAACAAATGCAAATCTTGGACGTCGTTTAGTCGGCTCTTCCAGAAGGCCAGAAAGCCAGTAAGGCCAGAAGATACAAGTTTCTCGGAGTTCTTTAATTTGTCGATATCTCCTTTTGTTTCAGCGCTAATTATAACTCTCACATTTTTTACCTTCCTCGTGCCCTGGACATGTAGTTTGAGTTCTTCTGGGGATATTATCTTGCCCCTCGGATAAATTGTTAGGGTACTAAGATTGTTTGGGTGGATGAGGGTTTGGCCACTTTTTTTGACCATGTCCGCAAAAGTGGTTCCAGAGTCCGGTTTTGACGACTCTTCCATACTAATCTTGAGGTCCTGCAGCTTATAGGACAGGTCAAGTTGGTTCTGCAGAGATACGATGTAGGTCTGGGCTGTAGTGGCATCCATTTTGAGGGACATGTACTGGAATACCAACTGTGATGTACCGTGGCTTACTTTTCGACAAAGCGAGCTGATGCGCATTTTTTGGTCGGAGTTAAGTTTTCCATCTGGAATGGATGGAGCACACTCGTTAAGGCACTGGTCAATGGTTGTCATCCAATGCTGTAACTCAGGAGTTGGAATTGCTTTGATTGGTTCGCTTGAAGTGGGTATCTGCATGGGTGGGGTTGATGGGCAGGGGTGCAGTGGTCCTGGCACTCCGGTTGAGGATGTTCTCCATTTTAGTACTTATTCTATTACTTTTAATAGATAAAGCTAAACATTTCCACAAAATCACTAACACATATATAACTAAAGTATGTCACAGTTACTACCGGTATTATTATAACGAGGTCACGGCTAAGCACATACTTATTTAATTATTTTAATTACTAGTTGACACATCTGTACACAATAACGTGCACTTACGAACTCCGAGATATTGTTGTCAAAATATCATGTCAATATGGATGTCCTGTTGTTGGGCGACCGTGCGGAGTTCGTGGATCTTCTGCTGAATCCCGTCCGGGTTCCAGTTGAGTAGGCGCAGGTTACTCGCCTCCGTAGTGCCGAGCCAGTAGCTGCACCAATGCTCTCATTATGGCTGTAATGGGCACGGCCCCGGCTCTTATGTCGGCCAGGACCTGATTGCCGACCTCTATGGCTATGCCAACCAATCTGTGGATGGCATCGGCACTTCCAAGGCCGGCTGATGGTGTTCTTTATGTTCTGATTGGTTCTGGTCTCGGCTGGGCTTGGGTCTCTCTTCTTACGGTAGAGTGCGCTCTAGTTGTAGAGCGGGCTCTATGTTCTAGTAGAGCCCTTACTGGCGCACTACCCACGGTGGTCCTTATTTCCTTGGCGGTAACCTGCGCCTGCAAGGCTATTGTAACCACTGGGGTTGGGGTAGAGGTAACAGCCTGAGGAGGAGGCTGTGCCTTGCTTTTCTTCCGCCTCACCCGCTTCCTCTTCTTTGAGGATTGACGCTCTGTAGCATCATTAGCGGACGCATTTAATTGGCCTGAAACAGTTGTAGGAGGCATGTTCAAAAGCCTGGCAGCGGTGGCATTGGCCCGGACCCGCTCTTCCTTGCCAGGCTTCTATGACGACCCCTCTCATGTAGAGGAGTTCGTCGATCTTATAGAGTTTTTTCAGCTGTTCCAGGTTTAGGTGGTCCAGCTGTGCGAAGTAAAGGCATCCCGGTCTACCTCTGCGGGGATTGCCTTTACGTACTTTTCATCCGGATATTCTCGCTGGTCTCATATATTATAACACTAATGGTTGTAAACTACACTATTGCACCTCTCACTTGGGTTTGTCACTAAACAGTATTAACTGTTTTTAATATTAAGCACTATGTTTTTAATCACTTTATGTTGTCGCGAACAGATTCTGCTATATGTTGTAATCGCCTTATCTAAAATATTACAATGATTTTCTTTTCAATTTTAGCCTTTGTCATTGGTGTGAAGTCTGTTCTGCGGCTGCCTATAGAAAATTTAATATTTGATGCTAGCCGTCCGTTCTTTTATGTTTTAAGGCACAATAATGTTTCAATGGGACAAAATCATTAAAAACTTTTAATTTGACCCATATTATCTAGTATGTCCAGGGTCGTAATTTTATATAAACGAACATTTAAATATGTTTTTTTAATGGCTTTTAATTTTTTTTATTATATTGTTCTATAAAAACTTGTCATTCCCTGGGTAGATCGCCTTAATATTCCATAAGCTTGACTCTAATACTACTTTTAGTTGGAGTCGAGTTGGGTTAATATATTTATTTTACTAGGTTTATATATTAGTACTTGCCTTGATGCACACAACTATTAACCGTTGTTTTGTTTACCGTTCTTGTAATGCGTTCGACTATATTACTGTATAAATTGAATGGAAAGTAGATTATTAGATATCAAATTATACTCATCGCCGTGTGGTGGTGATGGCGATGTAAGAAATCCATCCTTCACCGGCATCGTTTCAAGGGTTTCGTAAGTCTACAATGGAAATACCATGATAATCACATGAGTCCAATAGTTGGCAGTGTAGCCATCTTTTATACCTTATTTTTTATATATTTTTATATTATCTTTTATACGTCACAGGTTTATGGTAAAATCAGGTTTTTGATCAAAAACCTTGGCTTTTGATCAAGAAACGAAAGAAGATAAAATTATTACTTAATCTTATCATTAACCTGAAATAATCCTGTTTTTTGATAAAAAATCTGAACTTGTTTAGGTTTATGATAAAATTTAAGCTTAGGTTAGGTTAGATTATGTTATCTAATTGATAAGATTTTCTCAGGTTTAGGATAACGTAAAATAGTAATTTTATGTTCTTGATCAAAAGACTTTTTTTTTTTTTTTTTTATATGATAGGGTGACAAACGAGCACACAGTCCTGATGGTAAGTGGTTGCTGTGACCCATAGACATCTACATCTATCTTCAATAAAGAATCAAAATGCAGATGCGTTGTCACCCGTGAGGACTAGATGGAATACTCTTTTCCAGTAAAAGGGTCTCGGTTCTCTACACTCACCATACGAAACACAGCAGCATTAAGCTATTTTACTAATTATTCTGTGAGCGTGGTCCTTCCCGGTCGAGCCAACCATTCGTACTACAGCTATACTACTGTATAGCTGCAGCATGGCTCTACCACGTATAAATACTAGATTTTTGATCAAAAATCGGGTTTTGTCATAAACCTGCGACATATATAATGATTATGCAAAGTAGACAGAGCGTAGTAGTGGTACTCTACAACCACTACTACGATGTATAAATAAGAATATGTGGGGTACATATAAATTCCAATTTGAATATGTACCCTACATATTCAAATTGGAATTTAAGACCCATAGTTACTATTGGTAAAATGTGAACAAATTTTATTGATCAGTACTATTTCAACAAATTAATTAACAGGTTAAATGCCGGAATCCCCGCGCGGAGTTGGCGGGAATTCGTTACAGTGTCGCCGACTCCGCGCGGGGTGACTAGCCGTTATGTTCTAATGTCTCAGTACGCCGCCGGCATCGTAGGTGGGCGGTTGTTCTGCAGTCAGCGTGGACCTATAGCCTAGCGTACGTCGTAAATTAATTTTGGTTTTGAATTGCTTTTTATATAAGAGCCATGGACGCTGAAACTCCGCGTTCATCGTTTGGCAAACAACAACGTAAACGCCGTCTTGTGTTTGTTTCTCACCCGAAACAACTGAAAGTGAAGAACCTGCGATGATTACCCTGGCAGTACTAATATATTACGAACCGAAACATCGGAAACTGAGGAATCCGAGACTACTATCTTGCCACGTACTTGTACATTACGAAAGAAAAACACTGCGATTCGAGATTCTGAGGTTACGGAGATTATTGAACAAATTGACTCTGACTTTAGTGTCTCGTCTTCCGATAATTATTAACCAGATTCGACTGGTTCGTCGTCTTCAGACTCTGAAAATACAGCCTTTGAAGATAGTCAAGTCGTGTGCTCTGCCGCAGAAGACGAGCAGCCACAATCGTCTGCGTCACTCCAAGTTCAGCAGGATTTGGCATCGCTAAATGTTCCTGGATCATCTCAAGGGCAAAGGGCACGAGAAAGACCATCTGTACATTGGTCAACCACAAATGAAGGTATGAAGACTTTCAATTTCACGGAAAACGTCGGTTTGAAAGTGACGGTATCCAGTGAGTCAAAAACAATAGATTTTTTAAGACTTTGTCTCGATGATGAATTCCTGACATATATTGTTCAAAAAACTAATAAGCACGCTGCTGATGTTTTGATGAAGCCAGGAGTTGGGCTGAAATCAAGAATAACGGACTGGAAAGACACAAATGTCGCCGAGATGAAAGTATTTTTTGGCATAATTTTGCATATGGGTATTATTCGTCTCAATCGTTTGACGGACTACTGGAAAAAGGATCGTTTATTCAACATTCTAATTTTCAGATAGTATATGTCGCGAAACAAGTTTTTGCTGCTGTTTAGATGCTTGCATTTTCCCAGCTCATCAGTAGGGGGATTGAGCAAAGTCGACGAATTGATTAAACGATTTAATGACAAGATGAATGATCTGATATGCGCTCAGAAGGAATTATCACTCGACGAAAGTATGATTCTCTACAGAGGTCGTTTATTTTTTAGACAATTTATAAAAAACAAGAAGCATAAATATGGGATGAAGCTGTACATGCTCACAGAGCCCGATGGCCTCGTTCTGAGACTGCATCTGTATGGAGGCTCCGCCGATATAACAAGTGGAAAAGGGCACACAGAAAAGGTGGTGCTACACCTATTGAAAGATTTTCTAGAGAAAGGCCATTCAGTTTATATGGACAATTTCTACAATGGGTATAATTTAGCCGCGAAGTTGCTTACTCACAAGACTTACTGCACGGGAACTCTAAGAAAAAATCGCGACTTCTTTTTTTTGTAATTTTTGATTTGTTTCAATTTTCTGTTTTTTTTTTCTAAAGTATTACTAATGGAAACTAAAATTGTCATTTTTCTAGTAATTAATGATTTTCTCAATTTTATTATAATTGCTAAGAATGTCAATGTTCATGAAAAAGTTTTTTTTACAACAAAAGCATTCTGTAAGAATGCATTGTTTATTGCCATGACTTGCGGGGAGTCGCCCGCGCGGAGTTGTATGGCATCATGCACTGAAAAGTCATTACGCTCTGCTGACAACTCCGCGTGGAGTCGACTCCGCGTGGAGTTTCATGGCGTCATGCTCTGGAAAAACCGTTGCGCTCTGCCGACGACTCCGCGTGGTACTTATATAAATATATAGCTTATATATATATACTATACGCTATGTACCAATGTAATTACTGTTCTTATATGTATAGGCACATATTTATATAAAAACAGTAACTGGCATCGCGGATAATTTTTTTTTGTATGAAGCTAAGTTCCGGCAATCAACCTGTTAAGAGACAAAACTCTGATAATCAAACTGTAATTAGAACTTAGCCATATTTATTAATCAGTCATATTTTGTCACTTATAATATTGATAACCTTTGAATAAAACTACTTCTACGGATTTTATCGCGTTTAATTGTTCTTATTTTTAATTCCCGACGTTTTGGGTGCTTTTTAGCACCCATGGTCACGGGGACTGAGGTGATTGACGATCTAATGTTCTAACATACGTTACGTTAACCCGGAATACCTTCAGCTTTTTAATTATTAGTTTTGGTCCGATCTACGCAGAATGAACTTACTGTGTATTGAAGTCTTGCAGTGGTCTATCAAATTCGATTGATTTGAGACCACAAATTCACGCGAAAGAACATCGATTCCTGCCAAAGATGATACGTGAGGCCATCGAAATTAAAAAAAAAACATCCTAATTTAAATAGAGAGGGAGGCTGGGTACTACCACCTGCTTGGGATCCTGTAATTAATAAATTAAAACTAAACCCAAGCATACCACTGCAAGACTTCAAGGCCCAGTAAGTTCATTCTGAGCGATAAAATCCGTAAAAGTAGTTTTATTTAATGTGTAGTGTTCGCGTATATATAAGAAACCATTATTGATAACCTTATTAAAAAATGTAATAATAATGAATAAAATTCAGTAATTATTTGTAGCGATAAGTGCAAAATATCTTCCGGTGGATTTCTTCCATAAAATTCAGTATGATACTGTACCTTCTAAAACAACACTATATACTTTCTAAACCAAAAAGAAAACATGCATCCAAGCTTTTTACTGGCAATACGCCTTCATATCTAGGCCGAATTATTTATCATTCGTTTCGGTGACATATAGATGGCGGAGCAGAACTTTTTTCAATATGACTTTAAACCATGACGAAACCTAACCTGTGAATTAATAATGTATAAAATAAATTAGCTATTGATAAAATTATATGTTTATATCTGCTTAACCTAATCGTTGACTGCGAAAGAATGCCTTAATGCATTAGGTCCGCCATATGTACTATTTTGTCAAAGTAGATTTAAGATATTAATCTAACATTTTTGCTCAAATATTATGCCAATTAATTAAGTGCTCGTTATTTTTTTTGACTAAGTATTTCGTTATTAAGTTAAGTTTGAGAGTAAAAAAATATTCGTATGTTTTCTGAGCACGGGGTTCAATTTATATCAAATCAAATTACATAAAGATGATCCCGCTGCATCATTTTCTAATAATGATCCTTAACTTTCTTTGTGACTACGCGTATCGAATAAGAAAATCAACGGCGCAGACATGAAGATACGGCCTCATCCATATGCATTTATTTATTTGACAATTGATGGATAACTGTATTCAATATTTTTTGTGATAATTTGAATAGAATACCTAACTTCCCGAAGAAAATTGGAACGATATCTGAATACTCCTCGGCAATTTCAAAACAAATATGTTAATTTATTCCCCGATAGACTACGCCCATTACCATAATTTGATTGCTTCGAGCTTGTATTAAAAGAATCGAGTAATTGAATTATGGGTTTTAATAAAAGATTCAGCAATTCAAATAAAAGCATTATGATGTAGCGGTCAAGGAAATAATTGAATATAATTTTTGAGAGGAGGGAAACTATACATATAATAAATCTGTAAAAAAAGTCGTGTCTGTAATTCTAATATATTCTTGAAAAAACAAGTCCACGGGACCAAATGAAGGGTTCTGAAGCCAAATTAGTGGTTTTAAGAATTTTTGTCTGTCTGTCTGTGTATTCCGGATTCACGCAAAAACTACTTGAACGATTTACATGAAATTTTGTATGTAGGTAGTTAGTAACCCGCGGCAACTTATAGGCTACTTTTTATCCGATTACGGAACTTTAAAAAAAGAAGGTGAAGTATTTTCCTTCCTTTAGATAAAACATTTCTATTATATCTTAGTTATAGGCGGGATTACGAGTGTTTCTCAAATAAATACCAGATTTATAAATAAAGTGTAAGATATGGTTATAACCTTGGTAAAATAATTTGAAACTACACTGATTTAGTTATCAAAACAGCGCCATCTATCATCAAATGGAAAAGTAGTATATTTTACCTTCAGTTATTAATGAATTAAATAATATAAATAACTTACATTTATATGTTTAAATAATAAGATTTTTAAAATTATTCAAAAATTCTAACGTTTAATTTTTTAGTATTTTTGTTATTTTATTTTAAAAGTGTAATAATTTCAATAGGTAATAGTGACGTCTATCAAAAATATGAAAATTGATAAGGTTTTCATTTCAATTACTAATCTATATTTAAACTGATTAAAACTGATTTGGCTGCAATTATTGCAAAATTTTCATTATCATTATAGTTTTATTAAAGAGATTTTTATATATGTCGTGTTCAGATTGTAGAATTGATCATATATCATAAAGTAGTCTATCATTTCTTGAAATGGTGGTCATGATATTTAAAACTGTTTTTTGACCATGTCATGCTATAGCTTGACCAAATCAATGAATAGAAATCGTTTCAAGATATTAATAACTAAACACAACGTTGCTATATCATGATATAGTCATATGACGATATCATCGTTTTTCAACGCTAGCGGCGCTGATAGCGTATTTTTTAATAGAAACAGAACTTTTAACAGAATTGACATTACTTTATTCTTAACCGATATAATAAATAAATGTTCGCTTTTATCGCTAACATTACTAGATAGTATAGTTTTGAATAGCGCCATCTACTTACTTCTAAATTAACTAAAATGGTAAGTCACTGATAAAATTTAATAATAGAATGCTACTGAATATACGATGTAAATAATTGAAAATTCGTTCGTGGCATCGTTGGATGTGTAATTACTAGGTAGATGTGGTCAACATGCAAAAGCTTAGTTTCAGTTTTTATGAATTGTATTTAAACAAATACGAGGGCCGTGTAGCTAGCCGTGAGATTTCATAATGGCACGGGAGCAAAACGTGTACGATTCACTCAAGGATGAATCTGTTATATAAAGGAGACCGATACACTTTCATACATTCTTGGGCACAGATTGTAAAAAGATGAAAGTAGTGTCAATAAATAGAAACACCACTGAAAATTCTGCGGACTTTGGCAATCTGAGAGCAGAGTTATAATAGATTTAGTAAAAGTGAGGTTATGCAACAAGTTGGTAACAACCTATACTAAACAGCTAATTTTTAAAGTGCGATTGCTATTTTGGAAGAATCGTGGACCTAGTATATTACAGCAAATAGTCGGTATGCCACAATTCACACAGCAATCCATTGAGTCAATATCTAATCGATAAAATCCAGGCCGTAAAATCCACAATAACGAGCCAAAGTCAAACGAGTAAACGAGATTATCGGTGTTCGGTATGATAGCAAGGGTCGTACAAGTTAAGTAAGATCAGAAGTCCATAGAAAGAAAGCAGTGGTCGAGGAATATAAATCAATAAAACAACGGGAAACACACTCAAAACGCACACGTACTAAACGTAAACGATACGAGACGAGACGAGCGATCATAGATTGTGTCAGGCAGGAGCTGTCACTATCAGCACAGATTAAAAATACAGTTGACAAACACAAGTAATAAATCGAACTGTAAACGTGAATCGATTTTAAGATTTATTTTTATTATGTTGATATTTGATTTTTTTAACTGTTGACACTATGTTAATATATTGTAATGTATCTATTTACTTTGATTGAATCAATCATCTGGTGTTAGTTGTTATTATGTTTAATTGTTAAAACTCATTCATCATTCGATTAAAGTAATCGAGTTCCTATTTCATTCGTGCCATAAACTTATTTTTAAGATTTCTCCAGATTGTTAATTGGGCAAATTTTTTATATTTTGAAATAAAAAAATATAACGCTTTTTTAAACCATATTTCAACTTATTACAATTGGGCCCAGAAATCCCCGTTTCCTTTTTATGTGCTGACTTAACACGTGTCCGTTAATGTGGTGAAGAATAACTTCGTGGGGAAACCTAGATATCTGAGTAATTAAAATAGTCGTGGAGATGTAAAAACCGTTAACATGCATTGAAGCATTGCAGCATACTATATTTTTCTGCCCATAAAATACTATAGGTAACGAGGAGCCCTGTCCACAGTAGTGAGACGTATATTAGCTGCTAATTTATTTTTTTACCTTTAATGAGACTTATAAATCAGTTTATAATTTAAGATTAGTAACTTATATTATTAAAAAAAAATTGTCAAAATTTTTCAACTTTCCAAAGCTACGTATATTTAACTTATTTTATTTTGTTATTTAGAGGCCAATTTTGGCTTACAAATTTCAATAAAAAGATCAGTAAATATATAAGACTCTTATTATAATAATTTATTTTTGATTTCAGACATAATACTCATTTATAAAGGAAAATATTTCTGCTGCGTCGTTGTCAACTATCAAAGCATAACGACTACATACAATTTTTATCAATATGGAATAAAACCAGGGAAGTAATGTGATAATATTTCATTTATAGAGCAAACTGCTTTTATTTAGGCCGTAAATGATTGTGTTTCAGGGAAAGATGCGGAAAGTACAGCACATTTCTTGTTATAATGAAGCTATGTGATATAAAGACTTTTGAGTGCTGTAGAGATCTGTTTAGATTTTTTAATAAATATCTCCGCTCCCCTTCATTCACAGCCGGATTTCCTACAGTGTCAAAATTGTACCGACGGTCGGCTGTTTAAAGGTAAAAGGGGATTAAATATACATATTAAACGATGCCATAGTAAAAGTACTTCGGCTTCACAGCCTACCGTAGAAATTCATAGCTCTATTAGTAATTTCTCTAATGACACAAATTTTTCCCTTTTTTCGGAGCAAATTTACAATTATCATCGTAATGTACCAGTGGTTAAAATAATTCCTAGAGGTGCGAGGATGCAGCTTGCTAAAGCATTTTCATGCACTATTCAAAACTGTTTCACTAATAGTGAAAAGAGTTGGCTAAAATTATTTACTTTCGCGTATTCCCATTTTCATTTTGATAAAACAATAAATAAATCAATTACGTCTCAACTAAAAGAGACATCTATTCAAAATTTAGATTACCCAATTAATACTCATTTATCTCGACCACGTCCCAAATTTGATTTAAAAAAGTAGTTGAGTCAAAAGTAATGGATGGCGACTTAAAAAATGCATCCCGTATTTTATTCTCAGACGACATCCTGGCTCCTCGTAATGGCGAAACTCTTGAAGGGCTTCGTCAGAAGCATCCTTCGGTCAATCCTTCTCAAAGTTTACCGCTGCCTCCCAAGACTTCTATGCAACCTTTACAAATTTCTGAAAAAGACACTTTAGAAGCAATTATGCCATTTTCGAATGGCTCTGCTGGCGGCATTTACGGAATTACTCCTCAACATCTTAAAAATCTTGTAAGCGCCTCTGCTGGTGACGCCGGCGGAGTACTTCTTAATGACATTACAAAATTATGTAACTTTATGCTTTCTGGTAATGTTAATCCAAATTTCATTCCATTCTTATATGGGGCAAGATTATGTGCCTTCAAAAAAAGGGATAACGGTATCCGTCCTATTGCCGTTGGTTCCACATTTCGACGCTTATTGAACTTTCATCCAAAGATGCGTAAAAACCCCACGTAAAAATAGATAAAATTAAACGTAATGATTTCTTATATTTACGCGAACACTACACATTGAATAAAACTATTTTTACGATATTATCGCATTTAATTTACTATTTTAATTCCCGACGTTTCGGGTGCTTTACAGTACCGCCCCGTGACCATGGGTGCTGTGAAGCACCCGAAACGTCGGGAATTAAAATAGTAAATTAAACGTGAGAAAATCCGTAACTTTAGTTTTATTCCAGGTGTAGTATACATCATTACAGACCTGCATTTACGAAATTTTGAAGTCTACTTGAACTTGAAAAAATATCTACATCTATTTTATGATGCCAATCAATATTAAATAGGACTAATGATATGAATAAAATATCTCAAATAAACATTATAACGTAAATTGATAGAAGAACTTGAAATTCAAACAACTTAAAGTAAATTAATTTTAATTATTAATGACTGTAAAGAGTAAAATGTAAATAATAATAATAAATTTTGATTCCAAGACAATTTAATTTATAAACTATGTCGGTCACTCTGGTTCTACTGCGGATATCATCATTTCTAAATTTATCACGCGGAGAAACCCCAAGCATAGCTCTCTCCATAGCTCGCTCAGCGACTTTGAGCTTCCTCATACGGCCAGCAGTGAAGGACCACGTTTCAGATCCATAGGTCATCACTGGCAACACGCACTGGTTGTACAATCTAGTTTTGAGGTTTTGAGGTATTTCTGTCGAGAATATGTGTCGTAATCTCCCGAACGCTGCCCAGCCGAGTTGAATCCGTCGATTGACATCTCGGTCAAAGTTGGACTTACCAAGTCGGACTATTTGTCCCAGGTAAACATATTCGTCAACAACTTCGAGCTTAGTGCTCCCAACAACTACCGGCATAGGTGTGACATGGACATTACACATGATCTTTGTTTTGTCCATGTTTATCTTAAGACCTATCCGGTGGGAGACACTATTGAGGTCATTGAGCATAGTGCTTAGGTCCTCCAGCGATTCTGCCATAAGGACTATATCGTCGGCAAATTGAAGGTGTGTGAGTCGTCTCACTATTCGTAAACAAAAAAAAATCGAACATTTTAAAACTCTGTTAAACTTCAAACCCATTTTGCAATTACAAAAACAGACATAAAATTAGCGCTAAAACAAAGCGTTTAGAAGAATTAAAGCCGCGATTTCAGAAACTATTATGTGGAATTCTTTTTACTCTTTTTAATTCTTTGAAGGCTTTTACTTTTTTTAAATTTTACTTATATCTATCCTGCATTTAACTATTGGATATGGAATGACTATGGAATATCACAAGCGCAACTTAACAACTATAATATCATCTAAACGTAAAGTTACTTTAAAAAACTCATCCCCTATTTTTCCATCTTATATTTTAATTCAAATTTATATGAATATATAAAAATATTTAAAAAACATAAAAACTTACGCGTTAATTGTAGAACCTTTTCATGTTTTTGAACCCGGTCAAAAAGAGCATACGAATATTTATATTATTTTTTATTTAATCCTTCGTAAAACGATTAATCAAATAACTTCCATAGATGTGTCTTACAGTGGTCGTGGTATTTTTATTTTATTAATTTCAACATTTACAGATTTGTAATTTGTACTGCCACACAAGGAGTCAATTATCCCAGATTTTTATTATATTAGAATTTATATATTATAAAAATTTTAGCATGGGTGTATTTACAGTTTTAGTATCTTCTTCTATACTATAAATAAAACTGTTGCCAGGCTCCGTCCGTAAATCCGTTCATTGTTATTTTTTAATGATATAAATAGTGTTAAAATTATATATGTTTAAAAAGCCAAATGTTTTTTTTGTTTGTCCATGTGTCTGTATGACTGTCTGTCCGTCTTTTTGAACACAATAGGCTCTGAAACGACTGAATGGATTTAATGAAACTTTGCATAGTTATAGCTTATACCCTGGGATTAAGCGCCTATTTCACGCAAGGCTCCGAGCATGTTATGTTTCACGAAATAGTGTTAACTTTTAATCGCTCCTTTGTAATAGGAAGACCGTGTTTCTTTGCACCGCGCCCGCGCCAAGAAAATATGGCATTGTACTTACATAGGTTGACAACAAAAAGCAAGGAAACGCGATAACGAAATATTAAAATGTTACAAGTTCAAGTTATAGTTTATCTTATTCATTTTTTGTATTACCCAATTCCTACTCGTAATGTCATTTTTTTTAAAGAGTTTTCCCAGCAAAAGTATGAATAACCGTAAACGAAAAAAAAGCTATAAATTTCTTAGTATTCATAATCTAGCATGCTGACAGCAGTAGTGGTAGTCTCGGTAACGTGTAGTTAACGTCACGTATCATATATTCCGTTTCTCCGTCACTTCCTGTCCTATTTTCCTGTCGTTTAAAGCAAATTCTGGATTTATGGTTTTATTATTAGATACCAATGAATTTTTCTGAAAAACATTTGGAATTTTACGACTCCTATGAAATGAAATACTCAATGTATGTTTCGAGTTTTCGACGTTGATAATATATGGAAAGTAATGTTTTCTGATAATAATAATAATAAATTTATTTGTTGAATAAAACCATATTGACACTAAAGTTGACAGTTACAATCACAAAATACAATCACAATCACAAAATGTTGTGCGTGTATGTGTACATGTGTGTGCGCGCTTGCTGTGTAATATATGTGTGTGGGTGTGTGTGTGTGTGTGTGTGTGTGTGTGTGTGTGTGTGTGTGTGTGTGTGTGTGTGTGTGTGTGTGTGTGTGTGTGTGTGTGTGTGTGTAAGTGTGTTTTATTTTACTCGATAAGAAATGACTCGTACTAATGTTTTCTTATATTTACGCGAAGACTACACATTAATGAAACTAACTTGGGATTAGTACGCGTTTACCTTATTTTACCTTCGGGCCGCCAGCCAGCAGGCCTGGGACTGACGTTTCTCCCAAACATAGCCAGCCCGGCTACCTCAGTTTTTGATGCCACTTTGAGCCTGACGGCAGAATGGCATCTGAGCCCAGCAGCAGCGGTGATTTCCACTTACCAGAGTCCTGGCATTTCCATTTTCTATTACCAGATGCTTTACCGCGATCGGCAGATTTATTCATCAAACCCATGTAATGGCTGGGATACATTAGATTTGATAGACCACAAACTCGCAAAAGAACACCGATTCCTACCTAGGATGATTCATGAGGCTATTGAAATTAAAACATCCTAATTTCAATAGAGAAGATGGATGGTGCTGCCATCTGCTTGGGATCCTATAATTAATAAATTAAATCCACACCCAAGTATACCACTGCTAGACTTCAAGATACTGTAAGCTCATTCTGCGTAGATCGAACCAAAATTAATATTAAAACTGAAGAAGCTGGCTAACTATGACATTGGGACGTCAAACACCAGTCCCCCTCAGACCATGGTGCGTAAAGCACCTGGAAACGTCGGGAATTAAAAAGTAAAATTAAACGCGATATAATCCGTAAAAGTTAGTTTCATTTAAAATGACTCGTACTATTGAGTTATTTTTAATATATTTTCCGTCTCGTTGTATGTCAACTTACGCAACCTTAATAAAACTTTGGATTTTAGTTTGTACATAGACAGGTTTCTCACTTTATTATTTACATTAAAGTAATTGTAAAGTCTTGGCGCCTGAAATTGATAATGCTGTTGAGCAATCTTACATCTCACTCGCTCAACTGTGAAACTTTCTCGTGTTTTTCCAGTGGAGGGAAGATATGGTACCGTAAATGTATGGTCTTTTTTTATACAATTTTAGATATATAGATGGCGCACAGAAAGTACGTTTGCAGTTTTGAATAATGAAGTAGTTGGATGCCTAAATGGAAGGTATAATATTATTTTGAGGAGAGATCTTTGTGCTCGTTCAAGTTCTATTAAATGTGTTTTAGCTGCTGCTCCCCACGAACATATACAGTATCTAATAACACATTCCGCAAGTGCTTTATAAGTTTGTATTAAGAGTGTAAGTTCTGAAACAGTGCGCAATTCTCTAAACACATAAACTAATTTCCTGAGTCTATTAGCAACAGATGTTATGTGCTGTTTCCAGTTGAGCTTATCATCAATATTTATTCCCAGATATTTTATAACTTTTACTCTTTCAATTAATTAGCAAGTACATTATTTATCCTTAGTATTGGCTTGTCGATTGCGAGGATAAGAATGAATTTGTAAAGTAAAAGAGTTGGGTGAATTAATATTAGTTTTACTGAAGCACATATATTTAGTTTTACTTGTGTTGAGTGTTAGCAAGCTGTTTTCTAACCATAATGCAATAGTACGAAGACCGATTTCAGCAAAACGATGTACATATTCCCAAGACTCGCCATGAAACAGTATAACTGTATCATCAGCAAGCATTTTTACACAGAGTTTTACACAGATCGTTTATGTAAATTAAAAAAGGCTTGGCCCAAGTGTACTGCCTTGTGGCACACCGTAAGTGGAGTTGAATTCATTACTTTATAAGCCATCAACCCTAACACGTTGCTTTATATCCAAAAGATAGTCCTGGAACCACATAAGTGCATTTCCACTGATTCCCATAATTTCCAAACGTGTTAATAATATTGGAACAGATACGGTATCGAATGCCTTCTGAAAGTCCAGGAATACTCCTATCACTTTTTCATTTTAACGTGTAATATTTGTAGTAAGTTGAAGGACAGCGTCATCTGTGGACCTGTTAGCATGAAAATCAAATTTATTTTTATCCAAAAGGTCATTCTTTTCTAAATAATTCATTAGTCGCTTGTTGAATATTTTTTCGATATTTAAGCAAATACCTGTTTTTATAAAATAAAGGCGACAAACGAGCACACAGTCCAATTATTCAAAACATTGAGGTTTGAAAATTCAAGAAAATTAAATGCAGTACAGTAGTTTCATTCAATATTATAAATAATAAAATTTTAAGTTATTTATTATTTATAATATTGAATGAAACTAATTCTACCATGTAGTGGCGGGTTAGAATACCCACTACCCCATATCTTCCGTGGGTGTCGTAAGAGGCGACAGAGGAAACTGAGGCAGAAGATGGGCAGCAGCATCTTTCTGATAACAGCAAATAACAATAAAAACTGCGGTTGCCAACCCGCTCGCCAAGCGTGGCAACTACGGCAATATCCCCAATGAAGAGTTACGAAGAGACGGCCCCAGTCCCCGGCGGACCCGCTATTCCTGGCTACGGTGGCGACCATGGTAACAGGTGGAGGTTCGGTTGCCACCTTGACTCGAATCGACCTGACAACTTTAAACGCACGCACCCTGAGGACTGATGAGAAAATCCTGGAGCTGGAAGAAGAGATAGACTAGTTGCGCTGGAATATTATAGGATTATCCGAGGTCCGAAGAGAGGGGAGGACACGGTAATCCTCGAATCCAACAACTTGTTCTATCACCGGGAGGGCGACCATCTGTCCCAAGGAGGTGTCGGATTTATCGTCCACAAGTCTCTCGTTAACAACGTTGTAAAATTGGGAGTGTGTCGACGAGGGTTGCGTACCTTATACTCAGAATCACCAAACGGTATTCGCTGAAGGTCATACAGGTTTACGCACCAACTCGGCACACCCCGATGAGAGGTGGAGGAAATGTATGAGGATATCTCTAGAGCCATGCATTCCTCTAAAACCCACTATACGGTGTTAATGGGGACTTCAACGCAAAGCTAGGCACAAGAGAACAGTGAGCTGAAGTAGGAAATTCGGATTAGGGCAACGGAACCCAAGGCCAGCAGCTGGCCGACTTCATGGAGAAAGAGGACTCTTTATGATGAACTCTTTCTTCCAGAAGCGGCCCCACAGGAAGTGGACCTGGTCGAGCCCCGACGGTTCGACAAAAATGAGATTGACTTCATTATTACGACTAGACGGCAACTGTTCAGTGATGTCTCAGTGATCGCGAGGGTGAAAACTGTAGCGATCACCGAATGGTTAGAGGCACACTGAACCTAAACGTTAAGTTGGAGAGGTGTCATCTAATAATTCAACGCTCCGTCCCCTCGTGCTCTAATCCAAAGTCCCGAAACCTTTCAGCTCGAGTTACAAAACCGTTTTCAGTGCCTAGAAGATTGCAATGCAGTGGACGATATAAATGACAAGCTCGTGGAAACTGTCCATGCGGTCGGAGCTAAGTTTTGCAAGACCCGCCGCAGAAGAACACAAAACTCTCCGATCACCTCTTAATCTCATGGCTGTTAGACGGAAATGAAGCTGCAATCTTCAGTAGATTTGATAGCATACAGGCAACTGAACAGACAGATCTCCAAATGCATGCGGCGGGACTTGCGCAACTTCAATACAGCTCGTATTGAAGAAGCGATCGAGCGGAACCAGGGCTCCAAAGTCTTTGCCAGAATCTGTCTGCCAGAAAGAGCCAACTGTCGACTACACCGGGCGTGGAGCAGAAGTGCGGTGGTCTTGTTCTTTAAAAGGCGACAACGCTCTCTTGAAGACTACAGACCGATTTCCCCGCTGAGCCGCGTCTACGTGCTGTTTTCGAGTCATTACGAATCGTCTCGCACGCAGACTCGACGACTTCCAGCCTCCCGAACAAGCCGGTTTCCGAAAGGGCTTTAGCACCATAGACCACATACATACCCTTCGGCAAATTGTACAGAAGTACGAGGAGTACAATTTGCCTCTATGTCTGGCTTATGTGGTCTATGAGAAAGCCTTTGATTCCGTCGAAATTTGGGCGGTGCTACAGTCTCTTCAGCGGTGCCAAGTTGACTGTCGGTATATCGAAGTGCTGAAGTGTTTGTACAGTAGGGCTACGATGGCTATCCGCGTACAGAACCAGAGTACAAAACCTATCCAACTGCAGAGGTGTAAGACAGGGTGACGTTATATCACCGAAACTCTTCACCGCTGCATTGGAAGACGTTTTCAAGCTTCTGGACTGGAAAGGATACGGCATTAACATCAATGGCGGTACATCACTCACCTTCGATTTGCCGATGATATAGTCCTTATGGCAGAATCGCTGGAGGACCTAAGCACTATGCTCAATGACCTCAATAGTGCCTCCCAACGGATGGTCTTAAGATGAACATGGACAAAACAAAGATCATGTTTAATGTCCATGTCACACCTATGCCGGTAGTTGTTGGGAGCACTAAGCTCGAGTTGTTGACGAATATGTTTACCTGGGACAAATAGTCCGACTAGGTAAGTCCAACTCGACCAAGAGTTCAATCGACGGATTCAACTCGGCTGGGCAGCGTTCGGGAAATACGGCACATCTTCTCGTTAGGTATACCTCAAAACTTGAAAACGAGGCTGTACAACCAGTGCGTGTTGCCAGTGATGACCTACGGATCTGAGACGTGGTCCTTCACTGCTGGCCGGATGAGGAAGCTCAAGGTCGCTCAGCGAGCTATGGAAAGGGCTATGCTCGGAGTCTCACTGCGTGATAAACTTAGAAATGAGGATATCCGCAGTAGAACCAGAGTGACCGACATAGCCCAACAGATTAGTAAGCTGAAGTGGCAATGGGCCGACCATATAGCTCGAAGAACCGACAACCGATGGGGAAAAAGGTTCTCGAGTGGCGACCTCGTACCGGCGGACGAAGTGTAGGGCGTCCCCACTAGATGGAGTGACGACCTGGTAAGACATGCAGGAAGTCGATGGATGCGGGTGGCTCAGGACCGTGCTTTGTGGCATTTCTTGGGGAGGCCTATGTTCAGCAATGGACTTGTGAAGGCTGTAATGATGATGATGATGATGAAGTTATTTATTTAGTTTTTGTAAAAGGGATTAGACATGGTATTTCATTTTATATTTAAGTCAATTTTATAATAATAATATAATTGAGGGAGATTTTCCTTTGTAATGTCTTTCATAAAACTATCTACAGTGTTATAGTAGTAAGGGTTGTGTTCGGTACATGTTTGCTTAGGGATAGAACGTTGTTTCTACTAGAGACAATAAATATTTGAGGCAGTTGATGATACGTTCGTGTGTCATTGAAGGGCTTACTTATATCGGTGCCCGAAATGCCTTACAATATATTGTATTTTTGTTGTTGTTTTTGTTTTCTTTTATCTGTAAACTTATGGAGTCCATAAAAATACCTTACAATTAGTTTATTTTATTTTCTTTTTATACATTCGCATAACCCTTCAACATTTTTGTATTTCTGAAAAATAACGTTATCCCCACAGTAGGGTTTTCTATTGTATCGTGGAGGAAGCAAATCAATACTAAGGCACTGCGCCCCGGAGACGTCAAAGATTCCACGTGTACGCAAATATACAATTACATATTAACACACGCAATATGTTTTTTTTATATAGAATAAGGGTGACAAGCGAGCACACAGTCCACCTGATGGAAAGTGGATGCTGTGGCCCATAGACATCTACATTTATCCTCGATTAAGAATCAAAGTGCAGATGCGTTGTCACCCCTGAGGACTGAGATGGAATGCCTCGTTTACAGTAAAAGGGTCTCCGTTCTTTACACTCACCATACGAAACACAGCAGCATTAAGCTGCTATTTTGCGCTGGTATTCTGTGAGAGCGTGGTCCCACCCCGGTCGAGCCGACCCATTCGTGCTGCAACCACAATATAGCTGCAGCATGGCTCTACCTCGTAAAAATAGTATGTATGCACACACGCACGTCCTGTTAACTCAGCCACAGGTTTAAACATTGTTACTCTGATATACATTGCCATATTGCCATAGATAATGTTACAGTTCATAATTTTTTTTTTCTCTTTTTATTTTCTGAAAATAAATTTGGAATACATTTGTTATGTAAGAAACTTGCTGCCATTTCACAATTTTTTTGTGATTGTGAAGTTACATTATGGAGTATTCATTTACGTGATTAGACTTACGTATAAATATTTTTCTAAAGGATGTATTAAAGGTTATTTGCTATAATTACCGAGGTATATGACGTGATTTTCCTACTGAGAACTTTAATACGTTGTGTTTATTTAGATGCATAGGAATATCGCGCATAGGAATATCGCGTCCTCACATTGTTACAGTTTCGTATTTAGTTTACAAAGTTGTAAACTTATAATAATACCATGGTATCATAGTAGCACGCTATTAAGACACCAGTAACTAAATTTCAGGTTACATAGGCTAATTGCACTAATGGAGTTGGGTACGCTTCTTGCGCTAATGAATGCTACCAAACCATTGATATTTTTTGTATATCAATGTACCAAACACATTCCCATATCCAAAACATAGACAACGTATCATAAAGAAACCCGCTAAAACCCCGCCCACTATCGATAGACGGCGCGGTGCCCACAGGCAAGCCGTATTGCTATGCGATCATTACCCGATTATTACCGGCACGTAGATGATCTAAGACATATCAGATATACCAGTCCACGTTTATCTTGGTCTCGATCAATTTAAGGAAACCTAAGTGACAAGAAATAAAGAAAAGAAGAACATGTTTATTCAATGATACAAATATTTTTATTAAAGAATCTTATTAACACTATAATATAAAAAAAAAGTTTCACACTTGATTGCAGCACGCACTTTCGCACGCACGCACTCATGTACGCGCACCGCACATACGCATAAATGTCACACCTTCGCTTTATGTTGTTGGGACCACTACGTTCGAAGTTGTTGATGTTGTATGTTTATTATGTTGCTGATGTGTGTTAATGACTTCGTATCGAATTATGATATCTATATGACATCTACAGAAGAACCAGAGTAACGAACATAGCGCAACGGATCAGTAAGCTGAAGTGATGGGCCGACCATATTAGTTCTAAAACCGGTAACCGCTAGAGAAGACTCTTAATAAATTAGCTTCTATTCTAAACGATCTTCCAGAAAACCTTAAGAACGAATTGACAGAAAAAAACTTAAAATTTAAATTTAAACATTATGTACTAGAAAACTTGAATTAAGTCTTCCTTAATAAATTAATAAATTATATTAAATCTATATATATAAAATTAGTTTATTAAATAATTATTTAAAAAAATTGCTATATAAATCAGCCTGTATACAGGGTATTTTTGAAACGCTCCCGAAAACGAAGACAGACGACAGTACTAACTATATCTTAGATGATGGGTGAAATATAAAATCGATCCTGATGAAAAAAAAATCATCTTTTCACAACGTTTTATTAGCTTTATTCACGCTCCATCGTGTTAGTATAAATCATCGTGTTAAATAAAACGTTAATTTCATTAAAATAAAACATGAAAATACTTAAACATAAAAGCAGCAGTGGAATTACTGAATTACAATCAGCTGACTAGGGGTCAATGTACGCGCGAACGCCGAATTCGCGCGGCCCGTAACTAGCGATGGTACCACAATACATAATAATTTACAACACTTGTCTAAATACCTAACTTCTCTACTTAACCTACTATTTTGCCACTGTGCTTGTCTCCACGTAGCCACTTTAATTCAAATTCACAGGTTAAATAAACCAAATAACTGGTTCGATTCCCCGCTAATGAAAAAAATACTTAAATGAAAAGTTAACAAGGTTAGAGTTATGCGTTTTTATTCATCGTGTAGGTATGTTTATTATTCTGATGTATTCAGTTATGTACCTATTCAGATCAGTTCAGTACCAAGTTATTTAAAAAAAAATAGGTATGAAACAGCTTACCGCTCTAAATCCTCCGTGGTCTTATGAGATGCGGCTCAAATTGTGCTCCATTCATTTCGAGGCAGATGTGGGCTCGGTGTTGCGTCTCCTCATGCAGGCGGGGCATTATCGTGTGGTCTTCGACACAGTCCGCACGTAGTTTGTCGAAAACATCCACGATCCTTTGGCGCATTTCGTCAGCACTATCACACTCACGATTAAAAACCCTTTCTTTCACATACCCCCACAGAAAGAAGTCTAACGGGGTCAGATCTGGTGAGCGAGGTGGCCAAGCGTGTGGTCTAGTCTGCCAATCCAGCGATCATCAAATAATTCGGTAAGGCGCTCACGGACGAACCTCACGACATGTGGAGGTGCACCATCATGCTGGAACCATGTACGGCGATATTCATCCAACGATAGGTCGTCTAAAATGTCAACCAACTGTTCATTTATAAAGTTTAGGTATCCCTGTCCGTTAAGTCGCTGTGGCAGAAACACTGGTCCCAGTATGCGATCCTTAAATAAACCTGCCCATACGTTAACCGACCATCGGGTTTGGTGCCCGGTTTGTCGAACAGCGTACGGGTTAACCTCTGAATACACGTGTGTATTTCTTCAGTTCCATGCCGTTTCTGGTAAATGTCGACTCGTCCGTCCAGATAACGTGCTCAATGGAACCAGGTACACGTTGTTGTTGGTCTAATAACCAACGGCAGAAAACTCGTCGGCGGTCGTGATCGCCGGGAACTAAAACTGCACTTTGTGCACTTTGTATGGCCGCATTCGGTTACGCTTTAACACTTTGTGAACTGAACAGTATGACACATTTGTTCCATCCCGACGTCTTAACAATTTAGCGATACTTCGTGTACCTAGGTTCGGATACCGGCGAACGACATCTAAAATGCGCTCCTCGGGTGAACAGTCATTTGACTTCCACCTCCTGCCGCTACTGGAGCAATGGGCCGATTTTCCAACACTCGCTGAAATGCTGCTGTTATCAGACGAGAGTCAGCTGGGTGTCGAGTGGTCGGAATTTCTCTCAGTAAATTCGTAATGCACGCGAAGCATTCCGCGAGCTTCTGCAAGGCATTAACATGTTGCCGTATTCACGAGCACTATAAACGTACGCGTTAGGCATTATTAAAACAAAAAGAAACACAAAACGTAACAACAAGAATAACACGTAATAACAAGTGGGTAATACCAAGTAATAATAATAAAATTTAATAAAAAAACAATTGAACTGTCGCTTGCGCATGCGTGTCCAAAGTCAACACGGAACTGTCTCAAAACTAAAATCAATAATTAATCCCGCCAAACTGAAGCCTACACTTTGAACATTCCCACAGACCGTCAAATGTTGACATTGCCAACTTTTATTTTATAAGTTTAGTTTCCATATGATCCCTACGACTACTCTTTCATATGGAATTTAGAAGTTATAGTTGTAATTTTTTTAATACAATTAGACAATCAATTGTACCCTGACGAAACAAGCAGTTCGTTACTACAAAATGATATTGAAATTAATAAACGTACTTACTTGGGTTTGGTTATCTTTGATTTTGTACAAGAAAATAGAAATAAAATGGTATTGAATAATTTAATAGTTAAAATCAATTGCAATTATGATCGACAGGTAATTAATCTAAAAAATAATTATTTTACTTTACTTTTATTGACTTTCCGTTTTAATCCATCCAATACTTTGATTTGAAAAGAGGTACGTCAAAACTATTAAAATTACTTGCAAGTTTTATTGTAATTGCCGCCTCTAATTCTTATGTCGCTTGCAAACAAATCTTAGTAGGTAAATTTGGGAATTCCCATATGTTGGCGCTGACGCGAGGTGACACACAGTCGGCCGGGCGGCGGCAGCGCGTGGTACGAAGGGGCGCGACGGGGAATGCTCGCCAGTATTACTGTGCGCGCACGCTATTGGTTCCTCATTCTTCCCGCGCTTTGAAAAGCGATGTTTCCCAATGTACAGTCGCACACAGCTTTCTTTGCACGACGCGCGGCGATGGTTTTAAAAGGAAGGAAAGAAAAATTATTTATATCTATTGTTTTATAACTGAACTAGTGAACGAAAAGGTAAATAGAAGGTGAATGGGAAAATTGTGCAGTAAAGTTAAATGTATTGAGGAAGAATACCGAAAAATTACCATGTGGTCAACCTGATGACGGAAACATTTATCATTCGCATTGATGATGATGATTCTGATGAGTGATGATGAAGTAGCATCCAGTAACACCAATACACCATCGACATTTGGCTTCCATGTTCCATGTTCCAATGGTATAATGGACAGCGTGTCACCATAGCTTAAGTTTTCTTGTTACAAACTACTTATTTTACGATAGAAATAAAAATAATGCTCAAGCAAACATTATCCATTTTGAATTTCAACCTCTTCCAAAGTTCTAAGTAGCTAGTAAAGTACCTATTATGATTCTACAATAAAACCATTAATTACTATTATAATATTATAAAACAACAGCCTAGTACCATGTAGTACTAGAACGCGACTGTACCCATGCGCAGACACACCTCCACTATCGCTCAGCGTTCTTTTTACGTGACGTTGAGTTTGGCTTCGACGCGGATATTGACCATAGACAGCTGATTTTATGGTTTATTTATTTTAAATTCCATTGCTGCTTTAATGTTTAAGTATTTTCATGTTTTATTTTAATGAAATTAACGTTTTATTTAACACAATGATTTATACTAACACGATGGAGCGTGAATAAAGCTAATAAAACGTTGTGAAAAGATGATTTTTTCATCAGGATCGATTTTATATTTCACCCATCATCTAAGATATAGTTAGTACTGTCGTCTGTCTTCGTTTTCGGGAGCGTTCAAAATACCCTGTATGTATATGAAACGCGCACGCACGGAACAGTATACCGTACACGCTCATCGCGGTAAACTAGCGAAACCTGTTTGTCGTCATGTCGCTAATACAATGAATAGGTAATTTTACGATGGTAGCTATTAAAAAATAATATATGTATGCGTATATGTTTGCAAGCACCAATACAAACCGTTTTGCGGTTTAATGGTGCTGAATAGTAACTATGCACTATTGTAATATGTTTTATGTATTATTAATTAAAAAAAAGAAAGAAACATGTTCGTGCTTTGAGGGAGGCTTATGTTCAGTATTGGACTCGTGATTGACTGTAAGGATGCTCTTGATGATGATGATGAGTGACAATTCTATCTTGATATTGCTTTTATATAGTATTTATTACATTCCACATAATTGTTTTTATTTCATAGACCATACTTACATGTCTTTAGTAAGGGACTTTAATATTATTCGTCAATAGTATTTTTCTTATCAAATCCCAACTCTATTTCATAAACACTTTTGCATCTCTTAGACTTCCACCTAATTGATTTTTTTTCGTAGACCTTACTGAAAAAATAACTGTTCATAGGATGGGACTATCATGTGGTACAATTGTCAATTGCATGATCATTCTCAGACAAATTCAGATTGTTATTGGAGTTGGAAGTCTATGATTATTAAGAGATTACAAGATCGCTTTAAGCAAATCTTTATTTATGAGCAGCGTAGCAACTATAACAAATATCCTCCTATATATGAGGTGAACTATGGTGGAGGTCTATGTTCAGCGGTAGACTTGTGATATGTTTGTTTTATGTATTTTTATGAATGAAAAGGAAATACCTCAACGTTAATGAATTTTAGTTAAACACTTAACGAAATTCTTAAATAGTTTTTATTTCAATAATACTTTTATCATTTTATAATTCCATTTTTTTATATTTTCGGAGATAGTGAAATTTTTGGAGCAAATCTGTTTTCTAATTCAATGAAGTTTAAAATACATCTTTTTCTAAATTCACCTAAATAATTTATGAGTAATACGTTTACCTACTGCAACGTGGTACTTACTAGTTGCTTCGTTATGTGCTGTAAATTAAAGAAATAATTTAACAATTTTTTTTATTATAGAAATCATTCGCGAGAGCAGTAGCGTATTATATATAAGTATATGAGTATTTGACGAGGAAATTTCGTCATTACCTCATTCAAATATTTGATGTAATCGTTTTGTCCTAAGCAAATATCTGATAAATACGATACAAACTTTGACTTTGAAGCTAACCACAATGGACTCTCGGGATAACACTTCTAGTTTGTGTAAGCTTTAATTTAAATGGAAAGTTTTTTTATCATTGTGACATTGTGTAATGTAAAGCTAGTGTTTTTTTAGTTTGAGAAATATTCTGTAATAAGGAATATGTGCTACAGTTAAAGTGAAATTCTTTTCTTGTATTTTTTTTTATAGGAGAGGGGGCAAACGAGCATGTGGCTCACCTGATGGTAAGTGACTACCGCCGCCCGAACAACTGCAACACCAGGAACCAGAGAATTGCAGATGCGTTTCTGGCCTTTTAAAAAGGAGTAGGCTCTTTTTTTGAAGGTCCCTAAGTCGTATCGGTCAGGAAAAATTGCTGGTGGTAAACTATTCCACAAGGAAGTTGTACGAGGAAGAAAACATCTTCTAAATCGCACAGTGGTGGACCGCCAATCATCCAGATGGTGTGGATGGTATCGGGAGTTCTGCTGCGATGTGCGTCCGTGAAATTTGGCAGCTGAGATTAATCCGAACAATTCCTCAGAGCACTCCCGTGGTAAATGCGAAAGAAAATGCAAAGAGATGCAACATCTCTTTGCATTTGAACTTCTTTCTTTTCTTTTCCTTAAAACTGAGGAGATACGACAAAGGGGTTTTTTAGCGGTAAACGCGCAAACTTGTGTCTTCTGAGGATTAAACTGGACTAGATTTAGTCGCCCCCAATCCGAGACTTTGATTATATCAGATATTTTAAAATGAGGAATAAATCAAATCAATTATAAAACTTATAATAAAAATTGGCAGTTTCTTACGTTTGGTCAGCTAATTAAAAGTTAAGGAATTTTGGCACGAACAAGTTTTGGTTTTACTTAGTTTTCCGCTAACAAATTTCACATAGTTTAATTGTTACAGTCTTAAGTTTATATAAAAGGCAAGTATTTATTTATTTTATATATAGATGGTAGGACTTTTTTTCTGGTTATGGTTCCGTCTGGGTAGAAACCACGCTCTTAGTTTTTTCTGCCGCTAAATGGTGTTTTAACTGTTGTTTTTACTGTTGTTTTGAAGCCTGAAGAGTATAGAGAGCTAGTATAATTACAGGCTGTGAGAAATTTCATCTTAGTACTCAGAAGTGTCAACGCATCTTTAGCTTTTATTGTTTGAAGTTGGTTGCAAGTGTCCATGGGCTGAAGGAGCCATTTGTTATCATCAGATAGGACTGTAAGTGTGTTTGTCACTTCAATTTAATAAAATATGTATAATAGTTGATTTGAGTGTTTTATTTATAACTAACAAACGTTAAATGATCATCAGTTTTTCTGTTAGTAAGTGGTCATTAGAGCTCACGTACGCCTACACCGAAATTTAAACAAATAAGGCTACAGGTGCATTATCACCTCTTATGATTAAAATAAAACTCTCTCTCTCCCTCCCACACTATCTATCCTATTATACCTATAAACTCATAATTTAAATAATTGCAAAACATGGCAAATGTTAAAAATAATTTTACACTATGAGTAAAAAGCAGCTTGGGTATAAAAGTATCGTTTCCTATTCTATTCGTAATAGAAGGTGGATTTCAAATATCGATTCTAGGAACATAAGGCGGGTAAATCTATGTGTTTTTCAATTAATTAGCATACAAAAAGCAAATAACAATGTCTCAAAGAAAAACCCTGTACCGAGAATGTGTAATACGTACAAAAAGTCTGTATTCGTCAAGACATATTTTGTGAAAAATATCACGTTTTTTATATTATAAGACAAACGAGCACACAGTCCACCTGATTCTGTGGCCCATAGACATCTACATCTATCCTCGATTAAGAATCAACTAATCAAATTTAGATATGTTGAAATAAAATGGAATGCCTTGTTTCCATTTAAAAAATAATGTCTCCGGTTCTCTACACTCACTATACAGCAGCGTCATAGCTGCTATTTCACGCTGGTTTCAGTGAGAGCGTGGTCCTATCCCGATAAATTTTGTGTAGTGGAGCCAATGCGTCATATTTAAATCTTATATTTGTAGAGCTAATTGTAAAGTTAGGGGAGTCCAAAGAAACACCTAGTAAGAGCAACACGTCACTTATTGGGTGAGGGTCACTATGTGAGACATACCTCTCAGTGGCGACCTGCCTGGCAGTGTAATATATACGCACCGCCGTGTACTGTAGATTGTTTTATAAATGGTTAAAAAAGATATATCTAAAATTTAAAAAATTTAACCCATTTCTACCAGGACGTGACAAGAAAATAAATACTTAAGACGAAAAAGGACTTACTGTAAAGAGAAGAATTTCGTGAGAAAATTTCGTGAAAACGTGAGAAAATCCCAGCAAGTTTAAGCCGATAACAATTGGACAATTAAGCTGAAAAGAATACAGCAGAAGGTAAGATGTCATATTTAAAAGAATTACTATTATCGTTAGATTGCCTTGAAAACGAAAAAGACGCTGCTTCCCATCTCCTGATTTGTTTACCTCTGTCGCCCCATATGACACCTACGGGACAATATGGAATAGTAGATATTCTAACACCTCCACTACACGGTTGTGACTTGTGATATTGCTTAGTTCACTTAAAATTGTCAAATAATTAGAAAAATGGCTAATATAGTGTTTAAAGGAATCAAAGCCTCGACTTCAGAACTATGTATTTCTTATTAAATTATGTAGGAGTTATTTTATTCTTTAAAAACAAATAAAGTCGGTTTTTGTAAGTTAAATTATTACTTACTAATTCCAGAATCTTTTAAAACCACAAACGTAAAGTAGGTTACAATAGAGAATACAATACAATGATTAGAATAGCTACACGACCATTTTTTGGAGATAAGGTATTTTATTCCAATATGTTTAGCTGACATAACTTACAAATTGTGCAATATTTGTAAGTTATATGTGAAACGTAATGAGATAGACAATTAACATAGAAAAATCGGAAAGTTAAAACAAAATTTAATGTCACAATGTAACGTGTATTTTTAATCAAAAATTTAATCTATAAACACATTATTAGCATAGAGTCACCCTGCTTGCTTATAAGCATAATATATGCATGTATCAGCGTAATATTCCTGTGTAATGTTTGGTCACACTTTTAACTGGTAATGAGCTAATAAGGTATTCCATCTTAGTCCTCAGGAGAGACAATGCATCTGAAATTGGATCACAATCGAGGACAGATGTGCTCACTTGTTCCCTTTACTTGTATAAAAATCATGATGTGAGACTTTCATAATGTTGGCCATTTTATAAATGCCCCATATAGTCATGCAGCGTTATAAATATAACTAAGATTTTTGTTATAATTAAGACCCATTTGTATGTTAAATTATTTGCAATAATAATACTCTAATCTTTGTATAACTTTTAATACAAAGATTAGAGTAAAATTATAATTTGCAAAATGATTTAATAATAATGTGTCAATAAATGCTTAAATAAAATTGCCACTAGAAAACGAATATAGACTGATATCTCGTTTAAGACTCGAAACAACATATTTCAATTATCTGATGGCACAAATATAAACGCATTTCAAATTAAATGTGACATTTCGAAAGCACGAACCGGATAATTATTAATCTTTCAATGTTATCCAGAAATGATTTGTTGAATATTTAAATTGTAATTTTGAGCTATTTAAATAAATTTATGTCAAATGTGTCTCGTTACCAGTAAGAAGGGTCTCCGTTTCGTTAACCTCATCATACGAAGCACCGCAGCATTATGCTGGTATTGTGGGCGAGTATGGTCCTTCCACGGTTAATCCAACCCATTCGTGCTGCAGCCACAATACAGCTACATCATAGTTCTATCAATCATGTATGTATAGAATATAAAATATTTTTCTATCGAGTTTATTTTAGCTTACAATGTGTTGATTTTCGAACTCCACGTTTAAATGTGTATTAAAGAAGTTCAGCTATTTCTTGATATTACTGACGACTTTTTGGAACAGACTCGGTGCGCCTAGATGTCCCCTAATTTGGCGTCGTTCCTGAAGAGCCCTGGATGTGGGGATCTTTAGATACACCAGTAGTAAGCGGGCTACCGATTCTTTTGACTTTGCATGCTCTGCTGAAAAAAATATCCTGTAATAACACTTGTTGCTATCCGAATCTGGGATTTTTTAGGCGCTCCATAGATAACAGTATACTCCTATATTGCGGGCAAGGTTAATTTGCTTTTGTACAATGTGCATGGCTTATCCAAAGTTGAGTATTCGGTTGGAGTAGTAATTTCATTTGCTATTGGCCAGTATTCGGGCTTTTTCTGATCGGCTCGATTCACTGGCGCTGCAGAGAGACGTTTCATCAATCTGCATTTTCTATCACCTTTACCATGGGAAGTGCTCAGTGGAATTGTTAGAATTAATTCCAGGTGTTAGGGTTAAAAACCGAAGTGCGGTTACACCTAGTTCTAGCCGGCCAGCAGTAGTTGGTTAAATTTAGGTGTACTGTTAAATTTGTAAAAATACGGAAATACGTATCAAGTAATATCAGCGATAGTAGGTTAAGGTGCGGTTGGGGTGGCCCTTGGGCTGCCCAAAAACCGCAGACATTTATCTAATTTATAAATTTCATATGATACACCTAAGTTTCACGTACCGCAATAGGCTGCACCTAGTAGTAGCCGGCTAAACCTAGGTGTATGCGCACTTCGGCTTTTAGCCGTAACACCAGACACCAAATCCCACCAAAGCACATTGCGTCAAAACTCACGACACCATCCACACCATCTGGGTGCTTGGCGGTCCACCCCTGTGCGATTTACAAGGAGTTTTCTTCCTCGCACGACTTCTTTGTGGAATCGTTACCACTGATATCCATTTTTCTGGACCGTTACAACTAAGGCACCTGCAAGAAATGAGCTTATTCCTTTTTAAAAGGCCGACATCACACCTGTATTTTCCATTATATATATATATATATATATATATATATATATATATATATATATATATATATATATATATATATATAATCCGCCTAAATCCATCATTGCATATTGCAAAACTCACGATACCATCCACACTATCAGGATATCTATCGTCTACTGAAAAATTCCTAGATCCCGTACCATTTTAAAAGAAAGGACGTGAGGTTAATGAGTCTATAAGATATCCCCCCCGAACGGGTTCCCACCTTGTCGTGGCGGGGGGGCTTAGTAGCCGTGGCTTCGTCACCCGCGGTGAACAAAGAGGAACCCCTTGGCTGGCCCGTGGTGTAAGGCCGACCCGAGGTGGTCACTCCGAGTGGGCTCTTGAGCCCACTTCGGATGTGTGTAGGTGGGCTGCGGCGAGAGAGGTGCCCTCTCCCCCTACCGCTGCAGCCGAGGCGAAGTCGCGGGGGAAGAGGAGTGTTCGTAGGTATGCGCCACTTGCCCTATCCTCGGCGACTCTGACGGGGCTGCACCGTTGATGCGGTAGAGATGGGGCCGCGGGGAGAGGTGAGTTGGAGCCGTGAAGGCGTGCCTTGTGTTCCTGATGCGTCTTGGCTTAGAAGGAGAATGGGGAGTAGAAGTCTTCCCCCGAGGAGGGGCTGCCATGGGGGGCCAGCGCTGGTGGGGCCGCGGATGTGTGCGAAGTCCGACATAACCCGTCCTTGCCCCCGCGAGGCGGGTATGCGTAGGCATTTCCCCATGAAAAAAAGGGTCTATAAGATTTAGGGGTCTGTTTAGCCACTTTATAGTTGCAGTAAGTTAAATCGCTCCTTATGTTGTAATTGTATAATCTATTATTGTTCGCGGGTTAGGTGACCGCCACCCAAAATGCAGCGTTGACCAATTTTCACGGTTGCTTGTGTCCCTTTCATTTTCCACAATTTACTTTCGTCAAATTCTACAAGTATAATTTACTTTCGTCAAATTCTACCAGTCGTGACTAGAGGTACACGTGCTGATGAAACAAATGCCTCATTAAAAAGATCTTACCTTTGGCCACACGTCAATAAACTAGAACTTAAAACAAACATGAGAGTTTCGTAGTCTTCACGTGAGAATAGGCTTATTTCAGAGATCATACTCAAAGTTGGCAATGGAGATCTAACACAAAATAATGGAAGGATCAACCTAGACAATCAAAACCTTTGTGTTTAATAAATAACATTCAAGAGTTGGTCAACAGTGTCTATCCCGACATTGATAACATAAGTTGTAAGACTATGTCTTGGTTCAAAGAAAAAGCGATCCTGTCACCTACTAACGATCAGGTAGATAAGGTCAATAACTTGATTCTTTCAAAAATTGATGCACCGACGAAAATATACTACTCGGTCGACACTGTAGTCGATTTTGAAGAGGCTGTTCATTTTCCTACAGAATTTCTTAATTTTTTGAACCGGTCGGGACTCTCTCCACATAAACTGGTGTTGAAAGTAGTTCGTCCTGTTATTTTATTAAGGAACCTTAATCCACTAAAATTATGTAACGTTACGCGATTATTGATAAAGTCCCTTAAAACTTTCATAATAGAGTGTACAATACTTACCGGAAATGGTACTGGAGATGTTTTAATTCCCCGGATTCCTCTTATACCATCGGATTTACCGTTTCAATTTAAGCGCCTGCAATTTCCGGTAAAGCTATCTTTTGCAATGACGAATAATAAGTCACAAGGTCAAACATTCAACGTTGCAGGCTTAGATTTGAGCGTTGAGTGTTTTTCACACAGCCAGTTATATGTCGCGCTTTCGAGAATAACCTCTAAAAAAACATGTTTGTACTGTCTCATGAAAAATCAGCTGTAAATATTGTATACAAAGGTATCCTGTAGTATAGACTAATCATCATTAATCACTTCACACTGCCCCATATTAGTTTGGGGTCCATTGCACCCGTGCGAAGCCGGGGCGGGTCGCTAGTATTCTAATAAAGAATATGCCGACATCATGTACTGTTATGGTTTAGCTGACGGTAACGTTGCTGGGGCTCGAAGAGAATAACAACGTTGCTTTCCTGATCGCCAGCTTCCCCACGTTTCTGTCTTCGGAGCTACCTATCGAAGATTAAGTGAAAGCGGCAGTATTCACAGAAATTAAGTGGATACTGGCAGACCACGACCTTTTACACCTGACGATGAAGAAACAATTGTGCAACATTTTATTGACGACCCTTTTTATCCGACGATTTTATGGACGGATGAGTCCAAATTTGACCGAGATGGTATTACAAACAACCATAATTTTTATTACTGGGCACTGAAAGTGGACGCTAATACAAAAAAAAAACTTAAAGAAACAGCGTCACAGCGCAGATTTTCTTTGAATGTGTGGATGGATATTGTAAATGACAAACTTATTGGGCCTTATTTTATGCTACAAAATTTAAACAGGGAAATTTACGAAATTGTTTTGCGACATGATTTGGAAAACTTATTAGTAGATGTTCCAGAAGAAATTAAAAGTAATTTGATTTATCAGCATGACGGCTGTCCAGGTCACTTCCGGAGATCTGTACAAGAGTGGCTAAATAGTCCATACACACACAGGTGGATTGGGAGGGGAGGGCCAATTCCGTGGCCTGCGCGAAGACCTGATCTGACGCCACTATACTTCTACGTTTGGGGTCACATGAAGGACTTAGTCTACGTGACCCCAGTGAATTCTCTTGAAGAACTTCGAAGGGGTTTCTTAAATGCGGCAGAGCAGATTAGGGCTACAATATCTTCAAAAATAACGAAAACCGAAGTTAAAAGTTGTCGAAAATTGTCGACACAGCTAAAAATTGGTGTCACAACGAGTCGGTTTAGCAACAAAAGCAGCTACAAAAGCATTCATGTGCTGTTGTCGTTTTGGTTTTCGTCGTCCAACCATCCAGTAATAAAACTTTTGCAAAACATTACGATATATCGATATCAGGAAGATGCTGCTGCCCATCATCTGTTTCGACTTCCTACTGTCGCTTCTTACGACACCCACGGGATGATATGGGGTAGTGGATAGTCTTACACCGCCACTACACTACTCGAAACAGGTAATGCGCAGCAGCATCTTCCTGATAACAACTCAAAATAATAAAAAACTGCGGTTGTCAATCCACCTGCCAAGCGTGGCAACGATACCAAAACCCTCCTATGAGGCAATCTAATGGGGGAGGCCTATGTTCAGCACTTGACTTTTATAGGCTGTAATAGATGGATGGATATATCGATGTTGGTTAAAAATATCGATACGATATAATATATATCAATATTTTTTTTCTCTTGCTCATTAATAGCTGGGCGAACTAATAACATTAGTTTCTAAACATGTAGGCTAGGTATGGGAACCATCAATTCAGTCTAAATCTTTAGGTCAGAATAAAATATAATACACACAATTATTTGTAGGCAAATATTCTATTAGCAATAGCTGTATTTGTTTAATGCTACCTAAATTAGTCAGTACAAATATAAATATTTTGATTTATGTTTATTTTTGTATAGGTATTTTTGAATATGTCCCGTTCGTACTGTCCGATTTCGCTGTCATGGACGTTGGACATCAATACAATTTACTAAAAATGAAATTAGTTATTCATCTAACTTATATCTACCTTGTTCATTTTTATCCTCCTACCTACCTTTAATATACCTTGTTACGGTACACTGACCTAGTAGAGGTGAAGTGTCTTATTACAGAATCAAAAAAAGCCCAAATTAATGCAATTGAGGCAAATAACTGCAAGACCTCAACATACTGTAAGTTCATACTGCGTAGATCGGAACAAAAATTAATAATTTTTAATCTGGAGGTAACCGTGGTTAACTATGACATTGGGACGTCAAATACCTCAGTCCCCCCCGTGACCATGGGTGCTGTAAAGTACTCGAAACGTCGGGAATATAAAATAAGTTAATATACGCGATAAAATCCGTAAAACTAGTTTTATTTAAATGTGTAGTGTTCGCGTAAATATAAGAAATCATTATATATGTATGTAACTTCGATGTATCAATCTTGTACTTTTTTTACAAATGCTATTACTGTCGCTCTATTATGTTTGTTAGCACAAACATGCATGATTTAATTAAATTAATGTCCTCTTCCTTAGTCTGATCTTTCTGATCATAGTTTTATGGTAGCCTTTATAAGATGCAATAAATAACAATTGATCTTGAAGAATTAGTGAAGGGAGATCAGTAAGTACCATTTAGAAATATAATATAAAGATAATGTTTATTTTTTCCCCAAAATTACTTAATTACTGTTCCTTCTTCAAGTATTGAAAAAAAAAACTCAAATTAGTTGATTTAAGTATTAAAAAAAATCGTCTCTTTTTATCTTCATATAATACGGTTTATAAGTATAAAACTCGTGCATAAATTGTGACAGCAAAATATGTTTTTACTCTTAAGAAGTTATTATTCTATATAGTACCAAAAATATCAATAAATCTTATGTACAAAACAATGATGCCTATAAAATAAACAAATGTGTGTTATCGGGTTGCTAAGTATAGTTTTTCTTTATTCTCCGGTCGCGTAATAATTTTTTGGCCCTCTGACTCCCAAAAGTTTATCTCGGGTAGCTGAGTTTGCAAGTGACGCCGTAATGTTTACTCATGTATAAATAACATAAATATATTACGTGTGCGCTTCGATGCTCTCCGACTTCTCGTACAAAAAAGTAGCATACTATTTGCAATATTATGACACATTTGAATAATATAATAACTTAATTCATTTATCGCTATTATTAACGAAAACTTTTATTATTAGTAGTAGAAGTATTTGTAAAATTAAAAGTCTGTAATATTACAAATATTTTAAGAACTGAAGACGATATAATAATTTCATGACTATGATCTAGTATTCTAACTGGTATCGTTACATTATATTATGATCAATAAGTGTAGTCTTAGTTTTAATTAACTGTTATTTTATTAAATATAAAGTTAAGTATTTTTTTCTTTGGTAATGGACTCGTACTGTTGTACTTTTGCCAATGTTAAGTAATAAGAAATTATCATAATTTGTTTCAAAATTTCTTCCCAATATGTTGATGCGTCACATTGGGATGTTTCTGGGAGATTTTAACGGCAGCTTCAGCCTGCAGAGAGTCGATGAAGATAGTATCTCATGGCGTTAATATACATATTAACTTAAGGCTCACATCACCATCGGAGCTCTTGTTTCATCGTTCCCACTAATAGTTCACATGGGTTGACATTTAATACACGAAACTGCACCACGTTGATATATCAAATTTAACTTCAAACAATTATTCAATCAATGAAACAGGAGCAACAATTCACCGGTAGTCAAGTTCCCGCCAAAACTCTAAGTGAATCTTATCTATTATATAAGAGATTTCTACCTATGTATTGACTCATCACGAATATCTGGAACCATAAGAACAGATTTTACGAAATTCCACCTGTAAGGGGTTTGCGGGGGCGTTAATTTAAAAAAAAACATTTTTTTATAGGAGAGGGGGCAAACGAGCATGCGGCTCACCTGATGGTAAGTGACTACCGCCGCCCATGAACAACCGCAACACCAGGGGAATTGCAGATGCGTTGCCGGCCTTTTAGAAAGGAGTAGGCTCTTTTCTTGAAGGTCCCTAAGTCGTATCGGTCCGGAAAAATCGCTGGTGGTAATCGATTCCACAAGGAAATTGTGCGAGGAAGAAAACTTCTTCTAAATCGCACAGTGGTAGACCGCCTATCATCCAGGTGGTATGGATGGTATCGCGAGTTTTGTCGCAATGTGTGATGGTGAAATTGAGCGGCTGGAATTAGTCCGAACAATTCCACAGAGCACTCCCCGTAGTAGATGCGATAAAATACGCAAGTGAGTCAAGCCGATCGGAAAGAACTCGGTCGTCAACGATTCGAACCGCTCTGCGCTGGATGCGGTCAAGTGGAAGGAGCTGGCACTGGGGAGCCCCTGCCCAGAGATGGGAACAGTATTCCATGTGGGGCCGAACTTGCGCCTTGTAAAGTTGCAAGCGGTGTGCCGGCATGAAATACTGTCCCGCTCTGTTGAGCATAAACTTGGAGGCCAATTGGCCTTCTCTTCAAGTGACCACGAAACTGCACATTACTCGATATGTCGACACCGAGGATTCCGATACTGGCTAAGGCAACAAAGGGAGTGCCTTGAAACTGGGGAGATACGACAAAGGGGTTCTTTTGAGCGGTAAACGCGCAAACTTTTGTCTTCTGGGGATTGAACTGGACTAGATTTAGTCGTCCCCAATCCGAGACTTTGTTCAGCAAAGACTCGACTTCAGACACAAGTTTGTCCCGGTACTCGGCGACGTTTTCCCGAGAAATATTTGCACGGCCGGTATATAAGGCATCACCAATGCTGTCGTCTGCATAGCAATGAATGTTACCAGTTTGTAACATATCATTGATATGCAGGAGAAACAGCGTTGGTGATAGCACGCAGCCTTGTGGAACACCAGCGTTGATAGGCTTGTAATCAGAGCATGCACCGTCTACCACGACCTTGATGCTCCGATCAGCAAGGAAACTGGTGATCCAATTACACAATTTCTCGGGAAGTACATAGGAAGGGAGCTTCGAAAGAAACGATTTGTGCCAAACCCGATCGAAGGCCTTCGCTATGTCCAAACTAACGGCCAATGCCTCCCCCTTGGACTGTATGTAATACTGTCTCCGCCCATCTATGAGTCAGGTAGACCAGAAGATCACCAGCTGATCGACTTGGGCAAAATATTATTTTAGCATGTTAAAAATTACCAAGAACGGATTTTATGAAATTCCATACACAAAGGGCAGTGCGGGAACGTTAAAAAAATTCAAAAATGGCTCAACTGATTTTGGTGAAAACTTTTGTGTTTGTTTGAATGGGGTCCTAGATGGTTTAGATTCACAATTGAACCCGGTAGGTGGCGCTATTGTGGAGATCCCGAAATCACACGTGTGAAGCCGGGGCGGACCGTAACCCATTCGTGTTACACCCGTAATATTGCTGCAACGTGGCTCTACGACGTGATAAATAATTAATTTAGAGATAGAAAATATTTTATGCTCAACTATAAATCAACTACTGGTTGATAGACGGGACGTTGACAATAGTATGGTGATCGGAAATTCACGAAAATAAAAGGTAACAGCATGAACAGTGCGTAGAAAATGCTAACCGACATGCATTTTCTACTGTCAATCAAGTTCAAAGCCTGTCCCTTATACCGTTATCTTTCACATTTTCTCACGGTCACAGGTCAAAGATCTTTAAGATCAAAAGCCTTGCTTATAGCAAAAAATATCAACACAACTGGCACTTTCTTGTCTATGTTTTTATGATTGTTATCATAAACCTTTATCATATTCTTTTCCAAAACATTTTGAAAGAATAGGGACGATAGTTATTGGTAAGTTATTTAGTGCTATTTGTTTATTAACTTAGATTTACAAAACAGAATTACATCAAATCATGAACTTAATGGACATAGTAATTGCAAAAATTGCAATCTGGATGGTACTCCAAACCATGTGCAAACAAAATGTTTACAGATAAATTTAATATATTATTTATAATAATTAAGTTTAAAGAGAAAAAGTAATTAGTTTTCAACACTAATATATAGCGAATGAAGTTACTTAGTAAATTTTGAAAATTTAATATTTATACAAGCTTTATTTTAATGCCTTGACTGAATTATTTATAAAGTAAATCTAAAACAGTTTTTATTTAAATTGGTTAGTTTGTCATTAAATAAGTTAAGTTACATATATACGCCCCACTGCTGGGCACAGGCCTCCTCAAATTTCTGAGAGGGTTTTAAAGCAACTATATGTCCATTGCGTGTTGGTGAATTTCAATACTATGTTTTCGGAAAAAAAAGTCTTATTTTTCAGACATGCTGGTTTCCTCTCACGATGTTTTCCTTCACCGCCAATCAGCACTTAAAATTGCAATTAACAATTTCATTGGTGCCGGCGGGATCGAACCTGTATTTTTTGTATAGGATAAGGGTGACAAGCGACCACACAGTCCACCTGTTGCTAAGTTGTTGCTGTGGCCCATAGACATCTACATCAATCCTCGTTTGCGAATCAAAATGCAGATGCGTTGTCAGCCGTGAGGACTAAGATGGAATGCCTCTTTTCCAGTAAAAAGGGTCTCCGGTTCTCTACACTCACCATACGAAACACAACAGCATTAAGCTACTATTTTACGCTGGTATTCTGTGAGAGCGTGGTCCTTCCCCGGTCGAGCCGACTCATTCGTGCTACAACTATACAATTAATATAGCTGCAGCATGGCTCTACAACGTTAAAAACGTTGCTCACTCAAAGTTGCTCAAAGGGTTGCTCACGTACTGCGAAATTTACAGCAAGCACTTAGCCTCTGAGCTACCGCGGCTCTTTAAATATGACGATATTTTTGCTATTATTAATCAATAAATCATTGTAGAGGCGATACATTCTTACAAGGGGATTAAAATAGGACGTATTATTTCTATAAACTTGCAAGCTAAAAGTGTTTAAAAAGTATACCGACAATTGGGCTTAGTTTTATTTTAATATTGAATTAGGGGTTAGAGAATCAATAAGGGAATGAATAATTTTGAAAAGATAAGTGATGTCCTGATATTTACGCCAAGTTTCTACTTACATAATGTTAAACTTTTAAAATTAATTTTTACTGGAGGGAAAGTTTCTATTTAAATCATACATACCTACAGCACAGGATAGAAATAATTTTTTTTGTACACTTTCAATACAATCCTCGTGGACTGCATGAAGACTAAAATAATTGTTTTGTACTCTAAAATGGATTACGTGGATTTTTAAAAGTCTTAGCAGTTCTAAATATAAAACCAAGAAATTCCTTCATTTAGATATCACAGGCCATAGTGGCCTGTAACGTAAGCTCTTAATCAAGCAGTATTTCAAGTTCCTTACCTTTGGATTTTATATCAAGTATCTTTCCATTTATTTTATATTCAAAAGTAAATTTTCGCTTATTATAAAGATAAAATTTATATATATACTTTTGACTAAAAATTAAAGCTAAATGATAAGACGAAGCATTTTCTCGTATAAGAATGCATGTAATTTTGTTTAAACCATTTACGACGATACATGGGTTTCTAATTTCGACAAAAAATTAATAAATCTGTATATAACAGAAAAAAGCTTCAGATTATCTGCATGCAACAGACATGGACATGTTAGTTTGTCTACAAAGTCGTTATGAAAATTAATAAAAATAAAATAAATATAAACAATAGAATATCCACTACTCCATATCTTCTTGTGGGTGTCGTAAGAGGCTCCAGAGGGAAACATACCAGGAAACGGACAGCGGCGACTTCCTAATAAAAACTACAAAATATAAAAACTGCGGTTGCCAACCGCCAACTAAGCATGGCTACTGCGCCATATCCCCCTTTGCCTCAATTTATAGGGAGGCCTATGTTCAGCAGTGGACTTTGATAGGCCGAAATGATGAAGTGAATAAATATACGAGTATATTAACTAAGTATTGCCAACCGAATACTAGTGAAATATATTTTCATAACTCATAAGTGTTTTTATACAAACATATATGTTGCATAATTATATGCTGGTGGTAATTTTAGACAACGTTCAATACTAGCCGTAAAGTTAACCGGAAATTAATGTCTACTTTAAAATTGGTGAAATATTGCATGCCGTAAGCGCTAGCGCGCAGGTATGTTCTACTAGGGCCTAAAAATTAAGATTCCAACGTTTTGTTGCATGAAATCCTATCTAGCAATCATATTGTACATATGAGTGATATAAAAAGCACATTGTCAGAAAGATAAATGATTGTTGAACTTATTAATATTTTTTTTTAAATCGATTAATTGCTATTTTTACATAAAAGGGGTTTTAGTGGCTTATGGTGTGGATTTATCAAGTCCGCATGGCTTCGTAAACACGATAACTTTTGAAAATATCAATTGTTCAACTCAATCTATTTTTAAAACTCTTCATCTATCATGTGGGAAGCCATTGAATGTAAATGGCAGTTTAATTTTGTTTAGTTTAGTTATAATTAATTTTTTTCTGCTGCGAAATGTCGATATATTCGGTGTGTTAGCAGCCTTGTGTGAATTTGTTTTTTACTAAATAGAGACTGCGTCACTCAATCAGTTAGTTCGGCGTCAATCGCCGTCGTGAGTGGATACTGTATCGGTTGTACAGCGGCTCAAAAAGATCGCTGTACAAATACACAATATTCGAAAAACCAAATTTCTTACATACTTGATTATAACAATCATCAGAGATTTTTATTACAATATTTTAAAAGCACGGAATAAATAATAGTAGTACGTACTAAAAGTAAGTAGGATGTAATATTTATACTTAAATACGTCTTGGACTTTATGGAGTGATGATATGATGTTCATATGAGCATTATGAGTCGTGCACTTTTGGATTTTCCAAACTTTTTTTTTAAATTCATGTTTGACTTAAAATTATCGGAAAATTGGAAGTATAATAAGGTTATTAGTAAAAACTTGTGTGTATTTAAACTACTTTAAAAAATTCCGTATAATCATGTTATACGTAATTTTTTTAATGCGCTTAGGGCATGCCCAATTGGATTTACCAATATATATATATATATATATATATATATATATATATATATATTTTAATTTAGATATACATATGTCTTGGTATTTATATGTAATTGGCAATTGTTAGGTTCAGTGTATGTTCCCCTATAATGGAAAAGGCCTAAGTGCAGCGCACTTTTATAGGCTGACGAAGAAGAAGAAGAAGGTTCAGTGAATACAATTTTAAACAACACGCTTAAAAAGCATTAAAGAATGATTAGTTCGTTCATATTATTTACATTAATATCATAATATATTCTGGAATATCTATGACATATTTGACTTCACTGTGTTTGTACCATAATTCAGAATTATTGTAAAGGTACGCAAGTACATTTACGAAAATTAAGTAAATATCTTACTGACATGACAGATAGTAGCATGACAAGGGTCTATGTAACATAAGCCGTCATACTAAGGCCAACACAAATAACAACAATGGCGCACGAGAAATTATATCACGTTGTTTCTTAATAGCTATTTTATGTTATATTTTAATTCAATGGAAATTTCAACGAATAATTTTTGTTATATGGTATAACAGTTAAACGCGCACCATGTGCTCGTGTAGAGGAAACATAGAGAGGAAACCTGCGATGGTCAAAAATAAAATAATATATATAAAAAATAATATATAACCATGGCATGTTGTGAAGTCCACCAATACGACGATGGCGGACTATCTGCTTCGTAATCCTATCAGAAATGAGAGAAGGTATGTGGCCAGCCGTGGGACAACTATAGGTATCATTCATTCATTATTTCATCCCCCCCCCGCCCCCTTTGATTGCCTCATAAGGCATTATTTGTCATAGTTGACACGTTTGACAGGCTAATTGGTAACCGCAGTTTTTTTATATATTCAGCATATCCTGTTTCAGTTTCTCTCTGTCGGCTCGTCAGTTTTAGTTTTTAACTTTCATTTTATTAAAATGTTCGCACGCACGTATACGTATGCACGCACGTAGGCAAACAAGCAGGCACGCTCGCACTCGTGCACGTTCATATTTTATTTTACTAATATATATTTGGTTTTTTATGCGACTTGTTTACCTTAAATATTTTCCTTCTATTTTTTTCGATTTGTCAAAGTTACTTTGACAATGTCAATTAGTGTCAACTACCTAAAGTATACTATGATATTAGGGATACAAATGTACAATAAAAATGAGGTTATTAGCACGGTACTTTTACGGCAATTCACCAATCTTCAAAGCTACATTATTAATCACGTACTTTCTATGCCCTGAGTTAGGTAGGCAAATGCAAATAGTTTATGGATAATGTATTTGTGTTATGTAATATGAATCTATCCTGTAGAGTCATATTGCATCATATTTTATTAACATTATATTAACAGTGACATTTTTAACTCAAATCGGTGTCCAGCTAGATTACATTTTAATTCTTTGAGTCAATTAATTTTTGAATTATACGAACAGTCGTAAGTAACTTAGCTTTTCAAGAATAAAAATAACATTTTAAAGTTTAATTTTCCTGTTAATTCATGATTCCACGTTTTCTAAGTTTTTCACTTTCTGCGTCAAATGCAGCATAACTGATTTACCTTGGTATCCTGTCTCCGTTTGCCTGTCACAAGCTTTAATCAAAGGTCTAAAAGGCATATTATAGATTACTAGTTTATTAGTTTATTAATTTTGGTCAGAGCTACGTAGAATGGGCTTACTGTATTTTGAAATGTTGCAGTATTTTAGGGTTTTGATGTAATTTTATAAATAAAGGGATACTAAGCAACTGTTGGTATCCAGCTACTTTCTCTATTGAATTCCTTTTAAATAAAAACCACCTTAGATTTTTATTTAAAAGACCATATTATATATTCTGTAAATATGTTTCATAAGTAATCACAGTTCACTACTAAAAAAATATGAAATTTTCTCCATAATCCTCTAAATTTTTACAACGACAGGATTATGTTTTTATAATAAAAATCTTAAATTTGTAAATAAAATACGAAACAACAGAAACCCTCGAGCAAATATAAATGTCAACAGTTCGGTTACAAACTGAATCAGAAAAATTAAAGTCAGGGTCTTAGGTTTATTTAAGTCATAAGAACCGATAGCTACTTCAAGCAAAAGTATCGGCCTTTGTTATATCCTTTCAATCAGTACCAGCTCCTTAAGTGATTATTACGAAAAGCCCGTGCCTTTAGTATACTGGTACCATTTAATTACATTTCCTATCTCTTTCAAAAATCCTCTTGGTACTTTTTCTGTGCTACTGTTCAATTGTGAGTTACAAAATGATACACTAATAAAAAATTTAAAGTTTTTAAGATTAACAGATTTTAATTTATTTTGTATTTCAAATAAAATCAATGGATACTTTTATATTATTTATTTACTATGTCACTTCAAACGGTAATGTGGGACGCTTCCTGTGCCTGAGTTTTCGCTATATTCAGCAATTTTTTGTTTGAAAGTGGTGATTTTAACATCCTCATGTATGTATATGTTACTAACGTGGTAGGTGAATAGGCTGATGTATAGCATGACTTAATATTAAAGTTGCTATTACAAGCAGTACCCCAGAAGTGGATTCCATACATCCAAATTAGTTTTATGATGGTCTTGTAAATAGCTACTTTGCTTTCATGGGACAGGCTTGATTGACGACCTATCAATTAGTTAGCTGGATTCTCGTGTACTGATAGGAAAACTGTGTCATATATACAAATAAATAAAATTGAAGTGTCTGTTTGTAATGTTAAAATAATCGCTTTTTAGTAATCTATACAAATAAATAAAATTGAAGTGTCTGCTGTCTTTTGTAATGTTAAAATAACAGCTTTTTACTAATCTATACAAATAAATAAAATTGAAGTGTCTGCTGTCTGTTTGTAATGTTAAAATAACAGCTTTTTTCTAATCTATACAAATAAATAAAATTGAAGTGTCCGCTGTCTGTTTGTAATGTTAAAATAACAGCTTTTTACTAATCTATACAAATAATAAATAAAATTGAAGTGTCTGCTGTCTGTTTGTAATTTTAAAATAACAGTTTTTTACTAAATGCATATGAAAGTATATACGGTACTAATAACAAAATAACAATTTTTGTCTGTTTGTTCCGGCTTATCTCCGAAACGGCTGGACCGATTTTGGCGGGACTTTCACTGGCAGATAGCTGATATTATAAGGAGTAACTTAGGATACTTTTAATTTAGAAAAATAATTATGGTTCCACGCAAACAAATTAAAACTCATGAAATCGTAATAAATTCCACGCGAGCGAAGTCGCGGGGGACAGCTAGTCTGAAAATATAAATTGTAGAATGATTCAGTATGGGACCACTGAGAGGATTTCCTATAAGGTGGTGATTCTATTATTAGATTTCACCTTGAAACATCTCCCATAGATGTATGATCGTAAGATCGGAAAGTAGGAGTGGGGCAGTAGCTATTTACGCTTGTAAATGAGTCATTCGTGTTCTGTTAAATGCGTGGCTGATTTCTAGGAAGATAGCGTACGACTTATAGTGTCCAAAATACAGTGTATCTGTTCGATAGTTCAATATTGGTTTTGAAAGCCAAACAGGTGACGAGGAATAACTTTCGAAAAACATGTGCGCATCCTGTTAAGCAGTTTTTAGGATCTTACCCAATGCTGAGAGAAGGCTCATCGGTCTATAAGAGCGTACTTCATAGAGTGGTTTGCCTGGTTTGATTTAACCTGCGCAATTTTCCACTGAGCGTGATAGATTGCTAGCCTTAAGCAGGCATTTTAAATAGCTTTTAAATGAATCACTCCGTTTTTAGGCAGATATTCTTCTACGTCTATATGACTGAGTACTACTGGTACTGGTAGAGCAACATTGCAGCTGTATTATGGTTGTATCATATATAGGTTGTCTCGACCGGGGAAAGACCACGCTCTTACGAAATACCGGCGTAAAATAGCTTCGTTTAATGAGTGTAGAAAACCGGAGACCCTTTTTACTGATAACGAGGCATTTTATCTTAATGATCAGGGGTGAAAATATTTTTTTATTGTTCTCTCTTTCTCTTTGAATAGAGATAGATATTGGTTGCTCTATTGGGCACAATATACCTTAACACTAGAAATAGACTGAGTGTTCGTTTGTTACACTTCTTCTATATTAAAAAACTTTTAATCTGACTTTGATTCGTTCAGCACGGCTACGATTAGATGTATATATCTTATAATATGACATGGTGGTCGAGTTTCTTAGTTCAAGAATACACTCTTCTTACTCAATCTAATAATGTCTGTTAATTTTTTTTAATAAATTTTATTGTAATATACGTTTACCATAAACGCAAGTAATCTTTCTGATATATCGATAAAATCATAATTTAATTCTTTGTATTACATAAAATAAAATCACAACCTTTTAAAAACACATATATACTATTTTAGTGATTGCGTTCGCTCGTGTTAACCTGTAGCTTAAGTTATCTAACCACAAAGATTAAATAAATAAATACATATTGAATAGAGGCACAAATTCATTAGCACTGCATAAAGTTCAAGTCAAACTGTCAAAAGAAAAAAGTGTATTTATTATGGTGTATGATTAGTGATTACGTATCAGCTTGTGCCGTTTATGCACTGAGAAAAATTTGTTATATTAAATCCTTTGTATATTTTAGCCTATATTATCATTATCACGATATCTATAAGATGAATATTAAGTAATGTTATCAGTTTCTTTATATGTTATCTATATAAAAAATTAAACACCCATGTATACTAAATAATCTCTATACATGAACTGATATTATTGAAGTATAGTATATTGTATGCATCATAGACTTACTTAGTTATATAGTTATAGTTGATATTATTTGACAGATTATTTTTATCCGCATTTCATCATCATTAATCATTACAGCCTATCAAAAGTCCAGTGCTGTACATAAGCCTCCCCATAGATTGCCTCATATAGAAAGATATTTACTACAGCCACAGCCACAGTTTTTTTATTTTTTATTGTATTGGGAGGACGCTGCTGCCCATCCCTTGGTTTGTGTGCCTTTGCCGCCTCTTACGACGCCCACGGAAAGATATGGGTCAGTAGACATCCACACGATTGAAAACCTTCATATTATTGAGATCGTAACTGATTTAAATCTTTATATATAAAATTACGTGTTACATTGTTGTCCGCGATGAACTCGAAAACCACTCAACCGATTTTAATTAAATTTTGTAAATGTGTATTGCTTGCTCCAACTTGAGAGATAGGATAGTTTTTATCCTGATAAGTGACTCTCAATATTTTTTATTGCGAATTTTAAAAAAATGCAGGAAAAGGCGTCGTCGGAAAGGGCAGAACAAAGTCTGCCTGCCCAGATATTAAAATATAACCGGTACATGCATGTTCTGGTATTTGATAATATCATGATAATATTGGGAACATTACATCGTTTATTATAAACAATTTACAAAAAAAAAATACATTCTGTAATAAATGAAATTCAAAGTCTGACAAGTGTACTTAAGTCAGCGTATCCTAGATAGGGACCTGTTTTCAAAGTAATAGATTACAGTTTCACTCCGTGCGACCGTTGTCAAAGGACAGCTGGGAAACTGTCGCTATCCTCGAGATGAAAATAATTTAAATCTATTCTTCATTAAGCTTATTCTTATAAAAATATTTTTATCGTTAATATAAATATGAAATTATAATAATATGTTAATATTTAAATATATAGAAATGTAATATCATCAATATCCTAATGATTAATCAATGTTAATTTATTGTAAATTCAAAATGTAAATTAAAAAAGTAAATCTTCTGAACGACTTGAACGATTGAGTTCATGTTCATAAAATATATATACACACACGCACACACGCACACACACACACACACATACATACACATACACACACATGCGCGAACGCGCGCGCACGCGCACGCACGCACGCACGCTTGCACGTACGCACGCTAGCAAGAATACAAGAATTATTATTATAAAATTTCACAACCATTTGTAAAATTCTAATATTAGATGAGTGAATGATAGAGGTGATTGGGGAACTCGCAATTCTCACGACACCCATGTAACATCTCACGGAGGAAGGAGTGCCTGAAAACCAGCGCTTCATGGGATCTTAGTCTGAGTCACCTCCGATTGCCTAAATTTAATTAAGATGAGGTACTTAGTTTATAATATGTACATATGTTTTTTTAGTGTGACAATAAAATGATATTTATTTATTATCATAAAAATGTATCATTTTGGTCCTTATGCACTATAAAATTCACAAAATAATGTCTGCTTTGTTACAAAAAAAGAAAATCACGAAATCTGAAACCTATAGGTGTATTGTAGGTCGAGTTATTTATTAATTTAATATTGTCATCTCACTACATACCGTAAAATATACTAACGTCTGCCATGTCAGATTTTTAAATATATAATAATAATTTACAATAACTTGTAAATTAAGTATAATATTTTTTAATCATGAACTTTTAGTATATATAGACATTATTTACCCGGCTATAGTTTTTTCGATCTGTGGTATGTCCCCCCCGTGACTATGGGTTGCTGTAAAGCACCCGAAACGTCGGGAATTAAAATAAGTAAACTAAACGCGATTAAATCCGTAAAAATAGTTTCATTCAATGTGTAGTGTTCGCGTAAATATAAGAAATATTACGACTATAGTTTTATTGGGTGGTAGGGCCACTTTTCTACCTAGAAGTACGTATCACGCTCTTACCTATTTCTGCCGCCAAAGAGCAGTGCTTGACAAAGGATCTGTAGCCTTTTCCGTTTGAAGTTAGCTGCAAGTGGACTGCAGTAGCCACTTACTTCAGTTTTATTTTTAAACTAAAAATTGTAACTAGATCTGCAATCTTTCTACGGCTTCTCTTATTATCTTTCCTTGTTCATTTTATTTCTTAAATAAAGGCAGTGATTTTTTTTCTTACAGTAAACATTTTTACACGATCTGTAATGTTGCAGATACGCTGTAGGTTCACATGTGTATTATTGTCCCCTATTCTTTCTTTGTACTCAGGGGAGAGTAGTCTCTTCCTTACAAACCACAAATTTGAAAATACGGCATACTAGCTGGTTGGGTATTCCCACGGGTGGAGATCGCGATTTTCGTAACGAACTTCCCTCATAAATCTACGCCTTACATGATGCTTGTTTGCATAATGTAAAACTTATTTAGTATGTGTGTGATATCCCTTAGCTTTATACTTACCTGTAGCTTTTGTTTTATTTTGACAAGTTACTACAATATTTTGTATGATATAAAAATGTTTATTTGCATTTTTTATTTTCAACTTACATTTACAGAGAAAAGTGAAAAAAATATGTATAGTTATGAAGATTATGACCACAAATTGTACATAGTTAGTTATTTGTACATATATTTTAATTATACTATCATGTCATAATTATAGTAATAATTTATACAAAAGTCAAACTTTAACCTATTCTTTATAAAGCTATACTCTACATTTTATTTCAAGCTTTAGGTAATTATACCTGTGTATTAACATAGTGATGTTATTTTATATGCCAATTATTCCAGTAGCCAAATCATTTAATCAGTTTTACCATAGTACGTCAATTATTTTTTAATGAGCCACAATTTTTATTACTAATTACCGCCACGGATGATTCATGAGGTGTTTGAATAAAAAAAAACATAAATAATTAATTAAATGATAAGGGTCGCTCGGATTAACTGTGATATCGTTTTAGACGTAACCTCAGTCATTAAATTTTAATAAAACAGCACGAATTAATAACGTCAGAAACTTAAAATACGTTAAAATTCACCGCCGTAAAATACAAATAATTAAATGAAACTAATTTTTACGGATTATATCGCGTTTAATTTTACTTTTTAATTTTAATTTTTAATTATAATATTTTAAATGTAATAATATGTTTAATTTTTAAACCACCTTAATTCCATAAACTCTAAAATACAATTCACAATGGAGTTAGAGGCAAACAATTCTTTAGCTTTCCTAGATGTTTTAGTCATCCGAAATCCTGATAACACTATTGGTCACACTGTGTATAGGAAAAAGACTCATACCAACCGACATTTAAATGGTGAATCGCACCATCATCCATCACAGTTAGCTACCGTGGGAAAATCTTTGTTTCAGAGAGCACGAGGTCTGTGACAGAAAACATCTGGCCGCCGAGCTTCCAGCACGTCGAGCAAGTACTGCAAGGCAACAAGCTTCGGGTCCCGCGCCTACGTCACAGTGACCGAGTGAAGCCGGCCACAGTCGAGCGTGTGCCTGCTGTACTACCGTATGTCAGAGAGTCAGACAATGTTGGCTACATCTTGAAGCGAGCTTCCATTAAAACATACTTCAAGCCGCTGAAGAAGATTAGTCAATTTTACCATCCGTCAAGTGTCATATCCTCTACAAGATGCAGGTGTACAAGCTGGATTGTGAATGGTCTCTTACATAGGACAAACAAAAGATCTATAAAAACCCGCGTAAAGAATATATAGCTGACTTGAAGTACAACGTATCAGGAAGTCTGCAGTTTGTGAACATGTTCAAGATCGTCCCCGTCATTACATTAGATTTGATAGAACACAAATATTTGCAAAAGAACACCGATTCCTACCTAGGATGATTATGAGGCTATTGAAATTATTAAACATCCTAATTTCAATAGAGAAGATTGATGGTGCTGCCATCTGCTTGGGATCCTATAATTATTAAAATTAAATCCAAACCCAAGTATACCACTGCTAGACTTCAAGATACTGTAAGCTCATTCTGCTTAGATCGAACCAAAATTAATATTAAAAACTGAAGGTAGCCGGGCTAACTATGACATTAGGACGTCAAACACCTCAGTCCCCCTCGTGACCATGGGTGCTGTAAAGCACCCGAAACGTCGGGAATTAAAAAGTAAAATTAAACGCGATATAATCCGTAAAAAAAAAATTAGTTTTATTTAATGTGTAGTCTTCGCGTAAATATAAGAAAACATTATACAAATAATTATCATAATGATAAGAAATGTTTTTTGTTAATATTATCGCATAGTTAAAAAAAATCTACATTACTTTACCCAAAATAGCAGACATATTATATCAAATATTCACAAATTTCCGTAAAGTAAATATGCGACAAAAAGATGATAGACAAATAAACTACATATTGTTTGACATTGATATTGATATCGTCTTCAGTTTTAATATTTTTATATTATTCCATGTATTATGCCTTTCCCACTTTTATAAACTAAATAACGGCAGTGAGTGGAATGAGAGCACAACTTCTGAAAACGGGTGGAAAAACCGATCGTTGCGCTAGCAGGAAATACCAGAATAATTATGTTTAGTAATCCACCATAAAACTATGGTCGTAGTTTGAGTTATTTTACACAAGCAAAATAAAGTAGACATAATATTTTATAATTATCTCCTGAAGAAATGTAATATAAGTATATATAGAAAATGAATGCCTCAAAATACCATTTATTTTTATAGGTGGTAGAGCCACGCTGCAGCTATATTATGGTTGTAGCACGAATGGGTCGGCTCGACTGGAGTAGGACCACGCTCTCACAGAATACCAGCGTAAAATAGCTGCTGCTGTGTTTCGTATGGTGAGTGTAGAGAACCGAAAACCCTTTTTACTGGAAACGAGGCATTCTACCTTAGTCCTCAGGGGTGACAACGCATCTGCATTTTGATTCTTAATTGAGGATAAATGTAGATGTCTATGGGCCACAGCATCCACTTACCATCAGATAGACTGTGTTCTCGTTTGTCACCCTATTATATATAAAAAAAAAAACAATATAACGATAGTTTCACCATTTGGTTAAAAGCAGCAAGGAAAATTTAGCAATTCCTTTTCGCTTACAACTTAAGAGGATTATGATATGACAACGGTTTCGTTTGACACTAGTCTTGAAAATGAGTGCTCACAAAGTCATAAGCACAATACTGTCAGAATTTAAAAATATTAAAAATATATTATCCACTAGCTGTTCCCCACGACTTCGCCTGCGTGGAATTTATTGCGATTGGATTTCATGGGTTTTATTTTTTTTGATCGGAACCCTAATAATTTTCCTATAATAAAAGTAGTTGTAAGAAGTAACTTAGGTTACTTCTTATAATATCAGCTATCTGCCAGTGAAAGTCCCATCCAAATCAGTTCAGGTTTTTGCGTGATGCGTGTTCAGACAGACGTCGTGTTAGAGTTTTAGTATAGTACTAGCTGCAAAACCCGGCGTTGCCGGGTCAAAATACATCGCACACTTAATGGTTATAAAATCAGTTTTTCTATCTTATATATGTACATATGTACACAAATCTTTGTACCATTAAATGTATGTTGTATATAGAGTATACGAAATGGACTGATTAATTAACTTATTAAAATAATTAAAGATGTGAGTGGATGAAGGTGATAAGTCACAATCGCAATTTTGAGTAAATCAAGATTAAAGTTTTACTTTTGGTTTTTGAGCTAAGGCGCTTCGAAACTAATTTTTGTACTAAACTATGATGCAAAGTTGTGTAAATAACCGTAACTAATAATGGCATAATAGTAATTAAACACATGGTATATTTTTTATTATATAATTTGAAAAAAAAAACTGAACATAACTCCTTCTCCCATGAACAAAAGTAAAGTTTTCTGCACATTTAGCTATTTAAAATAAAGTGTTGAGTAGGAGTATAGGTAAACATTGTCTCATTTTCTCTTATATCTAAATAATATCAATAAAAACGTAAAGTAGTAGCAGATATCACTTAGTCTTGTGTGCAATGTCTTAGCTATAATAAAAGTATTATACTCTTGGTTTGGATTAAAATCGACTCATAAAAGTAGCGATATTCTAGTTTCACATATTTATGTTGATTTCGGAGATTCTCTTTTTTTTCCACTGATACAGTACCATACTTTCCGTTCATACGTGGAACTTTTACATCAAAGGGCACCTGAGCATCTAATTTTTTTTAAATGTTCACCATTTTAAAGGGTGTCATTTCATCGTGTCTCTCTCATAGATAGGAACCGTGCTCGTCCACGCGTATCCATTTAATTCCATCTCTAAACCTTGTTTTTTAGGGTTCCGTACCCGAAGGTTAACTAACGGAACCCTATTACTAAGCCTTCGCTGTCCGTCCGTCTGTCTGTCAGCGGGCTGTATCTCATGATCCGTAATAGGTAGACAGTTGAAATTTTCACAGAATGTGTATTTCTATTGCCACTATAACAAAAAATAAAAATAAATTAAAATTTAAAGGGGCTCCCTTACTAAAAACGTGTATTACGATGGTACGGAACCCTTCATGTGAAAGTCCGACTGGTACTTGGCTGGTTTTTCATTACTGACATCTTTTTTCCTGTTAATGAAATTAAGTTTCGTCTGTGGGTCACCAATTTTTCTGAAATGTTCGGTCATATATATCCAATATTACTACGAAAAGCTTTGGATATGATGCTCCGGTATTGGTCAGGAACATAAATTGTATCATGTTTCCTAAGGACTTTTTCTATCCTGCCAAAATCACGATTCGAAACTAAATAAAAATGACCAACTTCAGGAATCTTCCGATCCATTACTTTGAAACATCCTTTTCATCATCATCATTACAGCTCTTCACAAGTCCACTGCTAAACATGGGCCTCCCCCAAGGAATGCCACGAAGCACGGTTCTGAGCCACCTGCAACCATCGACTTACTGCATATTGTCATTCCATCTAGTAGGAGGCAGCCCTACACTTCGCCTTCTGGTACGAAACTGCCACGCGAGAACCTTTCTTCCCCATCGGTTGTTGGTTCTTCAAGCTATATGGCCGGCCCATTGCCACTTCAGCCTACTAATCCGTTGGGCTATGTCGGTTCTTCTGGTTCTACTGCGGATATCGCCGTTTTTATGTCTGTCACGCAGAGAAACGCCGAGCATAGCCCTCTCTACAGCTCGCTGAGCGACCTTGAGCTTTCTCATACGGCCAGAAGTGAAGGACCACGTCTCAAATCCATAGGTCTGCAGAGGGGTGTAAGACAGGGTGACGTAATATTCCCGAAACTCTTCACCGCTTCATTGGAAGATGTTTTCAAGCTACTGGACTAGAAAGGATACGGTATTAAAGTCAATGCCGAGTACATCACTCACCTTTGATTTGACGATATAGTCCTTATGGCAGAATCGCTGGAGGACCTAAGCACTATGCTCAACGGCCTCAATAGTGTCACATAAATGTGTTATGTATGTCACATAACACCTTCATTCACTGAAAGGTGACTTTGCATCATTTGACTATCGTAAGCTGAGTGGATATGTGTAGACATAACACCTTCTTCCATGATAGAAAAACAAAGTTGTTACTTTATTAATCTGGAAGGAGGTGATATGGGCCCATACCTCTTTATCCAGTGCCATTTTCAAACGTAACTGAACATAACACCTTTATCAACATTCTATTTTCAAATTGTACCTTCATCTACGCAAAAAATCATCAAAACCCGAAAATGCGACATGTAACCTTCATCCACTCACGTCTTCTATATGAACCAATTCCAAAGTAATTTGTTTAAATAAAAAAAATATGTTTTATTGAATATATAAATAAATACATATTTAAGTTTTATAAACGATTATATTCTTTCAATTTTTGTTTACAACAGTTGCTTATAAACTGCATTTGTTGTTTTATTATTTGGACTGTAAACGAACAATCTTCGTTGTGACCCAACTCTTGAGCATGCGACGTACAATTGACCGTCTGAAAAGCATGATTGTCACAAATTAACGCCACAATATTAGAATGTTTGGCCCTGTGCTTTATTACTATAAGTCAACTTGACTGGGAATTGTAATCGCTTAAAATTGATAGGTAATGCAGATGATATTAAAGGTACTCGCGGTATAAATACCGTTTGTCCTTTTTCTTTACCCGTTATTATACTGGTCTCGATGATGTTATTCTGTAGTTGTTTGATGCAGTCTTGTACCATTACATAGTTTCGGCAAGTTGAGATTTCGTAGTAAAATGATTGGTGAACCAACTATCACTGATCTCCAAAACATGTCGTACCACGAAGAGTTGTTTTCCACTCTAAAATTATTTATGATGATTATATTTTATAGATGAAAATTATGGCCAAATCGTACTGACAAATGAATTGTACAATGTTGTTGAGACATCTGAACATTTTATAAATTAAGTATACCCGAATGTTGTGGATAATTACATTAATTCAGAATGGTTATGCGAAAGAATTATTTTAGACGAAATCAACAGCACTATTCAAGAAATTATTCCGGAAGAAGAGAAAACTTACATGTCGATCGATAAAATGACTGATGAAGATGAAAACTTCAATTCCCCAACCGAATTTTTAAATTCGTTGAATGTACCAGGAATGCCATTACACTGTCTTAAATTGAAAGTTGCTTCGCCAATCATTTTACTACGAAATCTGAACTCGCCGAAACTGTGTAATGGTACCAGACTCTGCATCAAACAACTACAGAATAACATCATCGAGGCCAGTATAATAACGAGTAAAGAAAAAGGACAAACGGTATTTATACCGCGAATACCTTTAACATCATCTGATTACCTCTCAATTTTAAGCGATTACAATTCCCAGTCAATTGGCTTATAGTATGACCATCAATAAAGCACAGGGCCAAACATTCCAATATTGTGGCGTTAATTTTAGACAATCATGCTTTTCAGACGGTCAATTGTACGTTGCATGCTCAAGAGTTGGGTCACCTTGAAGATTGTTCATTTACAGTCCAAATAATAAAACAACAAATGTAGTACACAACGTGTTACAAAATACCCCGTAAAAAATATAATTAATTATCAAAGCCAAAAATTTTGTCAACAGAACAGAAAGGCCTACGTACGTATTTTACCAAATAATTGTCTACTTTAATAGTTTTTCTATTTTTAATTCATAAATGTTTGCTACCTCAATACAAGGATGTCATTATACTCAAGTACTGGCTTCAAAAAATGTCAAGTTGAAAAAAAAAATATGTTGTCAATTTCAAATCTGCTAATCGATATCCTACAACTGTTTGGATTTTTTTTACCCTCCGATTTTGCACCCAGGAGGAACTTCTGCGAGTGGTACCTCAGGCAGTTAGAGGAAAACCCTAATTACGTAAACTATGTTCTTTGGACGGACGAGGCAACATTCACGAGATCAGGACTTTGAAATATGCATAACGATCACGTTTGGGCTGGCGTGAATCCACATGCTTCACGGCAGGGCAGATTTCAACACCAGTGGCGGCTGATTGTGTGGGCTGGCTTTTATGACGGCATGTCATCGGTCCCGTCATTATGCCATCACGTCTGAACGGTAGTAGCAACTATTTAACGTTTTTACAAACTGAATTCGAAGAGGCGATTGACGACTTTCCTGTGGCTGACTGGGATTACTTTGAAAACCAAATAAATATGGTGTTTCAGCATGATGGAGCTCCGGCACATTTTGCTCGCAACGTACGAGAACATCTTAACGTTCGCTTTCCGCGAGGATGAATCGGCCGCGGGGGACCGGTGCTATGGCCTGCTCGTTCTCCGGACCTCACACCCTTGGACTTCTTTTTGTGGGGTTATGTGAAGGACAGAGTGTATTTCTCCGATTTCCCAACGGTTACCGAGACGGAACAGCGTCTTAGATCGGTTTTCGCATCAATAACACCGACGATGGTGCGAAATGCCACACAAGCCATATCACGACGAGCGAGGTTGTGTATTGAGCAAGGCGGAGCTCACTTTGAGCCGTTTCTGTAAATTTGACGTTAATTATGAAAAAGTAAGTGTTCGTTTAGGTTGTTTCGTTAGGTTAGGACTTTTAAAATTTTTGTTGTTCCGCGAATTAGGTAGAAATGTAGGTACATTCTGCGTAGCTTACTCTTAAATTTTACTGAAATAGGGTTTGCACATCAGTAAAATAATTTTTTTGGGGTATGTTATACAGCGTTACTACGGTTTTTAAATATTGTGAATGGACTAGTTATGAGGCCCCATTTAACCTCCTTTCGGCTTTGCGGATAGTTTTGTAACACCCAAATTGAAAAAATATAATTGTTTATAAAACTGTAAATATACATATATGTATATATTCAATCAAACATATTTTTTTATTTAAACAAACTACTTTGGAATTTGATTTATAATATTTTAATAAGTTAACTAATCAGTCGATTTCGTATACACTATATACAACGTACATTTAATGGTACAAAGATTTGTATAAATATATAAGATAGTAAAACTGATTTTATAACCATTAATTGTGCGATGTATTTTGACCCGGGCAACGCCGGGTTTTGCTGCTAGTACTAAAATAAAACTCTAACACGACGTCTGTCTGAACACGCATCACGCAAAAACCTGTGAACCGATTTAGATGGGACTTTCACTGGCAGATAGCTGATGTTATAAGGAGTAACTTAGGGTACCAGTGTTATAGAAGCTCAATACAACATTGTTCAGAGAAACGAAGCCATTATGAATAAGCAGCTTGAATTAGTTCAGAGGTATCTACAAAGTGTTTCCTTCGCTACCAACAGTCTGGAAAAAGTAACTAACAACGAATTACACATCTTATCATCATCCATGTCAGCCATGATTATCATCTCTAACGTCCGACAAACACAAGAAAGTGTGAATGACACCATGACATACCTAGCACATGGTCATATGGGCGCACATTTATTGTCTCCAGAACAATTTAAGGAGCAGGTGAACATCATATATAGACACATACCAAACGACCTGACTTTACCTGCCGACAAGCATAATTTTAAGGAATTATACAAGTTGATGAAAACAAGTGGTGACATTGGCTCCTCTTACCTGATCATTGAAATCAAGATTCCACTGGTGAATAAGGAAACCTTTGAGCTGGACAAAGTTATTAGTCTTCCTCGGCAGAACTACATCGTGCAATTCATCACAACCTATATCGCATTCAATCTACAAAAGGACCTGCTCCTCACTCTAACAGAATCAGAGGTTCGAAATTGTATCCATACACAGACAAATAAATTATTATGCTCTATAGATAAACTGATTTATGAGTTACAAATGACACAATCAATTTGTAGCTTGAAAATACATAATAAAACAATGTGCAGTACAAGGAAGGCGCCGTGTCGCGAGCGATGGGTTAAAGTTGTATTGCGATAACAAGTGGCTATTCTCTTGCTGTGGGAGATATACAGTGCGTTTTGAATCGACACTGGAATTATAATGAAGTTACTGACCGGGAATGGCTTACTATATATCGGTACTATATATAAGATTGTACAATAAAGAGTGACACCTTTTCTATATTTGGTCACAACAACTACTTGAGCCAAGTCAAAGTTCAAGGGAACATATCAGACACTTCGGTACTGAATTCCATTATCAATAATTCCGACTTCGAGTAGTTTATTCCCGAAGACCATGAAGATGAGTGGCGTCGAATGAGGACTCACATCACAAACCTCAAACAAGAAAACGCACCATTCAGCGTACATGACGTACACCAATACTCAGTTATGTATTCAATACTGGGACTGATTGTTATAGCGAGATGTGTTCATGTGATCATGCGATGTCGCAGAAGCAAGGGAGCACTGAACTTGGCTGTGACGAACAACCCTACGAACTCAATCCCGATGGCGGCGGTAAGGGGCGGAGACCAAGAAGCTGCCACACCCCTGAGGATCCGTGCGACTGGACATTCCATCACAAGTGTAGTGCAGTGATGAAATATTTAAGGATTTATATTATTTTACTTTGTTATCTTTATTTTAGATTGTTATATTCTTGTTGTTGTGTACTTACTTCTTAGTTTCCTACTTTGAGTCGGCAGGATGTACGGGCTACCGCACAATAGTTAATAAAACATGCATTACTCATTAATTTAGGTCACTTAGAAACAATATTATTTGTTAATTACGACCACATGTATAACTTCCGTATTCTGCTTATACATCATTTTTATAATAATTATATAAAGTATATGCCTTTACAAAAAATCAGTGTTAGAACGACTTTCATTGGGTTTGTTTCTTACATTAACTTTCCCTTACATCTCGTTTTGCACTCATCTTATAAACTGTAGACACACTACAGCTGTGGTGTTATTAGCAAGTAAGTTATTCTATGAATTATTTATTAGAGTCGTTTCAGTTAGTCGAATAATGTCTAAGTGTTACTAAAAACGGTGTGTCCTAAGATGCTTCCTTAATCATCTAAAAATTACTGCGGAAGTATATTTTAAATTGAAGTATATTTAAAATATCATATAGTATGATTAAATAAAAATATTCACGCCAAATGATTTATTTAATATGATAATTTTCAACCACAAGTGCGGCATAAAATATAAGATAAAAGTTTAATTTAATAGCAAATAAATGTTACAATCCTCATTTTTAGTCATGTAGAGGCTAAATTTTAGTGTAATAAATCAAAAGAATTTTTTTTCGTGTAAAATTATTCTTTATTCTTTATATAAAAAACGTAACCTCCACACTAGGATTTTCTCCTGTATCGTGGGGCAGTTTACAAACATAAATTGCACAAGGACAAACATTCAGACCCGGAACAATTATTTGTAGGCCATACAAATAGTTGTTCCGTGCGGATTCGAACCCATGCCCTTAGAGCTGCAACTTAATTGCTAAGCCACTGCGCCACGGAGCCGTCAAAATTGCTTTGTATAGGTTAAGTTATTTTATCGCACAAAAATTGATTGACTCTCAAAGTGGTACTTAAAATAGCTAGATGGCCTAAAGTTATATAATAAATTTGTTAATTTTTAACTGTTTATTTTTAACTTTTCTGACTACAAGCCTATCAATGGTGGTGTTCCACAAGGCTACGTGCTATCACCTACAGTGTTCCTTCTGCATATCAATGATATGTTGCAAACCAGTAGCATTCATTGCTATGCGGACGATAGCACAGGTGATGCTTTTACTACTCGGTCTCGGGATCACGTCGTAGCGTACCGGAACAAATTTGTGCAATTTCAGGGCACTTCCCTTGCTGTCTTAGCTAACATCGGAATCCTTGGCGTCGACATATCGAATGACGTGCAGTTTCGTGGTCACTTGGAAGGAAAGGCTAAATTGGCCTCTAAAAGCACATCGCCTGCAACTTTACAAGGCGCATGTTCGATCTCACATGGAATACTGTTCACATCTCTGGGCGGGGTCCCCAAAGCCAGCTCCTTCCACTTGACCGCATCCAGCGCAGAGCGGCTCGAATCGTGAATGACCGAGTTCTTTCTGATCGGCTCGACTCACTGACGCTGCGAAGGGTGTTGCATCGGGAAATGCTCTGAGAAATTGTTCAGATTAATTCCAGCCGCCAAATTTCGCGATAAAACTCACGATACCATCCACACCATTTAGATGCTTGGCGGTCCATTACTGTGCGTTTTACTAGGACTTTTCTTCCTCGTACGACTTCTTTGTGGAATCGTTTACCACCGGCGATTTTTCTGGACGGACACGACTTACGGACCTTCAATAAAAGAGCTTACCTTTTCTAAAGGCCGGCAACGCACCTGCAATTCCCCTGTTGTTGCAGTTGTTCATGGGGGCAGTAGTGACTTACCATCAGGTGAGCCGCATGCTCGTTTGTTCTTCTATAAAAAATAAATAAATATATTGACCATAGCACCGCGCAAAGAGGTGACCGAGATAATAGGAACTACTGGATTTTTTAAAATAGTAGCAATGCTATTAACATTACTAATATTCGCACTATTAGTAAACTAAAAATGCTAGTTAGAAGTGGTTTTCAACCTTTTGAGTACGCGGTCGTCGCACCCTGCCTATAAGCTACTGTTGCTTACTACACTGTATCTATCTCATTCTCTCCCAGGCTAAATTTTATGAATGTTTATGTTTGTCTCTTTTTAGTGTCACCTTTTCGTTTCTTCGAGTTTCAAATCACAATGACTCTAAAGAAGTTTTTTTCAGAAGGAGTCTACGCACTAAATCAGAGGGGGGGGTAAGAAGTGCAGCTCCCGTTACGTTAACTTTTGTTTTTAAATGTGTTTTAAAATTAGGAACCTGATACGTGTATAATGTTGTACAAATATTTACGCCGAGTAAAGTGATAGATTCCATTAAGGCAGTATAGTAGCTTGCATCTCAAGCCTGTTTATTCGTCAGTGAATAGTGGATAAACTCATACATAATATAAAGCTGCCTGAAGGCCTTTCCTTTTGTAAGGACAAGTTTGGTACGGGGAATACATAACTTAAACCAAAGATTTAATTGAGATGAAACATTAAAATTATTATAAGGACGTTAAGAGGAAACAATTATTACCCAGGTTTTATTTAAAAAAAATATTAGGCGCATGTATAAAGCTTTGACCAGTTAAATGTATAAATATAATAAATGTATATAGCTTTTTGGTTCACAGATGGGCATAGCTTTTTCTAAGAATGACTCAGTAGGTATATATAGATTAAAAACCCTTGACTAAACAACTAAAATTTTAACAATTAAAAGTATAAGTAAGTAAAATTAAGTGTAAAAATGAAAAAAAACTATTCATAGATTTATGCAACTTTTGAAATACATAACATGAACGCTCTTATATGATGCATTAACATTATGTTATCAACAAAAGTTTTGGACAAGGAGATTAATTGTTAGGTCCAAAACAGCTTATACTTATTCCTTCAACCCATGTCTAATATATTACATACAAACTTATGACAAAAAGAATTTAAATATTTTGTATGGTGTTTATTGTAAGAGCCGTGGTAGCTCAGATGGTTAGCGCTTGCTGTAAGTTTCCAAGTACGCGAGCAACCCTGGTTAGATCCCCTCCCGCACCAATGAAATTTTTAATTGCAATTTTAAGTGCTGATTTGCCACGTGCTCGGCGGTGAAGGAAAACATCGTGAGGAAACCTGCATGTCTGAGAAATAAGAAAAAAAATATTTCGAAGACATATGAAGTTCGCCAACACGCATTGGTGCCCCAATGCGCGGCGGACATTTCCTTGCCCTAAAACCCTTTCAGAAATGAGAGGAGGCCTGTGCCCAGCATTGGGACGTATATAGGCTGTAACTTTAACTTTTTTTAACTATGGTGTTTATATTCTAACTAGCAACCCGCCGTGGCATTGCACGGATGCGATTTACCAATTGGTGTAACCGTTTTTTACGTTGAATTACAAAACGTTGACATTTCTTTACTATCCCTTTATAAAATATGCATAAGTATAACAGATAACAAGTACATTAAAACGTTCCTGTGTAAAACCTAATTGTATCAAAACTGCAGTTTAACATAATGAGCGTTTTCACAGAGAGACGCGGCTAACCGATTTTTTTTTAAATATTTTAGTGGCGATAGTAATACTCTTTGCACAACAAAAATGTATATTCTATACATCTGTATTACATATTTAATTTCTGTGTTACAATTGTATACAATGATTGTATTGAATTTTTTGTTAAAATACTTCCTGAATTACAATTGTAGTGTATGCAGTATGCACAATCAATTTTTGTAGGACTATTCGGGGCAAACTTTGAGTAGTAAAACTATATGACTCGTTATCTTTGCTCGTACATCCTGCTGGGCTTTATGGTTCCGACTGGTTACAAGTGGCTAGCTTTGCATTTTAAAGAGCATCGGAGAGGGGGTACTGACTATTTACAGAGAAATAAATAGTAACTAGAATAGTTAATGAACTAAATGATCGTACTACAATTTAGACGCGGAAGGGGTCTCGTTTATTACCTTATTTAAAAAAAAAACTTGTCTAAGGACTCTCTTCTCTTATATTGATACTTGCTTTCGTTCGTGTGTTTGTGGTTTTGGATAAAATATAGCCTAGATAACCAGTACCAGGTATTGTTATCCGGAAGTTTCATATTGTAATGAAACTTCTGGACAACAGTACCAGAGAAATAACAAATTAGTTTTTATTCACCATAATCTGCCCTTAGTGCAGTACGAGTATACTAATTTTTTTTTAGAAAATTTTGTGATTACTGATTATATTTGTTATGTGACATAAATAAAGTACTTAACTAAATTTAATATTTTGTATTTTTTTTAAATCCAATATCCGATCGGATATAGTAATTTAGGCCGGTTAGGCCGAACACCGGATTATTATCGGATATCCGTTTCATCTCTAGTATATATCTGTCTGTCCGGACTAGTCTTCGGAATGGCTGAACCGATTGTAATGAAACTAAACTTGACAAACAGATAGAGCAATGTCTGGAGTGATCTCGGTGAAATATATTTTATCCAAAAAACTTGTTTTTTTTGAATAAAACTATTTTACGGATTTTATTGCGTTTAATTTTACTAATTTTGATTCCCGACGTTTCGGGTGCTTTACAGCTCCCATGGTCACGGGGGGATTGTTTTGAGTAATCAATTTATTTTTAAAATAAATGGTCTTTGGTGACTATCTTAAATGTAAATAACGCCACATTAATAGATTCTACCCAGGCAAATCCGGGCGGGTCTCTAGTTTTAAATAAAACTTTACCAACATGTCTTTATCTTAAAAATGGATGTGCTAATTGAAAATTTTATTTTTATGGAATAAGGGTGATAAACGAGCACAGAGTCCACCTGATGGTAAGTGGATGCTGTGCCCCATAGACATCTACATCTATCCGCGATTAAGAATCAAAATGCAGATGCGTATATGCAGATGTATCACCCCTGAGGACTAAGATAGATTGCCTCGTTTCCAGTAAACAGGGTCTCCGGTTATCTACACTCATTATAGGAAACACAGCAACATTAAGCTGCTATTTTACGCTGGTATTCTGTGAGAGCGTGGTTCTTCCCGGTCGAGCCGACCCATTCATGCTACAACTATAATATAGCTGCAGCCAGAGGCGGATTAAATGTCGACAGCGCCCTAGGCTAGCACCACATCGGCGCCCTCTAGTGACTATATAATCTTATAATTTTGCAAATAAACTATGTTATATTTTAAAATAAGGTTAATTAGCCCATCACACCCCAATACATGAAAGCGTTGTTAAATAAAAATCTACCCCAAGACACCAGCAACGAATAATCCTGGAGAATCTCTCACTGGGCATTTTTTTTCTATCTTCATCCTGGACGTGGAAGTGCTGAGGCTGCCCGCGTATTCTGGGGAGGGGGTAATTCCGCTCTGTACACATTCTACACGAGGCAAACGGAGCAAAATCACTTCGGCAACCCATCCTACACACACTTTGGATTTCTGTAACATAAGGGACTTCATTCATACCTAAACGTCGTCCACCACCATCTCGAGATGGCTAAGCCGGCCTTGCTCTTTTCACCGAGTAGCAGTTCTTTATCTTGCCCAGATTACAAAATGGAACACTCCTTTCTGCCTCGGGCCGGAGTTTGTGTGTACGATAGAGAGGGTATCTGTTTCGACCTCGGTAGTCTTGAAGGCAGGGTCACGACTCTCGACGACAGGAGGAATCTACCGCCAATCATGCCGCAGTGTGAATGTTCCAAGCAGAATTTTTGGTTCACAGAACTCAAACAAAGAGAGACATAGCGAAGCCCTTTATCGGATTTGGTACAAAGCGCTTCTTTTGATGCTTCACTCTTATTATCCGAGAATTATGCAATTGGGTCACCAGTTCTTACCGATTGGAATATTAAGGTCGTAGTCGACGGTGCATGCTCAACTCCGAGCTTGAATGCTGGTGTTTCACAAGTAACATTCATTGTTAGGCAGACGATAGCACTAGCGATGCTTTATACACCGACCGTGCTAATTTAATTCTCAGGAACATGTCGTCGAGTGCCGGAACAAACTTGTGTCTGAAGTCGAGTCTTTCTAAATCCAGTCTAGTTTAACCTCCAAAAGACACAGGTTTGCGCGTTTACTGCAAAAAGAACCCCTTTGTCGTATTTCCTTAATTTCAGGGCACTCCCTCGTTGCCTCAGCCAGCTTCAGAATCTTTGGCGTCGACATTTCGAGAGACGCACAGTTCTCTGGTACTTGAAGGCAAGGCTAAACTGGCATCAAAAACAAACTGTCAGTCATAGGACTGCACGTCAAGTGAAAAGTTCTTAGCTTCACAAACTTGTGAACATTATTTTTGTATATATGTATCTGAGCGTGACGGTCACGCAAGTTACTGAACTTGTTTGAGATGGGAAAAACACGCTTTCCCCATCCCAAAAGTTCCCAGCGAGCCAGAGGTTAAAAAGGTTTCGGCATGCTCTGATCACGAATCGAATTGAATCATCAATGAAACACATTCCTTAACTTTCGTTATAGTTTTATTTCCAAATGATATTGCTTATTATCTATAAAATGGAGCGAAACATCTCGTCCACTAAAATATCGTTGTACAGTGTGTTCCTGTAAATATGCTCGTAAAACTATGCCTTGAACAACCCTGAAATTTATATAGCAAGCAAATTTATATAGCAAATTTATATAGCATTAAGCAATATTCACCACAAACTGAAGTCCACTCATTCTGAATCCTATCAACATTCCAGTCCCATCTTTTACAATTCCTTTTTAAAAACTCTAGATGATATCGTACTGGTGATCGTCCATATGAATCAAAATATTGACCGATGCCATTCGTATCAATGTATAAAGCTATCCAATGTGAGCCTGGTTAATCATCTATATCCAAATTGCATATTATAAACGTTGGTACGTGGGTATACATGGGCAGTCTATTAGCAGCATAAACATTATTTTCAAGACTGGGATGAATATTTTTCAGATGTTGTTTTACATCTAGTGTATCCATGATATTACTGCTATTAGTAGATTATTACAGTACCAATCTATTCAATGGTTGACATAGGAATGATCAATTATAGTGATTTGTAAATATTAAATCGCATTCTTTTGTGATGATTTCATCATTTTTTTCATCGGTGTAGCGCAAGTCTTAACACGAAAGAATGCGAGATAAGCTTTAAAAAACTCATAAAGTTACTATCAGTTTCACTGCGGAAATGCTAGATTAGATATAACTTACTTGTGCTATATAAGACCAAGCAGCTGCAGCCATGGATTCAGTGTATGGTCGTTTGACCGCAGTGGATCTACCAATACTATGTTTGTGTTACTTCAACGCATCAATGGTCATGAACGTAAGTGTTTATTCTAACTTACTCTTCTTTCTGTAGTTTTCTTACATGTGTGTGTGTGATTAAGTGTAAACAAATTGATATTAACATGATAACTGTGTTGTTGCAGAAATCATTCAGCTTCGATGAAAATACCTATAAACAGTATTACTACTCACCACTCTCCCATCAAGAAGAGTGATGACATCGTCATTAATAATAACACATGCGAAGGTGGAAAAGAAAATTGCAATCGATTGATCTTTTTTTTGAAGCTGAATAAAAATAAAAAGAGGAAGCTGTTATCGTCAACCGTAGCACGAGCCGCTAGAGATGGTGTATCATACATTTTACTAATTCTGACGACGGAGATCAAGCGACGCATCTCATAAAATTGAAATGTACGATATGAAGAAGCTATCCAAGATTCCAACTACTGATCATTGGAAACATGCTTCCACGAGGATTAAATATTATGTAAAGACTAATAAGGATAGCATATACGACAACTCAAACGCTCTCGTATACAATATTACAAAGACAATAGCAGAAAGTGAAAAAGTTAAAAATACTTTTTAACAATGACAGTCATTAGCTGATCATTAGTGAATGTGATTCTGTTTACTTAAATTACTTCTGTACTCATTAGATTCAACGAGCTGTCGTCTTGTGCTGCTGAGAGTAAGACAAGAGCAGAAGGAAGAGATGAGTGAGGCATACGTGTACAGAACACGTCATTGAATACCAAAACTACAACACTGAGTGGAGAAGAAAAGAGAAGAATATGCAGTACTCAAGAGCTGAATATCAATTCTTCAGTTCAAAATCTAGTCAGGTTACTCAGTTTCGAAGACTGGCCTCTCGTTATGTGACAAAACTTGAAGATCTTGCAGAAACCGGTTTCTTTTATACTGGCCATGCAGACAGGACCAAGAGTTTCTATTGTGTAGTGGTTTAAAAGATTGGGAAGATGATGATGATCTTTGGCAGCAGCATGTTCTTTGGCTTAGTCAGTGTGCTTATGTTAAGTTTAAACTCGAACACTGTTTTTGTATAAGATTAAATAGGGGGTTTATAAAGAAATAAAAAATAATATTTTGCATACAAGTTGTTTTATTTAATTTTATAATGTTTCACATAGTTACAGACACTCAAAATGCATTATGCATAACACATAAATCTAACAATAACACACATTATAACCTTAACAACTATAGTCTACAGTAACATTTCTGTTTTTATCTATTTCAATAATATTATTATCAAACTCAGCATAAACTATACAGTTAATTGTTTGTATTAGTGAGGATTCAAATCATACTTTTAATCTTACACTACCATGCTTTCTGAGATTACAATGAGCTGATGAGTTAGCTGATAAATCAGGAGTTAAATCAAATGCTAATGGACAGTAACCTTTGGCATACTGTTCACAGAAATTCCATTTCCTTCATTAAGAAAGTGAATACCAGTTCCCGGACATAGAGAATGATAAGCTGATGTAAATATACTATTATTAAAATATGGTTGCAAAGTTTTGAAGGTATTTGTTGACCATCAATATATAAGCTGAAAGAATTATTACCATAGTTTTCAAAGTTCAATGGATTTTAGTAAGGAACCATTAAATGCAGAATTGTTCACAAATCCAATTATACATCTTTTGGGTACCTGTCCTGAGAATATATTATTAGAGTTTTTCCTTGAAAACCCGATGGAATTGTTAAAACTTTTACTTCAGCTCGAGTAATAGGATATTTAGCAGTGGTAGAAGCTAAAACTTTTGATGTGCAGTAATACACTTGGATTAATTCGTGCTTGTCAGACAATAACAGTTGCGTCCGTAATGCAAACTTTAAACTTTACATCGTTTGACCTACCAATTAAATTAAAACTCCCTCTTGATCGAACTAATTTTACACTCATTTCAACGCCATTAATTAAAAAATTATCTTGGTTGAAAATATCACCGTGAAGATTTCCAATCATTTTTATTTCCCTACTTTCACTAACCAAATCCTATCTTATAACAAATCCTATGTTTTTACCATCTTTATTTTTTTTATTTTTCCTGCTGTGTCCTCATACCAAAGACTACAAGTAAGATGAGATTGTTTAGCAGCAGGAGCATAGTTTAAAAGGGTTTCCATGTATGCTCGATATGCATAGGTATTATTAGGTGGTGATACAAGTTTTTGGTTTAAATAAACAGCAAGTTGACTAAAAAGTGAATGCAGCCAATTATTTACAGGTGCTACTACTGTAGCCGATATCAAGTTAGTTGAATCTTGATTTAATACTTTTGCCTTTATGTGGAGTAATGTATGAGACAAATCTATGTAGTCATCACTTGAAACTCGATAGGTCCATCATCAGCAAGAGACGAAATTGGTTTATAGTGAATCCATTTTCCAATTCCATTCCATGTTTGTGTAGACAGTAGTGCAAACAAATCCAGTTCTGACTTAACGTACTCACAAGAATGGTTATGAAGGTAAGACATATTTAATTTGAAAATATATATTTGATATTTTTTGGTTTTAGACCAAGTTTTTCGCTGTCATGTTAAATTGCTTAATTTTGTCATCAGCCTTTGTTTTAAATTCGTACTAACTTGCTTTAGACGATATTTTATTGAGGCTTCCATAGGAAGTCCTTGAACCATATCTGATAAAGTCCTACTCCAGCGCTTAATGCCTCCTTGCCAATCACTCGATCACCACTTGAAAGTAAAGGCAAACAGTCTAAATAACCCCTAAGAAGTTCCCAATACCATGACCGCGTTAGTACAGACATTTATGATGATCACGAAGAGAATTCATTATTATAATTTTCGGAAAAGTAGTTTAATACACACGGTTCCAAACTGGAATGGTATTTTTGTCCTGTGCTCGATCTTATAACTATTTCCAGCGTATCGAACTCTCTTCGCAAAACAGGTAAGTAGTGAGGTGGAGAGAAAACGTGCATTTTATTTGCACCATAAATGTATTTTGTAGGATCCAATGAAATGACTCTTAATAATGGAGTCATAACATCACTCACAATCTGAGGATCGATAATGTCGCAATAAAGAAATAGTTGAGATGGTAACCCTAAGTGTAAATTAGCAGGACACTTTCCAAAATTTCTCTATAGGAGATTTTATTTGGTTCATAACCTAGTTGTAAACTTTATTTGGGTGATAATATTACGGATGCTATATTTTTATCCAAAACAGAAACAGACACAAATTTTGTTATTTCATCATAGCGAAATTTCAAGTTCTCTCCGATACCATTTAACGCTCTTAAAATATGCTCAACTTTATCATAGTTGGTAGCTGGAATATGTTTTTTGTAGTACACTGTGGATGGTTTATCTTCATTAAGCATTAACATGGATTTTGTAATGTATATAACATTTTCATAACCTTGAACAGTAAACATGGTATATGGGTATTGAAACTCGACCACTCCAACCGACCATTCACCTTCTAATTTCATAGCTTTTGGTAATTTCGTTGAAAAATTTGTGGTCTTGTTATCAGGAAAGTATTCCATTGAACTATTGCTGAGCAAAGTTAAATAAAAACTTTATTCATATTTCTTTTAAACTAGAAGCTAAAATCCAACTGTTAAATTTTTCTAGATAACCTTTCCACTTCACTAATACTTCTTTTCTGTAACCTGAATAACGAGTGTCAATTATTTTATCTATTTTATATTGTGAGGTGTGGTTGTAAGTGATTTTCTGTAATGTTCTTTCATAAAAAGTACCAACTATTGGTTCATTTGTAAATCTGTTATTGTATAAACAACCCATGGAGATCTATCAATTATTGAAGATATAATAAATATTTCATCACTCCAATTTGATTCATATCCTTTTGGAAAACATGTTTATATTTAGTTATTCGAAAACCATAACCCACATTGAAATTTGGTATTGGATTTTCTAAAGAAAGTTTGTTTGACCGTCTATCATAAAGATTAGTCCAAACTGTCATAATATTGTTGGAATTTACATTACAGGCACATCTTAATACTAGAGTGAAAGCTGTGATTATAAGAGTATATTAAATCTTGTAAAACATGTATATATCTATAAGCATTATTATGAGTGAAATAGCTCCACATTTTCATTTTTAGAGTTCTTTGAAATCGTTCTACAATACTGGCCTTAATGTCAGGATTGTTAGTGGTATAGTAATTAATCTTTTTGGATTTAAACTATAAATAAATAAATACATAAATAATACAAAGTATGTAGTTGAAACCATCATTATATTGAGAATAATTTGGCATATCACTTAAATCAGCTTGCCACAGTTCATTAATATTTGATAGAATGTACCTATTACGCGGGATTTTTTTCGAATAGGTTTGTGTAATGTGTATGTTTCTTGTGATTGTAACCATTCTTTACTTGCTTTTTATCCATTTTACCCTTCATGGCCTTTGATAATTTATCAATACTACCAAAACCAGCGGGATTAGATGGATCGTAATAAATCCTGTTAATTTCTTCTAGTACGGGATCCATTTTTCCCATTCAAGCTTTTACGTATTTTAGTTATAGATTTTTATCTCTACTGCTTGGTGTAGAAAAGTCTATTTTAGTTATAGATTTTGTATCTCCACTGTTCGGTGTAGAAAACTCTTGAACTTCAATTTCAGAGAGTTTGTTCAGATCTTTGCTTGATGCTGGTAAATAAACTCACATCTTTAGATTTCCAATATAAGTAATTGGTACTTATATGGAAAAAATTATCATCGAATCGAAATTATCAGAAAGTATCTCGATGGCTGGCGGTCCACTACTATAACGCGGAGTTTTCGGCCTTGCATTACCCTACTTTGGTCGCTAGTGGTTTTTGGATCGAAACGACTTAGGGACCTTCTAGAAAAGAGCCTACTCCTTTCTTAAGGCCGGTAACTCACCTGCAATTCCCTGATGTTGCGGATGTTCATAGGCGACAGTAATAACTTCCCACGTGCCTTTGTAAACTTGCGCCCCTAGGCACGTGCCTAGTTTGCCTTAAGGATAATCCGCCACTGGCTGCAGCATGGCTCTACCTACTCTCTACTCTACTCTACGTATAATAAATAAAAAGATACTGCAGTTATGAATAAAAAAATATAGTGCAGTTTCAAATTTTATAAACTAAAGTTCTCAATATGTCTAGTGTTAAAATAATTAATTATAGAGTAGGTCAGCGTCGTTATTTTCGACGATAATGTCAGCCAGATGTAGTTCTGTTTAAGAAAGATTTTGAGGATTTATACAAATTAAATACTATACCTATTAGCTCACGGTTGTTTTTGTGTATCCAAATTTAATTTATATGTATACGTATAAATAAAATTGAAGTGTCTGTATAATATTAACATAATTATAACTTTTAACAAAAAGTAAAACTGACTTCAAATTGCTAAAAATAAGTTATTTATGCTACCCTTATGGGTAAAAGTTTTCTCCAAATTTATATGGGTGGTCTCATATCTCTCAACATTTTATGGGTATCCTTCAAGTATGACCTATTTTGTTAAAAAATAATCATCAAAATTGGTTCACAATCTGCGAAGATTTCGCGTAACATTCATACAAAAAAAAGAAAACATGCACCTGAATTGAGAACCTCCTCCTTTTTGAAGTTGATCAATATAGGCTACTATTATTCTCGGGTTTACTTGCACGCAATTAGGACATAAATAACAATTTTAATTTTTGTCTGTGTCTGTCAGTTTGTTCTTTTAAACTTAAAAAATAACACAGGCCGCTCTCCCTCACACAATATGCAGATCGGTCGAGCGACTGATCCGAGAGTTCTCCGAGTTGTCGCTGTCACCGAGCGATACTGTTATAATGTATCTACGTGTGTGTGTGTGTGTGTGTGTGTGTGAAATTGTTAGTTAATTGTTTTAATTGTTATGTGTGAGTTTCGCAGTGACAGACTATTGTTTTCATGTGTGTAGATTTCCGCAAGAAATGTCAGAACGTTCTGTATCGGAGAAAAACGCTACGGTTACTCACCTCCGGTCCGCTGGGGGCCGTGTGGCTCTATGCCAATCGATAATGTTATTTAATGTGCTTGTAGTAAATATTCCTTGTACTAAAAATTCCTGCAGTAAATAGGGTGGGGGCATTCAGTTAATTCAAATATGGCAATGGTGCGAAATTCGTTCAATAATATTTCTTATATTTACGCGAACACTACACATTTAAATAAAACTAGTTTTACGTATTTTATCGCGTATATTAACTTATTTCATATTCCCGACGTTTCAAGTATTTTACAGCACCCATGGTCACGGGGACTGAGGTATTTGACGTCCTAATGTCATAGTTAACCACGGTTACCTCCAGATTAAAAATTATTAATTTTGTTCCGATCTACGCAGTATGAACTTACAGTATCTTGAAGTCTTCCAGTTGTATGCTTGGGTTGGGATTTAATTTTATTAATTATAGGACCCAAGCAGATGGTAGCACCCAGCCATCTTCTATATTGAAATTATGATGTTTTTTGATTTCAATAGCCTCGCGAATCATTCTTGGAAGGAATCGGTGTTCTTTAGCGAGGATTTGTGGTCTATCAAATCTAATGTAATGACGGGGGCGATCCTGTACATGGCAGACAATGAAACTATGGTCAGTTTTGATGTGCAGTCTCTGTTCACATGCTTACCTGTTGAGGACTGCATCTCGATTGTAACTAGAAGGCTGGAGGAAAACAACATGCCCATAGAATATGCAGTATTACTCAGACACTGCCTTACATCTGGCTATCTATTGTGGAAGGAGGAGTTCTAAGCAAGTAGATGGTGTGGCGAAGGGCTCACCTGTATCTCCCATTGTCGCCGATATATTCATGAAAGACTTTGAGGAGAAAGCCCTACTTACTTCTCCCGTAAATCCAAGATTCTACAAGCGGTACGTAGACGACACTTTCACAGTTCTACCTTTAGATAAAGTAACTGCATTTTAGACCATCTTAACTCCATAAATTCTAAAATTCAGTTCACAATGGAGTTAGAGGTAAACAACTCTTAGCTTTTCTAGATGTGTTAGTAATTCGGAATCCTGATAACACCTTGAGCCACACTGTGTATAGAAAAAGACCCATACAGATAGATATTTAAACGGTGACTCTCATCACCATCCTTCACAGTAAGCTACCGTAGGTAAATCTTTGTTTCAGAGAGCACGAGGGATCTGTGACAATAAACACCTGCCGCCGAGCTCCAACACGTCAAGAAAGTTTTGCACGACATTAAGCTTCGGGTCCCGCGCCTACGTCACAGTGAACGAGTGAAGTCGGCCACAGTTGAGCGAGTGCCTGCTGTACTGCCATATATCAGAGGTGTCACTGACAAGATTGGCTACATCCTGAAGCGTGCTTCCATTAAAACATACTTCAAGCCGCCGCAGAAGATTAGTCAGTTTTACCATCAGTCAAGTGTAATGTCCCTCTGCAAGATGCAGGAGCGTACAAGCTTGATTGTGAATGTGGTCTCTCTTATATAGGAAAACTAAAGATCTATAAAACCCGCGTTAAAGAACACATAGCTGATGTGAAGAATCGACGCTCCGGAAGTCTGCAGTCTGTGAACATGTACAGGATCTCCCCGTCATTACATTAGATTTGATAGACCACAAATCCTCGCTAAAGAACACCGATTCCTTCCAAGAATGATTCGCGAGGCTATTGAAATCAAAAACATCCTTATTTCAATAGAGAAGATGGCTGGGTGTTACCATCTGCTTTAGGACGTCAAATACCTCAGCCCCGCCCGTGACCATGGGTGCTGTAAAGTACTCGAAACGTCGGGAATATAAAATAAGTTAATATACGCGATAAAATCCGTAAAACTAGTTTTATTTAAATTCGTTCAATAAGTTTAAGTAAAATTATGTACTTCTAGCAAAAAGTTATATGGCTAAAGTTTTTAAATATTTTCAAACAACTCTCTACTAGCACCAAAGTTGCGTCTGAACCAATTTCTGAATCACTTTTTCCAGTCTACCTCAAACACTTCTTCTACGGCCTGCTCGAACGCTGTAGCGTATCTTTTGGTGATGACAACTGTATCCTTTACAGCAGATTTTTTTATTTAAGATAATGCAAAGAAGTCACACGGTACCAATAAGGGCTGTAAAGAGGGTGACCCAACTGCTTTACCAGTGTGCTGTCACATACACTGAGTGCGCGGATGTGTTGTCATGGTTCACAATGTAGTGTAGCAGTAGCCCGCGTAGCCCCGAGTTAGGTTGCTTATTTCTTATAGCAGTAAATACTTCTGGCAAGTCTTGGTAGTATACCCTTCGGAATTAAAGATATTTCGATTTTGCAAAGAAATTGATACTGGATCTTCTATCAAATTAAAAAATTAGAGATCTAAATCTTCCTGCGTTTTTCTATCGCTTCACTTTGGTAGTCGTTAGTTCATTTTGAAACAACTAAATCGTCGACTGACGCTTTGTTTCTGGATCATATCAATAAATCCAAAATTCATTTATGTAATTCATCTTTAATAATGTCATAAACACGTTGAGACGAGCCTGCTTCAAATGTAGTAATCATGTCGCGGACCATCATATGAGTCCAATTTCGAGCATCGGTGAGGTTATCATAACTATACTTGATTTGAATAATATCTAAACATAACTCTCTCTAACCAGTTTTGAGCCTACTTTATTTTAGTCTTAGCCCTGAAATATGACCAAATAAATTTTGAGCTAATATTCATATTATGTATTTGGAAAACTGCCTATCAGTTCAAATCTTCATTCTGTACGCAAAATTTATAACAAACAAACAAAGTCGATCTTAATATATATATCTTATTTGGTTTGCCAAAACAATACTTTTTGCTTATTGTATTCTGTGACAGAAAAAAAACATAATCATAAACTCTCACTCCTGTCATTCAGTGGAGTAGGTAGAGACTACGGACTTCCATTTGGCAAAATCCTGACACCCCTCTTATTATTTTCGCATCCATATACCTACGTATACATGGACGGTTAAGGGTGTGAGTTAAGGTAAGTGCTGTCGTCGCACCACAAGCAAAACGCATCGAAACCTAAATCGCGCTATCAAAGTTCCGAAATACTGCGGTATATACAGAATAGCTCTGTACTACATGTGATGTGAACACGCAGCCAACAACCTTCGGAAACTACAACTACATGCCTTTGTCATAGTCCTCAAAAACCCCTATCATTCTCTCCCGAGAATCGTCTTCTGCAGCCTTCAGTTCCAGCAAGCCAGTCCAACTTGTCTTCATCTCGACTCACCGCTAATTTATTAGGCAGATTTCTGGCACTTGCTCCGGCCATCGTTTTCACTGGCATCACTTGCAAGTGCGTAGTACAGCATGCATTACAAACCGGCATATCGTTCGCACCGGCCTCATGTGCCCTTACACACAGCATGCATTCCCCACCGGCATTAAGGACGCTCCGGCAATCGGACTGCACTATTGACCTCCGGTCTAAGCAAGTGGGTGATGTGGCGGCGCTGGCACCACAAGTGAAAAGCAACGAAGCCTAAATCGCGCTATCAATGTTCAGAAGTAATGCGGTATATATAGAATAGCTCTGTACTACCACATCAAGCATCAGCCGCTCCCTGGGCCGATCACCTTTCCCGGCGGGAGATCTCCCCTTTTCTTTCCACGGCTAAAAGGGTATTCTTAACTTGGTCCATCTTCATTTAATCAATAAACTTCAAGAGAAATAAACTTGTTTGTTTAGAATTAGAATATTTTATTGATAAATTTAACATATTATGTAAAATAATTCAGAGTGAACTTACTTGCTATAATATTATTTCTCTTTTTCTTCCTTAACATTATCCTACAATACTTTTAAAATAAAACGCTTTCATAATATTCTTATTCTTATTTAACATATAAGTCGCTTAAGTATCGAAATTCTGTCGCTTATTGTCGCAAGCACTGAGTTTTTAGTACGAGACTCGGAGCTGTTGTCAAGCGCAAGGCAGGGCAGCAGGCCGGACGTTGCGGCTTTTTATTATCTATCAGTAACAGTAAAATAATTAGTGGAACCCTGCTTTTAATCAACTCTTGCCGAACGGACTTTAAGCAAGGGTATTATAGCAACTATGGCAAAAATCCGTCCTATGAGGCAACCTATGCAAGAGACCTATGTTTAGTTTAGTGGACTTTAATAGGCTGTAACGGTATAATGCTGAAAACTTTTCAGCGAGTTCTTGTAGTGAACTCTTTAGTTTTCAATAGCAATATTAAAAATCATTTATATTATATATATAATATTTTAACGTGGTAGAGTCATGCTGCAGCTATATTACTTGTATAGTTGTAGCACGAATGGGTCGGCTCGACCAGGGAAGGACCACGCTCTCACAGAATACCAGCGTAAAATAGCAGCTTAATGCTGCTGTGTTTAGTATGATGAGTGTAGAGAACTGGAGACCCGTTTTACCCCGACCCGAGGATAGATTTAGATGTCTATAGGCCACAGCAACCATTTACCATCAGGTGGACTGTGTGCTCGTTTGTCACCTTATCTTATAAAAAGAAATATTATTCTATATTTTATTCGTCTTTAGCTCATAAAGACCATTACTGAACAAATCGTCAATCGTATCAGACATTTGGCAACTCTGACGCTGATTCAAATCGCAAGTCTGAGTATTTTACACCTCACATTAATGAGATGCTTATACTGCCATCTATGGAAGCAATTAGATCTTTTAGGCATATTTATTAGGACAACCATGGGACGATATGAGTAACAGATTCTCTTACGCCACTACCACGCGGCCCAATCTCCTATATTTCATTAATCATTTATTACAACCTATCAAAGTCCACTGCTGAACTTAGACCTCTCCATTGATTGCCTTAACCATGTAGTGGCCGCGTAAGAACATCCAGTACCACATATCGTCCTGTGAGTGTCGTAAGAAATGTCAGAGGAAATAAACCAGGGGGTAGGCAGCAGCGTCTTCCACATAATATTTAGAAAATAAAAATAAAAACTACGTTTGCCAAACCTGCCAAGTATGGTAACTATTTAAAATATCCTATATAGCCTGTACAATATAAGCTGCATATAAGAGTTAGAAAGCACAAATATCAAACAGACAAACACATATACAAAACTTTCCTCTATAATATTAAGTTCGACTATGAGGTTTCAACACGTGTTTATTGTTTAAACTGTAGGTTCCCAATGTGGTCCAGGTGGACCCCTAGGGGTCCATAAGAGACCACACGAGGGTCCACGTAGACGTGAAAAGAAAACAGGGCTTCACAAGTTGTAAGTGGGGGTCCACGAAAAATTTTCTGGTTTTCATAATGAAGAACAAAAATTTTGGCTTGGATTTACCTATCAACGTAGGCAGGTAGCATCATTCACTAGGTAGGTACTCAAAAATATTCGAGAATCAGTTCAAACACAGAATTAAATAGAACATTAGATAATAGTACAAGTGTACACCACAAGTCGAGACTTGCAAATTGCCGCCCGTGCGCCCGCTCGTCTGGGATGCTTGTTTAGACCTGCAAAGGATGAAATGCGACTTGCGCTGTGCTTGCAATCTACATTAATATAAATACGAATGCCAAGAACAAAACGTTACTCATTTGTTTCCGGATTTTGAACATAAAAGTGTGACTGTGAGGGAATCGATGTCTTTAAAATAGATTTGAAGATATTCTGATGATGGAAATAACCATGGATCATAACCCCATTTAATGAACCAGAAGAGGCGAATGTGGTATACAAGGAGCTACTTGAGCTCAGCACCAACGAGGAACTGAAGGTGAAATTTAAAAAGACTATCAAACATTTTGGCTGCAGAAATCCCGAAAAATATCTCGAGAAATTTTTGATAGTGTTTCCTTGTCATATCTTGTCGAAAGAAGTTTTAGTGCCGTTATCAACCTGTTAACAAAAAGAGCAGATTGAACATCAGAGAACGGGGAGATTTGAGATTAGTTCGTACAAAACTGAAGCCAAATATTGATAACTAGCTGTTACTCGCAGCTTCGCCTGCATGGTCACTGGGAAATGAACTATCCATTGCTTTTGAATTGAAAGAAAACTGAGTTTTATAGATTTGTCAGAGATGCAGCCATTAAAAGGAAACTGAGCAAAATTGATTCGTCAGCCTATTTAAATGTTTTGAAACGCAGCGTATAGGAAAGCATGAAAATAGACTGTTTATTCCAAATGGAAATGGGATATTTTTAATTAAAGGAAACTGAGCATAATTATCCGTCAGGGATGCAGACTTTTGAAAAAAACTGAGCTAAATTGATTCGTCAGAGATGCAGTTTTCTGAATTGAAAACTGAGCCAAATAAAACATCCGTCAGAGATGCAGCCTTTTGAGTTGAAAGGAAACTGAGCTTAATAGGTCCGTCAGAGGTGCAGCATTTGGAATTGAAAAAAACTGAGCTAAATAGGAAATTTTGAATTGAAAAGGAAGATCTGTGGGAATTGTGATTAATTGATTGTGGAATTTTGGAAAAAAACTAACTGAACACTATTTTAAGACGCTACTGTACACAACGTTATATGTTTTCCATTCTGGGAAAGAATGTGGAAATTCTGGGCATTTGACACACGCGAACATGCTACATACAGCTGACCATGAGAGAAGCACGGTTTTTCTAAGTTGACCCCTACACTGTAACGTTTGCCCTTGCGCTTTATTAATTGTCATTGCAAAACTGGGCTTAATAAGGAACTGCAACCTTTTGAATTGAAAAGGAAGATCTGTAGAATTATAGGGATCCGTGGTATAATAACATTTCACCTTTTCTACGCCTGTCAAAATTGTAGCACCGATTATGTTCCGTCAAGATGTGTCACACGCAGCCTTGTCTCGTTACATAACCGAGGAGCATCTAAATTTCGCATTAGCATGACTGGGACGCCTAATTTTAATTGAAGCTTGTGAGGGCACACCTGACAACTCTAGAAATTTAGAAACTCTAAGGGATATGAAGTGCTCTGTTCTGTGTCCATAACTGTGTCTACAACAAATACTCTGTTATTTTCCTGCTACTTCGCTTAATATATCTGAATTTATTTTGTTAACGCTTTCATTTTTGGTGCAAGAATCGCCCTTTCACATAACCATTTGTCTTCATGCATGTTGTTCGTTAAATCTGAATAAACGCTCATAATTAATTCAGAATAACTTTGTACTAAATTACAAAAATCTCTCGTCAATTTAACGCAGCCCTCAGCATCCATTTCCAACCGCCCATCGCCAATTTTAATAGTGTGTCAGCATAGTTCCCAGCATTGATACCATTATACAAATGCACTCTCATATTCGTAGTTAAACTGAATTTTGTCACCTTGTTCCATAAAATAGACGACTTGAGGCATGCTTTAATTTCATCTGCAGGTATGCCCTTTTGAATGACAGGTAAAGTTTGGCGAAAGTCACCAGCCAGTAAAACCACCATTTCTCCCATTACATCGGTATTGCTGCAAATCCTGGAGCGTTCGATTTAGTGCTTCTACAGCTTTTTATGCGACATTGTACTTTCGTCCCACACTAAAAGTTTGCATTGTCGTAGCATTATACCTCGTGCACTATTTTTGCTAAAGTTGCAGATCGGCGATTCTTCCTGGGCTACATTTAGAGAGTTTAAAACAGAATGTGCAGTGCGGCCCCGCTTAGCAGCGTAGCGGCTATATCGGAGGAAGCTACGCCACAGAAATGTTTTTATCTTTCCGTACTTGCGCTAATAATAAATTTAACAAAAATGTCTTCCCAGTTCCTCCAGGGGCATCTAAAAAGAAAAGTGCAACATTTTCCAGATTCAATTTGTCCTAATACTTTGTCAAAACTCGTTTTGTTCGGGAAGCAAGCAGGTACAAATTCGGCTACTTGCTGCTGCAAAGCTGGTACATCGTAGTTTGTTTCATATAATTTCATCACTTAGTTCATTTTCGGTTGTTCGCTGAGGGCTTATCATTCCAAAGTCACTTAATTTTTGCCTACCATTACCATTACTTTATCTTCACTTTTCCAAGTGCTTCATTATAAATGTGTTCATTGTATGTCATGTTCGCGTGTGTCTGCTGTAACCTTCGCAAAATATCTTCCGCCATGTACTCTTTATATTTGTCCCACAATTTATGTGCATTAGATAGCCCACAAGATGATATGAGAGTTATAAAGATCCCTAATTTTGGCTGGAGACTGGCACTGCACAGCTTCCTCCATGGTTTCATCCCAGTGATTATCGTTTTCTAAAAGATGCAGAGCTTCACATGCTTCTCTATAAGTTGCGCATTCCTGACCGTTGACAGTTTTAAGGTCTTTATATCCTGTGGACCCCGAACATGGTACAGCAGCAATCGTAAACAGAAACATTCAAAATTAGTTACATGGACGGTATACACACGACCAAGGGCACCTGATGACTTTACCAGGCCAATTTGCAACAGGCGCGCCTTGAATACAGCATTTCCTCCTTCCTAGATGTGTTCCAAGTATAATAGCGGGGACTTCAGAATATAACAACGTTTTTTACAAAGGTCGGTTTGACAAAGTTGAAAGAAGGCTGTTAGTGTAGTTTTGGCAGTGATGCAATTCTTTCTTGGAAATTTCTTTCGGTGAAATATACACGCTCCATTTTCTAAGTGCACAGCAAGGTGAGTAGCTGTTGGGTGCCTTTCGTGTAAAGGAAGCCAAGGAGACGCCACGCTGCCTCGTTACTGCTGACATAACGCACTGCTTGAAAGGTCTGTACTTCATTAACAGGATTTGCCTCACCTTCACTCCTGAGATTAAATATTGCTAGTCCTTCCTTTATTTATGTACTTACAGATATACTTGATTGTGCGGACAGAGCTACATGCTTCTACATTAATGTGGGCATTAAACATTTTACATAGAATGGGCGAATACGGGACAATCCAGCAGAAAATTATCTAAGGTTTCGAACGCTCCAGAGCGAGATTTGATTGTAACTTTCCTGCCACCATCTTCAGCAGCTCTGCGTCTGTATAAAGGTAGCCATTGTCATTGTGCACTGTTTCTTTTAATAGCTGCTTAGGGAATTTCTTTGTACATTTTCCTTCTTTCATACATGGCGATATTGAATTTCGTGCTCCACATGGACCGTGAATCATATTTCAGACGATGGTATCATACAATTCTTTATCTTGCTTAGGATCCGGAATCTCGGGCTTATTATGTCGTCTATTGGCTGGGCGGAACTTCTCTTTAAGCCATGTTAGAATGTGGGCATGCGGTAATCCTCTTTTTTGCCATTCAATTGAATACATGAAGCACTGCACCTCTCCGAAAATTTTCCCTTTGTTAATTACATATATTAATTTTTGTACTTTTAATCTAAATACTCTAGCAACTAAATCGTGTCTGTCAGTACTTTTTTGGCCCAGCATTAGCTCCTCGGTTATTTCTTTCCATGTGGGATTGCAAGTAAAAGTAACAAAAGATCAGGTCTTCCGTAAGTTCGTACATAGGCGGAATGCGTCTTGTGTGTACTCATGTAGGTAGCAGGGACTGTTAACGAATGATGAGGCAGAATTACCATTTTACCTAAATCTCTGGGGTTTACATTGGCGTCGCTAGAAACTGCATCTTGTAAATGTATATAATTCTCAACGCGCAGCTTTTTGATTTAAAGATATATAACGGAAACGTTCACTTTCTACCTTCACATACATGTCTACCAAAATTGATGAAATAATTGTCTACACCGGGCTAAGAGGTTAAAATCATTTTCTCGCAACATCATATGATACATAAAAATCCATACATGATACTTTTTGTTCAGGTAGGCTCCTTTGTGACCAGGTTAATGAGTGGAATTTGAAAATGATAACCCTCTTGTCCTTTGCAATAAATCAATGGGTATTGCAGGCGTCATAAAACTTGTGTGTATCGGCTACCGTTGCAACGTATCATCACGTGCTCGCAAGGCAATGTCTCGTGAAGAAAATTGATCACCACTAATTACGGCTGCTATTTCGTTTATCAAAGGTGCATTGTAGCGCCTGTCCTCGAGGTCCGATCTGCGTGAATGACGACTTTATAATCCTCTTCAGTAGGTTTTCTAAAGCAGTTTTAAATGTTTTGACTAAAATGTTACGTTCATGCAAAATCTTTGAATTTTGAACACTGTGTCTCTCTCAACTCCCTGGATAAATTAGCAGCGACGGTCTACCTCAATTTCTTCGTCACCCATAAAATATACTTGTAAAATTTATGCTGTTCTTTTCAGCTGGAAAAGTGAACCTATTCTATGATAAATTTGCCTTGCACCGTAAATGTAGGCGAAAATCCGGCATTATTACTTCCGGTCAACTCCGAAGGACGTCATTTGAAAGCATGAGTTATATTCCGGATCCTGTTTAAAAAGCGCCGTGACTCATTAACATCATATAAAAGAGAGTTTTCAAAGGTTTTCTGGTTCCCCAAGTAACGGAAGAGACACTTTGCCATTGGAACAGCACATGCCTGCGGTCTCATCTTTCCATTTTAAAGCGCTGCAAAATCGACACGCCTTGTCCATCAGTCCGATAACAACTAACCTGTGATTTTTATAATCAATCAACGGATCATAATTGAATGCTGCGTCATTAAAAACCGACCAATTGTTTCTTTGAAAATTTTGTCGACGTTCAGCTTGGAGCTGTGCATTTGCATCTCTTCGCGCCTGTGTCTGTTCTGGTGTTTCAGATGCCCTTATAGTAGATTGACGTTCAGCTTGCTCAATGAGTCTGTGTTGAGTTTCATCAGGTGTTTCCGCGGCTCTTAAGGCGGCCTGACGTTCCGCTTGTTCGAATAGCCTTTGCTGACTTTGAGCAGGTGTTTCAGTAGCTCTTAAAGTAGATTGACGCTCTGCCTGTTCAAGACGCCTTCGCTGACTTTGAGAAGGTGTTTCAGAAGCTCTTAAAGTAGCTTGACGCTCTGCCTGTTCAAGACGCCTTTGCTGACTTTGAGCAGGTGTTTCAGTAGCTCTTAAAGTAGCTTGACGCTCTGCCTGTTCAAGACGCCTTCGCTGACTTTGAGAAGGTGTTTCAGAAGCTCTTAAAGTAGCTTGACGCTCTGCCTGTTCAAGACGCCTTTCCTGACTTTGAGAAGGTGTCTCAGATGCTCTAAAGCAGCCTGACGCTCTGCTTGTTCTTGCCTTCTCAGTTCAGCATCTTCTAAAGATTCTAGCGATCAGGCTAATCTTTTCGCTTGTCTTTGAGAAGATACTCTTGAAGGCTGGACTTACGTTTGCGAGGCATTATGAAGTAAGAAAAACCTATTTATAAAAAACGTTAAAATACCTAAAAGAATTAAATTTCCTTTTAAAAATTTTTTAAAAGCAAATCAAAATATCTAAAAGGAATAAATATTCCTTTTAAATATTTTGAAATCAAAACAACAAAACCAATTCAAGACACAACACGAATCCGAAAACGATAGCCAAAAAAATCGAATCAACAAAACCAAATCACAAAACAAATCGCAGAAAACCGAAATCGAAAGCAGTAATCAATATAAATATAACCAACGAAAAAAGTAAGTGTATAGGTACCGTATACACTATCTATACTATTAATATTCCTTTGAAATATTGTTAAACAACCTAAAAAACGAAAACCAATTCACGATTCTAAATAAACAAAATCCAAAATCAAAGCCAGAGTCTAAATATGTATAAAGGAATACCAACCAAATCAACAAAACCGATCCAGAAAATACACAAATCCGAAAATGAAAGCCAATATAAATCCATTTATAATATTAGTATGGATTAAACCTTAACCAAATCACAAGAAAATAACCAACAACCGAAATCGAAGCAGGTAGTCAAATAAGCTACGAAATAGAAACAATTTAAGCGTATAGGTACCGTATGCACTATAAGTTGACGCGCGGCTCAACGGGAGTTAAGTACATGTCGAAACATTTCGTTACCACGTTTTAAAAACCTAGTAACGACATCTAGCGGAATCAATTTAAACTATGTATACGTTAGTTAATAAGAACTCTCAAAAATATTTTTCTTATAATTTTGCACAATTTTTCTTATTGTAATACCGATTCATTCATAACCACATATAAGAACTGTATTCATTTCCGTTCAATAAATATTACTAAAGCTTACTAAGAACTGTTTTTACCATTGTTATGTAATAGTTAAGGGTGAAAGCGTGACAGGTGGTGATAGTTTTCTGATCCATACTTATAATCACGCCTGTAACCCTTGCGGGTAGGCAGAGCATCAACGGATTACTTAATATCGTCTGCGAGGTTATCGCCTATTCTGTGAATTACGATGCACAAAACGTTTGAAGAAAATCAGCTGGTGAATTTTATGTTTTTTATCGCTCTCTTCCCGGTCTTGCGTGGAAAATACAGATCCATACATTTTATAATTTTGGTAAAAGACATAATAATCCAGATATTCTGACCTTCTGTGTTCGTCCATCGTACCGTCGTCGGTCTTGTAGAATCACGGTGGCGCCACCTAGCTGAATTTAATTTTGCAACATATTCGATTTTCCTGAATGATATGTTTTCCGCTGAAAAAATAGCCTTTGTCACTCTACAGCCACCGAACTATCCCCACAAATAACCATGCCATGCCGACGCTCTGTTGCGACATGAAAGAAGACAAACTTGTGCAACATATTCGATTTTCCACAGGAATGAGATGTTTTCCGCGGAAAAAAGTAGCCTATGTCACTCTGCACCGAACTATTCCATACAAAAATCATGCCATGCCGACGCTCTGTTGCGACGTGAAGAAGGACAAACAAACAAACAAACAAACACACTTTCGCATTTATAATATTAGTATGGATTTGCTGTCAATTCATCAAGTATATCCGTCTCATTAAAAGTATGACTATTTTTATTTTTATTTAAATTTCAGAGTTCATTCTTGATTTTTGTCAATTGTTGATTGTTTGTAATAATAAATGTTTGTAATTTTGTATAACCACAAGTATTATTTTAATAAATAGGACACAAGAAAATACTACTTTTTTTTCTTCTACACCCCCAATTTAGGGTGATATTTTTAGGAGTTTGGAATACAGTAAAATGTAAGCAGGGGTCTACCGAAAATAGTAAAACTTTGAAAGTAGTCCACGAGAAAAAAAGTTTGGGAAATAATGGTTTAAACCAATTTTTGTCAAAAGTAACACATATTGAATCTAGGATGAGTACAATTATAAATAAGGATAGAAGATAAATAAAGAAAGAAGTGAGGTGAACTTTAAACCTCACTCTTTCGAAATAATATAATACTACGCAGGCAACTTCTTGGAGTCTTAATTCGGTGTCGTAGATTCTGTCCGTTGTAGTATTTATTTAAATACAAGTAATGAAAATATTGAGGTCCTTACATATGAAATTGGCGTTTTGTACAGGAGGAATATAAAGTCATTTTTTGTAAAATATATTTAATTAATCAAAGTATGCACCGTTGTTATCTATGTACTTTTGCATCTCATAGGTAGTTCATTGATCCTTTTCTAAAAAACATAGGGCGAGAATCAATAAATTCTTTGAAGGCAGTTTGGACTGCCGCATCGGAGTTAATTTTTTTCCTTGTAAGTTGTCCAAATTCCGGAAAAATGGTAATCTGTTGGAGCAAGGTCCGGGAGTACGGTGGATGTACGCAGACATTCAATTGTAGCTCATCTAACTTAGTGGTTGTTTGTTGTGCAGTGTGTGGTCTTGCGTTGTCGTGAAGCAGCAGTGGCCTAGAGCGATTGACCAATCTCGATTGTTTGGCAACAAGTTCTTCCTTCATGGTTTGCAGTTGCTGACAAAAGATATCTGCCGTAATCGTTTGGCCAGACTTTTGGTAGTTAATGACACGGCACCGGCGACCCCGTGTAGTGGCGGGTTAGAATACCCACTACCCCATATCTTCCCGTGGGTGTCGTGAAGGCGACAGAGGAAACTGAGGCAGAAGATGGGCAGCACATCTTTCTGATAACAGCAAATAATAAAAAAAACTGGGTTTAACCCGCTCGCCAAGCGTGGCAACTACGGCAATATCCCCAATGAAGAGATTACGAAGAAACTTTGGTCCCCGGCAGCGCTATTCCTGGCTACGGTGGCGACCATGGTAACGGCGGGGCAGGGGTGCTAAATCTCCGGTGGAGGTTCGGTTGCCACCTACGACGACTCGACCTGGCAACCGCGCGCACGCACTCTGAGGACTGCGAGAAGATCCTGGAGCTGGAAGAATAGACAAGTTGCGCTGGAATATTATAGGATTATCGAGGTCCGAAGAGGGAGACGGTAATCCTCGAATCCAACTTGTTCTATCACCAGGGCGACCATCTGTCCCAGGAGGTGTCGGATTTATCGTCCACAAGTCTCTCGTTAACAACGTTGTAAAATTGGGAGTGTGTCGACGAGGTTGCGTACCTTATACTCAGAATCACCAAACGGTATTCGCTGAAGGTCATGGTTTACGCACAACAGCACCCCGATGAAGTGGAGAAATGTATGAGGATATCTCTAGAGCCATGCATTCCTCTAAAACCCACTATACGGTGTTAATGGGAGACTTCAACATAAACTAACAAGAGAGAACAGTGAGCTGAAAGTAGGAAATTCGGATTAGAACAGCAGAACAAGGGGCCAGCAGCTGGCCGACTTCATGGAGAAGAGGACTCTTTATGATGAACTCTTTCTTCCAGAAGCATTACAGGAAAGTGGACCTGGTCGAGCCCCGACGGTTCGACAAAAATGAGATTGACTTCATTATGACGACTAGACGCCAACTGTTCAGTGATGTCTCAGTGATCGCGAGGGTGAAAACTGGTAGCGATCACCGAATGATTAGAGGCACTGAACCTAAACGTTAAGTTGGAGGTGTCGTCTAATGAAGTCAACGCTCCGTCCCCTCGTGCTCTAATCCAAAGTCCGAAACCTTTCAGCTCGAGTTACAAAACCGTTTTCAGTGCCTGAAGATTGCAATGCAGTGGACGATATGAATGACAAGCTCGTGGAAACTGTCCATGCGGTCGGAGCTAAGTTTTGTAAGACCCGCCGCAGAAGAACACAAAACTCTCCGATCACACTCTTAATCTCATGGCTGTTAGACGGGAAATGAAGCTGCAATCTTCAGTAGATTTGATAGCATACAGGCAACTGAACAGACAGATCTCAAATGCATGCGGCGGGACTTGCGCAACTTCAATACAGCTCGTATTGAAGAAGCGATCGAGCGGAACCAGGGCTCCAAAGTCTTTGCCAGAGATCTGTCTGCCAGAAACCAACTGTCGAAGCTGAAGACCGAGTGTGGCAGCGTCGTTTCCGGACACCTGAGATTTTGAGTGAGATTGAGAGGTTCTATGGGCAGCTGTACACATCATCGTTGGAGCCACACGCAAGTGTGGTAACGATCCAGGCGAGTCTTATCCGACACTATTCCGATGATATCCGGACGTCAGTCTGAGCGAGATTAGAATGGCTCTCAGCACCTTAAAACAGCAGGCCCCAGGCGAGGATGGAATTACAGCGGAGCTTCTGAAAGCGGGTGGAAAACCGGTACTTGAAGTCCTTCAGAAGCTCTTTAATTCCGTCCTACACAGGTGGCACTACACCGGAGGCGTGGAGCAGAAGTGCGGTGGTCTTGTTCTTCAAGAAAGGCGACAACGCTCTCTTGAAGAACTACAGACCGATTTCCTTCTGAGCCGCGTCTACGTGCTGTTTTCGAGAGTCATTACGAATCGTCTCGCACGCAGACTCGACGACTTCAGCCTCCCGAACAAGCCGGTTTCGAAAAGGCTTTAGCACCATAGACCACATACATACCCTTCGGCAAATTGTACAGAAGTCCGAGGTACAATTTGCCACTATGTCTGGCGTATGTGGACTGTGAAAGCCTTTGATTCCGTCGAAATGGGCGGTGCTGCGGTCCTTCAGCGGTGCCAAGTTGACTGTCGGTATATCGAAGTGCTGAGTGCTTGTACAGTAGGGCCACGATGGCTATCCGAGTACAGAACCAGGTACAAAACCTATCCAACTGCAGAGAGGTGTAAGACAGGGTGACGTTATATCCCCGAAACTCTTCACCGCTGCATTGGAAGACGTTTTCAAGCTTCTGGACTGGAAAGGATACGGCATTAACATCAATGGCGGTACATCACTCACCTTCGATTTGCCGATGATATAGTCCTTATGGCAGAATCGCTGGAGGACCTAAGCACTATGCTCAATGACCTCAATAGTGCCTCCCAACGGATAGGTCTTAAGATGAACATGGACAAAACAAAGATCATGTTTAATGTCCATGTCACACCTATGCCGGTAGTTGTTGGAGCACTAAGCTCGAAGTTGTTGACGAATATGTTTACCTGGGACAAATAGTCCGACTAGGTAAGTCCAACTCGACCGAGAGGTCAATCGACGGATTCAACTCGGCTGGGCAGCGTTCGAAATTCGGCACATCTTCTCGTCAGGTATACCTCAAAACTTGAAAACGAGGCTGTACAACCAGTGCGTGTTGCCAGTGATGACCTACGGAACTGAGACGTGGTCCTTCACTGCTGGCCGGATGAGGAAGCTCAAGGTCGCTCAGCGAGCTATGGAGAGGAGCTATGCTCGGGGTCTCACTGCGTGATAAACTTAGAAATGAGGATATCCGCAGTAGAACCAGAGTGACCGACATAGCCAACAGATTAGTAAGCTGAAGTGGCAATGGGCCGGCCATATGGCTCGAAGAACCGACAACCGATGGGGAAAAAAGGTTCTCAGTGGCGGCCTCGTACCGGCGGACGAAGTGTGGGGCTTCCCCACTAGATGGGTGACGACCTGGTAAGACATGCAGGAAGTCGATGGATGCGGGTGGCTCAGGACCGTGCTTTGTGGCATTCCTTGGGGAGGCCTATGTTCAGCAGTGGACTTGTGAAGGGCTGTAATGATGATGATGATGATGAATGACACCGGCGCTAGTCGACCAAATACTCACAAGTAACTTTCTGAGTCAATTTTCGTTTAGGGCAGGATTTGGCTGGGTCGCCAGGGTTCAGCCGTTGCGACGAGCGCCTGATTATCGCACAGTATCCACTTTTCATCACAAGTAATGATTCGTTTTAAATCCTTCATTATTGTGTGAGCAAATTCACAGCAGTCGACGCGTGTTTGCAAGTTCGATTCACTCAATTCATGAGGTACCCATCGTTCAAGTTTTTACTTTCCCGATTTGCTTCAAGTGGATTAATATAGTTTTATCACTTATCCCGAAACCTGCAGCTATCTCTGAAGTGCCTTGTGATGGATTCGCTTCCACAATAGCCTTTAATTCTTCATTTTGCACTTTGGTTTCCGGCCGTCCACGGGGTTGGTTCTGAAGGTCGAAATTTCCAGAACGAAAACGTTGAAACCAAAAACGTACCATGCTTTTTTTTGCGGCATCAGCGCCGTACACATCATTGATCCTTCGAGCTGTTTCTGCAGCACTGGTGCCACGGTAGAACTCGTACTCGTAAATATACCGATATTTCATGTTGTCCATTGTGCGATAATAAGTGACGCCAAAGAATAAAATAATGAGGAAAAACAAATGAATGACTGTTTTCAAAACTCAAAGTACTAGCTAAATGAATTTATAAATTTGAATTTGGAATTCTTAACCAAATAGGAGATATTTCAGATCAAATTGGTCAGTACGACAAAACGCTAATTTCATATGTAAGGACCTAATATTTATAGATATGTTGCGGAAAAGTTGTCACGATGCGATTGGTTCTGTTTCTGTTAGTTTGCAAACTTAAACTATTTTGATATTTTCTTGCATTTTCATCTAACTGCTTATTGTATTACATGAATGTTTTATAATCTAAAGTCGTTGCTAAGAAATTATCCTTTTATTTAAATAATATTGAGTGTAATTTAAAATTATACAATACAATAACTACGTTATAGCGTATCGAGTAGCGTTGGCAAAAGCAAATTTCTTGAATAAAACTACTTTTACGGATTCTATGGCGTTTAATTAACTTGTTTTTATTAATTCCGACGTTTCGGGTGCTTTACGCAGCACCCATGGTCACAGGGACTTTTCTTGTTCATTACAACAGCAAATTTTATAACAACTTCGACGTTAGCTAGTTTATACTTAAAAGTTTGTACTGAAAGTAGTTATTATATTATAATGATTCCAAAGTAACGTATACGTTACTAAATTCGATAACATATTAAATTTTATCAACAAATGAATTATAAGTTTTACATCTGAACATATTATAATAAATAGTAGTGCAAGTCAGTCGGACGTGCATGTATTACTGGTGTCACATATGGGCTGGTGCTACAAATATACCTCTCACAAATTTTCTCCACCGGGAAATTTGAAAGAGTAATGAGTCAAATATTATATATTAACCCAATTGTAAATAAGCAAACAGAAAATAATCTTTATTAGCTTTACCTTTCGGAACTTGCAGATGCAAAATACAACAATATGTATAAAAATATGTACCAAAGTAGGAAAAATGACCACAGTTGAACTTTCAATTGACAATCATGAAAAATCAAATGACAGTTCACAACACATAATGTCAAAACAATGACACAACGACCAAAAACTTAAAGAGAATGTAATCTTGGACTGCCAAAGATAACGTGATGGTGAATTTATTCACCAATGCCTTAAAAGGTTGCGCTACACTGAACACAACACCACTATACTTAGAAAGTAAAAAACTCTAAACAAGGCATCATCAGGAGAAATAGGTTATGTAATAGCTAACCGCTTATTTGTATTATCGATGTCGGTGTGCCCTTCTCGATATTGGGGTTTAGAGGTGGGAGTGGGAAGAAGGAAGTGCTTTGCATACTATCTAAGACCCATCTTTTATTATTCATGCAAATCTTAGCTTGTTAATTTACACATCTTTATTATTTTTGGCGTTTTCCCCAATACAGATACATTATAATAATATCGCTCGGTGACAGCGATAACTCGGTACATACTCGGATCAGTCGCTCAACCGATCTGCATATTGTATGAGGAGAGCAGGCTGTGTTGGTAAGCAAATCTGAAACAACACGACTATTATTATTATAATTTTAAGTTTAAAAAGTAAATAATAGGTCGGGAAAAGTTTCTTCGTATTTTGTTTGTATAAAATTGAAGAAAAATCTCTTTAGTTGTACTTTTTGTATTTGGCTAGTTTTAAAATCAATACATATAGGACATAAAGAAAAGAAAAGTAAAAAGTAAAAAACACTTTCCGTCATTTTTCAATTGTTTTCTGTCCGCCCAAATGAGTGAATCTAACGAACAAATTCAATACATTTTTTATATAGGATAAGGGTGACAAACGAGCACACAGTCCACCTGATGGTAAGTGGTTGCTGCGACCCATAGACATCTAAATCTATCCTCGATTACAAATCAAAATGCAGATGTGTTGTCACCCGTGAGTACTAAGATGGAATGCCTCATTTAGGGTAAAAAGGGTCTCCGGTTCTCTACATTCACCATACGAAACACAGCAGCGTTAAGCTGCTATTTTACGCTAGTATTCTGTGAGAGCGTGGTCCTTCCCGATCAGGTCGACCCATTCGTGCTACAACTATACTACTAATATAGCTGCAGCATGGCTCTACCACTTAAAAAATTCTGAAGTTTTATTACAAAAAAGGGAAAAATGCAACTCAAGCCGCGAAAAAAATTTGCGACGTTTATGGACCTATTGCAGTGTCAGTAAGAGTAGCAAAAAGTTGCTTCAAGCGTTTTCAGTCCGGGAATTTTGATGTCAAAGATGCAGCTCCTTGACTATATAAATTAATAGCTGTTCCCCGCGACTTCACCTGCGTGTAATTTATAATGATTAGATTTCATGGGTTTTTTTTTTGCGCGGTACTCTATTTTTTTTTTCTAAAATAAAAGTACCCTAAGTTACTCCTTATAACATCAGCTATCTGTCAGTTAAAGTGCGGTCAAAATCAGTCCAGCCGTTTCGGAGACTAATCGAAACAAACAGACAGACAAACAGACTGACAGACAAACATTTAAAAAAAAATATTTTTGTTATATACCGTATAAACTTTCATATGCATTTAGTAAAAAGCTATTTTGACATTATACATACCCTGACTTTATAGTGAAACATGTTTATGCATTGATTATTTAATAAATTAGTTATACTAATTCCGGAAGAATGTTGTGGTCACAGTACAAATCCACGAACTCACACTATATTTATTATATATAGTGTGAGTTCGTCAATTATATATTTAGTAGACTTTTGACATGGATTGTCTATCGCAGAAGCGGATGTCCCGCATCTTTGCTCAGCTGCACACCATTAACACTAGATACAATATAGTATACCGACATCTGTTCGAGGCCATGAAGTTTCTTGATATTTTAATTTAGAAAGCACTTCAGTGTAATTTTCACTATTCCAAAAGCGTTCACTATCTTATTTGTTAGGCCCTCGGCGCATTTATCTCACTACAATAAAGTCAAGAGGCGTCAAATCAGCTGATCTGGAATGCCACTGGATAGGGCCGCCGCGACCGACCCAGTGCACCCCAGACTATGTATTTGTAAAGACTTTAACGTGTTTGAAATACGGTTCATTTTTCTTTATTTTGTATTGAATGAAGGAATTTGTATTAATACAAAAAATAAAACTGCACTTTTCAAAGTCTTATTGCCTTGAGATACGGTACATTTCAGTTTGTTTTGACTGTACAGGTTTAGTGTGACTATAATTTACGTAGTTTTAATTATTTTTGGGATAAAAAATTACCTATATTAAAAATGATAGAAATCGATTCAGTAAACGATTCTGAACAAACTACTTTCAGGATGTGCGTTAATTATTTCAGATGTTGTATATGAAAGGTGACGCAATATTTTATAAATTAGAAGACGTGGCAGATTTCTTTTAGCAGCAAAAAAAACTGAACGATTCGGCATTTTGTAGGACGTTGATTCAGCCACGCAACTAGATTTAATCTAATGAGCAGTACGGCTTACAAATGAGTTTCATTGTACGCATAGGATTGTGTGGACTTGTACTTTGACAGAGGAACACCTGCGTATGGCTAATCGCCTACGGTCCGCTGGTGGCCAGTGTTGCTCTATGTCCCCAGACGTGTGGTCAAATATAAAAGTCACGACGTGAATTTCAGTCTTTAGCCTTTTGAGTTGTACACGAATATCAGGTTATGGATAAATTCGTAAAGACCGCAATCTATACTATGTATGGTGAACTGTTTTAGAATCAATTAAGCTTCAATGAGCCCACTATTGGTTTCGATTAGAATAACAGTGAAAGATAAGTAAATTTTAAAATCTTTCTGAAACCGAAAACAGAGATCAATGTCACTTAGTACAGATGCAACGTGATTAGTTGAGGCTGGCTTAGCATCTCGACGTTTTAGGCTCGACAAGTCGGATGGATAGGCCAGCTTTGGCTTGATAAATAACTCCGTAAAGTAGTGGAAAGGTCTTTATTTGGCTAATAACAGAACTTCCTATTTAAAAGATTATTAAGCACTGTAAGTGAATTAATTAAAACCACGATATTTCTATTGTAAAACAAAATAAATAAGTAAATAAAGTATATGAATATAACGACAAAATATTGGAAGTAGGCTTTGGAAATGAATTTACTAGGTTCTTAATTAAAGGATCAAAATTACTTTAGATCCTTTAATTTATAACCTAGTAAATACATTCATTTTAAGACTACTCGTATGACAATAGGTTTTCCGTCACATAATATATGAAAATTATGTATAGGATTATGTGCTTGTTAGAGGGCTTTACATGTTAAGCAGGTACTAGTTACTATGTATTTATATATCAGTTATACTCGTACATGCAATGTTAATCTTAATATGAAATATTATATAATAATTTTACTATATAATAATAGATTTACTGTGTGCATAACAAGACAACATAACGTTAAGACTTTTCATTAAGGATAGTTTTGGCTCAGACGATGCCTATTTCTTAATATTCATACCTTTCTTAATGTTATTTTACATAATTTTGGTAACATATATTAATAGCAGTAAAATTAAAGACTAATTAATAAAATTAATCCAATACATACATACTATAATGTATTTTTTCATTTATACTTAGGTAATATGCTTTCTGCGACACAAGTTATTCATAGGAAAAATACAACACGAACAAATCAAAAATTACAAATATGTAATTAAAACGAACAAATCAAAAATTACAATTATGTAATTAAAATTATGTAGTTAGTCCGTTTCACTTTTTATACTAATGGGTTATAATAAAGTTGATGGCTTACTTTTATCTAATGATTGAAAAACCAGCCCTAATGAATAATAATTTAATCACGGCTTTATCATGTAAAGCTTATCTTATAAAATGAGCTAATTAATTATTACTACACAAAATGTTAACCTCAGTCCCCCCGTGACCATGGGTGCTGTAAAGTACTTGAAACGTCGGTAATATAAAATAAATTAATATAGTAATAAAATAAAAAATCCGTAAAACTAGTTTTATTTAAACAAAAATGTTAATTTTGTATGAGCCACGTTTAAAGATGCCACCAGAAAGTTCCAGCGTAAAATAGCAGCATATAATACTCTTGTGTTTGCATGGTGAACGTTGTGCATCAATTTGAATTTTAATTATTGAACTTACACATAAAGTCTACTAAATCACTCAGGTCAAGTTCTGTCGCTATTCTTTTCGTTATGATTTAAGAGAAAATATAAGAGATCCAATATAATTTGAGGTATTCCAGGTGGCAACAAATCTGTAGCCTTCTTTATTTAAAGTTAGTAACGTTATTTTAATTTAAAGTTAGCTTCAAGTGTCCATATGCTGTAGTGGTCACTTACCATCAGGGGGAGTGTAAGTTCGTTTCTCTTTTTAATTTTATAAAAAAGGCCTACCTTCAGCTGTGGACTAATAAAGAAGAAAAAGCTGGTTCTATTTATTCAATTATAACTTAACTGTTACTTGTATAGCATCAATTATTAAATCTAATGTTAGTGGATTCATAATGGAAAGTAGGCAAAAATCATTCATATATTTATTTAAATAATATCATTAAATCGCAGGCAGTAATATCCTGTAAAATCCTAGTCAGTAATTGCAGTAGAAAATATGGAACATACCGTGGTATGCCTTAGGATAATCATAAGAGTCAATATCGGAGCGTCAATTAGTCCTAGTAATCTTTGCCGTGAAGTGAATAGAGAGTTGTATGGTGTACTATTGACAAAGCTTCGATTATAACATTGACAAGCATTAAATAAAATATAATAATAAAGGCTCTTGATTACATATTAAAGTACAAGATTAAATATAATGCCGCTATACTATTTGACGGCTTACCGTATAGTGGCGGTGTACAAATATCCACTACCCCATATCAACCCGTAGGTTGCGATAGGCGACAGAGATCTTAAATCTTAAAATTATAAAAAATTGCAGTTGCCAACCAGCCTGCCAAGTGTGACAGCTATGGTAAAATCCCACCTATTAGGCAATCTATGAGGGAGGCATATGTTGAGCAGTGGACTTTTACGGGCTTTAATGGAAAATTAATATTTGACGCCTTCAGCTCTTTGGGCTGTGGCTGCAGTCTTGTGGGTCGTGGGTTTGAAATCTACACGAAACAAGTATCTGTATGACCTACAAATAATTAATCCGGCTCTCGATGCTTGTCCATGTGTAATTTATATATGTGAAATGCCTCACGGTTTTAAAATCCTGGAGATATTTAACATATTATGTATAAAATGCAGTGAGGTAGCGTTTTTCATAAGGAAAAAGAAAACATCAGGGCAAAATATGTATATTATATTCTTTAAGTGAAGATTAACGTTAAAATTCAGTTTCAGCGTTTGGCTGCGCTGAATAATATCATAACAATACTTTTAAATCACAATCCTCTTGATTACAGAAACATTTTTAGAGATTATTGTTGAAAATAATATAGTGTGAGCAGATGCTCAACTTGCTCGCTTGCTTGCAATTAATGCAATTAAACAGCGTAACGCACTACTCTTTCAGCGTAGCGCAATTACTATTCGACTATATCGTAATACGTTCCAGTGATAATCACACTTGTAGTGTATTGCGATTTATTATGTAAGGACGGACGTCGTTAAATGACAACATTAAAATAAATTAAATGCATAAACCAAAAGAAATGTTCGACGTGTCAGCTTCACCACAAATTACTCTTCTTCTTGTTCTAGCAGAATAACCTCAAAAATAGAATGCCGAGAAACAAGATAAACGTTTTGGACGGAATCGGAATCACCCAGCACGTTTGCCTGCGTTGAACTTTATATTGCTCAAACGTGTTGAGTTTCGATTCTACCCATAATGCTATTTATCTATTTTCTTTCTCCTTCTTCCTAAAGAAGCTTTTCTTCAGTGTACCTAATATTCTTATGCTGGTGCCTTTTGAGTGAGCAGCGTAAAGTGGTCGTATAATGGCATCGACGACAATGGCCAACGATTTTGACTTTCAGGCCTTGAGTCATTTAGAATGTGCTCTGTTTTAAGCTCTTTTGAGAACCCGCGAACAATAATACGGATTGCGATCCTCCGGGAGGAAGTAGATGTGAAAAAGCAGCAGCAGGCACCGGAAAACAATTTGTAACAAATTTGAAAGTTCTTATACGTTATGAAGACAATTAGACTGTAAAACATAGACTTCTAGTAAATATTTTAATATTGTAGTTACTACGTAGTTGGTCACGACGTTTATAGTATTTTGGAGGAACATACAAGCAGTAGTAAGTATTAGCTAATCCACCGATTTCCAATGTTTTTTTTTTTTGTTTTTTCATTCCAGATAATTTTGGCTCAGACGACACCTAAGTCTTAATATTCATGATTTTTTAAATTTTATAATTTAGTATCTTATACGAAGAGCAGCCAAAATTATGGACAAATTTATAAAATTATTGCTTAAATTTATATACCCACATTAATGTATTTTACTTTAACCTGCCTTAAGATACATACTGAACTCAAAACACTAGCGATTTGGTGTGCTAGTAAAAGTTGGAAATTTTAATATAATTATATAATTATTATTTTATAATTTTAATTTTTCTAGAGAAATCACTTTTCATCAGATATATTACTGTTTTATTACTCTCATATCTCTTTTACATGTTGTAATAATTTTCCGGACCCATGAATCGTCTTGTTTTGTCTTGTCGTTGCATTTGTCGTGTGTGCAGTGGGAACGGTTCGCTTGACATGCTATTTGATAATATGTCTTTTTAATAATAATTCAGTTTAGTTATTAAATATAAAACATCATTAATGAATTGTTTTAAATGAAGAATCACGAATGATTGGATGTTTGTGTGACCGAACCGCTGTACTTAAATTAATATCGCTGTGGTAAGTGCAATTAATTTACTTTGTTTTTCTTGTACTGTAAGTACAATATATAATCACAAAACAGTTCTCAAACGAATAAAAATTTATTCACTGCGACTGTGAGCATAATTTACATGTAAATTCAGCGGAAGTCTGCGCTGTTGTGCGTATTGTAAATTTTATCTACGGGTTGCCGGTGCTCCCAGCGGGTCAACTAATTGTTTTTAGTACCTATAGATGATTTATGAATAATTGTAGTGTTAAACAACGCTGTAGTATTTATGAACATACGGGAATGATTTTAAATTGAAAAGTTATTCAATATAACGTAATATGTTTATTAATATTCATCATGTGAATAAAAATCTGTATGTGTTTTGATGAATTATATGGTTGAATGGCATGCGTTCGCAAAATAAACCACTCATTACCAATAGACCAATGTGTGATAGAATCCATTGCACTCTTGCACAGATATCGCGTAGACTGAACTGATATAAATGGGAAAGTATGGTATAGGCTATCGAACACCTCTGATTCCAGAGGTGGATCGAGCCAAATGTTGGATAGCAGTTTGCTGTCCGAGTATATAATAATTTTGTTCCAGTTATAGCTTGCGGCATACCTTAGGGCTTTGAATATTGCAATGAGTTCAAGTCATAATACAAACGTCATTAGTAACTTTATAACATCTAGAAACTGCTCGACATAAGTCGAAAAAAGCAGCTTTTTTCGACTAATTATAACCCTGCAACTTAGCACTCTTTGATCCATCTGTGTAGATTTTATGCCAATCGTGATATTTATTTTCAAGTTATTCATTAACATTCACTTTAAGAATTTTTTTTAATATATTTTTTTGGATTGTTTAACATACTCTAATTTACTTAATAATATATTTTCAATACCATAATTTTAGTCTTATTATAAGATTTAACTAATAGTAGGATTTTCTTGCGTTGCCAATATCTTGTTTCACAGAGAGTGCTAAGTTGCTTCATAAAATCAATTGTAACATTATTTGAAAAAGAGCTGGCTTTTAAAACATATTTATAAGCTAGATATAATCTTCTAATATACAGTGGAGGTACGATAAGTTCGCTTTCCATTACATGTATTGGAGAACTTTTGATAAAACCACCAATAACCCTTAACGCTTTATATTGTATTTTATCTAATTTTGATAAGTGGATATTACCGCAATTATCAAATAAAAAACTACCAAAATCGATTCTACTTCTTATCAACGAAATATACAGCTGACGAATATGTTTGGGATGAACTCCCCACGATGACCCAGACAATACCATTAGTAGATTTAAAAACTTATTACGTTTTTCTGTGATCTCATTAATTTGTTTGTTCCAGAGTAGGTTACTGTCTAGCCAAAACCTCAAGTATTTAAAGCAATTTAATGAAGTCAATGAGCGTTCGTTAACTGTTACATTAGGCAAAAATTGTCTACGTCCTCGACTAAACAGGCATAACTTTATTTTGTCAGTTGACAGCTGTAAATCTGGATCGTTTAACATTTCCACTATACAATATAACGCATTATTGATCTTTGACTCACAGATTTTTATATTTTTGTCTTTTATAAAAGCACTTTTAGCAAAGTCATCAGCATATTGAATAATGTTTACGTTGTGTTGTGATAGTAAATGGCAGATTCTATAAGTCGCTATATTGAATAGGAAAGGGGATATTGGGTGTCCTTGTGCTAATCCTTTATTTGTGCTTCTTTTAAGTACTTTAATTTCAACTTAAGAACCCATAAATGTTTTTCGCTTAGGAGTGACCATAAATATGTACAGAACTTACTACTAACTTGCAATTCCACTATTTATATCAACATTATTATAAGCGTTTACAATATCTAAAAAGCAAGCTAACGTGGGTATGTTTTGTGTAAAACCAGTTTGTATATATGTTACCAAGCGAGACTGACAGTCCAAGCACGATTGTGATTTCCTAAATCCAACTGTCGATGGCGCAAATATGCAATTTTTTTCAATGAACCATTCTAGTCGCTTTAGCATCATAATGTGGAAAGTTTTACAAAGACATGAATTTAAGAAAATTGGTCTCAGTTTATTATCAGAATTAGATGGGCTACTATTTTTGGTATAGGTATAACCAGCACATTACGCCATTGACTTGGTATATTTCCAGACCTGAACACAAGGTTATAAAGAAATAAAAGAATTTTTTTTGCGATATCGGGAAGATTATATCATACTATATGTGATTTCGTCATCTCCAGGAGCAGTATCTTTTTTCTTTAAGACAAATTTGCAATTCTTCCATTGTAAAATCAGTCTCTAATGAAGGATTTTTAGATATAAAATTTGGACATACGTCGGTCGCAGAATCTGGTGTGAGCGAAAGTAGAAGTTTTTCTTGCTTAACTAACGGAATGAATGATTTTTGTTTACGAATACCTTTCATCCATCGCATGCGCTGCCACATGTTTGATATTGAAATTTCTCCATCTATTTACTCGCAAAAGTTCTGAAAATGAATACGTTTTGTCTCTACTATAAGTTTACTGGCTTCTTTAGTTTTTGCTTCTAAGTGAGTTAAATTGTTGGGATTTAAACTAAAATTCCTAAGGGCTAATCTTCTTTAGCAACTACTCTAGATAGGGCTGGGTTCCAATAATTTCGGGGTTTGAATTTTGTTTCTGGATCAATGCGTACTTTTATATAGTATACTAGCATCGGCCGCATTATCAAGTTGAGCAAGCAGAAAATTATACATTTCTTGAATACATGTTTCATCACATGTCAATATCTAATAAATCAACGCTAAAAGATTCTTTAATTTTGTTAGTATAGGCTATCCAATCAATTTTCTTAAAATTACGTTTCTGAATGCCATTTTATTGTTTTGGGATATTAGTACTTAATTTAATTAATAGATGATCGCTCCCTAGATTTTCGTTAAGAACCTTCCAATCGAAATAAATGGCAATATAATTTGATACAAAAGAAATATTTTTGTTTAAAATTAACCCCACACTCAGTTTCTCCTGTATCGTGGAGGAGTTTACAAACATAAATTGTACAAGAACAAACATCATGACCCGGAACAATTATTTGTAGGCAACACAATTACTTGTTCGGTGCGGGATTCGAACCCGCGGCCCCCAGCGATGCAATTCATTGCTAAGCCACTGCGCCACGGAGCCGTCGTCGTCGGGGAAGTTTCTTGTAAAAACCAATTGACAAGTTTAACTCTTGTTGGCATTCCATTATTAAAAGAAAAATAACCATGTTCTATCGATGAGTCTACTAATTGCACCCCTCTTGTATCGGTTTTGTATGACCAATTGCTGTGGTGTCCATTGAAATCACCTGCTATTAATGTTTTTTTTGGGAAGAGGAAAACAGCTCCCCAGTCTGATACTTGAGTTCTATCTAATGATGGACAATAGACTGATATAATATTTTGTAAGAAATCACAATTGTACAATTAAACACATACAGTTTCTATGCTTGGGTTAGTTAATCGAATGTACTTATTACGCTTTGAAGTGAGTTGTGTGTAATGATTGAAACTCCACCATAAGAGTCATATCTGTGTCGTCTGTAGATACTATAACCTTTAATATTAATATTATCATCAGTATTTAACCATGTTTCACTTAGTATGGCTATGTGTATTTTTCTTTTATCAAAGCTCCCAAGATCTATCAATTTTGGTTTCAAACTTTGTGTATTCCACTGTTATATATTGATAGCGATGTTTTTGTTATTTGTACTATTCATGATTCATATAATTTAAAACTGTTTCATAAATTTTGATCCTATATTAAGCTACTCACAAATGTTTTAATTACTTTAAAATAGCCACAAAAACTGCAATAACTTTATCCTCAAAACTTTTCCTAGAGTAGCAAATAGAATGAACTTTTATTAAGAGTCGCTTAAAATCAAATGTTTTTATCTCATTTCTTCTTCATCTGAAGTACTTTTTTGGCCTTCTTCTTCCGCTTCCTTAAACTGTCATTATCTATCATATTTAATTTTTTGTTTTCTTTTCTTAGTCTTTGTGTTTTCTTTTCTTTCCTTTCCTTTTTATTTGTTTCTATAGGTATTTTTCTTTCTCTGAGGCTGATTCTTGATTATTTTCATTATGATCTTGAGCGTCAGTAACAATCTGACTATAACTTCGAGATTTATGGTTTTCCACTTGTGTAGGCTGTTCTGTCATCTCTTGATTGACAAAAGTATCTTTAGTGCATATTTAAGTTTTGCTCATTTTTATTTGACTTTTATTTATAACCATATGTAGAGCTTTTCTGTAAGGTATATTTTCCTTACTCATAGTGATACGTATTTCTTTTCTTTGAGATACATAGGGCATCTTTTATCCAAAACGAAATGTAATCCTTACAATTGAGGCACCTGTATGTTTTAGATCACAGTTTATGTGTTCTGTACTACCACATTTGGACATAAGATTTTTTAGTCGGGCATGCTTTAATAATATGTCCGAATTTCCAGCATCCGGTACATTGTGTTACTGGAAAGTGTAGTTTTCCACTTTGAAATTATACTCATATGCCGTGATATAAGGAGGTAAAAGTGCCTTGAAAGCATATCCTTACAGTTTCACTTTCGACCCACTTGCTATTTAAATCTAGTCGTTTAAATTGTCTTACCGCCAATATTTTGATATCACTTTTCAAAATTGCTAAAATATCTTCTTCAGTAAACTCCAAATCTACACCTCTGATCAATCCATAAGAAATCGTGGTTTCAAACGTTTTTTGACATTTGTACTCTAAATCTTGAATTTTTTACAACTAATCATTTTTTCCGCATCATTATCAATTTGGAAGCAAATCAAAACTTTGAAAGGAGACATATTTGATTGTTGCAATATTCTGAATATTCTCACTTCGTAATAATTTAGCTAACGCCATTTGTTTTGGTAATTATTTAAATGATGTAACACAAACCTCATATTTAGATCCGATTTCTTTCGAAGTTGTCTTTTGTCCCTGTCCTGTAAAAATATTTCTTAAGAGTCGTTTCGGTCTTCTTTTTCAACTGTCCACTATCTTCGCTGTTTGTATCTTCTTCACGTGCTTTTCTCTTCTCCAATCTCACTTCAGGCTTTCGAGTAGTGAACCCAGAGTTCGCATGTTCCATTTTAGCCACACGAGTTATTCTTCGATCTTCAATTTGGTTTAGTTCTAATTCACATATACGTATGACTTCCGAATCAGTTCCATCACTTCTGTCTATCGACTGATCTTTATCACTATCCATATTTTAAACATTGAGGGTAAATTTAATAAAGTCTTTATATTTCAAACTGAGCGGTCTATGACGGGTGTACACCAGACGACAGCTCGCGCGAGACTTTCACTACACTTACACATAAAGTTTACAAATCACTCAAGTCAAATTTTGCCAATATCCTTTTTGTAGTGATTTTCAAAGTAGTGCATAATGTTAAAACAGAATAATAAAAACTGTATTAAGGTTAATGCCAATACAATAAGAAATGCGCACTAGGTGTAAAGCCTCCTTTCCTGTCTAACACGTTATTTACACGCCTAAATATATAATACACAAAAACGTACCACTTTTACGTATTTAATCCACTTTAACCATTATTTGAACGATTATATAGGAATAACAATTCCTATGCGGTCAAGTCACGCTGAAAACTGTTGCCTACGATGGAGTTCTAACGGGACTTCCGTTAGATTTTTACTGGAAACGAGGCATTCTATCTAAATCCTCAGCGGTGACAACGCATATGTATTTTGATCTTTAATCGAGGATAGTTGTAAATGTGTGCAGGTTTGTCACCCTTACTAAATAAAAAAGCCCAAGTTTCACGACAGTCTTTAAACTTTAGACCAAACTAAATGTCAAAAAGTAAAAAGTAAAATGTTAACGTTTTATATTTATCTTTACATCATCGCAACTTTAAGTTTTTCGTAACCATGTACTTTGCTTAAACTCATATTAGAAACCTTACATTCTGTACTGATTTTATAGAAAAAAACCGTATCACAGTAATGCCGTATTCTCCGTTAACAGAACCCAATCGATTAGTAAGCTGAAGTAGCGAAAACCGAAAAGTGATGGGTAAGAAAGGTCCTCCTAACAGCTGCGGAAGTTCCCCCAACAAGATGGAGTGGTGAGATGCAGGAAATCGATGATGATATCGATGCAGAGAGGCTTATGTTTAGCAGTAGACTTGTGAAGGCCTGTAGTGATTGTGGTGGTGATGATTAAAATGTAGGTGATTTATGCTTTAAACTCATACTATGGTTTGTTTAAATATTTTTGTATAAATAGTTAAGAACTTTTTATGTACGCCACAAGAAAATCCATTGTCCTATTTTATTTTTTGGATAAAGTGAAAATGGGACATGTTTGAGAGGTGCAAAGCGTCTAGTGATTGCTGTCCCCTATCAAATAATGTTGTACGGAAATGTTTCCCAACTTTTTTTTCATAAGTAGATTTTTTTCTTAAGAACCATATTTAGCACGCAGTTTGACACATTCCCACATTACGTTCAGTCACTGTTGTCAAAGATTTTCGGCAAATACACTTAAAGAACTTTAGTTTAACAGACTTTTGACTACCATTTTTTAAACAAGTATACAAACAGGCCGTAGTGTTTTAAAAGGTTTCAACAGTGTAATATTGATTTATCGAGGTATTTTCATATCTCAGCTGTCAAATCGTTAAAAAAAATCAAAAATTTCTAAAAGTAATTAAATATATCTTAAATAGCGACAATACTCTACACATTCTGTATATATTTATAATAAGTTAAATTGACAAATTGGTATTTTTCAATTAATTGCGTATTAAAGGAAATTGTAAGTAAATGGCTTTTAGAAATGACGAACCATGATATAATAGAATTAATGCTTCAAAATTAACTGTGCACACACATTGATTCAATTAAGATCTTTTCTCTTTATTTATTTTTTCAAATTTTAGAACGACCAAACTTAGATATGGAAGAGCGGGGCCTCCTGGCACAAGTATATATAATACTTAAAAGGCTCGGCACCAACCTTTGATTGTAATAAAACAACTGTCATTGCTATTAAAATAAACATTTTTTGATTTGATTTTTGATTTGAAACGTTTTCTTTTTAAATTGCGCGTATTATTACAATATAACATAATGGTAATGTTTCTTTTTTAATTTAAATTATTTTCAAAAAATACTTGAGTACCTACCTACTTTACTTTCTTGTAGTCTTGTACGATTAATTCACAAAGCGCTCGAGTAAACTAATTTCCCTAAGCAAATTGTATACACACTCGGACTTAGAAATTCTGTGCGATAATGCGATTTCTAAAACAGAACGACATACTTATGGTCTTAAGCAATTATTTGACTGTGTATTGTTTTTCTTATTATTTCTGTGAAGCTATGAATTCCTGTATAAAAAGAAAATTTATAATAAAAATAAATAGAACTTGTAAATGATTTCTTCTTCCTGAAATGATGAAAAACTATATAATGTATTCGTGAGCGTTGTCCCATGAATGACTTACTTATCTTAGTTGATCTGAATTTCGGATTATCAATTTTGTTATTATTCATAAATACGATGATGTCGATAATTTTTATTGACATAAGATATACATGTATTAGGTCCTTACATATGAAATTGGCGTTTTGTACGGGAGGAATATAGAGTCAATTTATTTTTGTAAAATATATTTAATTAATCAAAGTATGCACCGTTGTTATCTATGCACTTTTGCCATCTCATAGGTAGTTCATTGATCCCTTTACTAAAAAACCATGGGGCGAGAATCAATTAACTCTTTGAAGGCGGTTTGGACTGCCACGGAGTTGAATTTTTTCCTTGTAAGAAGTTGTCCAAATTCCGGAAAAATGGTAATCTTTTGGAGCAAAGTCTGGGGAGTACGGTAGATGTCGCAGACATTCCAATTGTAGCTCATCTAACTTAATGGTTGTTTGTTGTGCAGTGTGTGGTCTTGCGTTGTCGTGAAGAAGCAGTGGCCTAGAGCGATTGACCAATCTCGGTTGCTTAGCAGCAAGTTCTTCCTTCATGGTTTGCAGTTGCTGATAATAGATATCTGCCGTAATCGTCTGGCCAGATTTTTAGAAATGTAGTGAACGACACCGGCGCTAGTCCACCAAACACTCACACGTAACTTTTTCTGAGTCAATTTTCGTTTAGGCAGGATTTGGCTGGGTCTCCAGGGTTCAGCCATTGCGACGAGCGCTTGATTATCGTACAGTATCCACTTTTCATCACAAGTAATGATTCGATTTAAAATCCTCCAAAACCTGCAGCTATCTCTGAAGTGCTTTGTGATGGATCCGCTTCCACAATAGCCTTTAATTCTTCATTTTCCACTTTGGTCTTTGGCCATCCACGGGGTTGGTTCTGAAGGTCGAAATTTCAGAACGAAAACGTTGAAACCAAAACGTACCGTGCTTTCTTTGCGACACCAGCGCCGTACACATCATTAATCCTTCGAGCTGTTTCTGCAGCACTGGTGCCACGGTAGAACTCGTACTGTAAATATACCGATATTTCATGTTTTCCATTGTGCGGTAATAAGCGACGCCAAATAATAAAATAATGAAAAATACAAATGAATGACTGTTTTCAAAACTCAAATGTATCAGCTAAATTAATTTATAAATTTGAATTTGGAATTCTTAACCAAAGAGGAGATATTTCAGATCAAAGTGGTCATTACAACAAAACGGTAATTTAATATGTAAGGACCTAATACTTATTATACGAGTACTTATATTATTTTCATATATTATATACTGGCTTGTAAAAGTTAGAATAATAATTTTAAAGCGAATCACGAGAGCGCAAATTATAATGTACGTATACTGTTTTTTTTTGAAAATAAAAACAGTCTTCACTTCAGCAGCATATCCCCACAATAAAATAACGTAAGACATTATGCTGTGAAGTAACTAAAGTAACTAATTATAATAGCAAATGTAGCTAGTACTAGATGTTGAGGATTATAATTGACAATGCTTACATTGCATCACATATAGAACTAATAACAGATTTCCACCGTACCTCAGTTTATTATATGTGACCGTACCGAGCAGTGGCGGTAAGAATATCCACTATTCCATATCATCCCGTAAGAGGCGATAGAAGGAAACAAATCAGGAGACGGGCAGCGTCTGTCTAATGACGAAAATAAATAGCGGTTGCCAACTCGCTTACCAAGCGTGGTGACTATGGCAAATCAAATGTCAAACTGAGACAATCTAGGGGTCAGGCCTGGCCTATGTTCAGCAGTGGACTTTAATAAGCTGTAACGGTAACGGTAATAACGGATTACGAAAACTTATTTGGATCTTTGAAACTTTCAGACACGTCTTTAAAATCAAATATATGCTGCACTAGCCAAATCGATTTTGACATATTGTATCTAACTCCTACAACTAAAACGTGGTCAACGATCATTAATAAAGGTCAAGTGTTAGAAAGTTCTACATTTTAAATTAGTTATAATTAGGTAATTAGTTATCGACGATTGGTAGCATAAATTTCATTAAGACCTTTTTCGAACAGCATTTTTACATCTGTAACAGTGGTGTTATTTCGAGCTACATAACATTTTCGAGCGCTCTTCTTTGATATATCGAAAGCTTTCGATTTTGTTTCGCATGATCAACTTCTAGCAAAGTTAGAGCACTGTGGCGTTAGAGGCACTGCTTTGAACTGGATAGAAACATACTTGCAAAATAGAATGCAATCAGTCGAAATTGCAAAACTTGACTCTAACCATGTAGTGAAAAATTACAGGTCTGAGTTTAGGAAAAATAAGTTTGGCGTTCCTCAAGAAAGTGTACTGGGACCTCTTCTGTTCCTGATTTATATTAACATCTTCCAAATGTGACCAAGCATCGATGTATCCTATTCGCTGATGATATGTCTGTAATAGTGACAACTGATAACAAATTGACATTAAATGACCACAAAAATGACAATAATGAAACTGTAATTCAAATAATTAAGTGACTTAGAAATAATAATTTAACTATTAATATTGACAAAACGAATTTAATTAACTTTAATAATATACAAAATCTGACATTAAATATTAATTATGAAGGACAAATACTTAAAAATACAATAACAACGAAATTCTTGGGTATAGAAATAGATCAAAAATTAGATTGGAAACAACAAGTTAAAAAAGTGTGCAACAAAATCAATCGTTTCTACAAAAATTTCGACAAAAATAGCAGAAAGGAGTACAGCATTTATTGCGTACTTTGCTTACGTTGAATCAGTCCTGCGATACGGACTCATCGTATGGGGTAATAGAACGGACATTAAAAAGGCGTTCATTGCACAAAAAATGTGTGTTAAAGCAATATGTGGTACTGCACCTGACGAGCCATGTCAGCCATTGTTTAAATCTTTGAACATATTGATACTTCCTTGTCTATATATTTTTAGCGGCAAAATTTGTAAAGAACAATATGAATTATTTCACACAATCTAAAGACGTCTACAAACAAAGCACCAGAAATAGGGATAGGTTGGTTTCGCTATAATTCCCAAAGTGCGAGATTACATAAAATGCTATTGGATGTGTATGACAGTACATAATAAGATACCTCAAGTAATTCCAGACCTACCTTTCATTCAATTTAAAAGAGAATTATACAACTTTTCAGTGATAAGTCTTTTTACACTGTACAGGAATATTTGAACTACGATAGGTAATGGCAACTTGACAAACAAATTTAATGGACCAATTATGAAATGTTTATTAATTATTTCCTATTTATTAACTACTTGTTGACATTTTGTTATAGACACTCTACTTTTAAATATTATTATCCTGATATTTTAGTTTTAAAGATTTGCATGCTATTAATAATGGCTAATTAAGCGGATGTTTAATTACTATGACCATCTTCAATGCACCTTAACCAAACGCAAATAAAATATTTCATTTCATTTTATTTCATTTCATTTTATTTCATTTCATTTCATTTATATCTGCCCATACTAGATCAATAGGTTTGAGCTCGCAGTGGTAAAGTGGTAATTGTAGGACTTTAATACCAGTCTGTTTCGCCATTTCGTCGGTAATATATGACTTATATTTGTCTTTTACGCGTTTTATTCTTATAAGTAATTTTTCTTCAGTGTCACTATTTTCAAAAGCAATGCCTTTAGAAGAACTGGTCTATTAACTCTTAATGGCCGCATCGCTCACAATATCCCGTACTAATAAACGCGTTGCTAAGCGTTAGCAATAAAGAAATGTATGGAAAGCGACCTGTAGCTGTCGTTTTCTTTCGTTGCAAATATAATACGATGTATCGTTGATCATTTTTCCGCCTGTACTAGAAACAGACTTTAACAATTTAAATAATTTAAATAGTTAGTTGACTGTCGGCACAATAAGTACACTAGCAACGGCAAGGACAATAAGACTTCCTTTTGATCAATATAGGTTATAAATAATATTTATTGAAAGTCATTTTAAGTTTGTTCGGAAAATACCTATGTACAGTGAAGAATAAATTATTGTTGTGAGAATGATAGAAAAAATAAATAAATGTTATCAATGATAGTAGAGACAAAAAGTAGTGAGGGTAAATCCCGAAACCCCCACTCGTTCACGCTATATAGTAAAGCGCAGAGGACTAGCTTGGAACCATGACAACAGAGAACACAGTCCTGATGGTAAATGGATGCTGTGGCTACGAGTACATCTATCCTCGATTAAAATGCGTTGTCACCCCTGAGGACTAAAAAGTTTCCAGTAAAAAGGTTCTGCGGTTTTCTACACTAACCATAAAAAACATAGCAGCATTAAGCTGGTAATCTGTTGGAGCGTGGTACTGTTATGTCCTTGGTCTTGGAAAGTATGGAAGATAAAATTTAATGTTGTAATGTGTAAAATTGCAAACCAAAAGTTTTGTTCGGATAGTCAGACAGATAGACAAAAATTTAAAAAATGGTTATTCGCGTCTTAATAGCATGCAATTAATCCATAAGCTTAATAGAAGCCAGTTATTCCGATTTTCGATATTACAGACAGACGCTTAAATTTTGTTTGTATGTTATGGGGCTTATAGACCATCGGCTATGATTGACAACCACAGAATGGGACATGTTTGTCACAATCATTGCGCGGCTGCGCACACAATCGTGCACCCTATATATTTGTATTGTCATCTGTCCGAGATGGACGTTGAAACAGTAGCAGCTGCCGTTATTTTAATTTGAAACATTTTATTTTTATTTTTGCTGCAGAATTTCTATATATTTTTAATTAAATTCCAAAGTATCATCTGGCAGTGCTAGCGACAGTAGGTAGTAGCCATTATCACCTAACCTTAGAACCTTTGTTAAAAAATGTTGAACACGACTGACTATGTTATGGCCGACACACACGGGCAGTTAAACTAATCAGTTGAACTGACGTACATCCAAAAACTGACCGTGAGTGTGAAATCTCAAGTTGGAATTTTCAACTGACGGCAATAGGCAACCGAAGAATTTTTCTGGATGCACGGTCAATTAAACTGATCAGTTGAACTGACTTACATCCGAAAACTGACCGTGACTGTGAAATCTTATGGGACCTATACACCATCGCCCACAATGGACGAATTCTAGCGATCACGATCGTGTAGAGACATAATCGCCCATAATTTTTCGGACAAACATCAAAGAAGTTCGGCCACGATCGTACGCGCGTCTACATGATTGCCGAACGCCGATGCTCTATAATTCATTTTTTTATTTTCGGTGTATAGTTAACATACACCGAAATAGAACAAGTAAAAATAGAACAACTTCCTTTTTTTTTCACCACTCTGTTATGGTCTACATTTCAATAATAGTTATATTATAAACTAATTAAATAAATAGTGGCAGCTGCTACTGTTTCAACGTCCATCTCGGACAGATGACAATACAAATATGTAGGATGCATGATTGGGTGGGCAGCCGCGCTATGATTGTGACAATCATATCCCATTTTGTGGTTGTCAATTATGGCCGATGATGTATAGGCGGGGTTAAGTTGAAATTTGAAGCCAGTGAGTGGGGAAATCGTTTTGGCTAACATCCATTTTAACTGACCAGTTAAACTGATCAGTCCAACTAAGCAAGTTGCGCCAATAAGTGTTCAAACAAGTGTTCAAAGTCCTTCAAATAAGTGTTCAAATGTTGTTGCTATATCTGGCGCCGGCTTCAGACATATAGGTTTCCTCACGATGTTTTCCTTCACCGCCGAGCACGTGGTAAATAGTACTTAAAATTGCAATTACCAATTTTATTGGTGCCGGCGGGGATCGAACCCCGGGTTGCTCGCGTACTTTGAAATTTACAGCGAGCGCTAACCATCTGAGCTACCACGGCTCATATTAGATGTTAGATGTATAGATTTAAATATTTATAATAACCAATTAACCAAGATTTCATGGCTTCAATAAGACTTATTTATATTTTTCATGCCGAATTTTTTGCTAACGAAACCATGGGCATTAATCAATGAACGATCTTTCTTGGGATAATAATTTAAGCTGATTTTGCTTTACTGGAGAATAAAGTATAATTTACTGATTTTTAATTTGCCTTAACAAAATTGTGTTGTTCCTTTTTGTAACAATCTATGTTCAATTGTGTAATATACATACAAAAACAAAGTCTAATTTTAAACCTCCTCCTTTTTTGAAGTCTGCTAAAAATGAAGTCTTTTTACCTTTCTCATAGTTGCTTCTTAAGACACTCTTGGAACGATATTGATTGATGGTCATCACATTGAATAAGGGGAATTTAGGTTACGTGATTATGTTTACACGTAATATATCGCACATATCACGACTTTTCTTGTAAATAAGTTGTTATCGTCAATAAAGTAGCTAAAAGAATCTAATGCATAGTAAAACTAATAAAGGTTTATTTATTGAGTGTACCAAACTGAGTTAAATAAAAAATATATTTTAAAACAAACCAATGACAAATATTAGCCCAATGTCAGCTGTTTATTTGTGCTTTAAAAATTGATTACAAATTTTGAACTTAAAAGACATACGAAGAAAGCAAGTTATATAAACGTTTGTAATAATATACTATTCTTCTTTTAATAACACTACGAGAGAAGTTTTCATTAAAAAAAAACTTCTCCGTTGCTAGCTGTGTCGTGTATCCTCAATGCACAAAGCGAATGGGTAAACAAGTTTCATTACACAAAGTGAACTCGTAATAAAATTAAGTCTAAGCTCGTTTGTGACTTTAAAAAAAGTCTTTAGTTGCAATGCTTATATGTTGGTAATGGTTATGAGTTTGAGGTTTATTGAGTGTAATCTTCTATCGTGTTACTTTAATTAAATTCTTTTCAGTTGGTTTATTTTTTAAACTTTCTCTTACATAACGTTTTTATTAGTATTATTAGCTTATACAAGAACCGCATTCGGAGAGGGAGACGAATTCTTCGCCCTTGTCAAAGTAATAATAGACGAGGAAAAGCTTTTGAATAAACTTTAGTCAAGACAAATTTAGCTAGTCACCAATTTAACAAATTGCTATAAGGTACGTGAAGGTAATATGGTCACCTTAACTTTTGCCGCCATATAAAACCAAAACTAGGAGGAGAACAGAGATAAAAACACAAAGCCGTATACTATATAACTAACATATTATTAAGAAAAGAATAAGCTAAAAATGCTTTGGCAATAATAAAGAAGACTTCGAAATTCAATTTAAAAACATTTAATGACCATATTTACGTAGGTCACCAATAAATTTTGAAATGCTCGAAATTTAAAATGGAACGCACCTGTGTTATATGTTTCTAAAAGCAAATTTATTTAAAATAGAACTCCATAAGCCAACTGCTTAAAAACAAAGTTCTATTAATTTTCCCAGCTTCCGCGCTTTTCATTTAAAACGATGAATCTTAACCGTGAACATTTGCGCGCTATGATATATTATAATTTTAAATTTGGTTTAATCGAACAATTAAGTTTACAACGGTTATAATCAGCATAAGGGACTCAGCTCCATCACTCGCCATAATTTTTAGGTGGATTTCTGAATTCAAAAGGTAAAATTAATCTTAAAGATGACCAAAGAACCGGAACCCCGTAAACAGCAGTAACGGCAGAAAATGAATGTACTACTGAAATGTTGTTGCGAGAAGACCCACGAATCACATATACAGACATCGAGATTGTAGGCATTAGTTCGGGGGAGATTCATACCATCCTACATCAACATTGGAGTGAGAAGCTTTGTTGAAACACGGATCCTCGTTTGTTCTCCGAAAGAAAAACAGACTCGTGTGGATTGGTGCCATGAATGCATCTACGTTTTGAAAACGGAGCATTTAGCGTTTTAAAATCGTTACTGATGACGAGACATGGATCTATCAATATGATCCGGAAAATAAAAGGCAATCATCGGTATGGGTCTACTAGAAGGACAGTAACCTACAAAACTGCAAAGACCTCGCAACGTCGGCAAAAAAATGGTGGCTAGTTTTTTTCGCGGAGCGGACATTTGTCGACGTCAATGCTGGAAAATTGTTGGTCCTTCAACTCTGAATGGTACAGTTTTTTGGATAAAGGTGACAAACGAGCACACAGTCCACCTGATGGTAAGTGGCTGCTGCGCCCATAGACATGTACATCTATCCTCGATAACGAATCAAAATGTAGATGCGTTGTCACCGTGAGGGCTAAGATGGAATGCCTCGTTTCCAGTAAAAGGGTTTCCGTTCTCTACACTCACCATACGAAACACAGCAGCGTTAAGCTGCTATTTCATTGGTATTCTGTGAAGCGTGGTCCTTCCCGGTCGAGCCGACCCATTCGTGCTACAACCACTACTAATATAGCTGCAGCATGGCTCTACCACGTGTAAACAGTTGCATTACCCAGCTTTTCAAGCTGTGCGGGAGAGACCAAAGACTGGGCTGGGAATCATGCTGCATCACGATAACGCCTCTTCACACCTCCCTTAGAACAAAAGCATTTATTGAGGAATCTGGTGTTGAAACTCAAAGTCACCCATCTACAGCCCTGACTTAGCTCCTTGTTATTTTTTTTTTGTTCCGAAGAGTTAAAGAAAAATAAAAGGCAGTTTTTTTTCAAGCGCCGAAGCTTGGTGGCTGCCTACGACTAGATTTCCGACCTGTCGATCAAGACAGGCAAAGTGTTTTCAGAGTTGGTTTAGCGAATGGACCTTGTATAGAGCATGATGGAGAGTATTTTGAAATTGACTGATGAAGCTATCGTGTCACAAAGCCATCAATGCGAACAAGGCTAGTTTTGAGTTATAAGTGTAATATATTAACCGAATGACCACATTACCCTCCATACGCTGTTAGAGAGCCGTGGTAGCTCATATGGTTAGCGCTCGCTGTAAATTTCACAGTAGGCGGCAACGGGTTCAATCTCCGTCGGCAACAATGAAATTGTTAATGCAATTTTAAGTGCTGATTTACCACGTGCTCAGCGGTGAAGGAAAACATCGTGAGGTAACCTGCATATCTGAGAAAGAAAAAAAAATATTTCGAACATGAAGTTCTAACACGCATCGGGGCAGCGCGGTGGACTCTTCCTTGTCCTAAAACCCTCTCAGAAATGAGGGGAGGCCTGTGCCCAGCAGTGGGGCGTATGTAGGCTGTAACTTTAACTTTAACTTTTAACTTTAACGCTATTAAATGAATTAACGTTTTTGGCCAACATTCGACATCCTACACAGAATTCGGGTGCATTGTTGGAGTGCTATTTATATTATTTCGCAAATTCTAACTTTATGGTATTGATAATCATCATTATTATAGTCCGCAGTCCAGCATAGATCCACTACTGACATAGGCCTTCTCCAAAGACTGCAATAAGACATGGTCCTGCAACACCTGCATTTACCTACTTCGCAGCAGTGTAGCAAGGGGGGGGTGGCAGATGAACAACTGCAACACCAGGGGACTTGCAGATGCGTTGCGACTTAGGGACCTTCAAGAAAAGAGCCTACTCCTTTTAAAAAGGTAGGCCTTTTAGGTCCCATCGCTGATAATCGGAAAATCGCTGGTGGTAATCGATGCCACGAAATTCAGAATGCACGTGTTCCCGAAGGCGAATAATTTCTCGCCATTTCCGCCGATGTGCTCTGACTTTTGCCTTGGCAATGACGCTTTTGAAGACCTGGAGGCGGAACACATCTTTTTTAGCGCTGGTGTTTGTCCAGGACGTTGATGCGTCAGCCCAGGCCTGGTAACTCTAACCTGCTTGATGCAATTTTAGGGAGCGACCAAACCATTGAGTTCAGCCTGCGATAGGCACAGATGATGGAATAATAATTACATCCCTGAAGCACCACATCAGCGACATAATCAGCAACATTGGGATCATCCGGGAAAAAGCAAACGCACCCAAGGTAGGATGCAAAAACAGACCGCATCCGTCCCAATCGGCTGACCTAAAGTGCCAAACACAGCGGCATCTGCATATCGCAACTGCGATGGGCGTAGTGTGCAAAAGCGATGGGAGGTGAGTGGCACCGCCGGATCAGACAATGGTCCGGAGAGAGCGAAGGGCATCGACGGAGACCTGATATCCGTCCGGATGAGAGGTCAGCAGAAGATCCACAGGAAGGTACATGATCCTCACATCTGGGATCCGCGTAGACGAAGTAACCAGTTGTGTCAGACTATGCCAAGGCAAAGTCTTAAACAGACCTACCCGCATGATCGGTTAAACGGGATCCAAGCCATTCGGCGTGGTGGGCGTTAAAATCACCGAGTATCACTCTCTGCGGATGGGACCTGTTGTAACACGGAGTCTGCAGCCATTTGGAAGTGGTCGATGAGTCGGTCTGTGCTGGCATTACCGCTATGGTACCTATAGAGGCACCCGTAGACGCGGGGATGGTCGGCGCTGTCTACGCGCAGCCATAGGATGGACAGGTGCGTACCTTCAAGACTGCCGAGGCGTCGAAAAAAGATGTCTTCTATGACGTACACGCAAACTCCAGCCCGGGGCACAAAGGAGTGTTCTAATTTGTACCCCGGGTAGGAGAGATACGCGGGGCAGTCTGAGCACCCACGCTCACGCTAACTTCTACTTCACGCTGGTATTCTGTGAGGTCGCGGTACCACCCCGGTTCGAGCCAGCCCATCCGTGCGACAGCAAAAGCTGCCGCGTGGCTCTAACACTGGTTAAATTAAAGGCAAAGCCATTGTAAATATTATAAAAACAAAACATCATTTTGTGACGTTGCAGTTACCAAGTTAATATTTATGTGAAACGTATAATTTATAATTATTTTAAATTTAAAAATGTTCAACTTAATTATAATTTTTTAACCTACATTAGTTTCATTTAATTTCCAACCACGTAACTATGCAAAATTATTCATTATGCGTATATTAGTGTAAGATACATTAAAATTTTCCAATCAAATAAAAAAAACAATCCTTTATTAATTCAAATCTTTTATTTTATTTAAGTTTTACTTTAAAGTTGAGCTTAATTATAAATTATTATAACTACCAATTTAACTACAGCCCTAAACATTTTTAGCTTCTAATATACATTTACAGTAATATGAAGCAAGAACTGGCCTATATCGGTTTTGTTTATGTTGAATTTCACGTGTCCGTTAATCTAGTGGATGTAACTGAAAATGAATTTAAACACGTTAGCTCCGATTTACCAAGTATTTAGTCTGTAAGCTTAATAAAGTAAGTTTAGTATATATCTCTAGATCAAATAAATAACATTATTTATCTATTAGTTATATTACAAAGTCTTTTAAACATTTACATAGACTGTGTAATTTATATAAATGATAAACAAGCACTTATACACTGTTACTTTTGGACACTAAATAATTATAAAAAATTATGTAGGAATTATATAACGAATTAATGATACTCGCTCGTAGGTATAACATACTATGTTAGTGTGGTCATGACGTAAAATAACCCATCTCCCTCAATCCTCCTATGGGTATCGTTAGGGATGGCTATGAAAAAAGTCAGAAAGGTATAATAGCATTATAGATGGTCTCATATATGCCACGTAAAAGGTTCAAGACTATTGCGATCGCAAATCTACCTGCCAAGCGAGGCGTTTATGGTAAATCCTTCGTGCTATGGAGAGGTCCAAGTTCCTAGGCTGTTGCGGGTTGATAAACGTGAAAAGAAATAGGCAGGCTATCTCTGCGAAAAAATTAGGAATCTGAGAGTTAATTAATCGAATTGGTGACGTTGCGATAATCCATTATATTAAATATGTTACAAATTAATAAGCTAAGATCCGCAATAAGAAATAAATGTTGTGATTTGAAGATCACCTCCCTCAATTGCGTGCACCATCCCCGTCACCAATAATCCCAACATCACTACACTAGGAAAGACACGATACCGTCGATAATACAACTTAATATGAGAGTCATCGTCATTAACATCACAAGTCCAGTCAGAATCTACGGCATGGTCTTCAGATTCCATTCATCGACACTTAGTGTGCTTCATAATCGATATATTCATATTTTACATGGAAGGAATAAATATATTTATTTCATTTCATTTCAGTTCATTTTATTTCTTTAAAAAATAATAACGCTCCTCCATTAACGTCTGGTTAATATATTAATAAACAGTTCGTTTTCCGTTTCTATTCATTGTATTAAGTATGAAATGAAGCTAAAAACTGTAGTTTTTTTTAGAAACGTTAAATTTTGTTTTAATATATTTAAATATTGCAAACGAATTGAAATGAAAACAAGTAAGTCTTTTTAAATGAATGATTTGTGTGCAAGTGTACATACCCAATAGATAACCTCATAATAAGAAATTTTAGTCATAGTTGCCATGCTTGGCAGGCGTTTTGGCAACCAGAGTTTTGATATTATTTTCAGTTGTTATCATTAAGATGCTGCTGCCTACCTCCTGTTTTCCTCTGTCGCCTATTACGACACCCACAGGACGACGGATAGACAGACGGAGAGAATCCATCTCTTACGCCTCCATTACGCTCTACGTAGCTTATGGCAAGGAGTAAATATAAAAAGTGAATCATTGCTCACGTGCAAGTAAACCGGTCTCACCATTAACCGGATTTGCCATAGCCGCATTGATGATTACAGTTACATACGAGTATTTCACACAACCTACGGCATGAGAGTGGTTGACTGAATGAATTCTTTTACTCCATAATAGCCCCTATGATAGCATATGAGCAATTTTTAGTTTTCGCTTAACACGTATGTAAATTAAGTATAATATAACCCTTACTTTCTTAATTGAACGCTGTGTAATAATAATGACATGAAAGGCACGTCGCCTTAATATGGTGACACTATATAAGAATCCATCGCCCCCATTTCATTGCATAAGTACAATTGTCAAGCGTGGGGGGATAAACCAAAAATAGGCCCATAGGCATTAGACTGTTTGAAGGCTAATGAAGAGGGGAAGGAAAATAGTACATAAGTTTGAATGACAATATAAGTATAGCATGTATGAAATTGACTCGAAAAAAAGGATAATGGAATTTATCTTCAGAGCTAGAAAAAAATGTTTCCTCTTTAAAAATTTAAAACGCATAATTGTACAGCCTTTTGAATTTATTAAAAATATAACCGTGCGAATTTAATTTTAAACTGCAATATTATGGATATTATGGTAAGCATGTTTTTCTGAAATTAAAAGCAGACACTTTTTTACAGCTCGTTAAAATTAAAGAGAGGATGAATTGCATGTAAGTACTGCGCGCCTTTTCACTTCATAAATGAAAGCCTAGGTTATATTTTAAGTTAATTAGAACTTCATGGTTTTAGTTTCTGTCTTGTCAAATTAAGATTTTAATGTTTTAGACATTTTAGGATCTTACATTGCTTTCATGTAGAGAATTTTAAAGTTTTTATCGAAACAAAAACATTTTTAAAAATTTTGTGCAATAATTTACCTTGTGTTGTTAAATGAACTAACGAAAATATTAAATGTTGGTATTATAATTTTATGACACTGTTGCTGGATACAAACTAGAATAGAATATCGAATAAATAGAATTCGTAAATTTATATATCTTTAAAACCTCCGTTATATACACTTATATTAGTAATAGCATCGACTTCAGAAGTTTTTACGTGGAAATGATTTTAATTTTTAAATACTTTGAAGTCGGCTTTGACTTTAATTTAAACCTCAATTTTTCATTTTCTGAAACGTTAGCTAGATAACCCTACCTTATCCTTTTACTAGGCCTATGTCTGTTGATCTTAACGCATGAGTAGTTGTTTTTTATATAGCCCCCGTACATTATACCACACATCAAATTTCGTAAAAAAATTCTGAAATCACTCGATAGTTAGTGAACACCGTCGCACATTAAGTGTAATTAGAAAATAATTTTAGTAATGTTTTGAATGTATTTTAAGTCTATATATTCTTATATATTAATATAATTAAATAAGGATTGTCTTATTAAAAAGCGGACGTAAAAGTTTACCTTTGCGTGTTGCGTAAATGAACAAATACAACAGAGCCATAAACATTCTATTAATTGGCGTAGTATAAATCTTTTATTCGCATGAAAATAAAAACAGATAGGCCGCTGGGGCTGCGCCGAAACTAAGAAATATATTTTCCGTTCATACACGAAGAGGAACAATAAGCCCATAAATTTTATCGTGCTGTTGAGGTCACAACTTAAGTTCAATTTTTTTTTATAGTTTGTAATAAAAAAAATATAATAATATTAAAAATCTCCTAATTTTTTTTTACTGAAAATTGTAACTAAGAACAACGTTTATCATGATCACTAATGTCTTTGCTTCAATTGTTATGATCAATGTACTATTGACATGACAGCACTCGTTAATAATCTCCTTACAATTCTAATTTAGAAAATTAGAAAATTCAAATAATTTAGAAAATTCTGTCAAAACTATGAACATTTCTTGGTAGCGACTTTACATTATAAAATATTCATTGAATGCATTAGAAGTACTAACAAGGCATCACAAACAGCAACACTGACAATCGTCTGCAACATCTCCTTGTTTGCTCTAAAGATTAAAGCTCGTAGATTGGTCGATGCTAGTTGCCTGCACAGCACTTCATACAGATCGAACGCGGGGGAGGAGATTTAACATTTTGTTAATTTTTTAGAATTGGTGCATCATCGTTTATTTTTAATTTTTGATTAGCACTTAATAGATACCTTACTTTCTTTGGATTACCAAGATCCGAATTATCGAGATCCGGTGGTAAACTTAATGGACCGATATTCGTTATATTCCATGTCTATGTTGCAACATAACCTAGTGAATTGATTTCTAACGATGCATTTGCATATTAAATAACAAACGTTATTTTGTAAATTCAATGTTTAGCAGAATATTTGGCATAGAAAATTTATTCGACTTAAAGTGACTCTTATTTCTATCAATACTAATCTCTAATCTTTATAAAAAAAGTCAGAAAGTCTTGTAAATAAAAGTAACAAAAAACGCATAGAGACTGGTGAGGATCGAACCTTAGATATTGAGTGACGAGTTGTATATATTTTCTGAAAACCACAGAGCTATTGAGCTTCGATTATCATCATCATCATCGTTACAACTCATTGACGAGTCGTTACTCCATCTAGTGATGGACTTTCCAATACTTCACATGCCAGTACTGTCATTTGAAAATCTTTCTTCCCCATTTATCGTTGTTTCTTCGAGATAAATGACTGGCTTGTTGCTACTTCAGCTTACTCATACTTTGGGCTATGTCCGTTACTTTGGTTCTACTATGGATATCCTCAGGGCTTCGATCGATAACAGCAAAATTAGTGTTCTTCATTCCCATCGTGACAAAATCGTGGTTTAGATACCTTTATTTCCCAATATAAACTTTGTAGAAGAAGTAAAATCACACAGTTTTGTAGACAGTGTTTTTATGCTTTCATAGACACCAATGAAAATGTATATTAATTGAAAAAAGATAATAAGCATTTATTGATACCAGGTAATCAAAAATAAAAGTATGTTTCTAATGCAATTAACAACCAGTCTACCAAGCGTGGCAATTACGGCACGTCCAGCTGAAACTCATGTTCATGAAAAAATCTGGCTATACAAAAAAGCTCGATATTTGGGTTCCCCACGTGCTTACTGAAAGAAACCTAATGAATCGTGTACTCATTTGCGATTCTCTATTGAAACTGAAACCGAACTATTTTTGAAAATATAGAACACTGATGATGAAAAATAACGTGTGAAAAAGATCATGGTCAAAGGGTAGTCAAGCTCCACAGACTGTAGCGAAACCCGGATTAACACGCAATAAGGTGATCGTTTATTATGATCATCTTTTACCGCCGGGCGAAACCATCGATTCGGATCTCTACTGCCAACAACTAATGAAACTCCAGCAAGAAATTGAGAAAAAACGGCCGAAATTGATCAACAGAAAAGTAGTGGTCTTTCATCATTATAACACCAGAACACACACATCTTTGGCCACTCAGAAAAATTGAGAGAGCTTGGTTGGGAAGTGTTAAAGTATCCATCATATAGTCCTGACCTTGTACCCTCAGATTTTCATCAGTTTCGGTCTCTTAAAAATTCTTTGGGTAGTGTTAGGTTAACACCAAGAGAGGACTGTCAAAACTACTTGTCGCATTTTTTCGATCAAAAATCCCAAGATTTCTACAGCAACGGGATTATGTCACTACCTACAAGATGGCAACTAGTTATCGAACAAAATGGCACATATATATTATAATTAAATGTAACTAATCTTTGAAAAAAAAATATCTTGAATTTGTATATAAAATACGAAGAAACTTTTCCCCTTCTTTAGGTAGTGTTAGGTTAACACCAAGAGAGGACTGTCAAAACTACTTGTCACATTTTTTCGATCAATAATCTCAAGATTTCTACAGCAACGTGATTATGTCACTACCCACAAGATGGCAACTAGTTATCGAACAAAATGGCCCATATATATTATAATTAAATGTAACTAAACTTTGAAAAAAATGTCTTGAATTTGTATATAAAATACGAAGAAACTTTTCCCTTCTTTGGGTAGTGTTAGGTTAACAACAAGAGGACTGTCAAAACTACATGTCGCATTTTTATATCAAAAATCCCAAGATTTCTACAGCAACGGGATTATGTCACTACCTACAAGATGGCAACTAGTTATCGAACAAAATGGCCCATATATATTATAATTAAATGTAACTAAACTTTGAAAAAAATGTCTTGAATTTGTATATAAAATACGAAGAAACTTTTCCCCCGACCTATTAATTGAAAAAAGATAATAAACATTTATTGATACCAGGTATTAAAAAATTAAAGTATGGTATTAATGCAATTAACAACCGGTCTACCAAGCGTGGCAATTACGGCACGTCCAGCTGAAACTCATGTTCAATTGACAATGTTTGTGTGTTCACCGAATGAACTAATGTTTAGAATTTTTGTTGGAGTCTTACGTGATTAATGTCAGTTAAACACATTCTAGGTTTTACTACAGTTTTTACATGGAATGATTGCTGTTCAAAATAAAAAATACGTCAAACGTTACCTAGGTTAATATGATATAAATATACTTGTGTAGTGTCATGGGTTTCTTCGGTGCTCATTCTTCTCTTCTATTTTCGCAAGTATCATAAATAATAATAAATAAATAAAAGTAATTAATAGTCAAAAAGGAGGAGGTACTCAATTTGACTGTATGTTTTTTTTATGTGTGTTACTTCATAACTTTTTCTCGGTGAACCGATTTTGATGATTCTTTTTTTATTTGATAGCTGGTGCTTTTCATGTAGTCTGACCAAGGTATGACCAATAGTTTTTGAGTTATTCTTAATAATTTATATTGAAGTCGGTTGTACAAAATTTTTAATTTTTAGTTATTTTTAATCGAAAGTATTCAGTAATAGTAATTTTTTACCATTTATCATAAAGATTAGAACTAAGAAGGGCGAGGAGCAAACGTTTACATCATCGCATACTACTTTGATGTTTTGATATTTCTAAAAGTAGGCTACATTCTTATTCATACGGTACAATAAAGGTTAAAGTTTTACATTTGGAGGCTAACAGGAATATTCCTTAAAGTAGGATTTTGTGAATTTCAGTTTTAACACTGAAACAATGGAACTTACTGCTTCCAGACAAATCCAGTGGACAATATAATAATATAATATACTAAATAATTTTATTTCAATAAACTGTACATTTAATTCAAACAATGCCTTAATTTAAAATAGTCAATATTAAAAGCAAAAAAATGATTAAAACAAAAAATTTACCGTGTTGTAATATTTATCGAACTATTTTTGCATGAAATGTATCTTATACGAACACGATAGGGAGTCTTCCTCAGAGTAATTACTAGTATAAAGGGAATCCTAAAAATAAGAACAAAATTCTTGTAGTTTTGAACTTTTTATGCATACGACGTTTTACGTGGTACAAAATAGGATAGCTATATTATTTTTCTTTCTTTTAAAAGGTTGTTGCCGTTTTTCCATTCCATAAACACCACTTTTGATGTGCCATTAGCTAAACAAAAAACTATGTATATATGTGTGACATCTTACAACAAAAATGAAAGAGACCAAAGATGACCACTTGACATTTCTATTTCCACGCATGAATTACACGCATCAGTTTTCAATAGATTTGTCTCTTTTTGTCTTATTTGAAAATAAAATTAAGAAAAGCGAGACAAGTATATTGACTCAATGTGTGTAAAATTGTAGGCTCCCTATGCATACGTATGTATGTAAATACTATAAGGTTCCCTCTATGTATACATATGTATGTAATTACTCTAAGGAGACTTCAATTGACAAATTTACATAGCTGTCAAAGTTTATTTTTATTTTTAAAGCGCTTAATAGAAGGCACGCTAAAAGGCAACGGGTGCAGACTCGATGAACAATTGTTCATCAAACACGTCTGAACAATTGTCGCGGAGCAGAGCTGTGTTGAATGAAATGTTCGTTTCAGTGAATACAATAATCCACTAATAGCGTTGATAATAAATGAAAGCGATTATAAAAATAATAAAAAGACGGAAATACAATAAAACTTTAAATATCGTGACATAACACTTCCTATAATTATATCAAGTAACCGTAATCCAATTTTTATAAAGCTACGTTAGATTTCATATGAAAATGTTTAGTTATCTGTCTTACGGAGCTTATGAGAATTATTGCGGCACCATTATGCAACACAAGAAAGTTGGTTTTTTTTTTATAAATTTTTAGCTTTTGTAAGTCTTCACATAGTCGAAAGGACTAATAATTGTTTAAAGATTACTTCATTACCCTTAACACAAAAATACACGATAAATATATGCACCGTCATTTACCATCACACTACACACTAATTTGAGAGTTAGATAATTTATTTATTGTCAGTCAAGAAAACTAAGGCCCGTATTAATAAACGTTACTCAACGACGAACTCAAGTGCGAATTCATTTGATACGCCCTCATTACGAAATCTCAAGATCGTTGCTAATTAATAAACACATAAAAACATTATCTCAAAACGCTGTACTTAGGAATACTGTTGTGTGACTTGCACTCAAGTATACACACTTGAAAGTCGAGTTTCGTTCATTAATCAATGTGGCACTCAGCTGATATCGTAAACCTAAACTGCATCTTGAGATATGTTTATTAATAAGATCATAACCTCAAGATTGTACTCAAGTGCGTGCACTTGAGCTAAGTAACGTTTATTAATACGGGCCTAAATCTCGGTAACACCGTTTACTGAGATCAAAGTCAGCTCATGGAATGTAACGTCACTTGTTAAGGCAGGCTTATGTCTCGACGCTTGACAGCAGCTGTTTTTGACGAACGTTTTTGCTTTGGATTTATAAATATTTTCCAACGTTGTTACTATATAAATAATAAATATGGAAGCTTTATGCTTTTTTCAAAAGCATCCCCATAGATTGCTTTATTAAGAGTTATATACCATAGTCACCACACTTGTCAGGCTGGTTGGCAATTGCAGTGTTTTTTGAGTTTATTTCTGGAAGATGCTGCTGCTCATCTCCTATTTTATTCTTTTCACACATGGGATGATATGGGGTAGTGGATTTACTTACGTCGCCACTACATGGCGATAAATATATTCATTTTTACAAGAAACAAAAAGTAATTGATAGTGTATGTCTGAGCACACATACCTTTACAGGTTTATCATAGTTCACCTGTTATTATGGACGGTTTTTAGATTAAGACTTTAATATTTAATAATTACTTATGCGATCCCAAGCATATGCTAGTACCCAGCTATCATCTCTATTGAACTTTGATGTTTATTAATTTCAATAATCTCGTAAATCATCCTTGGTAGGAATCGATGTTCTTTTAGGGGATTTGTAATTTATCATATCTGATGTAATGTTGGGGATGATGTTGAATATATTCACAGAATGCAGACTTTTCGGAGCGTCAGTGCCTCATGTCAGATAAATGTTCCTTTGTACAGGTGTTTATTGATCTATTTGTTTGTCCCGTCTAAGAGAGACCACATTCACAATTCTGTTTATTTAAGTCCTTCATTTTATTTAGTAGATAACTATGTTACTTTTTCACAGTAACTTTTGCAGCCCATTCCATGATTTGTTTCCCTCTGTCGCCTCTTACGACACCCACGGTATGATATGGGGTACTTAGTAGATATTCTTACGCCACCACTACTCGGTACTAAAGTAGCTAAGTTAAAGAAAACTCCCAACTAATTTTAAATAGAATAGTTTAGCATTTGGATAATCTTTTATCACGTCAGATTACAGAATAACTATTTTATGAATACCAACCTAAAATATCCGGAGCAGTGAAAGGGATTACCTCCGAATGCTAGGCAGCTGATACTCCATGTCACCTGTCAGGCGTGACAATCACGCTAAATTCTTGGGGATGGAGAGGATGGATCTCAATAATTCCCCATAGTTCAGTAGATAATATTGTTAATGGCGGAACGTGAAGATATTGTTTCAGCTTGGGAAAGAAGAATATTATGTCAGCCTAGTTTTCACCGCAAAATAAAGATTTTTTTATATAGAATAAGATGTGTACACAACCCACCTGTTGTTCAGTGACTGCTGTTGCCAAAAGATATCTTCATCTTCGAATAAGAATCGTAATGCAAATTTATTACCCCATACGATTAAGTTAAAATGCCTGGGTATTAGAAAAACTGTCTCCAGTTGTTTTTAAGTGTGATCTTTCTTAGTCGAGTCGATCCATTAATTCTGCAGCCTAATATACCTGTAGCGGCAGCGTGGCTCTACCAATTTGAACAGCAATAAACTGATTCACCTATGACATAGATGTAAGAATATATATATATATATTTACAGTAGTGTAAGGTTTTGTATAGTTTGTGTATACTTATGTCCCTGCTAGGGTAATAATGTCGAAATCAAATTTCGATCACGGCGACAGGTCTCAATGAAGATTAGCCATTCGCGCAGGACAGGATTACAGTACCACTCTCTATTCTTTCTCTCACTCTCATAGTTCAATGGAACGGTTATCCTACACGATCGGAGGGAGATCATGCGCCAACCAACCAAAAGATCAACGGCTTTATGTGCTTTCCGAGGCACAGGAATGAAACACCGCCAACTTTCTGACTACGGGCTGCTACTGAGAATTTCTTCTCAAAGAACTGATTAATTTATAAGGGCAATTGCCCCGCTAGGGTAATAGTGTGCTGAGGTCATTCTACTTCCCCCACTTATTATCTATTTATTACATAAATCTATAAATATTCTATTAAAATAATTTAAAAATCCTAAATACATGCAAAGTTGCGAGACATCTGGTTTTACGGGCTAATTGTGATGACGACGAAGAAGATAAAAGGTGCTTTTTACTACTTTATTTCCTTGAAAAACCCTAAAAAGTCATTGAAGGTCGAGAATATTCAATATGAAAATATAAAAATTATATATAATTAAGTTTTTTTTTTTAATTTTCAAGTTAGTTTACCTTAATGCAATAAACTGTTGGCCGTACGTGAAATTAGATAAAGTTGAACGTGATATCACGTCAGTTCTAAAAGAAAAACACGTCCGACTCGAATTAAGCACGATGAAAGGGTGACACGTTGTTGAGGTACATTTTTATATAATTGTATGTCTAGTGTATATTTTTATTATAATTAAAACTCACAAAGTTGAAACAAAAAAATCAAATGTGTAATAAATGACTTAATAGTTTCGTTTTGAAATATATAGAACCTAAATGGTTTGGTTTTTAGGTTAGCAAATTTAAATGATATCTTAATGATATATGGGTAAAACCGCGAAAAATTGTACAGTAATCAAAACACATGTTATGTACATGACCAATATAAGGCTTAGGTTATACCATAAAATTATAGAAGTAAATGTAAAAGTTTATTAATCAAAATTGTATTGTAAAGTTATAAAAACAAATAAAAACCCTTAAAAATAAATTTCGTTCGCACAATCATCATCTTTCATAATAAAATATTTTGAATCAAACGCTTATTCAACAATTTCACTTTTTTTTACAATATAAATTCACGATCAACTTTCTTTGATGGAATAAATTTTAGTGTTGGTTTATTTACAGTTTCATATACACTCGAAAAACATTACCATCCATTGTTAGTAGCCGAATGAAAAAGCACTATGTATTCTCAGCTTAACAATTGGTCAAGACTCTAACGTAACACGTTTCGTAACACATTATTACATTCATGACCAAAAACGCGTGGGAAATTAGGTACCTAAAATTAAAATTATTACTTTATATCAGATAGCCATGGACTGCGAAGTAGCTTTACTCTTTTTTGTAAAAGTACCGCGTATAATAGTGACACAGAACGTACGTAATGTCTTACAATCAAACACTTAAATTTACTTAATTTACACTTAGTTTTCCTTCGCCGACACTAAACATCATTTTAATCAAAAAATAATGGCTGCTTTTATTTTTCAAATGTTGGCATCATGTTCTAAGGTGTTTCTATTCAAGAAAGTATTAGAAGTGGCTAGATTATTCTTAAAATGTGGCAGTAATACACGTTACTTTCATGACGTAACACACACATCATAAATTTGGACATGTTTTTAAAAATTAATAAACAAGTAGTGAATACGTTATTTAGTAAATTATTTTTATAAACACGTTGGATAAATATCACAAAACTTCAACTTCAACAACAAACTGAAGGATAGTCATTCAATTTCGAAAGTGGTGGCAATTTTTGATACCAGGGTGGTAGTTGGATAAATAGTTTTTGTATGGAAGTGAAAGTAGCACCAATGAAAAAATTACAAAATAACAAAAAACTGTAAGATATATCTATGATTCTGTGGAATTATCTAAACAACATAAGCACACCATTCAGTACAATATGCAATAAATCTCATTTATCAAATAACGTTGATGTTTTAGGAATAATAAAATGGCGACAAGAAAAAAATAACAAATGTACAGTTTTTCGCGATTTTAACCATATAACAAATATATTGATCTTACTCATATCAAATAGGAAAATCAAAAGCATATTGTCTCAATATTACGTTATTGTATAATATGTTATATATTAAGAATATATTTTACAGTAATCTCGTCTGGTTGAGATAATATACCTACATGTTAATTATAAAAATACAATTAAATATGAAATACTAAACATAATATCTAAAACTGTAATATTTCATAAATAGATAAAGTCCAAGTAATAGCACTAAACGACCTAGAGTTCTTTATCGGGAAAGGGAAAGAAATCGACAGACGGTGCCGGCAGTATCAAAGAGAATTATTTTTGCATTTGAGCCCGGAGCGATACGTCATCAAGCTCCGGTCGCCTGAAATGTTTATCCCGATCGAAGGAGCTCTTAAATCTAGCATTTAGATGATACACTTTTTTTGCGAATCAGCGCAAAGAATCAGGAGTGAATCCTTTATCTCATACAATTACATCAGCATAGAATGAGTCGTATGACCTCTTCAGTAAGAAATTACGATGGCTGCTTATGATGAGATGATTATTAAAGTGAAACCTCACAAAGAAATATCTTGCTTAGTACCATGCCATTAAATTATATGAGCCTAATGTTATCTCTTATCATATATTATATGTATAAATGTTCGCCTGATCACACATGTATTTTAGTTATTACTAAAATACATGTGTGATCAGGAAATAATAAAACTCTGCTTAAGTCAATATTACAGAATATTGTTATCCAAGAAATATTTTTTCCGCTTGTTTAATAATTTCCCTTTAGTATTTGGTCATCAAAATTATAAACGTATAACATCATTTCAGCCTGCTTGAATAACTATATCTAAAAAAACCTAAAAAATTTAATAAACTATATCTAAGAAGCTTTTATTTTTGATTAAAAGTTAATTTTGGATCCTTTTCAGTGGAGTAAAGGATTTATAAAGCTTAAATAGTTGCATTAAAAGCTTTACCCACCCTTAAGGTTGGAATTTTTTCTCCAAATTTCTATTGAGTTATACTTTGGGTTATATTTCAGGAGTATAACTTATTAAATAAAAAAAATAATCATTAATATTGGTTCAGGTTCGAGTTGACGAAGATATCGTGTACATACATATAAAAAAACCCATAATTGAATTGAGAAGCTCCACCTTTTTTGAAGTTGGCTAAAATAAAGTAAAATAAAGTCTAGTATTATTTGACTAGCCAAGATAAATGTGAAGATAACGAAAAATTCTCATTGTTTTACTTGAAATGCCGACTCAATGGAGATTTTCTAAGTGACAAGCATTCAAGAACATTTTTGAAAAGATTTTATTTTGGAACTTACATTTTTACTTTGTATTTTAATGAAAAATGAAAATTTTTGGGTCATAACGTGCACATAAAGAAATTATTTGCACCAAAACGTTACAATGGTTTTAATGCGCAAATGTATGTATATACATAGTTATGTTTGTATATAGCCTAACCCCGTCAGCTTAGAGTGGTGATTAGGAGTAAATCTTTCGAGATATATTTGCCAGTTGACTGATACATGAAAAAGTCTTATAACTAGCAATAGATTAGAAATAAGCAGTGGATTGCGGAATAGAGTCCGATTCTAATATTTTTGAAAAACACAAATCAAACACAACACACTTTGCGTTTTCATCTAGATGTTTCGTGAATGTTACCGAGATTCTGACCAATCATATTTAACCGAGTTGAAAAAACAAGATGGTATATTCAAAGCGTATTTTATGTATGTTCATCGATTTCTCGAAAACTAATTTTTATTAAATGGGTTCTTCAGGGGTTGTCCTGTAAGTTTTTTTTATGTTCTGTGAGTGAGTACCTCCGTGCTCCTTTTGGTTTATCTTATACTATTATACGAGCAAATTTGACTTGCCCGTGCTTAAATTAGTAATATCTCCACGGAGATCATCGTCTCAATAGCCCAATGGCTAGAGCGTAGGTCTACCACGACAAAGTGCGCGAGCTCGAATGCTGTAATGTGATCAGATTTATTTAATTATAATTTTATGTTCTTTAATATTCCAGTAGCTTTTTTTATATAAAATGGGTGACAAACGAGGAGTCCACCTGATGTTAAGTGGATGCTGTGGCCCATAGATATCCATATTTATCCTCGATTAAGAATGCAAATGCGTTGTCATCCCTGAGGACTAAGATGGAATGCCTAGTTTTCAGTAAAAAGGGTCGTGACAACGACTTCCATTGCAAATTTGTCTTGTACCTCTCTGCAGTTGGATGGGATTCGTATTCTGGTTCTGTACCAAGATACATTTCCTATACGAATACGCAGGGAAAGCATACGGTATCAACATCAATGGCGAGTCCAACACTCACCTTCGATTTGGGGACGATATAGTCTTTACGGCAGAATTGCTGCAGGATACTGCCACAGTATGCTCAATAACCTCAATAGATGGGTATTAAAATTGATATGGACAAGACAAAAATCATGTGTAACGCCATTTGTCGGCACTACTCGAAGTTGTTGACGAGTATGTTTACCAAGTACAAATTTTCCGACTACGTAAGTCCGTCTTCGACCGAGATGTCAATCCGAGATCCAACTTGGCTTGGCAGTGTTAGGAATAATACGACACATCTCGACACGTATACCTCAAAACTTGAAAACAAGATTTTACAGTCAGTACATGTTGCCATATGAGGAAGCTCTAGGTCGTTCAGCGAGCTATGGAGATGGTTACTCTCGGAGTTTTTTTTCGCGATGGAATTCTAAAGGATGATATCTGCATTACAACCAGGGTAATCGACATAGCCCAACGGATCAGCCGAATTGGCGCAGGGGCCGGACATATAGCTCGAAGAACTGACAACCGATGTGAAAGAAACGTTCTATAGTGAGAGCTTCGTACCGGTAAGCAAAATATAGAGCGGCCCCCAACTAGGTGGAGAGACGATCTGGTAAGTCATGCTAGAAATCGATGGATGAAGATTGCTCAGGACCGTGTTTTGTGGCATTCCCTGGGGCTGCGTTTAGCAGTCTTTTTAATTAACTAAGTAATTTTACTTTTTAATTTTATTAAAATAAAACTTTATTTTTTTCTTATAATAGGCTTTTTAAAAAAAATCCGTTCAACTCAGTCTAAAAGGCTGAAATTGTGTAGGATTGTGCTTTCAGAGAATTTACTGTCTGCGGGAGATCGAGATAAAGCAATCTTGACCGTAATGTGAAATGAATTATGTTCGAAAAGATTCGTTTTGGACCTTTTGTTAAGTGTGCCAAATGCAACCAAAGAATAAAAATTGTTCGAAATGTCGTTAATGGTACTCTTATAAACTTGAAGTGATAAGGGCACTAACAATATATCTGATGTTAAGTGGGTACTGCGGCCCATGGATACCTGCAACGAACTTTAAACAAATGAAGCTAAAGAAGCGTTGTCACTAATGAGGACTACGATGAAATGTATGCTTTTATTATTATTTATGTATGTAAAATTCTTCCCGTGCAGAAGAAATTCCCTCAGAGGTAATAATGTCCTTTTAAAAAGAAAAGAACTTTCCGCACTGGCCATAAATCACTGAAATTATTTTATATAGCCGCAGGCTTACACGCGAATTCGTTATAAAATTCTCATCCATCTAACTTATATCCGATTAAAAAATATTACTCATTTCTTTTAAAAATTATGAAAGTGTGATAAAATAAAGATTTTTGAATTTAGAATAGCTCCACATACTCGTATTTCTTAACTTTGCGGATCTTAAAGTAAAATATTATGTCTTTAATTCATACGAATATATTTATATTATCTGCATTATAAATAATATATATAATCTCTATAGATGCTTAGATACCTAATTGGTTTATAATAATTTTATAGTCTGTACTTCCGGTGCAATTCAAATATAAGTACTTTACGTTCGTTACAAGTTCAAATAGTTAAATATTTTAACGGGCACGCATCCTAATTGTACCTCTACCGTAATTATTATTGTATCCAGAATTATACTCATCTATAGTTCTAAGGAGCTTTATTTTATCTCCTTGTTCTATTCTGAAACACATTATGTTTTAATTAATACATACTTAAAATATTGTCTTATTAAATCGTAATTATACAAGTTTACTTAAAATAGGTCGTTTTCTAATTACTCACGAATACATACAATTTGTAAATATTACATGGAAATTTTCATCTCTTCAATGCAAATAGTGGTATAACAAATTCATTTCTCAAAGGGAATGCCTGAACACACGAGACATTCACCTTGATAAATATTACGTACTTACGATAATATTCTTGTATACAACATTTACTTCTGTTATAAGCAGTAAAGTTTTCACGCAAGTACATTATATTATTTTAAGTAACAGTGTTGGCTCTGTTGATAGGTATGGTGGAAAAATTAATATTTAGTCATATCTTCTAACGAGTCTGAAAATTGTGTACGGATGACTATTGATTCTACAAATTTGACCAGATTGTGGGGCTTCCAGAATTAGTGTCCGTGCATGTCTGATCTGTAGGTTTGATATTTTTGTTTTGATGAGACGCAATACGTCTGTTGTTGTTTGAAGGGTATAGAGAATCAGAGTTATAAAATTCTATTAGGCTTTGCAATCTTACTTTAGACCTTAGACCTCAGAGGAGTAATACATTTACTATAACCGTAAAGGCCGAAAAAACCTCATGGCTTCTGATAGATGACCAATCCATCTCTTATAAATGCCAGATGCGGTTACCGAGAGCGTCAAAGAACAAGATGCCTGCAACTGCGATCGTCAATTTGCCTACCAAGCGTATCGATTACAGCAAATCCTTCCTAGAGGCCCCTGTCTATCAGTGGACTGCTGTGCCGATAAAGAAGCAGGAAGAGGAACAAGATAGGTAGGTACTGTACCACTGTTGAACATGAGATAAATTTGCCACAATCATCTCGCTGATTTGAGATCGCAGTACTAGACGATTCGTGCTCTTGAAAGTTCTCCCTGTCTTCTGTTTGAGCTATTTAAAGTTCAATCAAAATCTGACTTAACTTACCAGTCCCACAGGAAGAATTGGGGTGGTGTATTTTTTCAATCTTATCCACTACCCCATATCGTGCCCTGGGTGTCATAAGAGGCGACAGAGAAAAATTGAAACACGTGGCAGCAGCATCTTCCTGCTAAAAACTCAAAAAAATGCGGTTGCTAACCCACCTACCAAGCGTTGCAACATGGCAAAATCCCCTCTATGAGGCAATCTAACTTTTATAGGCTGTAATGGATGGATTTTCTTAAACCATCGTCACACATTATGTGCACAATGATCAGTAGAGTAGGTTGTAAATCTAAAATGAGCTGGTTTTTAATATAAAGGCCATTCTTCAACAGCATTCTAAATGTTTTCTTCTTTTTTAATGTACTAAACTGCATTCACATTTAAATGTTAATCTTGAGCATTATGCCATGAAAGATTTATGTGTCGTAAGCACGCGATGTTTGGTTTTATTTTAAAACTTAAAAGTAAATCTAGTTGCCTATTAACGATGACTATATACCTAATCTGCACTAAATTTATTGTTCTTTTATACACGATTAACTTTATTTTTAACTTTTACATCTAGACATATAAGTAAAATTGAAGTGTTTGTCTGTAATATACAAATAACTGCCTCTTATTGAGCTGATATGCCTATTTATTTATTTATTTATTGACATCCCATTAAGGCATGAATCAATTTTTTTTGTCTGTCTGGTTGTTTGTCTGTCCGGGATAATCTTCGGAATGGCTCAACCGATTGTAATGAACTTCACGAACAGAATGTTAGGGTGGTTTAGGTTATATTTTATTTGGAAAACTTGGAGTGTTTTTAAGAAATCCAGAAATTGATAAAATAAATACTTAATCTATAATAATTATATTAAATAAATAATCTTTTATTGTTATATATAAATAACACCACTTTTATAGATCCTATTAAGGCGAAGCTGCGGCGGTTCGCAAGTTTTTAATAAAGAATATTAGTAAAAAATACTTCTATCAAATAAGTGTGGTGCCATTAAGAAAAGGTAAGCGCACAGTCCACCTGATGGTAAGTGGATGCTGTGGCATATAGATACTCTACATTTTTCCTCACTTAGGAATCAAAATACGGAATGCAGATGTATTGTCACTCCTGGCGACTAAGATAGAATGCCGCGTTGCCAGTAAAAAGTGGTCTCCGATCCTCATCACTCATTATACGAAACATAGCATCAATATGCTGCTATTTTACGCTGGTTTCTGTATCCGTGGTCCTTCTTCGATCAAGCGGAACTATTTGTACTGCGACCTTGACACAACTGCAGCGTGGCTCTAAGGTGTAAAATGTTAAATATATTTTAAGAATTTTGATTTATTTTGGCATTTCAAAATTGGTCATAAAATTATAGAATTAAAATTATAGTTGTAAAAAGTGGTTATTGATGATTTTTCTTACAAATGATAAAGTCTTGTGTCTAATGAATTCAATTTCTTGTTCTAACGTTTACGAAGATAAAAAATCCCTACAAGCATGCGACGAGACTCGTCATTAAATGTGGGCTGTCTACCTAATATAACAAAAAATATAATGAGCAAACCATAAGCTCTGATGTTTTTACCTTTGTCAAAAGGAGCTACCATAATTTTAAGTGACACTAAAATTCATAAAATAACACAAAAGGGATAATACCGTCTCGGACGACAATGTCCGAATACTTGTGGAAGGTATCAACTATATTAGTTACTACGGTATACAGGCGCCTAAACGTTCAAGTTCACACGTGCCTAATTTCACGCGTATTTGTTACAAGCTTTTACCCGCGACTTCTTTCGCGTAAAACTAAAATTAACTATTATCTACTCACCGACCTAACTAAAACTAAAAAAAAACTATTATCTACTTACCGACATATAAACATATATATATATATATATATATATATATATATATATATATATATATATATATATATATATATATATATATATATAGCTTAAGTAGATATGGCTTAAGACCGAGAAAGGATGAGGAACCTGACTCCTAAGTAAGTAACTTGAGTTTTTGCCCAAATGATGGGACCCAGGATCGAATTGTCGTTATATACAAGTTAGTGGAAATCTCGCAGAAATCTATAAGACTTGTGTTTATAAAGAAGTAACTTAAATAATGATGACGATGATGATATGATGATATAATGATTGCCGTGTGGTGGTGTTGGAAGATAATTCATCAACCCTCGCGTGGTTGTCTTAATAAGTGACTAAGGGATACACTAGAAAAATATTTTCAATTAAGATAGATGGCGCTATAACTATCTTGTTTCCGTTACCGTTACCATTACAGCCTATTAAAGTCCAATGCTGAACATGCCTCCCCCATAGATTGCATCATAGGGGGGATATTTGCCATAGTTGCCATGCTTGGCAAGCGGGTTGGCAAACCCATTTTTTTTTTTACTCGTTATTAGGAAGACGCTGCTGCCCATCTCCTGAATTGTTTCCTTCTGTCGCCTTTTACGACACCTACGGAAAGATATGGGGTACGTAGTAGATATTCTTACACCGCCACTATCTTGTTCCCGTGAGACGTAAAATACCCTGATCGGCGATGGGCAGCAGCGTCTAAGAGTCGAAACGTCTGATTCTGCGATCGCCAAGAGAGAGAACAACGTGAGAGATCCTTGTCCAGCAGTGGAATTTTACGGGCTGATGATGAAGAAGAAGCAGGAATCATATGATCTAACTATGTGATAATTAGTAGAGCAGTTTCTATGGATCTAAATTCAAATGAAAACTGTATTACACCTCATTCTTGCTTTTCAAAGGGAAGTAGAGAATATTTCGTACCGGGTACATGTAAAATGTCAAATAAACAAGGCCGATAAGGCACAGCATGGCTTTGGCTAGACTGCCTGGTTATTTATTTATTTATTCACAAATTGCGTTACATGTGACTTAGTGACTAAACAAAACATGCAAGTTCTATCAATCACATGCACCTCGTCAAACATATATATATATATATATATATATTTATGTATAGACGTAATTTTGCCGATTTCTTGTACATAAAGTGTAAGAATTATGAAATTAAGCCATTATGTAAAAAGGTATTTGTTTTATTTGCACAACAATACAACATTTTATCAAAAGAGAATAAAAAAATCACACTCCTTCAATAATTTTTTTCACACCATAAACTTTTTAATATCTACCTCCTTTTATGCGGGAAAACAAAAACCGGTTAAAATAATCAAAAATGTTCAATTCAAATACGTTTAAAAACGTTACATTACGGCCTTGTAAAGTTTATATACTCTACAAACATATATACATACAAAAATAAAATACATATATATTGAATTATTTTATTAATTATGTTTAATGGCTAGTGTGGAAGCGAAGTTACAGTTTAAAGTGCGAGGTAATGACTCTTGACAAGTTTCTTAAATACCGGTAGGGATAGTGCGCGTTTTACTGCCAATGGGAGTTCATTCCATAAATGAACAGCACAGAACAGTAAAAAACTTGTTCATAAATTTTCTAGTGTATAGTGGAAATTTCAACTTCTAGCTCTCTGCTGATCTCAAGTTACGCGAATGGGAATCACGAAGAAACTCAAAACGATTTTTGAGGTAAGATGGGTAAGAAGGATTAAAGAGAATACTATGGAGAAGATGAAGTATGTGAGCATTCCGATGAAGTCGTATTGGCAACCACTTGAGCTTAGTACGAAAAACAGAGACATGGTCATATTTGCGCAATCCAAATATAAATCTTATGCAAAAATTCTGAATTCGCTCAAGTTTATCAAGCTGAGCTTCAGTGAGATCTAGATAGCTGACGTCTCCATAGTCAAAAATAGGGAAGAGAAGGGACTTGGCAAGCATAGTTTTGGTGGAAATGGGAAAAAAGTTACGTAATCTACGCAAGGAGGCTGCCGAAGCATAAACTTTACGATTAATTTCTTTGATGAGCTGTCCCCACGACAGATTCTTATCTATGTGGATCCCCAAGTTCTTTACCGAATCTCTGTAAGGAATAATTGTTTTACCAAATACAATATGAGGCAGGTAATCTAGGCTCGACTTAACCAACATCTGCGCGCTGCCCACGATAATGCCTTGCGATTTTGCTGGGTTAACGTGAAGGCCGTATGCATTACTCCACTCAAGAATTCGATCGAGATCTGCATTAATGAAATTGATAGCATTAGGGAGATCGTTGGGACAAGCTTTTGTACATATTTGTAGATTATCTGCATAAAGGTGGTAGGAAGAAGTTAAATTATTGGATATTGAGTTTATAAAAACTGTAAAAATAAAGGAGATTAAACGCCTCCCTGCGGTACACCAACACATACGTTACACCAAGATGATAATGTATCGTCGATACGTATACGTTGTTGGCGACCAGACAGGTAACTCCGAAACCAACCAATCGCTGTTGGAGATACGTTAAGAGAGCACATGATGCCGAGTAGGACGTCATGGTCAACGGTATTAAATTACTGAAATTTAATAAACAAAGAACACTTCACCGTGTTCCATTCCTAATCGGATATCATCGGTGATGTTCACCAATGCTGTGGTAGTACTGTGTCCAGGTCGGAATCCTGACTGTAAAGGATTAAGAAGAGCATTTGCACAAAGAAAACTGTTGAACTGTGTGTAAACAAGGCGTTCAAGGACTTTAGATAAGAAGGGCAGTAAAGAGATAGGACGATATTCAGAAAAGGATGCAGGATTACTTTTCTTTGGAATAGGAATAATTTCAACATTTTTCCAAGATGATGGAAAACTACTTGTAGAAATGGATATGACAAATAATAGGAAGAATAATATCAAGAATGGGAAGAATCATGTTACGACTGACACAGTCACTTCCCACTGCATTGGAAGTAATAGATAGAACGCTCTTCTTAACGTCACGAACAGAGAATGGCTTGAAAACAAAAGAGGAATGATTGGGAGTGGGAATAGTTGAAAGATATGTTAGTGTATTAGCCTTAGTGGTGCTATCTAAGCAGAACGAAGGAGAGAAATGTTTATTTAAACGATTAACGTTGAAATCGTTTGTCGTTGGACTATTTTTAGATTTCCCAACACCCAATGATTTCAGAAATTTCCAGATCTTTGCTGTATTACTATTTTCGACTGACTTGTGAATATGAAGGCGTTGAGCATCCCTACACACCTTATTGCAGTGATTGCGAATGTTAATATACTTTTCCCTATTAAACGCATTCGGCTTACGTTTAAACTTAGCCTTAGCTATCGCTTTTTTATTGATAATAGATTTAATATTATCAGTAAGCCAAGGTGATGGACGATGTTTAATTTTGACTACGTGTACAGGTTCATGCACATCAAAGATTTTTATAAGGCCAGAAGTAAAGATTGAAACCTTATTATCTAGATTATCTGCGCTAAAAAGATTTGACCAGTCCCAAAGCAACGCATCCTTACGAAGACTGTCTATATTCATGCCACCAAAATTACGCTGCAGCAGAATTTTTGGCTTAAATTTGGGAGAACGGGTTTTATAAGATAAAAAGATTAGGTCATGAAATGAAAATGCATCGGCCGTATATTGACCGTGCTTCGTGACAAAGTTACAAGAGGAAACAAAAATAAAGTCAAGGAGAGAGGGAGTCGAGTTTGGAAAATGATGCGTGGCATTTAGCGGTAAAATAGAGAGATTACTAGAATATAAGATTGACTGAAGAGAAGAAGCCCTGGCATCTTGTTTAAGGAGGCAAGTGTTAAAGTCACCCATTATAATCGTGTGTGAATAGGAGGGAGTAAGTTTATCTAAGATATTTTGGAATGAGTTGAAGAAGTCAATACGCATAGAAGGGTAGTAATAAACACCAAGAAGAACTTTAGAGTGAGATAGTGTGACTTCAATAAAAAGATGCTCACCGGCATTAGGCGGCGGTGGTTCTGCAGACACATCGACAATAGTGAAAGGAATGTGTGACCGTAGATAAATGGCGACACCTCCACCGCCACCTACCGAGCGATCGTATCGTACGAGCGATCGTATCGTATTAATTGGAACCCAGGAAGATTGTAACAGGTAGAGGGAAGACAGGGCTTCAGCCGCGATTCAAAAATAAGAACTCTGAGAGAGGAGTGGAAATAGAACTTCCACTATCACATACCATAGAACCAAAACTGTCATCATTAGCAGTGAAAAACATCTCACTTTCGCCAGTTATATCGTTAATAGCCATCACAATATACATATATACTTATATAAACTACTACTATATTAAACTAAAATTAAAAATAAATTAAAAACTACTAAATTAAATTAACTTCTTACAACAAGGCAATCATGTCCACCCACCAGTCGAGTGTTATTACAAATTATAACAGAACTAAAAAAAACAACAAAAATAAAAGTAAAATTTCAAAATAACAAAATGAAGAAAAAAATTCAATTTTGGTAATATCGCTACACAAACACACTATTTACAGACTATTTTAATATAATATATGACTATTTTAAAAATCTATGGTGACAGAGTTTAAAATATTAAACTTGTCAGTGTACTACAATTTTTGGCTGAAGGACTTGTAGCCGATGCGACAATAAGTTAAAGGAAGAAATAAAGAATAAAAATAAAAATAGCTGCTACATGTTTAATAGTCTGTGGAAAAATAGAACCTGCATCTAGCAGTCGCTGTCACTGTCACATTCCTACATATTTATTTAATATCTATGATGACTGTCACAGTGTTGTTGTAATAGACTCAGAAGGGCTAGAACCCAGAGCCGTAAAGCCAGTTTAAAAAAAATTGTTGTAATAGCATGAGGTGAACATAAAAGATACAAAATATCAATTCACTTTTACCTGCACAAGATTAAAACCGTAGTAATTGCATATACTACATTAAAGAAGGGATAAAGTAATAAGGCATGCACAATCATTTCTTTACTGTGGCCCCTCTCTTGGTCTTTGTTGATGCTGGCTTCTTTTCAATCACTTTAGATGAAGCATCTTGGCATTGGTCAATCTTATGAACTTCGCTCACTGTAAGGACCCGAAGACGAGAGCCATTAGGCCTGAGAAAATAAACAGATCCATCCTTAGTCCAACAATTAGAAATTCCAAACTTATCTCTAGCAGCGATGAATGCATCGTGTCTTGATTTAATTAGAAATTCAGAGACTGTGACACCTGATGCCTTAAGCTGAGTCTTGGAGTACCAGATTTTACCCCGTAATATCGGATTTTGAAACTTTACAAGAATAGGTCGTGGTCTGTTTGCGGTAGCTTGACGGCCCATCCGATGGCACCTTCGTATATCACTGGTTGAGCAGTCGCGTTTCTTGCGAACTGATCATTGATAACTCTTGTAACAACCAGAGCAGTATCTTCTTTTGAGGTCTCTGGTACACCACGAAATAGAAGCATTTTCCTGCGAATCCTTACTTCTAACTGATCGACAGTATGAGCCAGGAGCTCCATTTGCTGCTGTAGACTGCTCAGTGCTTGAACCACAAAAGCCTTGAATGAGGTGAACTCCGCAGCAAGTGATGCCGTGTTGGACATTGAATGGGGAGATTTACGTAACTCTTCTTCGAAGTTTGTCATTCTCTTATGGAATACCTCTATTAGGTCGGCCATGCTATCCTTAATTGAAGACTCCATTTACGTTATAAATTGACACTGATGAAGAAGAGAAAATAAAAGATTGTGCCAGTGGTGATATATGCTATTATGTGCGATTATATGAACTTGAAAAACACTCATGAGGTGGTTGGTACTAATTATTCATTATAATTTAACATGAAAATGACACAAATATCACAGAAACCATTAAACTTTAAAATTTATATAAGAGCAAAATTTAAACGTGTTGTTTAGCCAACTACCCACTTATCTTGTGTTCCCGCCTTGTTGTGGCGGGGGGGCTTAGTAGCCGTGGCTTGGTCACCCGCGGTGAACTAAGAGGAACCCACATGGCTGGCCCGAGGTGGCCACTCCGAGTGGGCTTGGCGAGCCCACTTCGAATGTGTGTTGGTGGGCTGCGACAAGGGGGTGCCCTCTCCCCTTACCGCTGCAGCCAAGGTGGAGTCGCGGAGGAAGAGGAGTGTTGGTATGGCGATGCGCCACTCGCCCTATCCTCTGCGACTCTGACGGGCCGCACCGTTGGGACGGGAGTGGAGTGTCGGTGTTGCGAGGCGCCGCTTTCCCTACCCTCCGCAGTCGAATCTTGGTTGGCGGCGGAGCCATAAACCAGATCCACCGCCGTGGTCAGGAAGGTTAGTGCTTCTGAGTGCTCGTTTTCCCGGCCCCATGGACTTCGCGCATCGGACACGGGGGCGTCCTTTACGCAGCTAAAGATGGAGGCCGCGGAGGATGGCGCGCCATGTGTTCTGGTGAGCCTTACCTGAGAAGGAAATGGGGGAGAAGTAGCCTTCTCTCGCAATAGGCATTTCCCCATGTAAAACAAAAAAAGCGTCTGATGTGTTGTTATCTCGTATGTCTTGCACACTACCACCAAGCTTACGTATCAGTGTATATTTCGGAAATGTTATGAGATTTACTTGTCTAGAATCTTTTTCCTTGTACCACAGTTCACCCGGGTGGCATATACGCGAGCAACCAGGGTTTGATCACCGCCGGCACCAATGAAATTGTTGGTTGTAATTTTAAGTGATGATTCCTCGTTCTCGGCGGTGACAGAAAACATCATACAAATATTTTTACTAGATAGCACCAGAGTCAGGGTATGTTTTTAAATGTATGTATATGTTATTTATTTTAGGTATAGGATTAACAGAATTCAGTGTGAAGTTCAGTGACGTTGAGATGAAGTAAGACTAATATATTCATAAAATACGTGAGTTATTATTATTATTATCATACTCATTATTATTATTTTTTTATAGGAGAAGGGGCAAACGAGCACACGGCTCACTTGATGGTAAATGATAACCGCCGCCCATGAACAACTGCCCATGAACAACTGCAACTTGCACATGCGTTGACGGCTTTTTAAAAAGGAGTACGCTCTTTTCTTGAAGGTCCATAAGTCGTATCGGTCCGGAAAAATATATGGTTGTAGTCGATTCCACAAGGAAGTTGTGCGAGGAAGAAAACTTCTTTTAAATCGCACAGTGGTGGACCGCCAGTCATCCAGATGGTATAGATGGTATCGCGAGTTGTGTCGCGATGTGCGATGGTGAAATTGTGCGGCTGGAATTAGTCCGAACAATTCCTCAGAGCACTCTCCGTGGTAAATGCGATAAAATACGCAAAGAGATGCAACATCTCTTCGCAGTGCCGGTGAGTCAAGCTGATCGGAAAGAGTTCGGTGGCCGACGTTTCGAACAGCTCTGCGCTGGATGCGATCAAATGGAAGGAGCTGGCACTGGGGAGCCCCAGCTCAGAGATGGGAACAGTATTCCATGTGCGGCCGAACCTGCACCTTGTAAAGTTGCAGGCAGTGTGCCGGCATTAAATACTGTCCCGCTCTGCTGAGCACGCCAAGCTTTTAGAGGCCAATTTGGCCTTCTCTTCCTAGTGACCACGAAACTGCACGTCACTCGATATGTCGACGGCGAGGATACTGGCTGAGGCAACAAGGGGAGTGCCTTGAAACTGAGGAGATACGACGAAGGGGTTCTTTTTAGCGGTAAACGCGCAAACTTGTGTCTTCCGGGGATTGAACTGGACTAGATTTAGTCGCCCCCAGTCCGAGACTTTGTCCAACAAAGTCTCGACTTCAGACACAAGTTTGTTCCGGTACTCGGCGACGTTTTCCCGAGAAATATTGGCACGGCTGGTGTATAGAGCATCACCAGTGCTGTCGTCTGCATAGCAATGAATGTTACCGATTCGCAACATGTCGTTGATATGCAGAAGAAACAGCGTTGGTGATAGCACGCAGCCTTGTGGAACACCAGCTTTAATGGGCTTGTAATCAGAGCATGTACCGTCTACTACAACCATGATGCTCCGATCAGCAAGAAAACTAGTGATCCAATTTCACAATTTTTCAGGAAGCCCATAGAAAGGACGCTTCGTCAGAAGCGCTTTGTGCCAAACCCGATCGAAGGCCTTCGCTATGTTCAAACTTACGGCTAATGCCTCCCGTTTGGACTCGATCGCCTGCGCCCATCTATGTGTAAGGTAAACAAGAAGATCACCAGCTGAGCGACCGCGATGGAAACCGTACTGGCGGTCACTAATCAGCTGGCGATCCTCAAGGTAGCACATGAGCTGGCTTTTGATAATGGACTCCATTATTTTAGAGAACAAGGAGGTGATGGCGATAGGCCTATAGTTGGACGGATCAGAGCGGTTACCTTTTTTAGGAATCGGGTGTACGAAAGCTCTTCCATGATTTTGGGACTATACCTAGGGAGTAGGAGTACCGGAAAAAACACGTTAAAGCCGGTGCCAACTCCGGAGCACACGTCTTCAGCACAATAGGTGGGACGCCATCAGGCCCACTCGACATGTTGACGTCTAGGGAGAGGAGTGCTCTGCGCTTCGATCGTTGGGTAAAGAGCACATCCTGCATGGAGCACTCACACCGCAGGATAGTCGGCGGTGTGTTCCCCTCGTCATCAATAGTCGAGTTGGACGCAAAGAGAGAGCCCAGCTGATTGGCTTTGTCCTTTGAGGCATGGGCCAGTGAGACGTCCTCCCTGTGCAGAGATGGAAGAGATGGGTGAGAGAAGTTCCCTTGGACAGCCTTGGCGAGAGTCCAGAATGTATAGTACCAAACACAGCGGTGAGCTGCAGAACGCAACCGCGATGGGAGCGTGAGTGGCACCGTACTCCGGATCAGACAATGGTCCGAGGAGCCAAGAGGGGCATCGACGGAGACCTGATATCCGTCCGGATGAGAGGTCAGCAGAAGGTCCAACAGGGAAGGTTCATGATCTTCTGGGATCCACGTAAGCGAGGTAACCAGTTGTGTCAGACCATATGCCAAAGCAAAGTCATAAACAGATCTACCCGCATGATCGGTTAAACGAGAACCAAGCCATTCGGCGTGATGGGCATTAAAATCACCAAGCATCACGATCTCTGCGGATGGGACCTGTTGTAGCACGGAATCTGCAGCCATTTGGACGTTGTCGATGAGTCGGTCTGTGTCGGCATTACCGCTATGAGACCTATAGAGGAACCCGTAGACGCGGGGATTGTCTTGGCTGCCTACGCGTAGCCATAAGATGGACAGGTCCGTACCTTCAAGGCTGCCGAGGCGTCAAAAACAGATGTTCTCTCTGACGTACACGCAAACTCCAGCCCGGAGCACAAAGGAGTGTTCTAATTTGTACCCCGGGTAGGAGAGATACGAAGTATCAGCCGGAGAGGACACCTGTGTCTCGGTTAGAAAGAGCAAGGCCGGCTTCGCCGTTTCCAGATGGTAATGGACGGCGTTAAGGTTTGAATGAAGTCCCCTGATATTGCAGAAATTTACGGATAGCGTGGCAGGGGGTGCCTTTGACTTATTGCTCCGTTTGCCCCGAGCAGGTTTAGTTTCGAGCGGAATTTCGCCCCCCCAGAATACGCGGGGCATTCTGAGCACCCACGCTTAGGAAGAGTAGGGTAGCTTGAGCGTGGATGCTCAGCGAGGTATTCTCCGTCACCCGGGGTGCTGGTACCCTCCTGGGGTAGTGTTTTATTTAACTCCGCTGCCATGTCAAGAGGGGAATTGGGCCTCCGGCCACCTGCACTCACCAGACGAAATGCAGAAGCAAAGCTTCTACTTCACGCTGGTCTTCTGTGAGGTCGTGGTACCACCCCGGTTCGAGCCGGCCCATACGTGCAACAGCAAGGGCTGCCGCGTGGCTCTACCACTGTTAAAATAGTCGTATATATGATTTATTATCTCATGCTCTTTTATCGCATACACATTTATATAATAAAATTTAAAAAAATTGTGCTTTTGTATAATCCTGTGTTATATAATCTTATGTTTTAAAAATAAAAAACTGCGGTTGCCAACCCGCTTGCCAAGCGTGGCAACTATGGCAAATAACCCCCCTATGAGGCAGTCTAAGGGGGAGACCTATGTTCAGCAGTGGACTTTAATAGGCTGTAACGGTAACGGATATAGAAAATTTATCGTTAGAATAAATATTTTAAGAGTGGTCTGGCCAACAGTTGTGTCAAGAATAAGGGTGCCAGACTCGAATTTTTATTTTTTACTGATCAAACTCTATCAAATCATAAAAAATTACACTTACGTTTTATACATAATATATCAATTTTGGTAAAAAGGTAAAAAGTAAATTAATTTTAAAAAAGTGTGGACAAATAACAAATCACCAGACCGCTGGTTTATTATTTAACTAATACCCAGCAAAAAAAAAGTATACTTTTCTACTTATTCCGGATGACCAACCTTTTTCGACGGTTACCGCTTTGACAACGTTGGGCGTCATCGGTATTAAGGTTCTACGTTTAAATATTTATTTTTATCTTTATATAATTTAATCATTTCTTATATTAACGGAAATACTACATTAAGAATAAAACTAATTTAACGGATTTTTGTTGCGTTTACAACTTATGAATATAAATTACTTATTCGCCGTGTAGTTGCGGCATAAAATAATCCACTACCCCATATCGTCCCGTGGGTGTCGTAAGAGGCGACAGAGGGAAACTGAAACAGGAGATGCAGAATTTTTCTGAAAACAACGCAATAGCTACTATGACAAAATTCATTCATGTGAGGCTTAGAGTTAAGGGGGAGGTTTATATTCAGCTGTGGACTTTGGTAGGTTGTAACGATGAAAATAAATTATGTGAAATTAATCGCGATAAAATCATTAAAATTAGTTTTATTCTATTTATTTAACTTTTAATTATTATGAAAACAAAAATACTTTTTTATAAAACTTTATTTAAGTTCTTTTCATTTACAACCACTTTTTAAACCCTACCAGATTGTGTATTTACTGTTACTTTAATTATTACTAAAAGATTAAAGTGATACGAGACATCTTTTATTCATTGTGTTTATATAGTAATCAATAAATAAACAATTAAATATGTAATAAATAGTGTTGCAGTTGTATCATGGTTGCGACTTAAATGAAGTCTGCCTATTTCATTCCCATGTATGGGGGCTTGACTGGTGAATGGCCACGCTCGCACCGAATACAATCGTAAAATAACAGTATAACAATATAATGCCGCAGTGTTTCGTATGGTAACGACTTGACCTGAAAACCCTTTTTACAAAAAGGTGACAAGGCATCTATCTTAATTTTATTATTAATTGAGGACAAATGTCTATGGACCACAACATCGATTTATTTCTAGGTAGACTCGTTTTTGATCCTTACTTCTATAAAAATATAATATAACATTATATTTTTATAGAAGTACATATATTAAACTAATGTGAATCTATATTATAGAATACACATTAGTTTAATAGTCAAACAGTGAATACTCGCAATAGCATTAGATCTGTAAAGCAAGTACTGAATCTTGGAATTGTAAGAATGAATTTACAAGGGCAGAAATCCAATGGCTTTGTATACCCAGCGAAGTGAAAAGCATCTTCGAATTGCATTTACTTTTGCAAGATAGATAAAATTTCTTCCGCTTGCGTTCGGACCCAGAGAATTTACTAACAGAATAGTACATCACTTTTACTAAATCCTTAAACAGATATTGTAAAAAATGGATACAAGAAATTTTGCACACACACGTATGCCCACACGTATGTTCTCACGCACGCATGCACGTATGCACGGACGCACGTATGCACGCACGCACGCATGCACGTACGCAAGAACTTTGTATTTAATGTAACTTTGTATTAAATATTAGGCTATTTATTTTTCCATAGATATATTTCTTTTTTATACTTTAGATATATTTCGCCATCCAGAAAATTAAGCAATACATGCATAAACACTCACGCCTGTAACCCAGAGGGGTAGGCAGAGACTACGGACTTCCATTTGGCACGATCCTGACACACTTCTCTCGCCTCGCCTCTTTACATCCATATATCTACGCATACACGCTCGTCGGTTAACCCTTAACCGGTTAACTCCTAATCTGGCCCATTTTCAATACATGGCCAATTTGGTCGATAAACGTTCGTCTAGGGCGTCCCTTCCCGACTCTTCCGTTCACACAAAATTAAACAATAAAAAGCTATAATTTTGAAAATGCGCTGTTTTAGAAATATATGTATTCTGTTCTATCGCGGATATTTTCGGATTGTAATGCTACTCCTTAACCACTAGTCTGTGAGAATTGGGGTCAGCATTTTCGAATGGAAATACTTACAAGTGTTGATCGCCAGAGCCTCGTTTAATCAGTAGGAGATGCTCGTGTGTCATATGCTGTTTCATCACCCTGAACTAGGAAACAAACTAGTCTGTGTCGCGCCAACTCCTGCAAGTTTGGACCTGAAATTCAGACAGAAACTTTCCTACTAAGAAAAAATGTGTAGAGACCGGTTAGGGCTGAGAATACAACAGGGGGTATTGTTTGTGCTTCGTACATAGTAGATGCGATATCGTTTTGCTCTTTTTCTCGACTTGGCTGTGATTCTGGACTATTTCTTCTGATTTGTGACTACTGTGCTTGTTAAACGGACTCTGATTTGTACCTGTGATACGGAAGTGTTGAAGATGACGTCCTACACACCTGAGGAATATGCTGATATGCTTATTTGTCCGGACCTAACCCCCATGGATTTTCATGTGTGGGGGTGCATGAAAAGTCTTGTTTTAAGATACGGGTAGGGGAGAAGGTGGAAATGAGAACCACTTAAGGAAGGACCTTTATTCAAATATTTTTGTTGTTACTATGACTAGTATCCTCTCGATCTAAAACGTTACGTTAAAACAATTAAAATATGAATTAATAGTTTCATTGTTGTTGGCGGGGATCGAACCCGGTTGCTCGCGGATTTTGAAATTCACGGCTAGCGCTTAGCCCTTAAGCTACCTTCCTAAAGGGGCTAAATAAGGCTCGACAGCATTATAATACGTAGTCATTAGTAAATCTATACTGGAAAACGTACTTACTCTTACTATTTTTCATTTATAAATTTTATAACAATGTACATCTGAAAATAAGGATATAATAAAAATAGGGAAACAGTTAGTTAATACTAGCACGTATTACTTTTTCATAGTATATATTATTTAGTACTATTTTTGCTTAAATAAATGCGATTCTGTTTTATACTTTATTCAATTATCATATATTTACAGCATGAACAAATTTCATCTTTGAAATGCAAATCGTAGTATACTAAATTTATTCCTCAAAGGGAATGCATACACAAAGACACTAATAGGAATGAATATATTCGGATAACAATAGAGTAATAGATAAATTAGTGCAGGTAAATATTAGCTAATAATTGTAAAATACTATTTTTGTTTTGAAACAAAATTTAAGGTTTAATATGCAGTATGCAATTGAGCCAAGTTCGATCCTCGCCGGCACCTATGTAAGTGTTAATTGTAATATCATTGCTGATATATCACCTGCTCGGAAGTGAAGGAAGACATCATGAGGACAAAAGCATGTTTGAGAAATTCAAAAACAAATTCGAGTACATGTGAAGGCAGACAATACATCGCGGCGCTGCGGACTCTACCCTGCTTTAAAAGCCCTCTCATATTTAAATAAAGTAACGTATTATTATTTCACAACCATAGGGCTTAATAGTCAGAAAATCTGACTAGTAGGTATTAGAATAAGATTTGAAACTAGGAAGGGTTCGAATAGAATAGATTAGAATGTTTTTATTCAAGTACTTATTAAAAGTAAGTTTTCAATTTTATTTTACCATTGAATCAGAAAAAAAATTTTTTTTCTGGATAGAAACAGCAACAAACTCATTGGAACTTTTTTTAAAAGTAAAATAACAACAGCTTGTACAAACTACTTACAAAACTTATTCAAGAAACAGCTTGGAAGCAGCAACTCAATATCGGGGGTTATTATCAGCCATGTATTCATTTATATTATAATAACCCCTATTTAAACTTGGTAATTAAAAAAAAACAAGGTCTCTCTTGTATATTTTCTGGGACTTTGTTGTAAAAGCTTATACGTGAATGAATTACTGACTCTGTGGAGTTGAGAAACTGGTATCTTTAGCTTGTGTCTGTTCCTGGTGTTTACAGAGTTTTCAATACTTTATTTATCGAAGTTAACAAGTAAAGTACAAAACACTCACATATTGCAAGACAATCATAACACAAAAATCGTCATTTTACAGGAGAGAAGTTTTAAACTTTGAACTTCATGTATTTTGAAAATAAAACAGTATCAATTTATTAACTTTATTAGATTGCTCGTTAATGTTAATTAATGAACTTTAAAAATTAATACTAAATTTATGTTTTAAATGTACTGTGTTCACATGATAATTAAAAAAAACCATGCAGTACTCAGTTGTGTCATTATTGCAGAAAAAATTTGCTTAGTTACAGTATTTTTCCATTATATGTTGTTCTTACAGAAAAAAAATAAACAAATAACATATTCGATACCTCCTAAATATAATGAGTCAACTACAAAATTCAAATTTTAAAGGAGCGCCTGTCAAAGATTAATTGTTTATAACATTTTCAGTTTTGGTCCTATAATGTTGATTTTTTTAAAATTCGTACTATATTAAGATTTGAAACCCTTAGATAATAAAAGAGTACACCTATTTTAGTGAGTTTCCAAGATAATGTATTTGACTTAGTATACATCATATAAACTATGGCCTATAATGAGCTAACTGTCACATACACTCGTTTACAATGTATTTGTATATTTACCATATCTTCAGGAAAAAGTATTTGATTTATAAAAACACAAATACAGAATTGTATTTCATTTTCTTGGATTAATTAACTGACATTGTATCTACATTATAAACGATAATAAATTAGTTGACTCATTATATACTGATTTTAATGTCGAAAATCGGTTTGATGAAGTAGCAGTAAATTGATATATCTGCAAAATAATCAAGCTTTTAGCTTGTTTATTTTTCATATAAAAGAAAATAACGTTATTTCTTGGTATTTATTATTTATTTAAACCTACTCAATTCATAATCAAGTGGTTAAAGTACATATACCTTCCATAAAACATTTCTTAATACACCTGCATAAATGTACATGCATAAAGGTAGAAAACAAAATTTTAATCTTTTTTAGTATTAACACTAATTAACAAAATAAAACATCTTATTCCTCTTCTTAATCCAATGAATTTTTTGAAAGTATCTGTTTTGTTAGTAAAATTCTATAACATAAAATATCTTCACGAAAAAACAATATTGGAGTAGATGAATCAGGTTCTTTTAATCACAGTCAGACTCATAATTATTAATATTGCCTGTAATGAGACTATTATAAAATTAGTGATATTCTTTTGGTATCTGACGTGACGTTTACCAAGATCCATAAGGTCTTTGTGTTTATTTTTGTCAATTGGCAGGGCACTGACTAGAAGCCGATCCACCTTTTCTTTTTTGTTTCGTGTGTTCTTCGGTTTATTCATGCAGTTAATCCATTCAACAGCATCGTCTTCGTAGTTGTACTTAAATATAATTTTAAAGTGATAATTTTATTTTCATTACTCATTTTATTTAATTTCACTTACACTGTTCATGACATTTTCGTTCCATCACTAGTAGTTGTCCAATTATTGCAGTGCTTGAAATATATTTTAAAATCAAGAATCAACTCCTGTGACATTTAAATGACATTATAGGGCTTGCCATCTGTTTTAGATCTGGGGTATAAATAATCCTGTGTTTAGTCTGTCTCTCAATCAAGGCATGCATGCTGTCCCCTTCGTTTTGGGTATGACCAACGACAAAGAAACGATGAACAATACTTACATATATTAAGTTTGTCACATACATACATATATATTAAAAATACGACTCTGTTTCAATTCTAGCCTCCACAATTGTCAGACCAGAAACGACACTCTTTTGTACTTATGGGTATTGTCATTTCAATAAATTTATAAACACATCTAGCAATTTAATTAGCTCCCCTTTAGCTGTCTGTTGATTCCAAGAATAGCAAACCTTTTAAAGATACCATATCAAAAATGGCAAAATTTTACATGGACGATTTTCTTTTACAATAGAATGTACATTTAACATATGTGTAAATCAAAAGTACATGCTAAAACCTCTTTATTTACATTGTCTTTCTTTTTTTGAATTTTCTAGCTGTTTCCTTTTCTTTAAAATGATTTCTTTGTTTATGTATTTCTTCTTCGGTAGCCTGTGTTTTATTTCCAAATGTGTGGCATTCTTCGCATACGTCTTTTTTGAGCTTATGAAAGGCAATATTTATATTTTTGTTTACAATATCACGATATTGTCGTACAGTAGACGCTTTGACATAATAAACATTTGAATCAAACCACTCCTCATAATGCTTGTACATCTTGGGAAATGACAATGACCTATCCAAATAGTTACATTTCGAATCCTTGAGAGTGTAATGAGGTTCAAAAGGCGCGAGAGCTTCAATAAGTTGAAGCACCAATGGATCGGCTCGACCGGGGAAGGACCACGCTCTCACAGAATACCAGCGTAAAATATCATATATATATATAGATATATATAATATGTTTCGTATGGTGAGTGTAGATAACCGGAGACCCATTTTACTGGAAAGGAGGCATTCCATCTTAGTCCTCAGGGGTGACAACGCATCTGCATTTTGATTCTTAATCGAGGATAAATGTAGATGTCTATGGACCACAGCATTCACTTACCATCAGGTGAACTGTGTGCTCGTTTGTCACCCTTATTTTATATAAAAAAACGTACCATATTGAATGCTACAGGTTTTGGATGATGATCAGATTCTACAAACACCTTTCCACAATAAAATTTTTCTAGAGCGGTATAAACAAAGTTGAAACTTTCAAATTCAAATTCAAATTCAAATTCATTCATTTATTCACTTAACGAGAGGGTTCTAAGAAACATTGTTATACAAACAGATATTCTTATTATCTCTACATTTTCATTTGATTCCAACCATGGTAAATAATATTAAATAGTATAAATTCGCTTCGAATTTTCAGAAACAGTTAAACGCACTTTTGGTATTTTCATAACGTACTTAGTGATAAAGTCCCATTGTCGTGAATGATTGCCAATCCTCCAAAATATCTCAAAAATTATTATTCGGTTATCTTCTGATATCCTATCATAACATTTTTGACGGCAGCTTTTAGGACCTTTCCATTTTGTATTTTACCATTTCTACTGGTGTACTCCATACCTCTATTCATTTTGTATTTTCTCTGGCTATCTTTCCATTCTTGCTTATATTATTCCCTTAAACAACCCTTGACCTTTTAAATATTTGAACTTTGCTTGCGTCGATTGCTTGGCTGATTATTAGTACTTACTGCAGAATCAGTATCTTCTACATAAGACCAATCGCTGGTATGATTATCATGTACAGTAAAACTAAAGTTTATGTAACTATTTGGACTAGAAAACGAAATTGCTGGTCAAAGTATGGGGTTATATTGCTACTAGTCTTAAAACAATTTACAGGTATCTCGATAGATAAGGATTCTCTTTAGTTTTCTATTATTGATGGCGAATAGACTGACTCAGGTGAAGTATCAATAATACTATCAGGAAATGTGGAGGCTTTGGATGGCAAAATTTCTAGAATACGTTCACTATCTTCTAGGTCTACATGATCGATAATTGACACTTTTGTAAAGTAAGCACCAGGTGGCAAAGGGGACTCTGAAAATAAAGTAAACATGCTCTTTATGTCATGCCATTAATGGGGCAAATTATGGCAGCACAGACTGACAGACAGACGACAGTTTAAAATTAATCCCTTTACTACTAAAAATTAGAATACTAAGTCATGTGTAATATTACTGTAAACTATCACGACGTATACTGGTCTGTCTTATCTTAACCCAGTATAGAATGTACAGAACTTTTAATAATTTATAATCTAAAATAATGTGATTATTTTCTGTTGTAGTAGTAGTAGTAAGAGTATATAAAAGTACACACACACAAGTGTAATAATAATCCTATATAATCAAATTTATTAATACAATAAAGTGAGTCTTATATCATCATTCGTTTGTTTAACTCCTCTCCTAACATTCGCCCTACATGGCGACCCTGCCAGTAATTCGCGACGCGAATATGACACCTCTGCCATATTTGAGTGGAACATTTTTCTGTGTGCAACTGATGAACTAAATCAAGCTATGGCGTTCTATCTGGAGTTACGCGACTGTGTATACGTGTTTAACAAAAAGTTAACGAAAATAACATCCAAGATGGGCGGTAAACAGACTAAAGAAGAAACCGTAATTGTGCAAAACGCAGTGGGAAGCAAAAAGGCAGGAATTGAACAATTGCAATTTCACCTGACTACGAGTAATATTTTGCTGTCTATCATTGTGCTGGTACTTCTACTGGGGTCCCTATATTGCTTGTATCGAACATATAGGCGATGTCATATAAAGTGGATTAACACAGAGCTAAACAGAAATACCCTAAGAAGGTCTATTTTTCGGCAACCGCAACCCCCCACAAATGTGGAAGAGGCAAGTCAACCAAGGGCGTATTATAAAGTATGACCGTCGCGGATCGAAGTTTAAAAGTGGCGTTTATGTGCATATAAAATGAGTAAAAAGTGCGTGTCTATTAATAGTGAAAAAAAAAAAAGGGGGTATAGTGTTTATAAATCAACTACATTAATCTGGGACTCTAGTCTATATTACTGAACTTTATATTTTAAATTAAATCATGTATTCGTTGTACTGTCTTTAATCGTCATGTAACCGTATTATTATTATATTAAATATTTCGTAAAATTATTTATAGTATACTCTATTCTACGTATTGGTAGTAAGTTATGAATATTTCTTTAGAACAGTTATATGAGCAATTAAAAGAAGTGAGAACATATTTAATTAAAATTGGACCGAGTAGACGTGAAGGAAAAGTTTTAGATACTAAACTTAAAGAGGCCAATGAAATATTTAGTGAATACTCTAAGTTGTTAATAAATTTTAATAGTAAAGTAAAGGAAGGTAAGATTAAATCTACTGATATTCCATCTTATCAAACCTATTGTAAGAATTTTGAATCATTATATCAGGATATTATAAAATTGTGTAAGCCTGAGTGTGTACAATCTGAAAATCCGAGCAATATGGATACTTTCGATTTGAAAACGGCTTTGACTTTATTACCTGTTATGTTAGATGACGAAACAAGTGTGAAACAATTAATCGACAATATTCAGTATTATAATTTTTGTTAACAAAACAGAATGCAAAAATAATTTAATTAAATTCATATTAAAAAGTAGATTATCTCAATTGTTAAATACTTCAAGACGATTACTCTAATGTTGAAGACTTGGTTAGTGACATGCAGAAAGAGTTGTTGCTGAAAGGAGCAGCAGCAATTCAAAATAAATTGCAAAATTACGCCAAAATGGTATGTCAATTCCTGATTATGGAAAAACAACAGAGTTTTGTGGACCCATGATATCGCAAGCCAACGGTAATACCGCATATTACAATATTTTGAAAACTGTTAATGAAAACAAGCGATCAAGCAATTTTCCGATGGCTTACGAAATCGTCGAATCAGCACAATAATTTCTGCTAGAAATTACAGCTCTGAAAGATGCCATTCAAGCAGCTCAAGATGAGAAGGAAATTATAGTTAGTTAACGAAGCTACTTTAACTTTTAATTATTAATTTTGGTCCGATTTATACAGAACGAGCTTACAGTATCTTGAAGTCTTGCATTAGTATGCTGGGGTTTGATTTAATTTTATTAATAATGTGATCCAAGCACATGGTAGCACCCAGCTGAAGTAGTATTACAGTGCTAGTATATAAGTTAAGTTACTGATTTATGTAGATTCAGTCATGAATAAACTTCTTGATCAAGCGCTCGTGTTTAATTCAACCTCGTAATATGGCGACCCTGCCAGGCGTTCCGGGAACTGATAGCGTAGCGAGAGGTGCAGACCGGCGAATTCCTGTGTGCCTCGGTGCTTCAAGCTAAAATGTTTGTCGTGAATATATTATTTGGACTGACGCTACTGTGCTGGCGAGTTTTGAAAGTTATAATCATGGGAAAATCATACTCAAAACTGAAGATAAGGAAATTATTATATCTCAAAATGCATCAGGAGGAAATAATAGTGCAAGTTACTCCGAACAAGAAAATCACGTCAAGATAAAATATATACTGATTACTGTTTTTGGTGTTGATGGCGATTGCCATACTTGCAATCATTTACCTAAAACTCAAGGAGAGGCATAAGAAGTGGATAGAACAGAGAATTATTAATTTTTGAGAAGTGTACGAAGTCAGTTTGTCTGGGCGCTGGGAGCAGGAACCAGTGCGTGAAGAAGGAGTCGTTTATGTTCGTGAGCTGGTAATAAATATGCTATATGTGAAGTACGTGTTCTGCTGCAGTGTTATTTTAGTTTAAAATATATAATATAGACATTAACGATAGTTTTAGAATTAGAAATATGAATTTTATCTATCAATAAATAATTGTTTAAACTAAAAATAAAAATATAAGTAAATCAATGTAATATCGAACACACGATTCGTGGAATTACGGCCTATGTGCAACCACAGCAACCAGTTTTTTATGTGCTCGGTCGTATGACAGTGTTTCTGATTTATAATAAAATTAAAACGAAGTGAATGAAATATGACGCGGAGTTACATATTTCGTTGCGTGTATTATGGCCGAAAAGTTAATAGAATTATGAAAATTTATTAAAAATACGTCAATATCTAACAAAAAAGGCTAGAGCAGATATAAAGGGAATGCTGTCCAAAAATTACTAGAGGCCGAAACATTGTTAAAAGATAGCGAGCTATTATTTTCTAATTTAAGTCGTCAAGGTAAACAATCGAAATTAATTTAATTACTAGTACATATAAAAAGTTTGTTTCTTTATATTCTGAAATATCTAATTGTGTACTTTGCCTAGTTGTAAAATAAGTTTAGAAACAATGGATTTTGATATTAAAACAGCGTGTGGGTTGATACCTATTTTAGATAATAAGGAGGATACTACGAAACGATTGATTGATGCAGTGGAAATGTATGCAGATATGCTTAACGAGGCAGGAAAAAATTTATTAATTAAATTTGTTTTAAAAGGGAGATTATCAGAAAACGCTAAGCTACGCGTTGCTGATAATTATGTGTCAGTTAGTAGTATGATTAAAGATTTTAGGGAAAACTATTGACAAAGTTTCTACACGGCTATACATAAACAAATTCAGTCCTTGAACCAGGATTTAGATCAGCTGATGAATACGGGTCTCAACTCGAAAGACTGCTAACAGAGTTAACTATTTCACAGGCTGAGGGCGACGCAACAAAATGCGCAGTCCTTAAACCTATTAATGAAAAATGGCTTAAAAAGTTTACAGATGGTCTTAAAAGTGAAAAGCTCAGCACATCATCGCAGCCCGCAACTACTCCTTGCTCAAGGACGCGATCCAGGCGGCTAAGGACGAGTCCACACCATCGTCGTCCAGTTCCGGGTCTGCTGAGGTGATGAAGATGACTAGAGGTAGGTTCGTTAACCGTTTTTCTAGATCTCAAGGACAAAACAGGGGCCGTGGGCGTCTAAATTACGGCACCAGTAGAGTAATTATCAAAATAATTATAGTAATTATTCAAATAGATATCAGAGATTTTCAAGGCCTTTTCAATATTCGCCATGTGGTAGAGGACAGTCCCACAGATCAAATTATCATTATAATAGACGTGGCAACCAGGGATTTTATAATAAAATGTTTTTGCAGCTCGAAGTAACGACAACAAAGAACGAGCTGGTGAAAATATGGAGCAAAACCTAATGAGATAGACAACAATCAGTTTTTCTGTTCTCAATAATTTCATTTTTTCATGTAGAGGTAACTCTAAGTTTGTGTAATTTTCACATTCATGGTATGAAACTTGTGTTATTGATAGATACTGGAGCATCCATTTCGGTTATTAAGGAAGAAGTACTTCCAAGATCAGCATGTGTTCTTAAAGATAATTTGGTTGTTAATGGAATTGGAGGCAAGATATGTTCTTCCGATATGTAGAGATCGACATTTATGCTTCTAGAGACAATAAATCCATAACAAATTTCACATTTTCAAAAATTTACCTATAACCGTCGATGGAATATTAGGATTAGACTTTATGAACAAGTACGGAGCCAATATTGATTTAAACAAAAATTTACTAACGTTACGGATAGGACGAGAGAATTGTGTTTTGCCAATTTATGACAAACCTGATTACAGTAATACATTATTAATACCGCCTCGAAGTGAATCAATTCATTTTGTGTATTTGACACGGAAGCAAAGGCGATTGTTTTGTTAGCGCAAAGGAAATAATGGAAGGCGTTTTTTTGGCAGGTACTATTGTTCGACCAAAAAATAAAAGAGTCCCAATAAAGATTTTAAATACTAGGGAAGAAGAAGTAAATTTGAATAATTTCATATTAAACGTAGAACTTTTAGATGATTTTAACGCTTTCAAATTTTGCCAAAACAAAAGTAGTTCAGAAAGATGTGATATCTTATTATCTTTATTAGAATTGAAGCATTTGAATGAAGAAGAAAAGCAATCTATAGAAAAATTTGCACTAAATATTCAGACATTTTCTTTTACCCAACGATAAGTTAGAAACTACAAATATTTGTGAACAAACTATACAACTGAAAGATAACATCAATCCTATTTACACGAAACCATACCGTTTACTACAAGCTTTAAAGCCCGAAATAAATAAACAGATAAAAAGATGCTTAGAGATGATATTATAGAAGAATCTACTAGTGAATGGTCTAGTCCCATACTACTAGTTCCCAAAAATCTGATGGTTGTCAAAATGATGTTTAGTAATTGATTTTCGAAAACTAAATGAAAATATAGTAGATGATAAATTTCGCTGCCGAACATCACTGATATTCTTGATTCATTATCAGGCTCTATATATTTTACCCATTTAGATTACAACAAGGCTATTATCAGGTGAAACTGGCACCAGAAAGCCGAAAGTATACATTTTCGACTAGTACAGGACATTATCAATTAAAACGTCTACCAATGGGGCCAAAACTTCTTTGTAGTGCTTTTAGTAGAGTCATGTCAATTGCTATGTCAGGATTAACTTTCGAGAAGTGTTTTATTTATTTGGACGATCTAATAATTTTGGAAGATCCTTAACTATTCACAACCAAAATCTAGTAGATGTTTTCGAAAGACTGAGAAAGGTAAATTTAAAACTGAATCCTACTAAGCGAATTTCTAAAGAAGGAAATTCTGTATCTGGTCATTTAGTGTCTGCCAACGGTGTCTCACCTGATCCAGAAAAGACCTGAATTTTGAGCATTATCCTGTCCTCAAAATGTAGACGAAGTAAGAAGGTTTGTTGCATTTTGCACTACTATAGGAAATTGCATTCTTTGCAACAATTACTATGCCTTTAAATAGTTTACTCAAGAAAGACGCACCATTTGTTTGGTCTTCAGAGTGTCAGAACGCATTTAATTTTCTAAAAATTCATTAATAACACCCCAATACTTCAATATCCTGATTTTTCTGAATCAAATGAATTGTTTTGCAAACAGATGCGTCTGATGTAGCTGTAGGAGCAGTTTTGTGTAACAAAAATATGAAACCAATCATGTACACTAGTAGGCCATTAAAATAAAAGCAGAAAATTACCCAGTTATCCAAAAGGAATTAACAGCAATTAGTGGGCAGTAAAATATTTTAGACCATACCCTATTGGCAGGACTTTTACCATAATGACAGACCACAAACCTTTGATTTACTTATTTTGAATGAAAGATCCGTCTAGTCGGTTGATAAAGTTTCGATTAATTCTAGAAGAATATGATTTTAAAATATGTTATGTGAAGGGTAAAGACAATGTTGTGGCGGATGCACTGTCTAGAATTTGTATAACGTCGAGTGAGTTAAAGAATATGAAAGAACAAGTCTTAGCTGTGACAACTAGAGCGCAAAAGAGAAGAATGGAAGAGGATGTAAACAGGAAAGGGTTGTGATTAATAATGACACTGACGGGTGGCCTGATCAACCACGAGTCGTGGAATTATTAAGACAACCGTATGATTCTATTGAAATGAAACTTGTGAAAGGAGATATTATAAAAGGATTTAAAAAGAGACTTAGTCAAGGAAGAACGAGATTGTTTTAATTTTGTGCCAAGCAAAATGTTATTGTAGATAAACCTTGAATTTAGATTGCTCTTCTCATGAGCCGAATTTGCAACTAAATTAAAAGAGTTTTGTGAGATAATAAAAGTAAAAGAACTATGCATAGTAAAAGATGATAAAATGAAGAATTTATAAAAGGTTTATGTAGTGAAATTAAGACATTAAATGAGTGGACCGGTCCTCGAATATGTGTTCTGAAAGGAATTAAAAGAATTTACGACAATAAAGAAAACAATTCATTTTGAATGATTATCATTTGCTACCTACCAGTGGGCATGCTGGAATGAATAGGATGGCTAATAACATAAAAGGAGATATTATTGGCCAGGATTAGATGCCGATGTTCGAAAATTTATAAGTGAATGTAAAATGTCAGAAAATGAAATATAGTAGGTATACCAAACAACCAATGACTATAACTACCACGGCGTCGACTGCGTTTGAGAAAGTTTTTCTTGATCTTGTGGGTCCCTTGGACAAGGATGAGTACGGTAATTGCTATATTTTAACGCTCCAATGTGAATTAACAAAATATATAGAGGCATACCCATTACCCAATAAAGAAACACTTACTGTGGCAAAAGCTTTGTAAATAATTTTATCCTAAGATTCGGTATACCTAGTTCCTTAGCTACTGATAGGGGAACTGAATTTGTTTCTCAAGTGATGGAACAGGTGTGTAGCTTATTAAATATAGAAAAGTTGACGTCAACTGCATATCACCATCAATCAATTGGTTCGCTTGAGATTGCTCATAAGCATTTAGGGTCATTTTTAAGAACTTATAGCACCAATATGGGCTATTCATGGTCTCATTGGATTCCATTCTGGTGTTTTAGTTATAATACTTGTGTAAACACTCAAACAAAATACACACCATTCGAACTTGTATTTGGCAGGCCATGTCGTTTGCCTAATAATTTGAAACAAGACGTGGTGGAACCACTTTATAATTCTGATAATTATTGTTTAGATTTAAAATATAAGTTACAGGTAGCTTTAAGAGATGCAAGACATAATTTAATAGCTTGTAAAGAAATAAGAAAAAACAAATATGATAAAACATGTAATCCTGTATTCTATGATAAGGATGAACTTATTTTAATTAAAATGAATGTGCTCGTAAATTAGATTGTATTTTGATGGACCTTTTAAAGTCTTAGAAGATTTAGGAACAAATGTTAAGATTTTTAGAAATAATAAAGTAGATATAGTGCATAAGGATAGAACAAAAAGGTTCGTTGAGTAAGCAATGTTTTAAAAAAAATATTTTATAAAATATTAGTTTGTGCTTATGTATTAAGTATGCTGAACTTTTTTTTTCTCTTTTTTTTATCCACCCCCGAGGTGAAGTAGTATTACAGTGCTAGTATATAAGTTAAGTTACTGATTTATGTAGATTCAGTCATGAATAAACTTCTTGATCAAGCGCTCGTGTTTAATTCAACCTCGTAATATTACACAGCGATCTTCTTTATTGAAATTAGAATTTTTTTTTTTGTAATTTCAATTGCCTCGCTAATCATCCTTGGTAGGAATCGGTGTTCTTTTGCGAAGATTTGCAACCGAGGGAAACTGAAAAATGTGATAGGCAGCACCACTCTGATAAACTAAAAAACATTGCAGTTGCCTACTCGCTTGCCAAGCGCGGCAACTATGGCAAGCATTTCGGCAATCAATGGAAAGGTCTATGTTCAGAAGTGGAATTTTCATACGCTGTAATTAATGAATTGTAAGATTGTTTAGACTAAATGTGTTATAAAGTCATGTGATTTCATCTTGACGATCTTCAACATTGAACATTTCATCGTCACTAGATGCACTTGATGAACTAGACGATGACGACGAAAAGGACGAAGTGGATAAGCTGAATTTATTTTGCATTTTGTAGGATGCATATTAGTATCCAATGAGTGAATGGTGACTCGATCTTCTTTGTATTTACTATTATCGTCACGATTGTTAACAAGGTCAACTAATAGTTGCCCTCGAAACGCCTGAAATGATAAAATAAATTTCAGATTTATAAATAAACTTCAAAAACACACCCGGTGTTTATTGCAATAATAACATAACCTAAAATAATACTCTTAGTTTAACACATTTTTAATAACAACGACATAATTCTAAATGTTACATGTAGTGTTCAGTGTTGAAATTAAGAAATTATCGTTTAATAAAGTCATAATTGAAAATAATACAAAACGTGTGTATATTTTTCAACAATAACGTCACATTGCTGAATAATATTACTAATAGTTAGTTAAAATATTTATTTGAAAATTGTTCTTACCATTTGATGCGATAACATATTACTTCCAAATATGACGTCCTTGCGCAGAACTAAGATAGAAAGTTATTGCAATAAACATTATGACACCTAGCAATAACGTGCAATTACGAAACTTCCCGCCATCTTGCGACCTAACGTGAAAATAAGTTTTGTCCTTATTGCATCAAAAATATACCGTTAAAGGAATGTTTTTTTTTATAAATTCGTGAAAAGTCAAGATTTTGAGAAATGACGTTCTTGCAATAAGTGAGCGAAAAAATATTCAAATATTATTGATTGAGATAATTGTTAGCATTCGGATTGAGTTTTGCTGTAAATATTCCTGTCTGATATCCTAGCATATTTTCGAAGTTATAAGAGTTGTGTTGTCGAGCATACTTCTTGGTTTGTGCCCCCGAAATTATTCGGAAATTTTCAATTTGGCCGAAATTATCAAAGAAAACTTGAAAATCGACACCGGATATTGTATCATAAATAACTGCATAAAATTTTAAAAATCGACGATTGCATTAAAAATCTGTACGCAATCATAGAACAGTTTGACCAATGTATCTGGATTTGTACAATAAGTTCATGGGTTTTCGTCATTATTTTTATCATTTTTCAGATAAGATTATATAAAATTATATAATCTAGGGCTCTTTATAGGCCAAGAGTCAACAAAGACACTATCAATATGGGTGGAAGCTTTGGCAAAATTTACTGTTCTCTAAAACATGAAAAGAATGTTGAAAGATGTTAAAATGAGAGAAATAAACTGTGTTTAAATATACGCAGAATACTAGACATTTTATTTAAAAAAAATTACGGATTTTAAAGTGTTTAATCTTTAATATGAGTTTTGGGTGCTTTAAAGCACCCATGGTCATGGGTGAGATGTTTGACGTCCCTATGTCACATGTAACCCGGGCTACATTCAGCTTTTGAATAATAATGTTTGGTCTAAACTACGCAGAACTAGCTCACAGTATCTCAAATTCTTGAAGTGGTACATTTAGGTTTGGTTTTAATTTTATTAATTACAGGATCGCAAACACCTAGCCATCTTCTCTATCATTTGAATGTTTTTTACTTTCAATAGCCTCGCAAATCATCCTTGGTAGGAATCGGTGTCCTTTTGCGAGGATTTGTGATTTAACAAATCTGATATACTGATATACATGAACATGTTTGCAGACTGCAGACTTCTCAGAGCGTCAAGAACCTTAAACCCCCATGATCATATATAAATATAATCATCTATGCCCCTGATCATGGGTGCTGTAAAGCGCCCGAAACTTTTTAAGGAATTTAAATAAGTTAAAAAAAATTCATACATATTTACTGTTAGCTTTTAACTATAGCATTTAGATTTTAGATAGAACATTTGCTGATGAGCAATATTCACAATAATTTTTTCGTATGAGTAGTATCTTAAATGAGAGAATTACAGGTAGTGCTAACTTTTATAAAGATGAATAATAATCGTGTTCAAATGAGGGAACTAATACGATTGTTAAAAGAAATACACACTTGATAAGTCGCGTTAAGTCTCAATTTTGCTTTTAGTGTATTAAATTTTGTAATGGGTAAAATTTCAACAATCGAACTAACGTACATTGGAATAGCAATATTTTTGTGATTACATCAAGAAAAATCTTTGAATAAACCATTATAAAACGTATAAACCAAAAGCGTAAAATCTATTTTAAGTCAATAAATTGCCAATGCATAACATTTTTCACCAGAAAAACTAACAAGAGTTAGTCGCTGCTCACAGTCAGTATCGGAAAGCCGAGTAATAATATATTGTCTATCCGTATAAAAATGTAGGCGGTTGTATAATTTACACGTAGATTTGTTTGAACTAGATTCGCTTTTTAAATCTAGTAGTAGATATATAGACACTTTCCCCTTTTTAATAAAATTTTTGAAATTATAAAAAAAAAATTACAACGATGATATTATGTACTTATAGATGAAGACTGTGTATGTACGTGTTTTTTTTTTCATTGGAAAATGTCTACGCATACTCGCCTGTCACGTTGAAGGGCGGTTTATGACGATTTGCACTGACTTATATCCCATGGAACCACGCAACCATGACTTTATCAGCGCCAGCTGCTCTACTTCAGAAGAAGAAATATTCTCCTTCCATGTTTCTTTAGGTAAAGCGGCTAGAACACAAGGCGCGTTTTTATCCATGGTCTACATCTCCACCTGCGCAAAACACCCATCGCATGCCCTCACACAGAGGTCACGTGACCAAGAAAAGCGCTTATTTAGAAGCACCAACATTCCAGCCCTTGCAGCGGATCTGGTTTTTAGCTACGTCGCCAGCTACGTTTCTTAGCGCTTATCTAGAAGCACCAGCTCTCCAGCCCCTGCGACGGATCTGGTATTTAGCTACGCTGCCGATTTCGTTTCTTAGCGCTTATCGGGAAGCAATAGCTTTCCAGCCCCTGCGGCAGATCTGGTATTTAGCTACGCCGCCGACTACGTTTTAGCCGCGGGTGGTAGAGAAAGCGGTGCATCGTAGAACCTCTCTCACCGCGGCATCAGCGGTGCAACCCTGCCTGAGTCCCCAGAGTTCGTGCCTTCACTTCAATTGCGTGAAGCAGGGGGGACACCCTTCCGAGTGGACTCGCCAAGCCTTTTCGAAACATGAGACTTACCAAAGCAACACAAATGTTGCTTTGATAGGTCTCAATTTATTATGGTCACTTTTGTGTCTCTGAAATTGCGTCTAGACAATTCACCCCCAATCGCACAACCCTTTTACGTAGAATTAGAGACGTATCGTCACTACGTCAGGGTTAAACTAATGTGTGAATAATAAGGAATTAACAAATAATTTAATTAGTGACGGCGGGGATCAAACTCGAACTGCATATCATTCTCATCATTACAGCTCTTCACATAGTCCAATGCTGAACATAGGCCTCCCACAAGTAAGGCCACAATTTGCTTACTTACTGTGGAATTTTAGTCCGTAAGTTACCATGGTTTTCTAACACAAGACAAGAGATGACTGTAATAAATTTTAATTGGGTTATTTAAGTCCATTATTTGTAAAATAACAATAGGTCTTACAATAAATTCTAAGGGTTATATGAATAGGAGGTTATTTAAGGTTGGCAGTAAATAATATCATTAAAGTAAGAATCACTTTACAGGCGTTTATAAGGACAAGAATGATTTTATTTGAAAATTGGTTTAATTATAATTTTTAATATCACGTGATAAGAAGTTTATAATTTCATCAATACTTATTTTAGTTATTCTAAATAACATCTTTATTGTGGTCTTTTTTCTTAATTAGTTCACTTATTCACTTCGTCATATTGAAAATAAATGTATTACCAATGAAATTTTCCTTCTTATAATAAATTTGAAGGTAATTAAAAATATTTGAATATTTATTTCTATACACTTGCGTGGTACAAGAAATTTGTTTGCACAATTAAAATATGGTAATTGGACTTCACTGTGTATAAGTTTGTTCAAGGTAATTTAGCACCATCGCGTTCATCTTTGCATAATTCGTTGATTAATGGGTCTCATTTTTAATAACTCATATCCCACCTTTTTAGGGTCCCGTACCCAAAGGGTAACCAACGGGACCCTATTACTAAGTACGTTACACAAGTAGATTTTTTTTTATTAAAAATAAATTAAAAATTAAAGAGGTCTCCCCTACTAGAAATCTGTTTTACGATGGTACGGAACCCTACATGCGCGAGTTCGACTCGCACGTGGCCGGTTATTATAATATTAAAGTTACAATTGAGCTAAAAGTCCACATGATGGTAGTGGCAACAGCTGCAAATGGACACATGCAGGCAGACTATGAACAAATGCCGAATGACGACTGATGCGTTGTTACTTCTGAGGAATAGGTGGAATAAAAATGCTGCATAGCATCTATAACCAATCCCTATGCCATTTAAAACACAACACAGAAGTGAACTTACTGTTATTTCTCAATAGATATAGGTTTAGTAGTGGTACCCGCCCTGATGGATTCCATCGAAGAAAATGTTTTTCCAATATACAGCCCTAAATTGAGAAGTTTAACTGATACAAAATCAGTATAAATAACATTAATGTAGTTTAAAACTCGTATTATATGGTTACTATATTAAGGTTATTTTCTACCATAGTAGAATAAGATGCATCCCAAAGTAAATACACACCTACTCTAAGAATTTCGTGGTTTCACTTAAATATATACCGAAATTAATTTGATTTTGATAGTATCAACATGGTGTCTTCACAACAGATGGATGTATTTTCATTAGGCTAACTACTAGCAGAAGGAAATCAAATTTAAAATTACACAAGGATATATTTTTTTCGGGGCAACTATGCGGGATTTTTTCATCTTTTAGGTAGAGCATTCACAGATACAGGTTTGTGAATGCTCTACCCAATACAGTACAATATTATCTTAAATCATCATTAATGTTACATACAGAAATGACAAATTAATGATTTAAGATGATATTCAAAAACTTTCAAAATATATTAGAATTGTAGCATAAAAAGGCCCGTTGAATGTTGTGCGAGACGAGAATGCCCGTATTTTGAATGACGGAATTTAGAGTTTAAAGGGATGGGAGTAATATTATGAAAGTAAAAGTCAGTCTGTGGCTTTCTCGTGGTTGTTTGATCTGTTTCGGGGCAGTTTTTTTTTTACTTATTATAAGCCAGTGCTTGACCACAATCCCACCTGGTGGTAAGTGGTGATGCAGCCTTAGATGGTAGATCGCACTTTCTTAGCGTAACAAAAGCCTATTCACTCTTGCCTTGAAGACGCCGGAAAATTATTCCACTCCTTTGCTATACGCATAAAAAAATATGAAGCAAACCGTTTGGTTCTCATGCGTGGAATATCGACAACAAAGGGATGAAGACCCGCCGACCGCCTGGTTGTCCGATGGTGGAAAGGAGAGGAGGAATTAAAGCGTGTAATTCCTGCGCAAACTCACCGAAATGCATACTATAGAATACCGAGAGACTGGCTACTCTGCGTCTGTGCTCGAGGCTGACAAGTTTGGTTTCAACCAAATCAAGGTCACCAATGATCCTCTTAGCACGTCTCTCCACTGAGTCCAACACTGCCAGGTGGCATATTGCAGCACCAGCCCATATGTGACAGCAGTACTCCATGCACGACCGGACATGCGCTTTATATAAGGTAAAAAGCTGCCCCGACGTGAAGTACCGCTGCACCCTTGTAAGGACACCAAGTTTCCTTGCGGCTGTTTTGGCTCTGAACTCAATGAACCGCCCATACTTGAGGTTCGGAGAAAATTCAACCCCTAACAACTGAAGGCGGTCAGTGTATTCCAAGGAAACATTCCGGAAAGTAGGAGCCAAGGTGAGCGGGCTCCTTTTAGCGGTGAAAAGACACGCTTGTGTTTTGGAGGCGTTAAATCTCACGAGATTGGCATCGCCCCATTCGGAGACTGCCTGTAGTGTCAGACTCACACGCTCAACCATAGCCTATCTTTCTGACTGGATTTGAACCCGACTGGCCCGGGCACCTGGTTGGTATCTCTCCACAACTGTGCTGTCGTCTGCATACCCATAGATACCGGGAATGAGCAGATCATTTATATGCAGCAGGAAGGGAGTTGCGGAGAGAACGGACCCCTGAGGAACACCGGAGTTAGTCGCCACAGCATCGGATGAGCAGCCATCGACGACGACCTGGAGAAACCGTTCACTCAGAATGTCCTTCACCCAGGCAATCAGGTCAGGGGGTAAGCCGTACTCAGAAAGTTTGCCCAATTGACTAGCGTGCCAAACCCTGTCAAAGACCTTCGAAACATCGAGGGAAATAGCAAGTGCTTCACCTCTGTTCTCGAGGGCTTCGCCTCATATGTGAGTGGCATACGCTAGAAGGTCCCCAGTTGATAGATTTCAGCGAAACCCGTACTGGCGTTCACTGAGGAGATTATTTTACTCTAGGAATGCCATGAGGTGGGCGTTTAATATACGCTCCATAATCTTGCATAGTGTGGAGGTAATTGAAATTGGCCGATAGTTGGCAGGGTCGGTACGGCTACCCTTTTTAGGCACAGGCTTCACATTGGCTAGTTTCCAAGATTTAGGCACTAACTTTTTACATTACCATTAACACAGGAGACAACTCAGGTCCACAGACCTTTAGAACTATAGCTGGTATACCATCAGGTCCACTAGCTTTGTTCACGTCTAGACTTCGCAAGGTTTTGAGAACCTCCTTGTTGGTGATACGGACCTCTGACATAAAGGTACCGCAGTGAGGTTATTGAGATGGTAAGCTATTGCTACTGTCCAGATGCGAATTGCAAGCAAAAAGAGAAGCAAATAAATCCGCTTTCTCCTTAGGCGCATGCGCCAGTGAGCCATTTGGTTTTACCAGCGGAGACAGTGTAGACCGACAGAAGTTTGTCTCGACCGCTTTGGCGAGAGACCAAAAAGCTCTGCTGCCAGATGGTTTGACAGAGAGCTTTATACCGATGCGTTTGATGCGGTCGAAACTGGCTTGGCGTAATGCCTTTTTGCAGGACTTGGCGGCTTGGTTAAAGGCTCTTTTCTTAAGGCTAACATCCGGAGCTTTGCGGTCTCGAGCATCCACCCAGGATAAGTACGCCATATGCTTGTACTTTTCAGCACGAGCGCACTCGGCGTTGAACCCTGGGCGAGCTTTAACACCAATGGGCGCGTCAGCAAACCCGCGACAAGGCAAAATTCAAAAAAAGGTTATTGAAGGCCATAAGCGGCCATTGGCAAAGGAATATGAAGTAATTTACTGGCGTCTGTCTCTCCTTCCAATTATTGTACAATGGGTGTCTTCAAAGCAACAGTGAATAGGCTTTTGTTACGCTAAGACAGTGTTATTCTCCAACTAGGGCTTCATCCACATATTAACAGATGGGATTGTAGTCATGCACTGGCTTATAATAAGTTATAAAAATACTAGTAATTCCAAATCATGACAATCACACTTATTACAGTTATATTATACACAGTTATTCTTGTTGCTGATGGTACCTTAATAAAAATAATATCGCAACCGTTTGAAGGAGATAGATGAAAAGAACTGCAAAGAGAGGAAAAAAGACATTAAGGACGAAACTAAGCAACTCTAATCTTTGAAATATTCCACGACTAACATTGGATGAGTATCGTAACCTAACTCTTGGGATATATCAGCTTAAGCAAAGTATACACAAAAACACCTCAGCTAAGCAGGCATGTACTCCATTTACTTACGTCGAGAAGATGCGACAGTTATCCCACTCCCGTTCGTCATCTGTAGCTAAAATGGAATTATCGCGTAAAGATTTTTGGGCGATGATTGCTTATGATTTTAAAAGTTTACTCTCTCCGCAAGATTGCAATGCTTGTCTTTAAAATGTTTTTGGGAGGGCAGCACTACATTTTAGCACCGTAAGGCGTTATATACATACGCAGAATTTGACCGTAGTTGTGTTTCTCTCCATGATAAAATTCGTGAAGGTTGATCCTCAAATGCGATCACTGAGGAAAATGTGGCTAATCTCAGGCGACTAATTAAAGAAAACCAGCGCATCAAGTATGAGAAGATTCGAGGACGTTTGGGTATTAGTATTACATTAAAAAAAATTACATCAAAATTTAAAAAATAGAAAACTTTGATACCACTGGATTCCTCATGAACTCAGCCCAGAATGCTGTGTATAACATTGTGATAGGAGATGAAATGTGGATATATTGTTACATTCCGGAAAGGAAGCAACAATTTTCTGTATGGGTGTTCGAAAGTGACAGCAAACCAATAAAATTGCGGCAGGCAAGAAGCGTGGGCAAAAAATTATTGCGTTTTTTTTCTCCCAGATGGTTTCTGTCTGAACGATTGTACTTGATGAGGAAAAGACAGTTAATATCATACATCACAATTTGTTTGCCTAGTGTCTTTGAAAATGTTAATGAAAAACTACAAAAAAGTCGTATCCAATTGGCACCATGTCAATGCTTCGGCGCACACTGCGAACAAGACAAAGTCTTTTTTGGCTTCTGAAAAGCTGGACTCGTGATCGCGTGACCTCACTAAATTGTTTTATTTATGATTAACGCAAAACTTTCAGTCTATCCTACGTATCTCATAAATGTATTATGTAATATGGATGAGAACAGGCAAAATCATAATAGAAACCTCGAATGGTATTGTCAATGCAATTGGTGTCAGAATTGTCGGCTCCTGTACACACATCGCCTTTGTACTTTGGTACTTAGGTTACTGGCGCCAAAATGCAACTGAAACTACGAGCCTTGACTTGAGGCAGATATACTTCAAGATTTGTTTAAGCCTTATCTATTATATTAATTTAGTGCGCGTAGTAGCTTAGTGTATTTTTATGTGAGAACTAATTATAAATTTAGATAATTTTTTACCATCGGCTTTATTCACATTCAATTTTCGTAATTTTTTTTGCGCTCTTATTTTTTATTATATGAAATTAAGAAAAAAAACAAAAGAACGCCAAGCCCACCTAATGGTAAGTTGATTTTGTGACTCTTAAGAACATACATCTATCCTCCATTGAGAATCAAAATGTTGATGGGTTGTCATCTCTTAGGTTTAAGATAGAATGCCTCGTTAGCAGTAAAAAGGGTTTTCGGTTCTGCAGCCATTTATGGCTGGTATTCTTTGGGATCGCGGCCTTTTTCCGGTCAAGCCGACCCACTCGTGCAGTACGATAATGTAGCTGCAGCGTGGCTCTGAAATGGCAACGTAAAAACTTGAACTTCACTTTTAAAAGGTTTAATATGTAGGATATTCTGTGCTTTTTTTCGTATTATATTTCAAAAAATGACACGAATTCATTGCATTGTATAACGGTAAAACGTAGCAATGTTAAATATACGTGTAAAGTAACGTCTGATTTCAAAATAATGCTTATTTTTGTTAATTAAAAGTTAATTAAAAGATAAGGGGTAAAATTTAAAAAAATCTTGATTTAATTTTACGTTAAATTAATATGCATTTTTAGGTTTTTAAATTTATATCTGTTAAAAAATGGGTTATTAGGAAAATTATAATATTTACCGTTACAATAACAGCCGATAAAAATTCCACTGCAGAACATAGATTGTCTCATATTAGATCTTTACATATGAAATTTCAAGGTTAACGTAATTTTTTTCTATATTTTTGATTTCTATTAATCAAATTAATCACCCATGCAATCGATGCATCTTTGCCAACGCAGTGGTAGTTTATTGATGCCCTTCTTGAAGAAATCAGCTGGACGGGAGGCAACAAATTCTTCAAAGGCATTTTGTACTGCTTCTCGGGTATTGAATTTTTTTTCCAGCAAAAAGTTATCCAAATTCTGGAAAAAGTAGAAGTCTGTAGGCACAAAGTCTGGTGAGTACGGCAAATTACGAAGAGCTTCCAACCTCAGCTCTTGTAACTTGGAGAACTTCAGTTGTGCAATATAAGGTCACGCGTTGTCGTGCAGGAGAAGCGGGGACTAGCGATTGACAAAGCTGATTGGAGAGGTTTTTTTTTTATATAGAAGAGGGGACAAACGAGCATGCGGCTCACCTGATGGTAAGTGACTACCGCCGCCCACGAACAACTGCAACACCAGGGGAATTGCACATACCTTGCTGGCTTTTTAAAAAGGAGTACGCTCTTTTCTTGAAGGTCCCTAAGTCGTATCGGTCTGTAATCTCTGGTTGTAGTCGATTCCACAAGGAAGTTGTGCAAGGAAGAAAACTTCTTTTAAATTGCACAGTGGTGGACCGCCAGTCATCCAGATGGTATAGATGGTATCGCGAGTTTTGTCACGATGTGCGATGGTGAAATTGTGCGGTTGGAATTAGTCCGAACAATTCCTCAGAGCACTCCCCGTGGTAAATGCGATAAAATACGCAAAGAGATGCAACATCTCTTCGCAGTGCCAGTGAGTCAAACTGATCGGAAAGAGACCAACAAACAGCAAACAGGCCAGTACTGTAGAACGGCAATTTCATAGATATATACCTATTATTTACCATAGTTGCCACGCTTGGCAGGCGGATTGTCAACCGCAATTTTTTATTTATTGTTTAGTTGTTTTAGTGAGACGTTACTCATCTCCTGGTTGTTATTTATCTGTCTGCCTATAATATAATGCTTACCTACTATTTTACAAATGCCAAATTCACCTCACGCAATGCACTCTGCTAATTTACACATGACGGCTGGTAGAAAATCCACTAAGATTTTTAGTTTTACTACTGTGAGGATATATTGGCGTCTAGTTCATCAACACGTCTGCCTAGCGTGTTGAGTTCGAGTAAATTTTACGCGCAAAGAATACAAGCTGTTTCATACATTTTAGGGAAACGTATTATATATTTATACGTTTTGTCTTTGGGAGATTTCTTCGAGAGGTGTAATTTGGATGTAGGTCTAACCTGGGTGTTGTGATGCTAGAACATCCTCAATGTTGCTTAGTCATGCTGCCAGTGGTGCGATAGGGTCAATGCCCATCGTGATAGCTAAAGAACGTTGTTAGGGCTAACTTCCAAGATAGCCACGGCCGGGTCTCATAATGTCTTATTGTCTTTATTGTTTAATATTATATAATGAAGTGAACAAGTAAATTAAAATTGCAATTGGTTTGACTGTTGCATAGAAAAAAAAAACATGTGTGCAGTTCACACGCGGTAGAAGTGAAACCTTCAAATGAAATGAAATATAAAACAAAAACATTTCACAGCAAATGATTTATTAAATTTGATCATTTTCAACCACAAGTTCGGCATAAAATAGAACATAAAAGTTTAATTTTATAGCCAATGTTACAATCCTTATTTTTAGACATGTAGAGCCTAAATTTTAGTTTATTAAATCAAAAGAATATTTTCTTTCGACTAAAATTGCTCTGTAATAGCGACGTTTCAAATCAACTTTTATTCGATAAAATAATTTTACCTATACAATGAATTCTTTAAGTAAAATAATTTTATCGAACAAGGAAACAAAAATTGATTGACTCTCAAGGTGGTTCGTAAAATAGATTAATTTAATATAAATCGGTAAGATATGAAATCGTGGATTGTTAAGAATGGTTTGGATATGATAATTTTTTTCAATATAATCAATTTTATTTATTTGATAATAAATTTGTAATTTTTAATTCTTTATTTAACACATACACTGCCGTCAGTCATCCTTTAAATGCATTACTCCGTGCAAAGTGACTGACACGGCAGCATAAGGGTTAAACATTTAAATGTTATATTAGCCATTTTTAAAGCACCGCACACAGAGAAGACCAAGATAATAGGAAACACTTTATTCTGAATTTCTGAACTAGCTGTTCCCCGCGGTATCACTCGTGTATATCACGCTTTGAGCTGAGCAACATGACACCTCGCTTATTCTCTTTCGGTTCTCATCGGGTGGCTGGGCGTCGATCGCGCGCCGAGCCGTGTTGAATTATTTAAATTTTTCATTATCTTTTAAACTATGCATCCAAATAACATGCTATAAAGAGCAAAGTTTATCTTCATAAAATTGTCTTGATGATGAAGTAATTTTCGTTCGTAAGGTAATATGCTATGCCTAATAATAACGCTCATAAATCAATTTTTAATTTTCAATATTTTTTTGCCACAAAATACCTTATTGTGGCTTATGTTTAAGAAATAGGGCTATGGTATCGCGGACTTTTTTTTAGATTTAGGAAGGATCTATATTTTCAAAGTATCACTAACCATTACGCCAGCGCACCCAAATTAAGCAGTTTGGGAGCGCTTTTTCTTCCGACTTGCCTAACAAAAATCAATATTTAAGGCTAGCTGAGAAGTGTAGCATAATTCTAGATGACCTATGCTATTACTCGTGAATTTGGCTATGGAATACATAAAAAAACTATCAAATCCGACCCGTAGTTTCAGAGATTAGCGTGTTTAAACAAACAAAAAACCTCTTTCGCTTTATTATGTAAGTATAGTATAGATTCTATCTCATTCTCTCCTATAGATTTATATATTTGTCTCTTTTTAGTGTCGCTTTTCCGTTTCATTAGTTTCAAATCACAACGATGCTAAAGAAGTTTTCACTTCAACAAAAGCTTTGAGACCCTAAAATAAAAGTATGAAAAACATACTTAAAAACATGATTTTATATAATAGTCCATATTGTCTATATTCCACGAAAATGGTATAAAAATATTCGAAAAATACTTGCATTGTCTACAAAAAGATTTAGCAAATTTTTTATACACTAGCAGAAGATCGGCTGAACCGTTAAATTAAATAATCAACACCAAAGTCCGAAAGAAAGCTACAAGTTTCTGTTTTGCCTGATTAAGGCTTAATTAACAAATTAACATCAATGAACGCGATGGCTGTTATGTTTACGCAAAAATCATTTTATTATCTTTTAATTTACTGGTAATATTATCACGTTATAACGAAATAATGGCAAAATATCAAAATTTTGCCATTATATTCTCTTGAAAAAAAATATCAGTTTTTTCAAGAGAATTCACATACACATAACCATTTATTCATATATATAATATATAATATGGGGACCGAAAAACCAATGCGGAAGAAAGGTTCTCGAGTGGTAGTACCGGGTCGAGCGAATTGTAGGGCCTCCCACAAGAAATAGTGACGACCTAGTAAAAGATGCAGAAAGTTGTTGCAGTAGCTCACCGTGCTTTGTGGCGTACCTAGGTAGAAGTCTATGTTCATCAGTGGACTTGTAAAGGGCTGTAATTATGATGATGATGATATAATTACTTATACTTTACCTTACTTTAAAACTCTTATTAATGTTAAGTCTTAAACGCAGCATAAGTGAGTAATTAAATTACAAGATCAGTTGAATTAAATGCTACTAAAATATAACATAACAATCACTCTGATAAAAGTTATGTTGTGTGTCGGTTTATACTACAATTTTGTTAATTTTTGTATAAAACTAAATACTAGTTTTGATTTGTTTACACAATTTAAATCATGTGTGTTTATTTTGAATAACATTTAAATTAATAAGTTCTTTTTTAATTTTACATACATATTTTAATAATACGTTGCCAACAGGATTTCGAGCTGAGAGTACGAACACTTCAACGTTTTATTAAAACTAATAAATCTCAGCATTAGTGAACTTAATACTCTGAGATTTTCGGGATATTAGCAATTTAATTAGAAGCGTTTGTTGTTCTAAAGTACTTGCGTCCTCAATTTGGTTTATAATAGATAAAATTTGATAGAGAAAACGTCTCCCTATCAAAGTTTCATTATTTTGAATAAAGGCGTTTCTGAATATTATATTAGCTCGAATGGCAGCTTATAAGTTGCATGCATAGTTCGAAAAATATCCAGAAACGTGGCAGCAATTCTGGTTTATGTTTGCTAACATCAAGTTTATCGTAGATTTTATTAGCACCTCCTAGAGCTTATACAAAAAGTAGTCCCGCGTTCGTTTCGTCACTGGTTATAACTTTATCTTACGTAAAAATTTGCTCTGTGGTAATTGGGGCTTCATTTACGGCTGCAAAACTGCAGTCTCCCATAGAAATTCTGTTTCATAATTCACGTGATCTGTTTGATTGCGGCATACCATATTCTAGGGGAGTACTTATTGCCATGACCGCTTCTTACATAACATATAGGCACCGTGAATATAATACAAGAAGCGGCGGGAATGTTCACCAAATAGTTCCTGATCATAAACCTTCCGTTTAATTTGCCTTTAATTTTTTTATAGATAAACATTCTGCGATTTTTTCTCATGAGATTACTCAACGGATCCGACAGTTAGCAGAAAAGCAACATAATAATCATTAACAGGTCTCTAATTCTGTATTTCAAAGCGCAGCCTTTTTAAGGTCACGTACAAATGCTGTTCGTCCTCAAGGAAGCTAAGTCAGCATCTCTTTCAAGCTGATTAGAATGTAGGATAAATCAAATCTGGATCTCTAGATCGTTCTTTGTGAAGAAGCATATGGAGATGATAGCACTTCGGATTATATTTGACACCTGACCATCTATTAATATCAGGGGGAGTTGATATTAATGGATGGTCAGGTGTCTAATTTCTTCTTTCAAATTTAGTATTTTTATTTCAAACGTAATATATAAAATAAAAATAAATACATAATAAAAATTCAACGATTTTGTAGAATCGTCTATTTTATATTTATATATTTAATTATGTTTTTTTTAAAGCTCGTCTATTATTACTTGTCTACCAATAATACCTACTAATGTGTGTTTATCTACCTCTCAACAATTTTACACAATACATAATACGAATCAGTAGGGCTACGATGGCTATCCGAGTACTGAAGCAGAGTACGAAACCTATCCAACTGCAGAGAGGTGGGTTTGGGGAATGAAGCTGCTCGCGTCCGTAGGAATTACTTGAATCCTGATCCCCTACACGTATCCCCTGGGTAGTGCTAAACGAGCAGTACTACAGACTGGTGATAGGATGGTCCTCTACTAGTGAGAGGCCCGGCCGAGGGTTAGTTACCACCCACCTGTCAAAGACATACCGCCAAATGATGCAAATCGTGTTCCAGTATGATGTTAGGTGAAACACATTTCTTAGGGAGAATGGGTCTGGACAGTTGCGTTGCGCATACGAACCGGTTGCGACGCGGCCGTTTCTTAGTGTCAGGTGCCTGGTTATGGAGGTTAGCGGGATCCGAAGCACGGTTGCACCGTTGGCTGACCGTAGATATTTGGGGGCCCAATGAGCCAGCCACTCATGAAAGGCTGCCCCGCCATCTTACAAAATATCTGGGATGGCTCCACCATGCCGGTTGGCAACCGGAGGAGAGGGCCTGGTGGCGATCGCCAGGGGGGTTTGGTTGTCCCTGCGATCTCCATGCTAGGTACCATCGATGCTGTGACTCTGTTTGCGTCCCTAGGTTATATGTGTGATGCCTCGTCCAACTGCCATTCTCTCAATCTATTCACTCCCACTATTTGTGAAAAAGAGGAAAAAGAAGAGTAAGTTTGTACAGCGGTTGAATTCCCTCTCCGTCAAAGTGCACCTCACAAACATCCGAGGCTTGCACTGTAATCTCAATGCAGTCCATTACCACCTTGAGACTGACAAGCCGCACTTACAGCAATTACTCTTCTTGACTGAGACGCAGATCAGATGTCCTCTAGATGCGGCGTACCTTGGCTACCCTGGGTACACATTGGAGCATAATTTCCATCAGCGCGCCGGAGTTTGTGTTTACGTCCGCAACGACATCTGCTGTAAGCGTCTCCGTCACCTTGAAGACCCCACTTTCTCTACGATCTGGGTATTGATAGACACAGGAATGGATAAAATTCTTTATTCTTGTGTCTACCGATCGCACAGCGGTGACCAGGAGACAACTAGGTTGTTTGAACACCTCAGTAAAGCCTCTGATGTGGCTCTAAATCAGTACCCTAATGCACAGTTGATTTTTCTGGAGGACTTAATGCCTGTCATCAGGACTGGCTGTTCTCATACCAGAAGACCGACCACGCTGGGAGAGAGGTGTGTAATTTTGCCTTGTCGCAGGTTTGCTGACGTGACCATTGGTGGTAAAGCTCGCCCATGGTTCAACGCCGAGTGCGCTCGTGCTGAAAAGCACAAGCATATGGCGTACTTATCCTGGGTCGATGCTTGAGACCGCAAAGCTCCGGATGTTAGCCTTAAGAAGAGAGCCTTTAACCAAGCCGCCGAGTCCTGCAAAAAGGCATTACGCCAAGCCAGTTTCGACCGCATCAAACGCATCGGTACAAAGCTCTCTGTCAAACCATCTGGCAGTAAAGCTTTTTGGTCTCTCGCCAAAGCGGTCGAGACAAACTTCTGTCGATAATTAATAGAATCAGGCGTTACTTTGCGGAAATCCATTATATTAAATTTGGATACCTCGTGTAGAGGCGAACCACGTGTCGTATTGTCGTCGGTGGTGTGTCTTTCCTAGTGTAGTGGTGGTGGGAGTAATGGTGCTGGGATAAGTGGTGACGGGGATACTGCACGCAATTGAGGGAGGGCGGGAGGTGCTCTTCAAACTAGGTAAGACACATCATTTTATTTTATTGAGCGGATATTGGCAAAGTAAATATTTCTAACTTTAAACTTCTGTCGGTCTACACTGCCTCCGCTGGTAAAACCAAATGGCTCACTGGCGCATGCGCCTAAGGAGAAAGCGGATTTATTTGCTTCTCTTTTTGCTTGCAATTCGCGTCTGGACAGTAGCAATAGCGTAACATCTCATTTACCTCACTGCGGTACCTTTATGTCAGAGGTCCGTATCACCAACAAGGAGGTTCTTAAAACCTTGCGAAGTCTTCAGTTCTAAAGGTCTGTGGACCTGAGTTGTTTCCTGTGTTGACACGCTTGTTCCGCCTCTCATTCAGGACTAGAATAGTGCCTGAATCTTGGAAGCTGACCAATGTGCAGCCTGTGCCTAAAAAAGGTAACAGTACCGACCCTGCAAACTATCGGCCAATTTCAATTACCTCCATACTCTGCAAGATTATGGAGCGTATATTAAACGCCCACCTCATGGCATACCTAGAGCAAAATGATCTCCTCAGTGAACGCCAGTACGGGTTTCGGCGAAATCGATCAACTGGGGACCTTCTAGCGTATGCCACTCACATATGGGTCGAAGCCCACGAGAACAGTGGTGAAGCACTTGCTGTTTCCCTCGATGTTTCGAAGGCCTTTTACAGGGTTTAGCACGCTAGTCTATTGGGCAAGCTTTCAGCGTACGGCTTATCCCCTGGCCTGATTGCCTGGGTGAAGGACATTCTGAGTGAACGGTCTCTCCAGATCGTCGTTGATGGCTGCTCATCCAATTCTGTGGCGATTAACGCCGGTGTTCCTCAGGGGCCCGTTCTCTTCGCAACTCTCTTCCTGCTGTATATAAATGATCTGTTCATTCCCGGTATCTATGTGTATGCAGACGACAGCACAGTTGTGGAGAGATACCAACCAGGTGCCCGGGCCAGTCGGGTTCAAATCCAGTCAGAAAGATAGGCTATGGTTGAGCGTGTGAGTCTCACACTACAGGCAGTCTCCGAGTGGGGCGATGCCAATCTCGTGAGATTTAACACCTCCAAAACACAAGCGTGTCTTTTCATCGCTAAAAGGAGCCCGCTCACCTTGGCTCCTACTTTCCGGAATGTTTCATTGGAATACACTGACCGCCTTCAGTTGTTAGGGGTTGAATTTTCTCCGAACCTCAACTATGGGCGGTTCATTGAGTCCAGAGCCAAAGCAGCCGCAAAGAAACTTGGTGTCCTTGCAAGGGTGCGGCGGTACTTCACGTCGGGGCAGCTTTTTACCTTATATAAAGTGCAAGTCCGGTCGTGTATGGAGTACTGCTGTCACTTATGGGTTGGTGCTGCAATATGCCACCTGGCAGCGTTAGACTCAGTGGAGAGACGTGCTAAAAGGATCATTGGTGACCTAGATTTGGTTGAAACCAATCTTGTCAGCCTCGAGCACAGGCGCAGAGTAGCCAGTCTCTCGGTATTAGAATACACACTTTATTTCCTCCCTCTCCTTTCCACCATCGGAGAAACAGGTGGTCGGCGGGTCTTCATACTTTTGTTGTCGATATTCCACGTATTAGAACCAAACGGTTTGCTTCATATTTTGTAATGCGTACAGCAAAGGAGTGGAATGATTTGCCGGCGTCTATCTGTCCGTCCGAATACAATCTGGGCGTCTTCAAGGCAAGAGTGAATAGGCTTTTGTTACGCTAAGACAGTGCGATTTACCATCTAAGGCTGCCTCACCACTTACCACCAGGTGGGATTGTGCTCAAGCACTGGCTTATAATAATTTAAAAAAAATGTGTAAGACAGGGTGACGTTATATCCCCGAAACTCTTCACCGCTACATTGGAATACGTTTTCAAGTACTGGACTGGAAAGGATACGGTATTAACATCAACGGCAAGTACATCAGTCACTTTCGATTTGCCAACGATATAGTCATTATGGCAGAATCGCTGGAGGACTTAAGCACTATGCTCAATGACCTCAATAGTGCCTCCCAACGGATAGGTCTTAAGATGAACATGGACAAAACAAAGATCATGTATAACGTCCATGTCACACCTATGCCGATAGTTGTTGGGAGCACTAAGCTCGAAGTTGTTGAAGAGAATGCTTACCTCGGAAAAATAGAGGTCAATCGACGGATTCAACTTGGCTGGGCAGCGTTCGGGAAATTATGGCACATCTTATCGTCAGTTATACCTCAAAACTTGAAAACGAGACTGTACAACCAGTGAGTGTTGCGAGTGATGACTTATGAAACTAAGACGTGGTCCTTCACTGCTGGCCGTATGAGGAAGCTCAAAGTCGCTCAGCGAGCTATGGGGAGGGCTATTCTCGGGGTTTCTCTGCGTGATAAACTTAGAAATGAGGATATCCGCAGTAGAACAAGAGTGACCGACATAGCCCAATGGATTAGTAAGCTGAAATGGCAATGAGCCGGCCATATAGCTCGAAGTATCGACAACCGATGCGGAAAAAAGGTTCTCGAGTGGCACCCTTGTACAGGTAGGCGAAGTGTAGGGCGATCCCCCACTAGATTGAGTGAAGACCTGGTAAGACATGCAGGAAGTCGATGGATGCAGGTGGCTCAGGACCATGCATTGTGGCATTCCTTGGGGGAGGCCTATGTTCAGCAGTGGACTTGTGAAAGGCTGTAATGATGATGATAATGATGATAATACGAATCAGTTAAGATTTTAAGGCTTTGTTTTTTTTTATAGGATAACCTGTTGAAAGTTATTTATCATATGTACCAAACATTATTCACCGTTAAAAGTTATTAATTTGTTAATATAGACCTTCTTTATAGTGCGACTGGGAGTGTTAAATTTTTAACCCAAATTCGGATTCAGAAAGGAATATCTGAATTAGTGCTTAGAATAGAAGCTTAATAAAAATGCGACAGTAGCCTGATGGCAGGATGCGGAATGCGAATTCAAAAGGTTGTGGGTTTGAATCCGCCATTCCACTACTGTCGTGAACCACTTCTAACACAAGCACTTTAAGCTTACCACGAGTTGTTAAAGGAAATAGTAGTAATGTTTTATAGAATTGCTAGTATTTTAGAATAAAAAAAATTATAAACAGAAAAATAAGTAAACATAATAAAAACAGAATGTACTGAAAATTTATTTTGAATTTTGTAGACAATTCTATATTAGAAATACATTTTTTTTAATAAAATGTATATTTCAGGCGAAAACATAACAACATTAAAAGCTGAAACCTAAAAAGAACTTTTTTATTTAGGACTCAACAATACTTTATTGTTTAATCTTGCAATAGTTTTATAAATTATTAAAGCTTAATTGTAAATATCTTAAATAGCAATTTTTTGGATAGTAACTTTTTGAGAAATTCTTTAGAACTTTAAATATACTGTGTTTAGAGAAAATATTATATGAATGCAATTAAATATTTCATGGTTATAAATTGTTTATTGAAATTTATGTTTAATTTTAACAATTCCTATAAAAATCTTTAATGCGTAATGAAAATATTCATGAATGTCTGAGTCATTAAAGAAAGTGGATTTTATTATTAATAATCGGTGGCTTACCTCAATAACGTAATTTCAAATAAAATTTTCTCTTTTAAGCTTAAGATTTATGATTAAGTCATTTCGTTTTATGGCCCATAATTGTAACAGATAAATATCTTAATAACAAAATGAGACGCCAAGCACACTGAACTCAAAAACACGTATTGGTGTTAGTTATTAGCTTGAAAAACTAAGCGTCGCTGTTATTAATTACTACTTTATAAACAAAGGACATGCGATTTTTGACTTTTATCTCAGTTTGTATTTTTGTGGTAAGATTGTATTTTACTTTAAGGTTATGACATGATTTTGTGCTTATTTGTGATATTATTTGTGATAGTTTTGTGAAATCGGTCGGTCGGGACTTTTATGTCTGTCACCAATACTAGTTGTTCCCGTACCGAAAGCTTGTCGCTAGGCATTACGCAGCTGGTAAAGCAAGCGAGTAGGGTATCTCATATTGATGGACACATAGCAATCCTGGACCTTCTACTGACTACCGCATTAGACAGGTATGTCGTACAGGTTATCTCCCCTTAGAGTACTTATGACCACTGTATGGTGAAATCTTTTTTTAAAGCTAAAAAAAGTTTTTGTAGAGCTTTTTGGGTCAAAGCGGTCGAGACAAAATTCTGTCAGCCTACACTGCTATATACGACAAAAGAAAATATCGCATATAATAAACCTAAAATAATAAAAAAATCGGCGGTTTTCAACTAACCTGCCTGCCTAGCGTAGCATCTATGACAAATATCCTCCCTGTGAGGTAAGGCCTAAGTTCAGCAGTAGAATTTTGATAGGCTGTAATGAAAAATAAAACGGTTTAAAGAATTTAGAAACGCAAGGTGTGATCAGATGCCTTTTTATCTCCCGAGTGTGACGCTTGCTTAAATCGCATTCTGAAGAACGTGTAAAATTTAAAAAAAACAAGATGTTTCTAAAATAAATTTTTAAATACTTTGTACAACTTTTCATACTGTAAAATTAACTTTAAAAAAGTCCCGCTGGGTTTCTTGCCGGTTCTTCCCAGGACAGAGGGTTTTTTTCGAAGCAGTGGTAAAGTAAAAAAAATTCAATAAGAATTACACCTGTGATATATATTGAATAAAAAATTATTCAATTCTATTCTATTCTATTCTTTTTTTTATATAATTAACGTGACAAATAAGCTAACAGTCTACCTGATGGTAAGTGGAGGGTCATCTCTGAAAACTAAAGTGGAATGACTTAGTCTGTAGCTATACTGGATACGTATACTCTTCAGACCGGATACGGTAATATAGACACTGTTACTTGGTGGTAGAAATAGGCAAGAGAGTTGTACTTGCCCAGACTGAGATAAAAGGAGTCATAACATCTAGTAATATTATAATTAATTATAGAAAACTGATGTACTGTGAAACATGTTGGCAAGGCCCTGTCTGTGCATCATTGCCAACCTCCAGATTATTTGACAATTTTAACAGGCACGGGAATGTCAGTACACATTTCATTAAATAATTTATTATATCGATGATGATGTCGTCTTGCTTTGTTTCAAGCATGGCGAGATAGTACGAAAACTGTCAAAATTTGTCACCTAGGCAGGAGATATTATAGTGCCACAATTGTACGCACGAACTCATTTCTAAGATACAGTGCCAGAAACACGGGGATAGTAATAACTTTTACACAAATCTCCGTTTCAATTGCGATTCGAAGTCTTGTAGTCGATATTGCTTGCCGTACTAGCAAACTGAGCGCAATTGAATTACAAACATTGAGATGAAATTGATTTATTATAATTAGTTAAGTTACAGAGTGCCAGATAAATTCTTTGCTTAGTTTAATAAAACATATTTTGTATTATAGCAACTTGTTTCTATTGAAAGGTATCGTTCTTTTAATCTGATATGCCATGAATCCTTAATTCAAAACATTTATTTATTAAATTAATATCACGACAAAGACCTTTTTTAGAGTAATTTTAGATCTTAGTAGAAGCGGTTAATTCAGATTTAATAAAGCTAGTTACCATTCAAATACATTGGTGCAGAAGTTAAGTAAGAACTTTGATACCATCATTTATTTATTAAAGCAAGTTGCGAGTAGTCATATAAGACCACTTCAACATTAATGAAACTTGCTTTATGACTTTTTGATTGGGAGAATTATAATTATCAAATTTATGATTAAACTTGATTCGTTGGCCCGGTTAAAGGCGGGTTTTTAAATGCGCAGCTTAAATTTTTTATTGTTGTGAATAAATAACTACGAGTAAGTGCAATTGGAAGGAAAAAGTAGCATAGGAGAATTGCTTTAACTTGTTTTGTCCTGAGAGTGTCCTGTGAGAGTGTCTGCTAATGGAATTGTGATCTTCGACAGACAGTACATAATGGGTATGTTATATATGACGACGGAAACAGCATCAGACTGCATACATGCACAGCGATAATTTTCAGAAGATTCATATCGGAGACTATAAAAAGGAGTTCTTAATTAGACTTTTTGATAATTTCTATTTTTTGTATGTATGGTTACACTATATGTTCATCAGGTGTGAATTAATTTAAATAATTCTTTCTTTATTTAACAAGTTATACTTCAGGGGTGGTCCCATATAAATCTGGAGGAAAAAATTTACTCCTAAGGGTCAAAAAATAGGGGATAACGTTTTTAGTGTAACTATTTAGACGACGTGTAAAACAATCAAACATTTATTAAGTTTATGCATATAAATAGAAGAAATAAAGGTGACAGGTGACAACTGTGTTTATTTTGTGTAAATATTTTAATAAAAATAACTATACATTTTAATTGTAAAATTTTAGTGTACAAATGAATCGTTTATTGTTGACATAGATATAAATAGTATAACCTACATAACGCCGCATGCATCTTGTTACCAAAACAAGCAGCCGTCATATTTTGACTTTGACTTTTTTATATTTTCAGTGTAATTTTTAAGTTACTTTATTGTGTTTTTAAATTTGTTTTAAGTTATTATTTTTTGTGATTGTATTTAACTGTTGTGAATGCAGTCCGTGACCCAATCTTGTGATGGCACGTCGAACGCGACCCATACATATACACAGAGCAACAAGTCATTCAAATCTTTAAAAGGCCTCAACATACACACTACAAAAACACACAGGAAATGTATTAGCCAAAACAGTTCACCTTTAGACATTCACCCAATTATTCCGAGTGCGCCTACTTTTGTAGCCAATGATCCAACTCCTTTCCACACATATCTTAGCCATTTGAAAAATAGTATACCGATAGTTAAAAGAATCCCTCGAGGGGCTTGAATAACCGTTGCTACACATTTGTCACAATTAATCCAGAAATGTTACATAAGCAATTGTACTCAAGACTGGCAGAACCTATTTTTATTTTCATACAGCACATTACATATAATAAAAACTGATAAACCAAATTTATCCTTGACACAAAACATTAAAAATAACTGTGCTGTCAGCTCCTCACCTTCTCCCGCACCTCTAATCAAACATGATGTCCCTCATAATCGCAAAAAGCTCATCGAAAACAAAATCTGTGACGGAGATCTCAAAGGTGCCGCTCGCCTTTTATTCTCCAACGACCCAAATACCCCTGACACCCTTCAGGCCTTACGGATAAAACATCCTCCAGCTCCAGTAAACCCATATTTTCTCGACCGACCAACAGCAGGGCAAGCATGCCTTCAAATTCAAAACAAAGATGTGACGGATGCCATTTTATATTTTAAACTAGGTTCGGCTGCAGGTTTGGATGGAATCTCACCCCAACATTTGAAAGACTTAACATCGCATTCTGCGGGTGATGCAGGTGAGCAACTTGTAAATTCGATCACTAAATTAATCAACTTTATGTATTCCGGTAATGTCAATCCAGAAATTGTTCCCATTTTTTTCGGCGCGAACCTCATCGCCCTCACCAAAAAGGACGGAGGGGTGAGACCAATTGCTGTTGGATCAACACTACGACGCCTGGCCTCCAAAATTGCTGCTCGACATATTTTACCACAATTAAATTCAAATTGAACCCGTACAGTTAGGCTTCGGTGTAAAAGGAGGATTCGGGGCAGCCGTCCATGCCCTACGCTCTTTCCTAACTTACGGACATCCTGACGTGTTGCTCAAAATTGATGTCAAAAATACTTTCAATTCGGTAAATAGGGATACCCTGCTGACGGAAATAAAACAACATATACCGGAAATATACAATTATCTTTTTCTCAGTTACGCTGACCCAACAAAATTGTTATATCGTTCTAATGAACTGTCCTCGGAAGTAGGTTGCCAACAAGGTGATCCCCTTGGGCCAGCAATTTTTAGGTTGGCTATAAATCCGATAATCAAAAATTTTAATTCTAAATTCAACGCTTGGTATTTGGACGACCGAAACCTAGGAGGTGATATGGATACTGTGTTTTCGGACCTTTTTTAATCAAAAATAAATTTGAAGCCATTGGTTTGGAGCTTAATTTTAGCAAATGCGAACTTTTTATAAATAAGCGCAACTTTAGTTTAAATGACGTAAAACAAAAATTTAATATCTTGGCTCCAAATATTAAAATAGTTAACAGTAATTCCCTTTACCTTTTAGATTCTCCAATTTTTAATGAATCTATTTCTGAATATATTAATAATTCAATTACTAAATTTAAAAATTCCGCTGACTGTCTCCTTGAAATTAGTCCACATTATGCACTTTGCATCTTAAAATTCTGTCTTTTCGTCCCAAAATTTACGTATGTGCTCCGTTGATGCTCCTTTTGGAATCACCAAGACCTCTTGACACAAGTAGAGAACTTAATCAAAATTAATTTAGAATCGATTCTTAATATGCACCTGAACGAGCAATCTGGACCCAAGCATCCCTACCCATCCGTTATGGTGGTTTAGGGATTCGCAAAATTTCCAATGTCTCTTTACTAGCCTTCCTATCTTCTGTCCATAGTTCAGCAAATCTCATAAGTAAAATTTTAAGGGCATCCCCTTCAAACTTTGAGATTGCTGGCCTGGAAGAAGCTAGAAACGCTTTCTTAATTGCATGCCCTGGTCAAAATTTTCCAGTTTCTCCAAATTCACAGAGGAACTGGGACGACATAAACTGCAAATTGACTTATAACAATCTTTTGAGCTTAAGTACAGGTTCGGCGCGTGCTAGGCTTTTGGCCGTGGGTACGCATGACACCGGCTATTGGCTTCACGCGTACCCTTCGTCAAATAAAGAAACATTTCTTGAGCCTGACACGCTCCGAATCGCAACCTGTCTACGGTTTGGGGTTCCGGTCTGCGCTCCTCATAAATGTACATGTGGCAGTGACGTCGACAAGCTAGGACATCACGGACTATCATGCCAAAAAAGTGCAGGCCGCTTCTCGAGACATGCAGCACTTAACGATATCATACGCCGGCCCCTTGCCACCGTCAACCTGCCAAGTCTACTTGAGCCGTCTGGTATTGCAAGAGACGATGGCAAGAGACCGAACGGTATGAGTTTTATTCCATGGAAGATGGGCCGGGTATTGGTATGGGATGCAATCTGTTCAGACACGCTGACCCCTTCCCATCTACATGGAACTAACAACAGAGCTGGTGCGGCTTGTGAAGCGGCTGAAAAAGCTAAAGCATGCAAATACAGGGGTCTAGGCTCCGAATATGTTTTTGTCCCATTCGGTGTCGAGACCCTTGGTCCGTGGGGTCCTAACGCTATAAGGCTTTTTAAGGAAATAGCAAAAAGGTTAGTCGATATCACAAGAGACCGAAGAGCTGGCAGCTACCTCGGACAAAGAATTAGTCTAGCTATTCAAAGGGGGTACGCTGCCAGTATCTTCGGAACCTTGCCTAAAGGGCCTTTTTTTTAATAATATATTTTAATTATTAAAATATGTATTTTTTTAAGGTTTTTAGTTTTAGGTTAATTGTTCTAGTATATATTTTGTTTTTAATATTGTATATAATAAAATTTTTAATCTAAAGCAAAAGTTTCTAGGATAGTTATTTCTTAAAGGAAATCGTATTGTGTCTTACACGTTACTTGGAACGTAACAACCTACACGAAATTCGACTTGATGCATATCATTGCATCGGTGAGAATATAATAATTTATTGAAAACTAAAAGCCACTTTTAAGAGACAAGAACTAAAATAATTATATATACAAAGAAAGTTAAATAACTTTTGAAGTCGGGGCTTTAATTATTTTATACACTATGTTTAGCACGGACTTCAGAAGCTTATTATGTGGATTTTTTTGATATCTTATAGTTTTTTGAATTTGGCATTTAGCTTTTATTAAAGGTTTAATTTTACCAAACTGAAATAAGACCTATTTTCGAGAAATGAATGGAAGAATTTTGTTGAAACACTTTTACTCTGAGAAAAATTCAATTTTTGGAAACAATCATCAACGTATATACTGTCGTTAAATTACCTGTGGAACCTTATATGTTAATTTTTATGGAACTAAGGGTGACAAACGAACATACAATCCACCTGATGGTTAGTGGATGCTGTGGTCCATAGACATGTATCTTGAATTAAGAATTAAAAAGCAGATGCGTAGTCACCTTTGAGGTCTAAGGTAGAATTACCTCCTTACAAATCTAAAAGGATCTCCGGTTTTCGTTTTATGCTACTATTCAGTGCAAGCGTAGCCCTTCCCCGGTAGAGTCAACCCATTCGTGCTGTGGATTGTGTACTTGTTTGCCAACCTAACTTCTATAAAAAAATCACATTCCATAAGCCTCTGATATATGGCAAGATCTTGTATTTCATTAATTTATCATTAAGCCCTATCAAAAGTCCACGGCTGAACATAGGTCTGTCCCATAGATTGTCTCATACGAGAGATTGCTATTTGCCTAAGTTGCTACTCTTGGCAGGCGGGTTGGCAACCATTAGTTTTTAATTTTCCTTACTATAAAATACTTCATACACTTTATAGTAGGAAGTAAACCTTCTTTTTTGAGACAAATTACTGAATGTGTTTGAAATATTTTATGCAAAAAGTGATTCCTAGAAACCGCAATGGTAGAAAAGTAAATAGCACAGTACTCTTCATGAATGCGTAATGAGGATTGGATAAGTATCCGTCGAAAAATATTACTAGTAGTAAAAGTAAATATTTTAGATATTTAAATTTTCAGAAAATTCAGTGATTTGAATTTTACTATTTTAAAATGACTGACAAAGAAAGCTAATAATTTCTTATATTTACGCAAATACTGCACATTGAATAAAACTATTTTTACGGATTTTGTCGCGTTTAATTCACTTATTTTTTATTCTCGGCGTTTCGGGTGCTTTACAGCAAAAAGAGTAAGGAATATTTTTTTATAAAAATAACGGCAATATACGAGCACACAGTTTACCTAATGGTAAGCGAATGCTGTGGTTTACCACCAATCCGCCAAAAGCTGAAAGCTGACGTAAAAGAAGAAGCAGAAATCAAAAATTTGGAGGTAGTGCTTAAGTGACTTTATTTAGCATAGGTCAAGTACTGCGAATCTCAATGTTGTATGTTTAATTGTATTCGCCATTTGACTATTGTCGTGAACCAGTTCTTTGCAAGTAATGGTGTATGACTTAGTAATTAATAATAATACCATACAAATACCTTAGTTGACGTTGTTTAGGGAATAATAGTAGTATGGCTCTGCTAGCGATGCGAAATGTACCTCAAATGTGGTTGCGCTTTTCACAAATACTTTTCGATATTAAAAAAAATATATTTTGTTTATATTTTAAATCTAATAATCTTTTTAAAATATGTATTATAAAAAAATATATCCATTTTAGTAAATACCATAATAAACATCAAAACCAATTCAAAACATTCTGATATATATATAAACATACAATGTTACATTTCGTAACAAAATTTAACTTTAGGAATATTTTTATCTAGTCAAAATTAGCCAGAATTTTAAGAGCTTAATAAAGTTTGGAAATAGTTGACTAATATTTCTTAACCACTTTAATTAAATTTGTTAAATCGCCACACTAAACACAAGGGAGTACCGCAACCCATTCTAGGAAAACATATTTTGTTAAAACGGGTAACAAGCAGTTGGGCAAGATTACTACAACTTTGAAAGGTCTTGTTTTATGAGTTAAACTTTATATGATTAAATAACTTCCTAACTTATTATTAACGTTGTCTAGTTGACTCTGGACATAATCTAAAATAATTTAACGAGCTAACTAAAAATATAATACAATGTTTAATAGAATCTCACGTCATTTGGTTGAATTAGTACTTTTTATTATAGAAACAGCAAATATTACATAAAATACAACTTATTAACAAATGAAATTAAAACATAAATACTTCTAATTAACATAATAAATAAATTAAAGGAAAAAAGTGTTATACTAAATTATACAGTATTTAAAGCTTAACTTAAAGAAAAAATACTTGCTAAATCGCCACCGTCTGTTGGTAGTGTGCCCAAAAGACTGGCTGAGTTGCCTCGCTGTATTGCGAGGCTGATCCGCTGACCAAAATATCTGCCATCTTTTGGGTCACCAGAGACATTGACAAGGCGTGATGAGATATCTTTGTACATATCTCTGTACTCTGTCCGGCCCTGTCTTATTGCTCCAGGCTTCCTTGGCCGCAGCCAAGCACGAAATCTCTACATCACCGAGTGATGGGTTAATAATTGTTCCATTGAGGTCTGACGTGCTATGAATTGAAGACAAGAAAGCCGGAAGTGCTACGCTAGAAACTCCACCAAGTCTAACGGGAAGTGTGGCCTGAACCCAGGAATTTTCAATTTAGAATTTCAATCATAGTTTTCATAATCATATCATCGAGACGATTTAAAAATGGGACGTGCATTCAAAGAGTTTCGAACACCGCAGCACGTACGTAAAATTTGGCACAAAAGACAAAATTTTAGTATGGCATATGCCATGTGTGGGCTAATTTTTTCAGACGACTGGATTACTCCTCTAATTTTAAAATCTGTTCACTGACAAAGCATTGAAAGGACTCATCCAGAATAGGAGCACCTAAAAGGCGAAGCGATTTGCTGTTAATTATTTTTATATTTGGGGCTAAGGAGTTAAATTTGCTAACAATTTGATCTTTTTCGGAGGTGGGTAAATTCTCATTAACAAAAAGTTCGCATTTTGAAAAATTTAATTTGAGGCCAATAGAACTGAAAGAAGAAATAAGACTGGTTAAATCATCAATCACTGAGTTCGCTTCGCCTCCTAGTTAAGTGTCCCATCATCTAAATACCAGACATTGAATTTTGACTCGAGATCGGAAATAAATGGATGTATTGCCAAACTAAAAATTGCGGGACCGAGCGGGTCACCCTGCTGGCAACCGACAGAGGATAAAATTTGGTGTTCTTTGTATATGAGTGTAGATGGTGTACTATAAATTTGCCAGAGGTAATGGTAAATGGATGGGATATTTTCTTTTACATGTGTCTGCAGAGCGCCTAGGTCTACTGAGTTAAATGCATTTTCAACATCCATCTTCAGCAGCATCATCGCTGCCGTGTTTCAAAAAGGTGCGCGCTGCATATACAGCACAGGCTGGAATATGGCCGCGAGGTCTGGCTGGATATATTTGCAGCAAACCTTTAAAACAATGGGGCGAATTGTGTTACCAACTGCTATGGGCCGAATAATCCCATCCTTTTTTTAAGAGCGCACAGGTTTGCCCCATAAAGTACCTGCGTTAGGTTTGGGCAAACTTTTCCGGAATGCATTAAATTTACAGGTTGCGTCAAGAAATTTAGAAGGTCTCGGCCAGTGTTTCCACTAGCACCTGATAGAAGATCTTTTAAATGTTGAAGTGAAAGACCATCGAGACCACTGGCCGATCCATTACTAAAGGAACTAATCGCAGCCTGTACCTTCTCAGCAGTGGCTTCCGGTGTACGCTCAGAAGGGTCAGGATCATCTGGTAAATTTAAGGCAGCCGATGGGAGTGGATGTTTAGCCCTCAGGGAATACAAAGTTTCCGGAGTGTCAGGGGCCAACGCATCACTTGAGAAAAAAAGGCGAGCGGCACTTCTCAAATCACCATCATTCAATTTTGATTTAGTTTTTTTTTTAATTATATATTTTAATATAACTAATTTTATTTATAAATTCATCTTTTGGGTTATCTTTTATTCTTTGTGTGAGAGAGATGCCATTGCCTACGCCATCCTTAGCAGCGTTCAGTGTACGATATAAAAAAGTAGGTATTTTTTTCCAACTTTCTGAATAATTTTTATTAATTATGTCATTGATACATGATGACAATGAGAGGGCTACAGTGTTTCTTGCACCCCTTGGTATTCTTTTTAAAACTGGACAATTGAACTTTAAATGGCTTAATTTATCTATTCATGAATAGATAAATTAAGCCATTAAGAATTCTGAATCTATTTGTGGGAGGCAATCTTGGATTTGTAATGGCTTGTGGGTTCTGGTTTTATGAATATTTAGGCCTCTTTGGCCTTTGAAAAAGCGTGGTTGTGAACAGTCTGTACACTACACGAGGTCTTGTGATGCGTTTGCCACTGACCTCTCCCTTGGGGTAAGCTTTTCAGCCAGAGACATACAAACTAATTACATTTAATACATAGATATATACAAAAAAAAATGTAATAAAGTAAGAAAATGTACTTAGAGAACTAGAGCGTAAAAAAAGAAAAATTGTATTTACAGCTCCAACACACTTATTTACATTAAAGAAAGAGAAAATGTCTTTAAATATATGTCATATAAATGTCCCTCGATTGGAAAGCGCAGGCGTGAACAGTAGACAATTACGTGTTACTTGGTTGCCTGGTGGGCAACCTAGTAACTAGGAGTTATAGGAGTATAGAGTAATCAGTAAATCAAGTCTTAGCGATTGATCGTCAACATGGCAACAGCTGCTTTTTTCTAAATTTACCCCGGAACAGAATGACAGTCGGTCAGGTTGTGTCAGTTCACGTGTCATTCGTGTAAGCAAAAAGTCTCAACTAAAGGATGGTATGTAAATTATTTTTAAAAATAAGAATTAGTTTTACATATACGGAGTATATGCCTCGTTGGTCTAGTGGTCGTAAACGCAACTGCTGATCATGAGGTCCCAGAGTCGAATCCCGGGTCGGGCCAACAAAAAAAGGGATGAATTTTTCTGTCAAGAAATTCCCAGTAGCAGTCCGGAGTCAAGGAGTTGGCGGTGATTTACCCCCTTGCCTCGGAAAACACGTAAAACTGTTGGTCGTAAGCTTCTCCTCCTTTTTGAAGTTGGTTAAAAATATAGTTGATTGAGTGTTCGTTTAGAGCCATGAAAAAAGAAGATACTGTATAAGAAAACTAGAAAATCGAAAAATTATATAATAACTTAGCATTTTAGTCGCTACAGACCAGGATTAGTTACAGTTTACCTTGTATATCTCTCAATAAGACAACATTTTGAGTACTTTTACTAACTGACCGATGATGGGGATGTGCTATGGAATTTCTGTTTCAGTGTTTATAATAATGTTGAATTGATTGTTACCTATTTTATTCTTCTTTAAATAAAAATGTTTTAAGTAAACACAAAATAAAATCTTAATTATAAATAAGTCATTTTATCTCCTCTAGTCCCCTAACCTTGTGTATCAAGTCAGATCATGTTACATTACATGCTAAAATATAACATTTCAAATATAATAAATACTAATCCTTTCTCAAATTTACCCTAAAATACATGTATTGTACTCATACAATCTATACAATATATATATATATATATATATGTGCATATGTGTATATCATAACTTCGATCGTTTCCTTTTTAACAACATAGGCAAAGGTTTCAAATAGCCTAAGTAAACTCAATCATGTTCAATCGTGTGTTCTGATGTAAATTCTATTTCAACGTAATGATACTTACTTCTTTTGTACGACAAATTCGATAGGATTTTAGAAATAAATTTCCGTAAAGCATTTTCAAGTATTTTGATGTCACAATGTTAGAAAAAAATAAGTAATGTTAGTAAAATAAATAAGTTAGAACTGGATGTTTTAATTGTATTTATTAGTATATAAACTAGCAAGAGTAAGCTTATTTAATCTTAATTATAAATCGACTGATTTTATATCTGGTTTTATAATATATAATAGTTCCTGGACAATGTTTGCAAGCATTCTAGATTTTTAAATAGACTTATAAAATTTTTTTGTGATAAATGTCGGTGCATAATATGAACTATATTAAAAAAATATTTTCTTATTTTGATTTGTAGTCGCTTATTGATTTAGGTATCTATGGGCTACAGCATCCATTTATTAACAGGTAGACTGTGCTGGTTTGGCCCTAACTTCAATAAAAAATATCAATAATATTAATATTACGTGTTTTACTGATATATTTTTAACCTATTTTACAACCATCCAACGGACTTTGATTTCTTTTGTTTCGCATTTCCTTAATTAGTTGGGTGCCGTAAAATCACTGATTTATTTTCTTTGTGTGCGTCCGAAACAATGAAACGCATCAGTTGTTAGGTTTCCTGAAAAATATCCACAAGGATTCTACATTTTTAACGGACTACATATTATATATATATATTGTGATATATATGTGGTAGACCAGTTCTCGATCGGCATTGTCTATTTTTATAATATAGTTAAACGTGATAGTCCTCACACAGTATATATGATGATAAAAGACTAAAAAAAAAATCACAAATATAAGCTGTCACCTTTGAGAAAACGCCTAAGGTGTAAAGCTAAGCATTAGGCGTATATAATGTGAAAATGACACACAGTCGACCTGATACTTGCAACCAACTTTAAACAAAGATGGCTATGGAAGCGTTGTCATCACTGAAGACTAAGATGGAATCTTCTCATCCCGTGATCATATTAACTCTCTCTATCCTTCAGACCGGAACATAGCAGTGCAAGCACTGAGACTCGGCGACAGAAAATGGTAACCTACTCAAGGTTCTACTTACCAAGACGGAATTCTAGACGGTAAGGGAGTCCTACCGCTTAGTTAGTGCACCTAATAAATACTATAATTACATTGGCTCCATTACCCTTCAAACCAGAACATAACAGTGACTGCAGTGCTGCTTGCAGTCGAAGTAGTTACGAAATATATATAATATTTTGGGAGGTTTAGATTGATTAAAAAGAAAATATAATTTATCTAAATAATAAGTTTCCTGAAGGAACATTATTAAAATTAATGTAATTTAGATGAAGGTGTATGATTTTTTTAAAATATAATACAGAAATCAATAACGTGATTTTAACTCTAAGCTATTAACACTAAAATCGATAGACTGAATAATTTGTATTAAATTTCAATTTACATTTAATCTTTAAAAAAAACGTGAAATCGGAATGATCGTTTCGTTTCGAAGTTAGCGATATTGAAGAGCGTAGGCAGAGCGTACAAATAGCCCCATCATACAACTCAATCATGTTTAATCGTGTGTTTTGAAAGAAAGTCTTTTTCAACGAAATTATATTGCTTTTGTATAGCGAGCCTCAAGGTAATTTTAACATTCACGTAAAAATTAAAAATAGTTTATTTTGAAATGTATTTAGACTTATGTTTGTTGTATTATCTTTTTAGTTATACTAAAGTTAGTATATATTTATACTCTATCACAATTTAGTAATAAAAAAAACAATTGCTGGCTATTTATACCCACTGGTGTTGTGACGTCACATACCGTTGTAGTTTGTCTATGAATTCTTTAACTATATTAAATTTGTCTCTTTATTTGTTCCCTCTATGCCAGAAAATGATAATAATGATATACTTATATTATTGTAAAACGAAAAAATATGAACACATTTGAAATCATCGTCAATATCATTACAGCCTCTCCCAAGTTCATTACTCATCATAGTCCTCCCCCAAGCCTCTACTAAGGAATGCTACATAACCCTAAGCCGCCTACATACATCGGACATTCCTTACTAGGTCATGACATGTCTTTTCAGGTCGTCAATCTATATTTTGGGGGAATGTCCTACTCTCCGCTAACACGTACCGGTGTCTGCCATTTGAGAACCTTTCTTCTCCAGGTTGAGGGTTCTACGAATTGTATAGCCGGCCCATTGCCACTTAATTTTACTGCTCCTTTGATTCTTCTGTGGTACAATGGATTCTATCTCGGAAATAAAATATGAAAATAGCCCTCTCTATAGACAGCTGAGCGACTTTCATCTTATTCATACCGCCAGATGTGAAGGATCGGTTTCGTACTCCAGTTCTTTACTTTGATATCCGTCGTAGCCATGCTGTACAAACATTTTAGCGCTTTGATATATCGACAGTCAATCTTGCACAGCTGAAGGGTATGTAGTACCACCCACATTTAGACGGAAACAACGGCTTCCTGAGAAATTCCTTACTTTTTGTGTATGTGAATCAATAATCTGGGAAACAAACCAGGACATGGGCAGCAGCGTCTTTCTACAACAACTAAAAAATTAATAAGAAAGAAAGAAAAAAATTACATTTATTTACCCAAAATAGACGTAACGTACGAATAATGTAACACTGCCTATATATAATTCATAAGAATTAAGTTATCTATATTTCTACAAATATAAACAATATATAAATAATTGACCAAAAAATATTCTACGTTTGGTAATTGTACGCGTTATTTCTCGCAAAAGAGATTAGCAACTCAGCATTTTATACTGATTTTCTGTGCCAACCCCCTTGATGGAGATTTCAAGAGAGTTGGCACTGAAAATCAGATATCTATCGGGCTCTTACAATAAAAAGAATACTGAATATTACAAAATATAAATAATAATTATATGTATGTTACATTCTAGTACCTGCTAGTTAACTAACAACATAAACAAAAACCACAGAACTTTTTACAGACTATAAACAAAAGCTAAATACATTAGGTAACACCAGACAGCGTGGATGTAAATAAATTATTAATTATCTGTGTATGCACAAGTGATGGCTTGTGCATACAAAGACCATGCATGACATTAAAGTAAGTAAGTACTTTTTAGAGTAATTAAACAAAGACACGTAATAGAAATAAATTAATATATAATATGTAATTTAAGCAAATAATTAAAATAGCAATAAAAACTGCAATTGCCAAACCGCCTGCCATGCATAGTAACTATGGCAAATATCTCCCCTAAGAGGCAATCTATGTGGGAGTCCTATGTTCAGAAATGGATTTTTGATAGGCTGCAATGGTAATCAGCAATCTCTTGTAATTCAAGGTTTGGCCAAATATACAAAAATTATATTTATAATATATAAGTTAGCGCTTAAAAGTTTTTTTATAGATACTATTCCCATCTGATAATAAATGTTGATGGAGCCATAGATGGTAAAGCGCACTGACTTAGCTTATCGAAAGCCTATTCACTCTTGCCCTGAAATACGCATTATGAACGACTTAATGAGTTGTGCGTGAGCCGCGAATTTTGCGGATAAAAAAGGCATTGCAACACAATTCGGGCACAGCTATTTTTATTTACTTCATAATCCAATGCTGGACTACTGTCTCAACTTTACGTGGTAGAGTCACGCTGCAGCTATATTATGGTTGTAGCGCGAATGGGTCGGCTCGACCGGAGAAGGATCACGCTCTCACAGAATAACAGCGTAATATAGCAGCTTAATGCTGCTGTGTTTCGTATGGTGAGTGTAGAGAACCGGAGACCCTTTTGACCGGAAATGAGACATTTTATCTTAGTCGTCAGGGGTAACACCGCATCTGCATTTTAATTTTTAATCGAGGATAAATGTAGATGTTTATGGTCCACAGCATCCACTTATCATCAGGTGGACTGTGTGCTCAGTTGTCTCTTATTCTATAAAAAACCTGATGGCAAGTGGTGATGCAGCTGAAGATGGTAAAGCGCATTGACTTAACAAAAGCCTACTGGCTATTGCTTTAAAGTCACCAAAGTAATATTATAATTATAATTGTAATATATTACAATACAATAACCTAAAATCAAATACCCCACTATAACTCTTTTATTGGAATTTACATTCACCTCCAAACTAAGTGCCCAGTATTGGCAACACATACGTATAAAATGGTACTTGTACAGTTTAACTTAAATAATATTTCTCACACGAACACGTGAAACATCTATTGACGCGCCTTGGCAGTAAAACGGACTTGTATGACCATCAAGCTCAGACATATATATCCTATATTTACTTAGTTTCCCGTCGTCTTATATTTATTATAATTAAAGACTAGAATTCTGATTCTATTACGCAGAATACCGTGTTTAACGCGTCTGATTTAAACGACCATTTCTACTGATAACGAGAAATTACGACGTGTACTGTTAATCGCGTAGCTGACCACATTACTTACATTTGTATTAGTTAGTTGGATTGCGATAACAAATTGCAAGCTAATTAATGTTAGTGTCATGGAGAGATGCTTCAGTTTTGAGTATGTATTTACGTTATTATTCAAAGAAATCTACTGTCAATTTTACGTTTTCATTCGTTGTTTTGTCATTTTATTTTAAACAACATTGACTTGCGACTTCTTTCACATGGATTTTTTTTTCAATTATTTTAAAGCCGAGTAGTTTGGTACTTGATTCTGTTTCATGCTTTTTACACATTTGAAATCAATACCTAAATCCAACCATGGTTTTGTCTATACTTGATATTGTTACATATTGTTACATACCTACAAGGATGATTCGCGAGGCTAGTGAAATTAAAAAAAACATTTTAATTTCAATAGAGAAGATGGATGGGTACTGCCATCTGCTTGGGATCCTATAATTAACCCAAGCATACCACTGCAAGACTTCAAGATACTGTAAGCTCATTCTGCTTCGAACAAAAAAAATTTTCAAATATTGAAGGTATTCGGGATAACTGTAACATCGGGACGTCAAACATCTCCGTCCCCCCCCCCCCCCGTGACCATGGGTTGCTGTCAAGTACTCGAAACGTCGGGGATAAGTAAATTAAACGCGATAAAATCCGCAAAAATAGTTTTATTCAATTAAATTAATAAATTTCGAATATAGAAATAACCAAATAAATGTACCTACAATTTAAAAAGTAGTGGTTCAAAATAAATCGAAATACCCATCTTCATCATCATCATCACTATCATCATTATAGCCTTTCACAAGTTTACTACTGAACATAAGCTTCCCCCAAGGAATGCTATAAAGCACGGTCCTGAGTTATTTGCATCCATCGACTTTCTGCAGTTCGTACCTGGTCATCACACCATAAAATGGGGGGCCGCCGTACACTTCGCTTCCTAGTACGAGGTTGCCACTCGAGAACCTTACTTCCCTATCAATTGTCGATTCTTCGAGGCCCATTGACACTTCAGCTTGCTGATCCGTTGAGCTACGTTGGTTATTCTGGTTCCACTAAGGATGTTCTGCTTATGAAGTTCATCACACTGAGAAACTCCGAGCCATAGCTTGCTGCAATGCTAATAATTCAAGCATAATATTAAAACGAAACACATATAGTTTTTCAATTGAATTAACCGAAAGCATCCACATAAATTTGACGGTTAAATTATTATTAGACTATTGGGGGAAGTTGTGGGTATTGCTCCATTAATATCTACTAATTAGTTATATTATAACGCAAAAAATACTTTTTTTTTAAATTGAACTAGTTGTTCACTTTCATAATATTCGTAAAGATTTAAATTAAGTTCTATAGTTTCAAATTGAAACCACGTATTTGAGTTGAGCCATTTCGTAAGGCTTAATTAAAATTTTATAGGCTGTCACTTTTCTTGGGGTGTCAAAATGTAGACGGCGAAAATGCTACTTGTTACTCCTGTTAAGTCTGTAAAATATGGGATTCGGATAATACGGTAACGTAACTGAAATGCGTAGGTAGGTGCATATTATATGTGAGGAAAGGAATCGAGAGTCAAAATGGTACAAGAATTTATTCGAGAGTGTACAAAAATTGCATTTATCATATTTTCATTCTTCACAGAGCAACAAATTTAGGCTTAATAAATCAATTTTATAAATAACTAGCTTTTGCCCGCGACTTCGTCCGCGTGGAGTTCGGTTATATCGCGCCCATGTGTGAAAAAGATTCTGCTGGTACAAGCCACAATTATAACTGGATGTCGCGGGCAAAAGCTAGTAAACTACAAAATTTCTTTATACACCACATTTTTTGCTAATCTATTACTGTGTGCCAAAATTATCAGACTACTGGGCGAGATTACGCGTGAGCAAGCCACATAGAATTGCCCGTGTGAAAAACAATTTTCTCTCAAGTATATACACGCAAATTTTAATGTCTGCCCTTGTGATTTGTTTATGGTCATTGGAAAGCAGACTTTGAGGGGAAACAAATTCAAAGGGAAGATCATTCGGGATCAAGGGAATTCTTGGTACAAATACAGTTTCCCATTGCGCACATCTAGTTATAATTGTGGCTTCCACTATATTGCGATGTAACGCTCTTACTTTTAGTCTGGTTCCGTTGCACAGTTGAGGAGGTTTTAAATTTCGCAATAACAGGAGTGCTCACTTATGATGTGGAAGACCCGATGGTTTCAGTGAATTAAGAAATTCGACAGAGTAGTTAATTGCGTCATCTATGTTGACCACAGAGTCTATTGACGTATACACCATTTCTTCCCCCTCAAAAGACATAAACAGTATATCGTTAATTGCCGCTGCTTGTTCGTTTTTCGGGGTTAGTATAGCACCTTCACACAACCATTCCATTGGATTATCGTGGATATGAGCAATATCTGGGTAAATTTTGAATATTAACTCCTGTAACGTAAATACAACTGTGCACAAATAATCAGGGATGGTTATCATTCCGTCATTTATCAAGTAATCATCGTTGCCGATTTCAAGTAGGAGATTCACAAATCCACCAGCAAACTCTTTTTCTCCTAAGTGTACCCGCATATTTTTCGAGAGCTTGAGGATTTTAATTAGAGTCCATAAAGTGGATCTCTTAAGACACGCCTTAACTTCATCTGCTCTAGTTCCTTTTGGCACTACTGGCAGCGAGTACTTCTAACTTTTTTATATAGCAAATTTATGAGAAATGGTTTGCCTGTTCCACCGGAAGCATCTAAAAAGAATATTCCACCCTCATTTGAGTCAATTTTTGTGTTAATTTGATTGTAAGCTGCTTTTTGTTCGTCATTCAGTGATCCTTTATTAATTTTAACTGTGTTTTTTAATGATGCTAAGTCGTAACTCATCTCTTTTAGAAACTCTCTATTTTCAAATTGTTGTTCTTTGCTTGGCTGAGGTAACCCATACCCTTTTAGTAGCCGACCACGCAACGCTAATACGGCATCTTCTATTACCGGAAATTCTATTAAGGAATTTGTTAAATACCACATCTGTTCGTCCACATCTCCTGTCTTTCTAATGCCTTTTCAAATCTTCCAATAGGTATTCTTTGAATTTCTCCCAAAGGCTTAAAGGGGCTGATACTTGGCGGAACACTAAAATAATCGTAAAAAGATCACGAATCATTTGCAGTGATTAATAAAGTGCTGCCTTTTCCATTGCTGCGAACAAATGCTGATCATCTTCATTTTTCATACGTGGTAGAGCCATGCTGCAGCTATATTAGTAGTATAGTTGTAGCACGAATGGGTCGGCTCGACTGGGGAAGGACCACGCCTCACAGAATACCACCGTAAAATAGCAGCTTACTTACCATCAGGTGGACTGTGTGCTCGTTTGTCACCCTATCCTATAAAAAAAAAAAAAAGCCGAGACCTTTGCACGCTGATTGGAACGTGGAATATACATGACCATCTACAGTTTTTAACGCTTCAAACGAAATTGGGCCCCGGATCTCATAAAGAAGCATGCGAAGGTGATAGCATTCTGTATTGTTTGGATGCACAGTATAAACCCTGCCCAGACGTGCCCTTTTTTGACCCCTGGCCAGCCTTCAACGTTTTCTCCTCTCTTTCTCCTTTAAAACTTTCTTTTATCCCAAACGTAGTATGCAGGTACTTCTAGGTAGAGCAATGTTTTTGCAAAGTAATCCACTTAACACAAATCGAAAAAGGATAGGAGTGTGTTTGTTGGAGGACTATTCACCCTTTCACTTAGATTTTGCTCATTAAAATAAACCCTTTGCCCATTTTCCAAATAAACAGCGAGGTGGACTACGGGAGAGAAACGCTCATGAATAGGAATTTCAAGGATTCGCCATACTGCCTCTGATGAACTTATATATCTTCCACTTGTGTAGGTTTTAACTTCATCCTTCTCATTCTCAAACGATGCCTGGTCTGAACCTTTATTTACGTAATTACATACGTATTTTATTGATTTCACCGAATGACAATATTCCACATTTAATTTTTTTTTAATAATACTGGATTATAAGGGACTACCCAGCGATTATCTATGATTGTGCCTTTGATATCAACAGTGTTATTAGTGGTTGATAACCCACTGTTATCTAGCAAACGCCTCTTGTACTGCGGATAACCGTCTTCACCAGTTTGAGTTTTCCTAATGAGAGCCCTGGGGTATCGTTTACTGCACATGTTATCTTTCATACATGGTGACTTTCGATTTAAATTTCCACATGGATCATTTATCATATTACATTTAAAGATTTCGTGAAGCTCTGGGTTACGTTTGGGATCCGGTATTTCAGCACAAATTATATTGTCGATTTGATCCGGAGTAATACGTTTGTAAAGCCATAAAAGAATATTAATATGTGGAAGATCTCTCTTTTGCCATTTCGTTGAGTACATATAGCATCGCATTTCACCAAATATTTTGCCCTTTGTCAATAAGTTCATGATCTTTTTCACCTTGAGTCGAAACACCCTCGAAATTATATCGTGTCTATCATGAGATTGTTGTCCTTGAAGCAATTGCTCTTTTATCTCGTCCCAGCGAGAATTGCATGTGAAAATGATAAAAAGATCAGGCCGGCCGTAATTCCTAACATAGGTCATAGCGTCCTGTGTTCTTTCGTGCAAATATCTAGGTCCCCCCGTAAAAGATGATGGAAGGACAACCATTTGTCCTAGTTGTTTGGCTTCTGCGTCTTGTCGTCCAATAGCATCTTTTAAATGGATGTAACTATCAGCACGTAATTTGGCTTGAATATTTTTGATATAATTTAATCTCTCTGTTTCTATTTTGACGTATTCATTCACCAAATATTGACTAAAAAGGGCACGATATTTGACTCAATAGTTATCTTCTCCTTCTTTAATCATTATTCTATACGAATAGAAACTTGCATAAGAGACAGTTTTATTAAGCGGCAACTTAGTTGTGGGATCGCGTCGTGGTATGTTCATTGAATGCCCATCATCCCCCCAGCAAACGGTGAAAAATTTAACGGTGGTAGGGCCACGCCGCAGCTTTTACTGTTGCACGTATTGGCCGGCTCGAGCCGGGTTAGTACCACGACCTCACAGAATACCGGCGTGAAGTGAAAGCTCTGCTTTTGCGTTTCGTCTGGTGAGTGCAGGTGATCGGAGACCCAATTCTCTCCCCCCCCCCCCATCAACATGGTAGCAGAATTAAATCATAGACTACCCCAGGAGGGTACCAGCATCCCTGGAGAATCCCTCGCTGAGCATCCACGACCGTGCTACTCCACTCCTGAGCGTGGGTGCTCAAGCTGCCCCACGTATTCTGGGGGGGGAGGGTCAAAACTCCGCTCAAAACAATAACTGTTCGGGGCAAACTGAGCAACAAGACCAAGGCGACCCCTGCCACGCTATCCATGAATTTCTGCAACATCAGGGGACTTCACTCGAACCTAAATGCCGTCCACTACCAGCCTTGCTCTTTTTGACCGAGACGCAGGTGTCCTCTCCGGCTGATACTTCGTATCTCTCCTACCCGGGGTACAAATTGGAACACTCCTTTGTGCCTCGGGCTGGAGTTTGCGTATACATCAGAGAGGACATCTGTTCTCGACGCCTCGGCAGTCTTGAAGGTTCGGACCTGTCCATCCTTTGGCTACGCGTAGATAGCGACGATCATCCGCGCGTCTACGGGTGCCTCTATAGGTCCCATAGCGATAATGCCGAAACAGACCGACTCATCGACCACGTCCAAATGGCTACAGATTCCTTGCTACAACAGGTCCCATCCGCAGAGATCGTGATCCTTGACGATTTTAACGCCCACCACGCCGAATGGCTCTGTTCACGTTTAACCGATCATGCGGGGAGATCTGTTTATGACTTTGCCTTGGCATATGGTCTGACACAACTGGTTACTTCGCCTACGCGGATTCCAGATGTGAAGGATCATATACATTCCCTGTTGGACCTTCTGCTGACCTCTCATTCGGATGGATATCAGGTTTCCGTCAATGCCCCTTTCGGCTCTTCGGACCATTGTCTGATCCAGAGTGTGGTGCCACTTACGCTCCCCTTGCGGTTACGTTCTGCAGGTTGCCGCCGTGTTTGGCATTACAAGTCGGCGGATTGGGACGGAATGCGGTCTTTCTTTGCATCCTACCCATGGGGGCGGGTTTGCTTTTCACTAATGTGGTGCTACAGGGAATGGAACTATTTATTCCATCATCTGTGCTACCCATCGGAAGCAGATCTCAGCCTTGGTTTGGTCGCTCCTGTAAGACTGCATTACGCAGTAAGCAGGAGTGCTATCAGGCCTGGGCTGAGGCTTCGGCGGCTCGGGATGTAAACACCAGCATGCTTAAAAAGAAGTATAACTTCGCCTCCAGGTCCTTCAAAAGAGTTATTGCCAAGGCAAAGTCAGAGCACATAAGCAGAATTGGCGAGAAACTAGTTCGCCTTCCTTCGAGAACCCGTGCATTCTGGTCTTTCGCCAAGGCTGTCCAGGAATTTCTGTAGCCATCACTACCATCTCTGGACAGGAGGACGACTCACTGGCTCACGCCGCAAAGAGAAAGCCGACCTTTAGGCTCTCTTTTGCGTCCAACTCGACTCTTGATGACGGGGAACACACCGCCGACCATCCCTAGATGTAAGTGCTCCATGCCGGATGTGCGATTCTCACAGCGCTCGTTTCGCAAAGCACTCCTCTCCTGGACATCTACAAGTCGAGTGGGCCTGACGGAATCCCCAATTATGCTGAGGACGTGTGCTCCGGAGTTGGCACTGGTTCTAACGCGTCTTTTCCGGTACTCCTACTCCTAGGCGTAGTCCCGAAATCATGGAAGACATCTTTTGTCCAACCGATTCCTTAAAAGGCGACCGTTCAGACCCGTCCAACTACAGGCCTATCGCCATAACCCCCTTGTTATCCAAAATAATGGAGTCCGTCATAAACCGCCAGCTCATGCGGTACCTTGAGGATCACCAGCTGATTAGTGACCGCCAATACGGTTTTCGTCGGGGTCGATCGGCTGGTGATCTTCTGGTCTACCTGACTCAAAGATGGGCAGAGGCAGTAGAGTCCAAGGGGGAGGCATTGGCCGTTAGTTTGGACATTGCGAAGGCTTTCGATCGGGTTTGGGACAAAGCGCTTCTTTCGAAGCTACCTTCCTAAGAAATCGTGCAATTGGATCACCAGCTTTCTTGCAGATCGGAGCATCAAGGTCGTTGTAGACGGTGCATGCTCCGACTACAAACCTATTAACGCGTCTTTAACGAGTCTTTGCTGAACAAAGTCTCGGATTGGGGGCGACTAAATCTAGTCCAGTTTAATCCTCAGAAGACACAAGTTTGCGCGTTTACCGCTAAAAAGAACCCCTTTGTCGTATCTCCTCAGTTTCAAGGCACTCCCCTTGTCGCCTCAGCCAGTATCGGAATCCTCGGCGTCGACATATCGAGTGACGTGCAGTTTCGTGGTCACTTGGAAGAGAAGGCCAAATTGGCCTCTAAAAAGCTTGGCGTGCTCAGTAGAGTGGGGCAGTATTTCATGCCGGCACGCCGCCTGCAACATTACAAGGCGCAGATTCGGCCTCACATGGAATTCTATTCCCATATCTGGGCTGGGGCTCCCCAGTGCCAGCTCCTTCCACTTGACCGCATCCAGCGCAGAGCGGCTCGAATCGTCGACGACCGAGTCCTTTCCGATCGGCTCGATTCATTGGCGCTGCGAAGAGATGTTGCATCTCTTTGCATTTTCTTTCGCATTTACCACGGAGAGTGCTTGAGGAATTGTTCGAAATTGAACACACATCCCGGCAGAACTCCCGATACCATCCACACCATCTGGATGATTGGCGGTCCACCACTGTGCGATTCAGAAGATGTTTTCTTCCTCGCACAACTTCCTTGTGGAATAGTTTACCACCAGCGATTTTTCCGGACCGATACGACTTAGGGACCTTCAAGAAAAGAGTCTACTCCTTTTTAAAAGGCCGGCAATGCATCTGCAATTCCTCTGGTTCCCCTGGTGTTGCAGTTGTTCATGGGGGGCGGTAGTCACTTACCATCATGTGAGCCGCATGCTCGTTTGCCCCCACTCCTTTAAAAAAAAACTGTTTACCTTAGCAGACAAATGTCTGGCAATTTGAGTTTTATAATCTTACTAGCGATCCGAGAGCGCCACCTACCGAGTCTAATTGTGAATGCAAATCATTCTTGAATAAAATTAATTACTTCTTGCCGTTTGAATTTAATAGTGGATGAAATTTAATGCTTTATTAAAATAATTAAGCAGGAAAGAGGAGCGTAAACAATGAAATTAAGGTTCACATTACAAACCGCTAAGAATCAATCGCTTGTCTATCCGAATTATGTCGCAAACTACTAAGATTACGAACTGTTATATATAAATATTTTGCAACATCCTTACAAAATTCAGTGCCTTATATATGGTAGGAACGGTGTTATTTTTAAGTGGTAAAAGAATTCATCGTCTTATATGTCAGCATTAGGTAAAAGAAAGATATAATATTTATTCAGTTATTTCAAACAAAATACAGGAACGGGGTAGGTCAATATATCTAATATAAGTTTTAAATATATATTACCTATAAAAAAAAAGTTACATCGATGATACTTTTCCATCAAAACCCAGTTATTTATATAAACCACCTGTATGTTATATGTCAGAGGTATAATACAACAGGCCATGCAGAAAATTTTGCGAAAAAAGTCTTTTCGTATGAGGCACTGGTTAGTTATAATATATTTTGAAATTACGATTATTGACAAGTAAAAATACAAAGGTTCCTATTTCAAATTTCCCTCTACATTTTATTACGAGTTAAACTGAAATATGATGGTGTTTCATTGAAAAATGGATTTGCGTGGGGAACATTTTCGCGCGATGATTTTTTACGATTTTAAATGTGCCTAAAACCGGACTAATCTTTTGATAGACTTCTTTTAGACTTTTAGGTTCGTTTCGATGCATGAAACTTAAAATAGATGTTGGTGAAGAGTGCTCTGAATGAGTGGCCTACAGATAACGGGAATTTCAAACCGTTGCAAAATTACTATAGGCATGTGCAATGTAAATAATGTATTAATTATTTCATTCGATTTTTATGAACAGATTTTTAACATCTTTAGTTTCTTTAGCTATATTGGGAAATACATTACTACAATTGATCCTTTTATCTGGAAATGTATTTTGATGCATTTATGTCTGAAGGACATAATAAATAATATAAATATAAATCTTAGTTATGAACTCCCAACAATTTATTTAAACGTTAACGTCTACGCATATCGGCCTTGCGGAGGCACGGACGGACTTTATGTAGGACTTGTTTTTTTTGTTGATTTTAAGTAAGACTTGTTCCAAATGAAACCCCATGATGTCCCATTTTTACTGCATAATCTCTAAAATTTCTGTAAGGATCTCTATATAATACACAATACTATATATTCTTCTTTTTATCTTATCTTCTTAAAAAAACGTTACCCCGACACTATTGTATTATTTTTTCCTGCGTCGTGGACACAGTTTAGTTAGTTATATACTCTAACTCACATGAAATGGCGTCATTATCTGTTTCATTCAAAAACATTTCTGTCACATTTGCACTTGTTGAATTCAATATTTAATAGATGAAATGTATAGTGGTGTAAGTGTAGAACTGTTTTGATTTTAGGTCTTATTTCAGAAAATCAAATTAATTTTATTTTTTAAGGATGAAAAGTGATACGTATTATAATTTTGAGATTTAGGATAAATAGGCCATCTTTTGAAATAACTTGCCTAGGGTAGTACGGTATGTTTTTTTAATGAAGAGTCCAAGTTAAGTGATCTTATTTTTTCAACTACGATTAAACGAAACTATTATGCAACGCAATCACGCGATTCCGACGCAACGTCGACCTGCGATATTCAGATCGGCGTTGGAAGGTGGAGGAGATATACATACGTAATCCCTAGCGTACTGTTACAGTTTTCCAATGCTAAGGAAAACCCTTAATCATCAATAATAATTGATAACATAGATTTCCCCTAAATTGGCTTGTCATCATTTAAAGGCAACATTGCCTCCCGCTCCCGTAACGCACCAGTCTCTTTCTGATCGCTGAATCCTTACCATCTCCGTATTATCGTCTGTCTGCCAGTTTCGACTCGGGGTCAATTAAAAATTGTAATAAAGTCAAACCCCAAATAAAACTATTTCCTTCGTTTATTCAAAAGTGTTTTTTTAAAACCTTGTTTACGGGGTCCCGTACAACAGTACGATCAGTGTTTTCTAGAACTTACGAGTAGCACATCATAAACTAGACCTTTGAAACAGACAAAACGCGTGCACGGTGCGTCTTATTGTCAAAATGGAAGATGAACAACTCATCGATTTAGTAAGGCGATACTAATAATGTTTTTGGAACGAAGTAATGCAATAGATTTTTTTTCCATTACACCACACTGCTGGAGCACAATTTTTCTCCAATCACTTTGTGAAACAACACTATGGCCACAATTGCTGACATTGCCGAAACTCATATGTCCCTGGAAGCGTTAATCACTCGCCGGATGGAAGAGTTTGAGAAGCAACTCGGTTCCAGTTCTACTAAAGCTGTTGCTGCTGAGAAGGTTGGTCAGGATTTTACTTCGTTTCGAGACTTTGTTCAAGACATGTTCAACCTGCTTCGCAAACAAATTGCAGAGTTAAGTCGTTCAGTTGACACCATTGAGACAAGACACTGCAGAAAATATCTTTTGTTAAGTGGTGTTCCAGAAAAAGCAGATGAAGATGTGCCCAACGTTGTTGAAAGCATCCTTCAGAAACACTTGAGTATGAGGAATCTCTCATCATCTTCTATCCGGATGGCTCATAGACTCGTTCGACCCGCTTTGCTGATTTTTCGATGCGTTCTACCGCCTGGTACAAAAAGATTATGTTGAAGGGAACACCGTTTACATTATCCGAGTTGCTCACGAAATACAGGCAGAATTTTTTCATGCAAGCTCGAAGACAATTTGGGATGTAATAGGTCTGGTCTTCAAATGGCTTCATCAGCATCAGGTTGCCCGATGGTTCCCGCCAGAGTATTCAATCCAATGAAGACTTCAACCGGCTGATACGTCAACATAGCAAGGCAGGATGTGATGAGGAATCTCAAACGGTGATGGAAGAAACAAGGGCTTCGAGGGAGCCTGAAAACACGCGCAGCCAAGTACCACGAACTGGGCGTATGGTTAAAAAACATTAATATTAGATAATTGTTACGATAATTTGTGTGATGATTATACATAGACGGTTGTACGGTTACTGCTTGTTCAACTTAATAGCGTTAGCGCAGGTCCTTTTTTTCTGTACAGTGAATGCAATCCCCATTGTTCTCATTCGCTAGCCGCTCAGAGTTGGTAAACAACTTTTAGTTTAAGTAATTATCAACCATATGTGTGTATATCTAGGGTTACGATCTAACATTATGGAACATTTTATTAGTGGTATTTCAATATCTTATATTTTTTGTTTTATAACTCAGGTGCATAAGAACAATTTTTGATGTATTTTATGTTTACTGTTTTCTGATAGTTTTATAACCAAAGTGATTTAATATCCATCTCATTTAATTTTTTTTCTTATTTTTATTATTTTTTAATCTCGTTTTGTACAGTTTACCAGCAAGTTTGGTAGCAGTAATCTAAATTACAATACAGCATAATAAACATAATATATTAAAGATATTTATTTTTATTTACTTAAATAAGTTATATATTTATTTAAATTAGTTATTTATATCTTAATTTATTTTTATATAATATTATATACTGATTTTCAGCGCCATTGCAGTTTCCGATAACGATTCATTCACCTCTGCTAATTCTGATTCCTTTTATTTATTTTCTGACTCTAACTTGGAATAACCTACACTTCGTTCTCTCCTAACCCAAAAATTCGATGATTATAATAAAAATTTCAACGTTTGTCACATCAACGCCCAGAGTATTCCGCAGAATTACAATGAACTTTTAGAAACTTTTAATATTCAAAGCATCCGCGCGATACTTATATCAGAAACCTGGTTAAATCCAACTCTGCCTTCACTTCTTACGGAATACCAGGTTTTGTTTTACTTAGTAACGATCGCATTAATAAAGGAGGAGGTGGTGTGGCAGTATACCTGCGAAGTGGTGTATCCCTTACAAAATTTTATCTGCCTCACCTTCACAATATACTGGATCACTTGAATATATTTTTATAGAGATTGTTGTTAGTGGAAATAAAATTGTGCTTGGTGCAATTTATTGTCCACCGAATTCTAGTTATTTATGTGAATTTGAAAAGGCACTTTTTTCAATTTGCTCTGATTATCAACATCATATTTTGATGGGTGACTTTAATACGAAACTTCTCAGTGATACTCCTAGATCGCGAGGACTGCCTTCAATTATTGAGTCGGCAATTTTTTCTATACTTTCACTTGATACCACCCATCACAATCTTACTGCTGATGATATATTGTTAGATTTGATATTTGTCTCCTCAGAAGAACGTGTTGCCTGTCACGGACAGCTCCCTGCTCTCGTTGCTGATGAGGATATAAAAAAGACCATTTATTGTATGAAGCCTATGGCAGTTGGCTTCGATGATGTGAATAGACTTATGATCATATTAATTCTAGACTATGTTACTCCTATTATTACTCACATCATTAATCATTCACTATTGACTGGGGATTTTCCTTCACTTTGGAGAAAAGCATTTGTCATTCCGCTGCCCAAAATAAATAACCCCAGTTCTTTCTCTTACTTTCGCCCAATATCTATTCTCCCTTTTTTATCTAAAGTTCTTGTAGCTATTGTCCACAAACAAATTTCTAGTTAAATTTTCAAAAATAACTTTCTTAGCACATATCAATCTGGTTTTAGGCCTGGGCACAGTTTTAGGCTGCGTACTGGAATGGAGAACTCAAAAATAACTGTGTTAGTCAATTTAGTCTTTTAATGCTGTCGATCATGATATTCTCCTAGTTATAATTTGTCACCTGGGTTTCCCTTCGTAAGGGCAGGACCGGTTCTCCTCATATTTTCGGGGTCGTCAGCAGGCAATTCTAGTAGGTCAGATTATCTCTGATTGGTGCTCGTTGTCTGCTGGCGTTCCTCAAGGCGCAATTCTCTCTCCTCTCCTGTTCTCAGTCTTTATAAATTTCATTTCATCACACATTCGCTGTTCGTACCATATATATGCTGATGACTTACAAATTTATGCTCAAGCTGAGGTGTCATGTATCGATGATGTGATTGAGAAGCTCAACTGTGATCTCAATTGTATTTCTAATTGGTCAAACAGATTTGGTATTAGCGTTAATCATCAAAATGTCGGGCTATTGTGGTGGGTAGTTCTCGTAGACTGACTAAAATTGATATGAAGGCGCTACCTCCCATAATAGTTAATAATGTTATTGTTCCTTACTCAACAACTGTTAAAGATCTTGGCTTAATTATAGACAACACCCTCAGTTGGTGACCGCATATATATGAAGTGAGCAAAAAGGTCACTAACACTCTGCGTTATCTGTATGGTCTCAAGAATTTTTTACCGTTAGGGACTAAGGCAATGCTAAAACAGACTTTTGTGTTGCCTATTCTAGATTATGCAGATGTTTGCTATGCTGATGCCTCGCAAGAACTTCTAAACAAACTGGATCGACTTCTCAATAATTGTATAGGCTTCATTTTCGGTTTACGTAAATACGACCACATTTCCTCTTATCGTTCTCAGCTTTTTTTTTTATAGGATAGGGTGACAAACAAGCACACAATCCACCTGATGGTAAGTGGTTGCTGTGACCCATAGACATCTACATCTATCTTCAATAAAGAATCAAAATGCAGATGCGTTGTCACCCGTGAGGACTAAGATGGAATGCCTCTTTTTCAGTAAAAAGGGTCTCCGGTTCTCTACACTCACCATACGAAACACAGCAGTGTTAAGCTGCTATTTTACGCTGGTATTCTGTGAGAGCGTGGTTCTTCCCCGGTCGAGCCGACCCATTCGTACTACAACTATACTACTAATATAGCTGCAGCATGGCTCTACCACTTAAATTATGCTTATAAGTTAGCTTAAATGGCTACCTCTCCTTTATCGCAGATATTACAGAATACCGTGAACATTATTGTCAGTATTACACGATCAGGAGTTGATTAGGAGTTTGAATCAGAAACTGCTATATTTAATTATGTATATATGTATATAAGTAGTATTAAGTAAATATATATATATATATATATATATATATATATATATATATATATATATATATATATATATATATATATATATATATATATATATATATATATATATATTTATTGTATTTATATCTATAAAATATATTTGTGTAATTATGTTTATAATATATATCTTAGTATGTAGTAGTAGCTATGGTAATATTATGTATATATATAATATGATATAGATATTATTTACTTAGCTGTTTGCATTTTGCACCCACAATATCTTCTCTGCTTAGCCTGGAGTTAGACTGGTAGAGAATGCCCTGCTGCATTAAGTCAGCCTTTTTGTACTTGGTGTGAAAATAAAGCATAAATAAATAAATAAGTTCTTTATCGCACGGTACGGACTTGGTGGATCGGGGCTAGGCGAAAAATAGTGGAAGAGTTTTCCGTCACGACCTAGAGGGCTATAAAGAAGCGAGATGGAATAATATCCATCTCCCTCGCACTTATTATTATCTTGCCATGAAAAAAATATTATTATTTTAAATGACGCTAATACGTTTATCAATAATAACTAATATACTATGAAGGGAATTTCATTCCAACCGAGTGTTTCACGACAATCACGTATGTTTTTATAATAATAAATAGGTCGGCGAAAAAGTTTCTTGGTATTTTGTTTGTATAAAATTGAAGAAAAATCTATTTGGTTGAACTGTTTATTACGGCTGGTTTAAATATCAATACATAAAGGATATTAAGAAAAAGAAAAATTAAAATTAAAAAACCACTTTCCCACCATTTTTCAATTGTTTATCTGTCCGCCAAAATGAGTGAATCCAAAGATTAAATTCGATACACTCTGAAGTTTTATTACAAAAAAGGAAAAACGTGATTCAAGCCGCGCAAAAATATTGTGACGTTTATAGGCCTAATGCAGTGTCAGTAAGAGTAGCACAAAGTTGGTTCAAGCGTTTTCAGTCCGGGAATTTCGATGTCAAAGATGTAGCTCTCTGGTCGCCCTCACACGGATAAAGTCGATGCCAGTTTTGAAACAGTGGAGAAAGACCGGCATATTAGTAGTTACAGCCGTAGACATAGCCGAGGAATCGAGGAATGACCACAAAACAATTTTGACACATTTGAAAACATCTGGCTATACAAATCAGCTCGATATTTGGGTACCACACGAGCTCACTGAAAGAAATCTAATGAATCGTGTACTCATTTGCGATTCTCTATTGAAACGTAATGAAACCAAACCATTATTGAAAAGATTGATAAAGAAAAGAAGAGAAATATCACTGATGATGAAAAGTGGATCAGCTACGACAAAAACGTGCGAAAAAGATCATGGTCAAACGGTAGTTAAGCTCCACAGTTTGTAGCGAAACCACGATTCGGATCTCTACTGCCAACAACTAATGAGACTCAAGCAAGAAATTGAGAAAAACTGCCGGAATTGATCAACAGAAAAGGAGTGGTCTTTCATCATGATAACGCCAGACCACACACATTTTTTGACACTCAGCAAAAATTGAGATAGCTTGTTTGCGAAATGTTAATGCATGAACCATATAGTCCTGATCTTGCACCCTCAGATTTTCACCTGTTTCGGTCTTTTCGGAATTTTTTGGGTAGTTTTAGGTTAACATCAAGAGAGGACTGCCAAGACTACTTGTCGCATTTTTTTAAATCAAAAATCAAGTCATTGTCACTACGTACAAGATGGCAACAAGTTATCGAACAAAATGGCACATATTAGGTCCTTACATATGAAATTAGCGTTTTGTCGTACTGACCACTTTGATTTGAAATATCTCCTCTTTGGTTAAGAATTTCAAATTCAAATTTATAAATTCATTTAGCTGGTACATTTGAGTTTTGAAAGCAGTCATTCATTTGTTTTTTCCTCATTATTTTATTCTTTGGCTTCTATTATCAGCAACTGCAAACCATGAAGGAAGAACTAGCTGCTAAACAACCGAGATTGGTCAATCGCTCCAGGCCACTACTGCTTCACGACAACGCAAGACCACACACTGGACAACAAACAACCACTAAGTTAGATGAGCTACAATTGGAATGTCTGCGACATCCACCGTACTCCCCGGACCTTGCTCCAACAGATTACCATTTTTTCCGGAATTTGGACAACTTCTTACAAGGAAAAAATTCAACTCTGATGCGGCAGTCCAAACCGCCTTCAATGAGTTTATTGATTCTCGCCCCCATGTTTTCTTATAGTATAGGGATCAATAAACTAACTATGAGATGGCAAAAGTGCATAGATAACAACGGTGCATACTTTGATTAATTAAATATATTTTACAAAAAAAAATGACTTTATATTCCTCCCGTACAAAACGCCAATTTCATATGTAAGGACCTAATATAATAATAATAATTTCTTTATTCAGGAAAATTTTTTTAACGACATACATTTACATCTGCGAGTATCTCAGGCAACAGTGCTCTTTCTTATGGGACAATTTTACAAAAATCTTTCTGATTTATAAACATACGTAAACATATCACCAATATTGTGTTTTAAAGTATAAAATTAATCTGTTAGTTTTTTAAGTGTGGAGTGGCAATTGTTCCTCTCATGTGTGTGTGTGTGTGTGTGTGTGTGTGTGTGTGTGTGTGTGTGTGTGTGTGTGTGTGTGTGTGTGTGTGTGTGTGTGTGTGTGTGTGTGTGTGTGTGTGTGTGTGTGTGTGTGTGTGTGTGTGTGTGTGTGTGTGTGTGTGTGTGTGTGTGTGTGTGTGTGTGTGTGTGTACTAATTATACATTATAAAAAGTAATTCAATTATTTAAAGATTTTAATAAGTCTTCGGTTTCATCATAATTTAGTTTTTGAAGCCATTTCAATAGGGTTTTTTTGCATTGGTTCTTACTCAAAGTGTATAAGTTCAGATGCTTATTTATTATAATATAAATAAGCAACTAAACTTAATAATAATATTGCTATATATACTATAATTAAATGTAATTAAACTTTGGAAAAAAATGTCTTCAATTTGTATTTAAAATACAAAGAAAATTTCCCCGACCTATTATTTTGAACACCGTTAAAAGTAAAAAGTAGTTTTTTTATATTTTTATCCCAGTTGTAATTAAATATGAGACATGATTTCATATATTGCAGAAATTACACATTGTATTCTACATAATACTCATGTATTAGTTTTATTATTTATTATTTATTGCATTCCTTAAAACAAAAGAATACAAACGGCGGACTTAATGCCTCGAGGCATTCTCTACCAGTCAATCTACTACACAGACATTAGTTTGCATTATAAGTCATAAATTTCAACAAAATTTCTATTTAAACTTTCAAAAGTCCGACCTTAGAAAGTTTGATAAAAATACTGTTAAACGTTATGATTTAAATGTCAAAGAATAAATTTCCATGAATATGTAAAATATAATATATTATTCAGCCAAAACATCGAATGTCGAAACATACAAAAGTACAGAAAAAATCGATCGTCATCATTTTTGATTTTCTTAACTAGTGTATGGTAAAATATATGAAAATTCCTGCTATCATCGATACACAGGACATGCCTTTAATCGGTTTCTGCAGCTTAAGGGAATGCATCAATCAAATTGCGTGCTTGCTATTAAAGAGTAGAAGAGTGGTAGATTTAGGCAGGTTTAAAAAAGTGACATTTGACCAACGACATTTATTTACTTACGTCAAAGAAATAAATGTATTTTATTTCATTTTAAGACATTGTCTTGGATCATGGTGTCTCAGAACGCCTCTCTGTCATAGACTTTTCAAAAACGTACTGGTTCCGCGGTGGGATGCGACTCGAAGGAACTATAAAATAACGGTTCCTACAATTATGATTAACAATTATCACCAACAAATTCCACTAACAATTCCGGCCGATAGACCAAAAATAAATGGTGTAGCAGGCCGGAGCGGGGGAAGTAAAAATTAAATGGACTGTATGTTAAAAGTTATAGGCGATGATCGTAGGAACCAAAACAAAATAATGGACGAGGCTTGCGGCTGAACTATATACTCTAGACAATGTAATTGCGTTAAATTTATTGACACCAAGGGAGATGAAATGCTGTGGACTGGGAACAACAAATAAACAACTCATGAAGGGATGTATAAAGCACATTACCTTTGAGGAGAGCGGTGTGGCTCGTATCTCTTGACGACTCGATAACACGATGTTGACACTAAATTTATTCACAATAGAAAAGTTCTGATTTCTTCTCAATAAAGTCATGTGCACCAAACAAACTTCCAAAGATTAAATAAGTTTAAGACAACATTTACACCTTGCCTCGTTTGAAGTGGGATAGTGTAAAATTCTAAATCATGTCCTACTCAAAACAATCGTTAAAACTGTTTCTTCGAAACCAATTACACATAAAAATTTTGTAACTTGTATATATATATATCTTTCTGTAATTGATTGATAATGAAATTATAAGGTGGCTTTAAAAAAAGGCCTGGAATATTTTTGCCTGTTTGTCTCACAGAAGGTGTAAGTTTTGGGAAGCGGTGCATATTTGACGTTAATAAAAGCTTTAAACAATCCTAAATTGATTAAAGTTTTGACTTTGATTTTAACTTTAAAATCAATTGTAATCAAATTATAAAATTATAAATAGCAATCTTTGTTTAAAGCATTTATTTATTCATTATAGGTTATAATGAATAAAATATATATTCTGCATGAAATTATTTAATAATATATGCTATATATATATTATATTTATTCAACATTTACATATATATATATATATATATATATATATATATATATATATATATATATATATATATATATATATATACATATATATATATATATATCTTCAACTCTATATCTTCAACCTCTCGGTATATATCGCCGAATCCACTTCCACCAAGCAGCGATTCTCTGCTTCAGGTCGTCTATGCGCTCCGTCAGGTTTTGCATATAGCAATATTCGGCAGGATAAACTTATATTTGTCCCAGCAAACGCCATCCTGACGTTGCGCACAATTCTTGGTCTATTATTACCCGACCTGAAGCTTGTTAGTCTGCCGATAAAGGCTCTTGCCTTTGCGATACGGTCCTCAATTATTTTTCACCAGGCTGGAATGGCGCTACTTTGTCTAGTAGCGCGTCCAGCCGTGGGAAATTTGGCGCCAATAATACGGCAAACTGCCAGTGCGGCGCCAAAAAGAAATGAGTCCGTCTCGCAAAGGTCCCGGCTGGCTTCCAAATAGGTCACCAGCATTGGGTTGAGAGCCCTCACGACAGCCCGATTCCACTTGCTGAAGGGTATGCGGGGAAGTCGCGGTCGTATTTATTATTATTAAATAATTAAAAATGCATACATACACATAATACATTTTTGGAAATAAGTTTTTTTTTTGCTATTTGCTATTATAATAATCACTAACGTTGGTTTTGAACGATACAATCTTAAGCACAAATACAAATCGCAAAGAGGTCCTCAAAGAAAATGTCGTATTTTTAACAACCGATTTGAGCTTGGAGTTTCCAGATTTGCATCTCAAAGATGAAATCTGTCTCTGGATATCAGTATGATATATTTCCCTGATAAATATTGAGTAACATAAAATAATACTTAGATATTTTATAAATGAATATTTAAAATGTATGAATACGTTTCAACTATAAATATTAAATAGAAATAATTTTGTTTTGCCAAACATTAAAAAAAAGGTAATATAATTGTCGTAAGGCAATACAAAAAAAAAAGATTAAGATTAGTAACCACGACACATAACGACTCACCCAGAGTGGTAGGCAGAAATTTTGGACCTCCATAATATATCGAGAGCCAAATACACTTCTCTCACTTCTTTTTTTTAAATTTAATATGTTTATTTATGTCTTTCTTATTGATTTCACACCTATATATTAACGCATATTTGCTCGTTTTTTCATGCTTATCTTAATTTAGCCCACCTTCAATTTACCGCCGATTCGGTCGATAAACTTCCGTCTAAGGCTTTGTCATTCACTTCTGCTTCTCTGTGTACTCTCATAAATTTGTTTTCTCAATTTATCCTCATTCGTTCCTTCTACGTGTCCAAACTACTGAAGCCTTCCGTTCTTAATCCTGGTGAATACATCTCCCTACACATTTCTTAATGACCGCATTTCTTATTTATTTTACTTTAATGCTTTTTCTATAGTCTGTTTCTAGGGCAAGTGGAAAAACAGGCAAAGGTTTTTTTGGTGTGGTTCTATAAAATTCAAAATCGTATCAATGCGAGAAAAATATAAATACGTATTATTTAACATTTCTACTTATTATTACATACATTTAAATAATGTTATAATTATTTATATGTGTTCTGAGTCTAAAGTAGACCTACACAATTGAAAAAAAAAAATAAGAAAGAAAACGTATTTAGCGCATCTCTTAGCTAAGATCAATCCAGATTTCATTCCTTCCTAAAATTCTTGCGCTTCTTTCGTGGAGATGTAAAGTTTTTAAATGGTTTTGATATAGATGGACCCGGTCCCATCTCGTTTGAAAATCGATGACTACTATAAATACAAGTCTAATAATAAGAAAACACAATAACAAAAAAGAAATCAAAACAGTTCACATGCAAGCATATTCCCGAGCTGAATGAAGTACACATTGTTTCTATTTAGGCAGTCTTCCGCGCAACATGTACAAACCAGTTTATTATCTCCCAATGACCGTACCTAAAACGACTTGCTACGCGTTGGAGATTAAGAAATGTATGGAAAGCGACAAGCATCGTTTTCTATCGACGCAAACATAATACGATGTGTCGTGCACACAAATAAGCAAACAAACAAACAAACACACCCACACCCACACACACACACACACACACACACACACGCACGCACACGTACATACGCACACGTACACACACACACACACACACACACACACACACACACACACACACGCACGCACACGCACACATGTTATATATACACTAATATTACATTCAAAACTACATTTATTCCTAGTGCTAGGTTTTTGCTTTTGTTATTTTTTGGTAATACTCCAACCTAATACAGGGGACTTGCAACTAGCATAAAATATATTTATGTAAATCAAGAAATTATTTTTTATTTTTTAGAATTTGGAATTGCCATATTAAGAGTTTTTAAAACATTCTGAGTTCTTTAGCATTTACAACAGAGTGAAGGGCCCTATTAGTCCGTGCCCGTGTAGTGGCGGGTAAGAATACCCACTACCCCATATCTTCCCCAGGGGTGTCGTAAGAGGCGACAGAGGGAATCTGAGGCAGAAGATGGGCAGCAGCATCTCTCTGATAAAAGCAAAAACAATTAAAAAAACTGCGCTTGCCAGAGGGGGAGGACACGGTAATCCTCGAATCCGGCAACTTGTTCTATCACCGGGAGGGCGACCATCTGTACCAAGGAGGTGTCGGATTTATCGTCCACAAGTCTCTCGTTAACAACGTTGTAAAGATTGAGAGTGTGTCGACGAGGGTTGCGTACCTTATACTCAGAATCACCAAACGGTATTCGCTGAAGGTCATACAGGTTTACGCACCAACCTCGGCACATCCCGATGAGAAGGTGGAGGAAATGTATGAGGATATCTCTAGAGTCATGCATTCCTCCAAAACCCACTATACGATGTTAATGGGAGACTTCAACGCAAAACTAGGCATAAGAGAGAACGGTGAGCTGAAAGTAGGGAAATTCGGATTAGGGCAACGGAACCCAAGGGGCTAGCAGCTGGCCGACTTCACGGAGAAAAAGAGACTCTATATGGTGAACTCTTTCTTCCAGAAGCGGCCCCCAGGAAATGGACCTGGTAACAAAAGAGTTACAAAATCGTTTTTAGGGCCTAGAAGATTGCAATGTATTGGACGATATGAATGACAAGCTCGTGGAAACTGTCCATGCGGCCTGAACTAAGTTTTGCAAGACTCGCCGCAGAAGAACACAAAAACTCTCCGATCACAATCTTAATCTCATGGCTGTTAGTAGTCCCTAGTCCACGGGCGAGGATGGAATTACAGCGGAGCTTCTGAAAGCGGGTGGAAAACCGGTACTAGAAGTCCTTGAGAGTCTCTTTAATTCCGTCCTCCATGTTGGCACTACTCCGGAGGCGTGGAGCAGAAGTGCGGTAGTCTTGTTCTTCAAGAAAGGCGACAACGCTCTCTTGAAGAACTACAGACCGATTTCCCTTCTGAACCCCGTCGACGTGCTGTTTTTGAGAGTCATTACGAATCGCCTCGCACGCAGACTCGACGACTTCCAGCACAATAGACCACAACATACCCTTCGGCAAATTGTACAGAAGACCGAAGAGTACAATCTGCCACTTTGTCTTGCGTATGTGGACTATAAGAAAGCTTTTGATTCCGTCGAAATTTGGGCGGTGCTGCAGTCCATTCAGCGGTGCTAAGTGGACTGTCAGTATATCGAAATGCTGAAGTGTTTGTACAGTAGGGCTACGATGGCTATCCGAGTACTGAACCAGAGTACGAAACCTATCCAACTGCAGAGAGGTGTAAGACAGGGTGACGTAATATCCCCGAAACTCTTCACCGTTGCTTTGAAAGACGTTTTCAAGCTACTGGACTGGAAATGATACGGTATTAACGTCAATGGCGAGTACATCACTAACCTTCGATTTGCCGACGATATAGTCCTTATGGCAGAATCGCTGGAGGACCTCAGCACTATGTTCAATGACCTCAATAGTGTCTCCCAACGGATACATCCCATCCCAACATCTTAAGATGAACATGGACAAAACAAAAATCATGTTTAACGTCCATGTCACACCTATCCGGTTGTTGTTGGGAAAACTAAGCTCGAAGTTGTTGACGAATATGTTTACCTGGGACAACTAGTCCGACTAGGTAAATCCAACTTTGACCAAGAGGTCAATCGACGGATTCAAGTCGGCTGGGCAGCGTTCGGGAGATTACGACACATCTTTTCGTCAGACATACCTCAAAACCTTAAAACTAGATTATACAAACAGCGCGTGTTGCTAGTGATGACCTATGGATCTGAGACGTGGTCCTTCACTGCTGGCCGTATGAGGAAGCTCAAAGTCGCTCAGCGAGCTATAGGGAGGTTTATGCTCGGCGTCTGTCTGCGTGATAGACTTAAAAACGAGGATATCCGCAGTAGAACTAGGGTGACCGACATAGCCCAAAAAATTAGTATGCTGAAGTGGCCATGGGCCGGCCATATAGCTCGAAGAAACCGATGGGGAAGAAAGGTTCTCGAGTGGCAGCCTCGTACCGGCAAGCGAAGTATAGGGCGTCCCCTCACTAAATTAACTAATCTATTGTTGAGCAACTTTTCAATTATTTTGAAGATGGAGGTAATGACACAGATCGGCCTATAATTGCTAACATGCTCTCTGTGCCCACTCTTATGCAAAGGGGTTATTATAGATTTTAGATTTAAGGCGCTGGGGAAAACACCAGTATTAAAGCAAAGGTTTGCGAGGTTACGTACATATGTACGGTACAACAAAGGCTCTAGGATGCTTTAGAAAACCAGTGCTGATACCATCCTATCCAGGTGAGCTCCCAGAGTCCAGACTCATCAAGATGCTCTCAACTTCTTTGTCGTCAGTGTTTAGCTGGAGGAAGGATGAGGTCTGTATATAATTAGAGGTAAGGGCTACTAGAACACGACTTCTAGTACCTGAATTTTTAGCAATTATTTCAGCTAAGTTAGTGCCTATACAAGAAAAATAGTTGTTGACATAGTTAACCGAATCTAGTAGTAGCGGTTTTAAGTTAATTAGGGCTACGTTATTTGACTTGGGTGGTTTGTAACGAGTGATCTCATTTACTGTTTTCCAGAATTTACAGGGGTTATTAGCAGATTTATTGATAAGTTCTCCATAATGCTGTCGTTTAAGATTTTTGATAAGGTTGGAACAGAAATTTCGAAAACGTTTGTAAGTTATTTTTAAAATTGTATTGTGGACCCCCACAATACTTTTCTACATGTTGTTGTAAGTTATTTCTTGTAAGACATGCAGGAAGTCAATGGATGCAAGTGGCTCGAAACCGTGCTTTGTGGCATTCCTTGGTGGAGGCCTATGTTCAGCAGTGGACTTGTGAAGGGCTGTAATGATGCTGAATGATGATGATGAAGAGCCCTATTCACTCTATGTCCTTTATTCATTCCTAGTTCAATACCCTTATCTTGTCTATCATCTTCGCCAAGCCCACAGTCTTAATACACACACTCATACACTTGCTCAAAAACCTCCACTTCTTTTCGTATTTTACATCACGTTTTACTTTCCTTTCTTTCTAAAATCATCACTCTCACCTCACTTTCATTTCCCTTTATTTCAATGATGTGATAATGAACGTAACTGTCATTGAATAAAACTACTTCATCGCATTTAATTTGACAACGTACTTTGCAGCACACATTGTCACTTAAAATAGCCTTAGGAATCATCATTGATAGGAATCAATGTCCTTAGCGAGAATTAGTGGCCTTTCAATTCTGATGTAATAGCTTTTGGTTTGGTTTAGGATATGATAACAGTCTGCATACTTTCAAGAGCCATGGTGTTTTCAGCTATATTACGTTTTTAGATCAAGTTGCTTGCCCTATATAAGAGAGACCATTCAAAATCAAACTTGTACTCCTGTCTTGACGTCTTGTAGAGAGAGAAACTTCGAAAATTAAATAATAAGATTTTACGCGATAGAATCCGTAAAAGTAGTTTTTTCAATGTACACCACATTTTAGTTTGTTATTGCATGCCTTAAGTGCAAAACGCGTAGGTATGTTCTACTAGCGCCTAGAAATCAAGATTCCAACGTTTTGTCGCATGAAATCGTATCTAACAATCATATTGAACACATAAATGATATAAAAGCACGTTGTCAGAAAGATAAATGATTGTTGAACTTTTTTAATTGATTAATAGCTATTTTTACATAAAAAGTGGATTTAGTGGCTTATGGTGTAGATTTATCTAGTACGCACGTAGGAGTAAACACGATAACTTTTGAAAATATCAATTGTTTAACTCAATCTATTTTTTAATCTCTTCATCTAATGTAAGTGGAAGTTTAATTTTGTTTAGTTTAGTTATAATTAATTTTTTTCGACTGAAAATGCCGAAATTTTCGGTGTTTTGAGCAGCCTTGTAATAATTTATTTCACTAAATACACTTTGCCTGACAGCTCACTCGCACTGCCCTATATAGTATATTATCTATGACTCGCACTTCGGGCTCGGCCGCCGTCATGAGTGGATTACTGTATCGTTTGCTTACAACAGCGGTAATAGGCAGCAAAAATATCGATCGCTGTAGAAATACAAAATTTTCCAAAAACCAAATTTGATACATACTTGACCAAGGTTATTTTTTTTTTTTTGGAGTTTATGGCCTGGTATCTACCTTTAGGCCAAGTCTTAGGTATTTTTATTCGGTTTATTATAATTTCCCAAATGTTTATTTATCCTTCATAGTACACTGCTTCACAATATGTTGATGCGTCACATTGTGCAGCCCTTGGGAGATTTTGACGGCAACTTGAGTCAGCAGACAGCTGACAGTTGGCGATGGTATCTCAAGGCGCCTAAGCAGATAGACACCTTATCTTGAGAATCACATCACCATCAGAGCACTTGTATCACCGTTTCCACTAATAGTTCACATGCGCAGACACTTATTACATAAAATCGCACCACTTTTACATATCAAAATCCACTTCAAACTATTATTCAAACAATAATACAGGAGCAGCAAACCCCTGATCAAGTTCCCGCCAAAACTCCTTGAACAATGTTATTAATTTTATAATCACAGATTTTTATTACAATATTTTGTTTCGCTAAAAGTACGTAGGATTTATATTTATATATACTTATACGTCTTGGACTTTATGGAGTAACATTAGATTACTAAGGGAGTAACCTGAAGGTGTACTTCGTTATCTGCCACTGGAACTCCTCGACAAGTAGAACTAGGTGTGCCGAGATTGAGCTCGCTATGTTAGTTATGACGAGACCTTACCCCCGGACTTGACGCAGTGACCTGAAGGTGTATTTCGGTGAATGTTACTGTAACTACTCGAAGAGTAGAACTAGGTGTGCCGAGTTTGGCCTCGTTTTGTTAGTTATGATGGGACCTTACCTCCGGACTTGATAGAGTGACCTGAAAGTGTACTTCGGTGAATGCTACTCGAACTCCTCAAAGAGTAGTAGTAGGTGTGCCGAGTCTGGCCTCGTTTTGATAGTTATGAATAGATCTTACCTCCGGACTTGATGGAGTGACTTGAAGGTGTACTTCAGTGATTGCTACTGGAACTCTTTGACGAATAGAATTACAAATTACAATTTTTTTAATTTTTTCACCATCTTATGAGTCTTGCCATTTTGGATGTTCCAAGATTTTTTTTTTTATTGAGTTTGACATAAAATTATCGGAAAATTGGAAGTATAGTAATAAATAATATTATAAGGTTTTTAGTGAAAACTTGTGTGTTGATTACTACTTTAAAAATTTACGTATAATCATGTTATACGTAATTTTTTAAATGCGCTTAAGGTATGCACAATCGTATTTACCAATAGTTTTTAATTTAACGTAAATACAGGATTATTTTGCAATAACCGGCCTAATTTGCAGAGAAGGTTCAGAACAAGTAATATAGGCAAATGGTGAATAAAAATTATTAAAAAATAACTCAAACATTCTGTCCTTTTTATCTTTTAACCCTGTATAAGAAATCATTATGATAATGTAACCACCAACTTCCAACTCGCCCGCTTTTTTCCGCTTTCTTTCTTAACTCAGATTCTTCAACTTCCAAAACGGGCAACAACTGTCCAACATATTGAACAACCACGGGGAAGCGACACAATCCTGACATACCAAAATGCCATAAACGCTGACTTTCCAAACCATTCTGTGTGGGCACCATTGATCCTGACACAAGCACTAGAGACTTTCATTATCATCATCATCATCATCATTACAGTTCATCATAAGTCCACTGCTGAACGGAGGCTTCCCCCAAGGAATGCCACAAAAGACAGTACTGAGTCAACTGTCGTCACTCCATCGAATGCACTTGAGAAACTTTCTTCTCAATCGCTTGTAGGTTTCGAGCTATATGACCGGAATTTCAGCTTACTGATCCGTTGGACTATGTTGGTTACTACATCATGCAAAAAAAACTACGAGTATAGGAGCACTCTCCATAGCTCGCTAAGCGACCTTAAGATTCCTCGAATGGCTAGCAGTGAAGAACCACGTCTCAGATCCATATGTCATCACTGGCAACATGCTTTGGTTGTACGCTATTGTTTTCAAGTGTTGGGGTATACGTGGCATGAAGTCATGTCGTCATCTCCAAAACGCTACCGAGCGAGTTGAATCCCATGATTACCTCTGGGTTGAAGTTGGACTTACCTAGTCGGACAATTGTCTTAGGTAAACATAGTCATCAACAACTCCGAACGTGGTGTTCCTGCTACAATGAAGATTCAGTTCCTTCCGATGCTACCAACAATTTGTGTTTTTGCACGTACATTGGCTCCAGGTGGCATTCAAAATCAAAAACGACGTGAGCTTGTGAACGCTAATAATTTTATTTGCGTTCACTCTAGATAGTCTATTAGTAAACCTGTGTAATAACATAGATACTCGTATTCAAGACAGATTCGTAATATAAAGTAAAGACGAATCCATCATGATAATATCATTAAGCAAATATTATGTATTTTTTCGTGAGTCATAGACATGTTTTTTGGTTAGGTTTAATTGGTATAATATATTTTGTTGTGTATGATAACATCATCAACAACATGTCATATGTGACAGTTTGTGAAGATGTTTGGCTATTTATTACTCTACTAGTTTTTTGCCCCGCGGTGCTACCCGCGTCCACGTTACAGCGTCCAGACCCACACTTATTATGAGATCGCATAATTCCGAGAACTCAAGTTATCGCATAGAAACTTTCTCACGTTTCAGAATGATAATGATCACAGATTTTAAGTTAGAATAAGGCTTTTCGAATAGTAAAATAGCTCTAACAAACTCCCTCTTCGTACTCCCGTACATTTATCCTCCTTCTTCCATGTTAATTATTTTCTGTTACAGCAGTACGCTTGTGGAACTCTTATCCTTTACATATTCGCCGTGCTCAATCCTTATTTTTTTCTAAAAATATAAAATTTTTTCATTTTCCCCCTCTTAAGTGTTGAATTTTCCAAAATTATTTCTTAGTGGGTGACTACGTCATAAAACTCAGCTATTGTTCAAATTTCAGATGTCAGACTTTTGGACTGTGCGTCTTAATACAATATTTTTCATACAAAATTTGCACCCTTTTACGTTTTAAGACCCTAAGGGTAGATTTTTGAAGGAATTAAAGTAAATTTCATGATTGTAATTCGTATGTTTCATTTCTAAATATATCTATAGATTTATCTTTGTTACTTTTTTTTGAGATAGTTCTAATGTTTATCTATGTCTTGTGTTTATTCTAATAATATCAATAATAATATTAGGTCCTTACTTATGAAATTGGCGTTTTGTACGGGAGGAATATAAAGTCATTTTTTTTTCGTAAAATATATTAATTAATAAAAGTATGCACCGTTGTTATCTATGCACTTTTGCCATCTCATAGGTAGTTCATTGATTCCTTTAGTAAAAAAAACCATGGGGGCGAGAATCAATTAACTCTTTGAAGGTGGTTTGGACTGCTGCATCGGAGTTGAATTTTTTTCCTTGTAAGAAGTTGTCCAAATTCCGGAAAAAATGGTAATCTGTTGCAGCAAAGTCCTGGGAGTACGGTGGATGTCGCAGACATTCCAATTGTAGCTCATCTAACTTAGTGGTTGTTTGTTGTGCAGTGTGTGGTCTTGTGTTGTCGTGAAGCAGCAGTGGCCTAGAGCGATTGACCAATCTCGGTTGTTTAGCAGCTAGTTCTTCCTTCATGGTTTGCATTTGCTGACAATAGATATCTGCCGTAATCGTTTGGCCAGATTTTAGAAAGCTGTAGTGAACGACACCGGCGCTAGTCCACCAAACACTCACAAGTAACTTTTTCTGACTCAATTTTCGTTTAGGGCAGGATTTGGCTGGGTCTCCAGGGCTCAGCCATTGCGACGAGCGCTTCCGATTATCGTACAGTATCCACTTTTCATCACAAGTAATGATTCGATTTAAAATACCTTCATTATTGTGTCGGTTGAGCAAAGTAACAAAGCAGTCGACGCGTGTTTGCAAGTTCGATTCCGTCAATTCATGAGGTACCCATCGTTCAAGTTTTTTTACTTTCCCGATTTGCTTCAAGTGGATTAATACAGTTTTATCTCTTACCCCAAAGCCTGCAGCTATCTCTGAAGTGCTTTGTGATGGATCCGCTTCCACAATAGCCTTTAATTCTTCATTAACCACTTTGGTCTCCGGCCGTCCACGGGGTTGGTTCTGAAGGTCGAAATTTCCAGAACGAAAACGTTGAAACCAAAACCGTACCGTGCTTTCTTTTGCGACACCAGCGCCATACACATTATTAATCCTTCGAGCTGTTTCTGCAGCACTGGGGCCACGGTAGAACTCGTACTCGTAAATATACCGATATTTCATGTTTTCCATTGTGCGGTAATAAGTGACGCCAAAGAATAAAATAATGAGGAAAAAAACAAATGAATGACTGTTTTCAAAACTCAAATGTACCAGCTAAATTAATTTATAAATTTGAATTTGGAATTCTTAAACAAAGAGGAGATATTTCAGATCAAAGTGGTCACTACGACAAAACGCTAATTTCATATGTAAGGACCTAATATATTAGCTAAATAATCATGAATTTAAAAAAAAACGGTTAAAATTTAGAATCTTTTGGCAGGAACTTGGGGGAGTAAGGTATTTTATTTGGTAGAGGTTTGGTCCCCGATTATAACAATACCACTCGCATCAAAAGATAATGCACCGTTTTCGAGAAAAAAAACTATGTAACCTTTTTAAAATTTAGAATCGCTTGGCAGGAGGTGGGCGGCAGGCGATGGAACAGAAACAGAAACAGAAACTTTTTTATTCAATATAGATTATAAATAATACTTATTGAAAGTCACTCTTTTGTCTAATTACCACTGGTTCGAAAAACCTCTGTCCTGGGAAGAACCAGCAAGAAACCCAGCAGGACTTTTTTTTAAACAACAGCTTACAATCATGTATATTACACAATTAACCACAAAACAAATTAGAAACAGCCTGGCAGCGAACACCTCATTCCCAGGGTTATTATCATCCATAAATTCCTTAACATTATAATAACCCTTTTATACAAACTATGTTTAATAAAGTTTTTGAATTTTGAGCAGGTCAATTTTGTATATTTTCTGGGATTTTGTTGTAAAAGCGTATACATCCTTCAAGAATGAATTACTGACTCGGTGGAGTCGAGTAACTGGTACTACTAGCTTGTGTTTGTTCCTAGTATTTACAGAATGAATATCACTTATTTTTGTATAACTACTTTTATTTTTGTGTACGTACATTACATTTTCATAAATGTATTGAGAGGCCAAAGTTAATATATTAATTTCCTTAAATTTTGTCTGAGCGACTCTTTAGGTTTTAAATCATAGATTGCTCTTATAGCCCTTCTGTAAAACAAATATAATTGCAGTGTCAGTTGCGTGTCCCCATAGCAAAATACCATACGACATTATGCTATGGAAATAGCTAAAGTAAACAAGTCTAGCTGTTTCCACACTGGTAAGATTTCTAATCTTTTTTACAGCATATGCTGCAGAACTAAGTCTGCTTGCTAACTTTGATATATGGGGGCTCCATTGAAGCTTCGCGTCTAGTGTTATTCAAGAAAATGGTGGTATCGACAAGACTCAGTTCCTCCCCATTTAAAGTTACATTAGTATTTAATTGTCTGACATTTGGAGTCATGAACTTCATACATTTCGTTTTAGTGCTATTTAAATGCAAGTTATTAACATTAAACCAATTTACTAATTTAGATATAGCATTATTTACTTCGTCATATTTTAATAATTGTCGTTTTAATTTGAAAATTAATGAAGTGTCATCAGCAAATAATACTATATTATGGTTATCCCCTACTATGTAAGGCAAGTCAAAGGGCCGAGAATTGAGCCTTGAGGCACGCCCATTTATGACAACTTTTTGAGTTCTGTTACTTAAATATGAAACAATTAATTTAAGAGCATTACTTCTTACACCGTAGTGTTGTAGTTTCCTGATTAATGTTTCATGGTGAACACAATCGAAGGCTTTGGATAGGTCACAGAATATACCCAAAGCATCCTGTGAATTCTCCATGCATTGAAAATATATTTAATCAGCTCAACACCAGCATCAGTTGTCGAGCGACCCTTGTGAAACCGAATTGATTTTTATGAAGTAAATTATTAACATTAAAAAAATTAACATTTGATCAAGAATAATTTTTCAAAATTTTACTTAGTGTTGGCAGTACAGAAATGGGTCTAAAATTGGCGGGGTCTAATGTACTACCAGATTTAAATAAAGGTATTACTTTACTATGCTTCATCAAATCAGAAACACACCATATTCGATACTAGTATTAAAAATAATAGCTAGTTGAGGCGCGATTATATCGATTATAGACGCAATAACTTTAACGGAAATGCCCCACAGATCCGCAGTTTTCTTAACATCAATAGTTTTAAAATATTTTACAATATCTTTTGATGATATTTTATGAAATGTAAAATTCTTTGTACACGCATTTACATTTTGTTTAAGCAATGATTCGGCGACGGCAGGAGAATAATTCCGTGACATAGTGGTTAAGATCGGAATATCCGTAAAATACTTCTCAAAACCATTGCAACATCCTGATCTGATTCCGTTAATTTGTTGTTAAAACTCAACCGGTAGTTTGAATTGCGAGTTGACCTTACCAATTTCACTATTAATTATACTCCACGTCATTTTAATTTTATTAGAAGCCGTCTTAATTTTGTTGCTCAAATGCAAAGACTTGGCTTTGGAGCACACTCCTTTAAATATTTTTGAATATTTTTAACATATTCCTAAATTCGACGCTAGGGTTATATGACCTTTCATGGTAAAGTTCATATAACCTTTGTCTCTCTTATGGACTCTACTGTCGCCCATTCATTGAAAGCCTTCCGACTGTTCAAGGAGAACGTTTTAAGTAAAATATTATCAAATTCATTGCAAATAAGTTTAAACACTGTTCCATACAAAAATTAGGATCATTTTGGTATGAAAGTGATGGAAGTTTCTTCACTATGTTACTTCTAAACTTCTCCAAGCGACGTGCATTTACAGGAACAAACACAATTTTCTCATCTACTTGCTTTTTGTGAACATAAGGTAATGAAACTAACTGTCCACAGTGATCAGAACTCAATTTTTGAATTATACATTTATGCAACGGCAACATTTGTAAAAATGTTATCTATACATGTTGCACTACATTCAGTAATACGCGTTGGCTCTAAAATAAATTAAAAGACCATATGATTTAAACAATGATCTAAATTTAATATTGGTGGAGGAAGCTTCTAGGAGATTGATATTAAAGTCTCCACATATTACAACAGATTTATTCTGTTTATTAAGCTTAACAAAACTTCCTCCATAATTTTTCAAAAGTATTGTATATAGAACATGGGGTCTGTAGATGCACACAACAATGAGGTGCTCAAACTCAACACATGCCATTTCTACAGTTCGCTCAACAGAGGCTCACAATATCTTTACGTTCCTTACATGATAATAATTTACTAGCTAATATTAATGAGCCACCTCTTAAAACCGTTTCTCTATTGAACGAACTGACCACCTGGTGATTACTGAAATTAAACATTATGTTATAAGCTTTTAACAATGTTCAGTAATACATAAAATATGAATATTGTTGCTATTTAAGAACAATTCAATTTCTAGCTCTTTGCCTATCATGCCTTGTATATCTGATGCACCAGGTGTAAACAATTTTATTATCACTCTGTGAGTCATACAATGAAGGTTTTGTAAGCTACATTCTAAATTATTTAAATTATTATAACTGCTAGAGATTACCTCTATTGTCTCATTTTCTAATTTAAATTACTTGGAACTGATTCCAAATTACATATTAAGTCATTACACTGCTCAAAAGAAGCAGATGTCGGTGTAATAAGTCCTTGGCTGAGTTAATATATAAACAATAAGATAGCACATTTGCTATCTGTCTTAAATTATATTTGGATAGGTAATACCTATCTCTAGTCAAAAATTTCTTAATTAAATAATTTATGTCTATTAAATTAATTATATTATTATAATTATAACAATTAGATGTCAAGTTTATATTGTTATTAAATGAAAAGTTATTCATTAATAAATATAAATTGTATCTTATTTTATTTTCCTGTGGCCAACCCTGTATGTAAGGCAATGTAAACAAGATAATTTTATGTACATTTAAAGTATTTAGATGATCAATATATTTTAATAATTGAGTTTTGTTTACATTGCCTCTTCTCCCAACAAGAATTATTAATGTGCTATTAGGGCAAAACTTACTAGTTAAAACTTTGGGGAGGGGGAGTGTCCCCTAACCTCCGAAACCACTCTCATCAAAAGATAATACACCGTTCTTGAGAAAAATCAAAAGAAAACCCCATAGACCTAACCTCAAAATGATAAAATTTTTCGTCTCTGGTAAGGATTTCTGAGTGCTCAAGTATTTCTGGGTGGTAAAAAAATAACCACAACTAACCTATTTCAACTGAAAGTATTTCTGGGTGCTCAATTGTTTCTGGGTGCTCAAGTATTTCTTTGCACGATAAAAGCTACAATAATACAATGGAGAGTACACACTCACGCAAGAAGAGCAACCAACGGTGGAATGCATGAAACTTAGTACGTCATGCGATTTGACACTTGACAGAGAGTATAGACCACAGAAGAATAAAAATACCATAGAAGTATAATAATGTGGCACTAGTCTTTAACATGGTCTTACGTCCTTGTCGCACTTACACAAAATTCTGTATGCTACCCAGCTTTCACAGTAATATTGCATACGTTTTTCCATGTTTTACACATTTTAGGTTATAATAGTTTTTTTTTTCGTTTTCTCGAAAACGGTGAATTGCCTCTTAACGCGAATGATATTGTTATAATTGGAGACGAAACCTCTACAAAATAAAACACCTAACTCCCCAAATTCCGGCTAACGATTCTAAATCCAACTTTATATTTACATATTTTTTTATAGAATAAGGGTGACAAACGAGCACACAGTCCACCTGATGGTAAGTGGTTGCTGTGGCCCATAGACATCTACATCTATCTTCCTTTACGAATTTAAATGCAGATGCGTTGTCAGCCGAGAGGACTAAGATAGAATGCCTTTTTTCCAGTAAAAAGGGTCTCCGATTCTCTACACTCACCATACGAAACACAGCAGCATTAAGCTGCTAATTTACGCTGATTTCTGTGAGAGCGTGGTCCTTCCCCGGTCGAGCCGACCCATTCTTTCTGCAACTATACTATTAATATAGCTGGAGCATGGCTCTACCACGTATAAACAGAGCGAATTCATGCGAGTGAAAATCATCGCGCTACCGTAAGGGCAGAAAAACGTTTGCAGGATTAGCTAGTATTTTCTTTATAATAATGTTCGTATGTCGGTCATTTTATTTAAAAAAAAAAACAATCGGGACGTAGCAAGAGTACTAATAAAGCACTATCCCTTAGAATTTTGCCGCAGTCCCTTGTGTTACCCTTATAATTCTTATGCTAAAAGACCGTTAACTAAAAAAGAAACATTAAAAAAACTGTTATTGACTACTACAATATAGCAAAATAAAAATGAGGTGTTCGCGTCAAAAAACATAAAACCTTAGCTTTTACCGCTATATAGCAAAACATAGTTAGTATTATTTCTGAACGGATTGGATCTCGATCTTATTTGTTTTCCGCCACTACGGATAAAAGCAGAGAGGTCTAAAAACGTGAGAAATATTAGATATTGTTAAATATTGCAAACCCAGATGAGATAGCTACTATTTTTAATAATTATTTTATTGATTATTCAAATTACTCTACATAAAATTCAACGTTTCTGAAACTAATGACAGACGAAGAAGTGAAAAAAGTAATGATGACCATGAACAATACAAATTGTCTTCTTAGGCAAGACCGTTTTCGATATTTGTAATAATTATATTTATGTATAAAATAATACAAAGGGTATTATTATCTCAAGGTTGTTTATTATTTTCAAAGTAGATGTCGAAAAACAATTAAATGTAACAGCAGAGATTATGTAATTCACTTAGCCACAATTATTGGTGCCCTAATGCCCTTTTATCCGGCATGTTTTTAGATGTTCTCCCAACCTCAGCCTGATACATCAGAAATAAAGGTTCTTTTTGAATCAGCTAGTCCATGATAATTTTTTATCTATAAGTAAGTGTTGTTGTCTGGCATCCTGATGTAGGTAGTAATTACATTTTAATTATTTGTAAAACAAATAATTACAAATTTTGTATGTATAGTCACTAAGGAAATATGTAATGCATATTTACTGCTTTAATTTATAACCATATTTTAAAACGCATAAAACATATGCTTTAAAATTGCTGTTTGAAATTGCTAAGTGTACTGTACAAGTTTTTGTTGTAACATTTTATATTCTAAAAAAAGTTATGTACTTTATGGCGGTTGAAGTTTACAATCGCCGTCTTTAGCTTGCGTGACGCTTAGTATAAAATTGCTATGATTAATAGCCAAGGAATAATAAAGTATTTTAAGAAGCAATACCTAATTATAATAATGTTAAAACCGATTTAAAATTTCGCCTCAAAATTGGACGGAAATACATGTGTAAGTACAAGTTTCTGTAGTAGTTTAGTTTATTGACTGAGTGATTAGTTTTACTTTATAATTATACATTAAGAGGACGGATAGATAAATATAAATTTGAAACAAAAATATTCCTTATAAATTTCTTCTAAATGCTACAATATAAGTCAAAAAGAAAATTACACGAATTTAAGTACCCTTTAACAAAGTTTACTGATTTGGGCAAACTTTGGCAGTATCTTTAGGGTAAAGTTACAAGTACAGATCTGTTTTCGCCGATAAACTACCTGTTGCATAAAAATGTTTGAGTTCGATAGATGTTTGCAACTCTGCCTTAATTATTATAACTTTAATCAACTTACATTATACGTGAAAGGTTAAGGACAGTTATGATAAAATAACATGTACTTGTGTTTTTTTGTGAAATGAGGAAGAATGCTTTGGAAACCAAACTTTGGAAAACACCTCCTTTTACGGTTGCTTATTATATTAACACACGTACCGCACTTTTGATGCTGCTCTGTGTCCCGTCTGTCTATCAGCGGGCTGTATCTCATGATCCGTAATAGGTATACAATTGAAATTTTCACAGAATGTGTATTTCTGTTGCCGCTATACAATACAATACAATAAAAATTCAATAACTTTATTTCAGACATCAAGGACTTAAAAATTAAGAACATTGGCCCATAGCAATATATACTTTAACCTAAAAATATATATAAAATATAGACATAACTTAACACTATTTAGGGAACTTTCTTCTTTGGCGCGTCCCTGTATCGGCAAAACACTACCACAGAGGGCCAGAAATCGGGAGGATTGTCTCTTTGTGTTTTGCAGGAACCTGGAGTACGTAGGATATGAAGTTTGTTGACCTATTAGACTCCAGACGCTGCAAATGTAAATAGATCGGATCCTCAATGCGGCATCGGCTTCGTTCTTCCACAAAACGCAGGACGTCTTCTCCCGACGTACTTTTGTCCAAACGGGAGATGTAGAGCGGTATGGTTGGCTCCACAACACGCAGAGTTGTACTCGCGTTTATTTTGGCGGTCCCACGCTGGTTACAGACGGGTCTCGACTGACGTCTCTTCTCAACAAGAGTAAACCCGTCCTTATCAATCTTGTTTCGGGTCACCACTGAAACTGATTTTATTACCACATTCTTTCGCTTTCGACCACAAGAGGGTGACGGTTGTGAAGATTTTCGGGCAACATCGTCTTCCCTTGTTGTGAGGTTGCCTTTGGCGGAGGAGTACTCTTGGGTTCAGTCAAGGGCTGAGATTGTGATGCAATGACGACCGAGGTCGCCCTAGTTTCACGGTCATCAACCCGCTGACAGACGGTATCGCGTGACGGAGTCACAATCATCTGTGAAATATGACTACTATTACGGTTACCGCGTGTCGTATTTACATTCTGCGATGGCGGTGAATTCGCAGATGTTGCAATTATGCTGCGCAACGTATTGACTTCGTTCCTCAGCTCTGTTGCGGCTATAACAAGAAATAAAAATAAATTAAAAATTAAAGGAGGCTCCCCTACTAGAAACGTGTTTTACGATGATACGGAACCCTTCACGCACGAGTCCGACTCGCATTTGGCCGGATTTTTTATTTGTTTAATAACTAGCAATTTAAAAATATAGTCTCAGTCACTATGGTGTGAATTACAAGTAAAAATTTTTACCATTTTTTTTAGGTTCTCTTCACAACTCTTTGCTGCCTTAGTCGCCAACAAATCAAAGAATCACTTGTGGGATACCGAGCTAATGAAATAAAATAGTGATACATATCACTGATACGTAAAGGTAATATTTATATTATAATATTTATTTATTTATTCATTTATTTATTTCCCACTATACAATTATCTTTACAGGTTTATCACCTAATGCGATAATGTAGACAACTATTACAAATATATGTAACTTCTAATATTAGTGTTAATAATAAGCTTTAGATTAGGCTAAATTTTAGTTTTGAGCGTAGGATAATGTAATTTTTGTCGATTGCCAGCAAGTTAAGGTGTGGCTAGAGTGGCTTTAGGGCGATCGCAAAGCCGAAAACATTTATACTAACTTTACACATTTTATACATTTATTAGGCTTAAGATAAAAAAGTGGTTAATTGACGATTACAGAGTTATAATCTAATATAAAGACAAGTTTAACCATTATATTAATATTAGATTTTAAAAAAATCTCCGAATTAGAGACAAAGAGCAGCATCAAAAGTGCGGTACGCGTGTTAATAATATAATAAGCTATCGCAAAAGGATGTGTTTCCGACAAATTATCCCTACTAGGGGAGAGGATCACTGTCCAAAGCATTATTCCTCATTTCACAAGAAAAAACAAGTACATGTTATTTTATCATAACTGTCCTTAACCTTTAACGTATAATGTAAGTTGATTGAAGTTATAATAATTAAGACAGAGTTACAAACATCTATCTAACTCAAACATTTTAATGCAACATGTAGTTTATCGGCGAAAACAGATCTGTACTTGTAACTTTACCCTAAAGATACTGCTAAAGTTTGCCCAAATCAGTAAACTTTGTTAAAGGGAACTTAAATTCGTATAATCTTCTTTGTGACTTATATTGTAGCTGTTAGAAGAAATTTATATGCAATATTTTTGTTTCAAATTTATATTTATCTATCCGTCCTTTTAATGTACGATTATAAAGTAAAAGTAAGCTCTCAGTCAATAAACTAAATTACTACAAAAACTTGTACTTACACATTTATTTCCGTCCAATTTTGAAGCTAAATTCTAAAATCGGTTTTAACATTATTATAATTAGGTATTGCTCCTTAAAATACTTTATTATTCCTTGGCTATTAATCATAGCAATTTTATACTAAGCGTCACGCAAGCTAAAGACGGCGATTGTAAACTTCAACCGCCATAAAGTACACAACTTTTTTAAGAATATAAAATGTTACAACAAAAACTTGTACACTTATCAATTTAAAGCAGCATTTTTAAAGCATATGTTTTATGCGTTTTAAAATACGGTTAAAAATTAAATCAGTAAATATACATTACATATTTCCTTAGTAACTAACTATACTTACAAAATTTGTAATTATTTGTTTTACAAATAATTAAAATGTAATTACTACCTACATCAGGATGCCAGAAAACAACACTTACTTATAGATAAAGAATAATCATGGACTAGGTGATTCAAAAAGAAACTTTATTTCTGATGCATCAGGCTGAGGTTGGGAGAACATCTAAAAACATGGCGGAAGAAAGGGAACTAGGGCACCAATAATTGTGGCTACGATGAATTACATAATCTCTGCTGTTACATTTAATTGCTTTGCGACATCTACTTTGAAAATAATAAACAACCTTGGATAATAATACACTTTGTATTATTTTTTACATAAATAGAATTATTACAGATATCGAAAACGGTCTTGCCTAAGAAGACAGTTGGTATTGTTCATGGTCATCATTACTTTTTTCACTTCTTCGTCCGTCATTAGTTTCAGAAACGTTGAATTTTATGTAGAGTTATTTATATAATCAATAAAATAATTGTTAAAAGTAGTAGCTATCTCATCTGGGTTTGCAATATTTAACAATATCTAATATTTCTCACGTTTCTAGACCTCTCTGCTTTTGTCTGTAGTGGCTAGTATGATCTGATCGTAAAAAGGTTTCGGAAAACAAATAAGATCGGGATCCGATCCGTTCAGAAATAATACTAACTATGTTTTGCTATATAGCGGTAAAAGCTAAGGTTTTGTGTTTTTTTGACGCGAAAACCTCATTTTTATTTTGCTATTAGGTATTAGTCAAAAACAGTTTTTTTAATGTTTCTTTTTTAGTTAGCGGTCTTTAGCATAAGAGTTATAAGGGTAACACAAGGGACTGCGGCAAAATTCTAAGGGATAGTGCCTTTATTAGTGCTCTTGCTACGTCCCGATGGATTTTTTTAAATAAAGTGACCGACATACGAACATTATTATAAAGAAAATACTAGCTGATCCGGCAAACGTTTTTCTGCCCTTACGGTAGCGCGATGATTTTCACTCCGAATTCGCTCTGTTTCGACTTTTTACAATGTAAAGATAAATATAAAGTTTGGGTTGGATTTAGAATCGTTTGCCAGAAATTTGGGGGATTAAGGTGTTTTATTTGGTAGAAGTTTCGTCCCCAATTATAACAATATCACTCGCATTAAAAGGCAATGCACCGATTTCGAGAAAATGAAAAAAACTATTATAACCTAAAATGTGTGAAACATGGAAAAGCGTATGCAATATTACTGTGAAAACTGGATAGCATACAGAATTTTGTGTAAGTGCGACAAAGACGTAAGACCGTGTCAAAGACTAGTGTCACATCGTTATACTTTTATGGTATTTTTATTCTTCTGTAGTCTATACTCTCTGTCAAGTGTCAAATCGCATGACGTACTAAGTTTTATGCATTCCACCGTTGGTTGCTCTTCTTGCGTGAATGTGTACTCTCCTGAGTATTATTGTAGCTTTTATCCTGCAAAGAAATACTTGAGCACCCAGAAATACTTGAGCACCCGGAAATACTTGAGCACCCAGAAATACTTGAGCACCCAGAGAAATACTTTCAGTTGTAATAGGAGAAAACCCCTTTCCCCCTTCCTCTCCCCCCTGCCAGAGACGATAAATGTTATCATTTTGAGGTTAGGTCTATGGTATATTCTTTTTGATTTTTCTCAAGAACGGTGGATTACCTTTTGATGAGAGTGGTGTCGGAGGTTAAGGGACACTCTCCTCCTCCCCTACCCCTGCCTCCTGCCAAACGATTCTAAAATTTGAAAAGGTTAAATAGTTTATTTTTTCTCAAAAACGGTGCAATACCTTTTACCCACAAATAAGTAATAAAAATTGTTTACACCTGGTGCATCAAAATATACAAGGCATGATGGGCAAAAAATTGGAAGTTGAATTGTTTTTAAACAGTAACAATATACATATCCTTTGTATTACTGAACATTGGCTAAAAGATTATAATTTCATGTTTAATTTCAGAAATCACCAGGTGGTCAGTTCCTTCAATAGAGAAAAAAGTTTACGTGGTGGCTCCTTAATATTAGCAGATAACTCATTATTATATAAAGAACGTAAGGATATTGTGAGCCTCTCTGTTGAGCGAACTGTAGAAATGGCTTGTGTCGAGCTCGAGCACCTCATTGTTGTAAGTGTTTACAGACCCCATGTGCTACTTATGACTATTTTGAAAGAATTGTGGAAGAAGTTTTGCTCAAACTTAGTAAACAGAACAAGTCTGTTGTAATATGTGAGACTTTAACATCAATCTCCTTGAAACTTCTTCCATTAGTATTAAGTTTAGCTCATTGTTTAAATCGTATAATCTTGTTAATTTATTCTTAGAACCAACACGTATTGCTGGGCCTAGTGCAACCTGTATAGATAATATTTTTACAGATATTAAGCCCTTGCATAAATCAATTATTCAAAATTTAAGTTCAGATCACTGTGGACAGTTGGTATCATTGCCTTACATACACAAAACAGAAAAATAAGAAAGTTGTGTTTGTTCAATAAATGACCATCGCTTGGAGAGGTTTAGAAGTAATATAATAAAAGACTTCCATCACTTTCATTTAAAATAGTGCTAATTATTTGTATGGTAGGTTATTTAAAATTATAACTTGAATTTAGTACAATATTTACTTCAAAACTTTCTCTCTTAACAGTCACAAATCATTTAATGAATGGGCGACAGTAGAATTATAAAAGTAGGCGAAAGTTATATGAGCTTTATAATGAAAGATCATATAATACTAGTGCTATATTTAGAGATTATGTAAAACATATTCTAAAATATTTAAAAGTGTGCTACACAGCTAAGGCTTTACATTTAAGTAACAAAATTAAAACTGCATCCAACAAAATTAAAATGACCTGGAGAATAATAAATAGTGAAACAGGCAAGGTCAAACCGCACAACTCGGATTTTCAATTGAATATTAACAACAGTTTAACTCGATCTGATCAAAGTTGCTATGGCTTTTGAGAAACATTTTACTGATGTTCCTTTTGACAACAAAATCATTAAGTTCTTCTCTACTGTCGCCGAATCATTGCTTAAACAAAATGTAAAGGCTTGTTCAAATACTTTTAAATTCCATAGAGTATTGCCAAAAGATATCGTTAAATATTTTAAAACTTTGGGGGATTTCCGTTAAAGTTATTTTATCTATAATAGATATAATAGCACCTTATCTAGCCACTATATTTAATACAAGCGTCGAATCTGGTGTGTTTCCTGATTTAATGAAACATAGTAAAGTCATACCTTTATTTAAATCTGGTAGTACATTAGACCCCGCCAATTTTAGACCGATTTCTGTACTACCAACATTTAGTAATTTTTTTAAAAAAATAATTTTAGATCAGATCTTAAGTTTCTTTAATATTAATAAATTGCTACATAAAATCAATTCAGTTTTACAAGGGTCGCTCGACAACTGACGCTGGAGTTGAGCTTATTAAACATATTTTTGTGCATGGGAGAATACGGAGGATGCTTTGGGTATATTTGTGACCTTTCCAGGCCTTCGACTGTGTTCACCATGAGACATTAATCAGGAAGCTACAGTACTATGGTGTCGAGAATACAGCGCTTAAACTTATTATTTCATATTTAAGTAATAGAATGCAGAAAGTTATTATCAATGGTAAAAGTTCTTCCGGGTCACCTGTACTAATGGTGTCCCTCAGGGCTCGATTCTCGGCCCATTTCTATTTCTGGTATATATTAATGACTTACCTTCCCTTGTGGGGATAATCATGATGTAGTATTATTTGCTGATGATACTTCCTGATTTTTAAACAAACGTCAATCATTTAAATGTGACGAAGTGAATAATGCTATATCAAAATTAGTGCACTGGTTTAACGTTAATAATCTACATTTAAACGGAAATAAAACTAAATGTATTAAATTTACAACAACGAATGTTAAAATCTGGGTACCAATGTGTTTTAAATGGGAAGAACTGAGGCCCTGTTGAATCCACTGTTTTCTTGGCATCACTCTCGACGCAAAGCTTCAGTGGGGCCCCATATATCAAACTAGCAAGCAGACTAAGTTCTGCAGCCTATGCTGTAAAGAAGATTAGAGGTCTCACTAGTGTCGAGACAGCTAGACTAGTTTATTTCAATTATTTCCATAGCATAATGTCTTATGGGATTTTGCTATGGGAAATGCAACTGATTCAGAAACTATTTTTGTTTTACAGAAGAGGCCATTAGAGCTATTTACAACCTAAAACCGAGAGAGTCTCTTAGAGATAAATTTAAAGAAATAAATATATTAACTTTGGCCTCTCAGTATATTTACGAAAATTTAATGTATGTTCACAAAACAAAGGTAGTTTTAGTAAAAAGTGATATACATTCTGTAAACACTAGGAACAAGCACAAGCTAGTGATACCAGTTTCTCGACTCCACAGAGTCAGTAATTCATTCTTGGGGCAATGTATACGCTATTACAACAAGGTCCCGGAAAGTGTACAGGCTCTCTCTATTACCAAGTTTAAATGTTTTGTTAGCTGAAATTGTATAAAAGGGTTATTATAGTATAAATGAATATATAATTGATAATAACCCTAGGAATGAGGTGGTCGCTACCAAGCAGTTTCTAAAATAAATTTTGTACTTAAATAGTTTGTACAACCATTAATGTAAAATTTACTTTTAAAAAAAAGTCCCGCTGGGTTTCTTGCTGGTTCTTCCCAGGACAGAGATTTTTTCGAACCAGTGGTAAAGTAAAAAATGACTTTCAATAAGAATTACACATGTAATCTATATTGAATAAAAAAATATTCTATTCTATTCTATTCGATGCGAGTGGTATTGTTATAATCGGAGACCAAACCTCTACCAAATAAAACACCTTACTCCCCCTAGTTCCTGCCAAACTATTCTAAATTTTAACCGGTTTTTTTTTAATTTATGATTATTTAATTTATATATTATCATCGATATTATTAGAATAAACACAAGACATAGATAAACATTAGAACTATCTCAAAAAAAAGTAACAAAGATAGATCTATAGATATATTTAGAAATGAAACATACCATACATCTTTGGTGGTGCTCGCTCGTAATTTTATAAATGGATGAAAAATGCTAATGAAGACTTGTACAGCTCTCATCAATTAAATATTTCTGATCCATTAGCGCAGGTGGCGAGCAACGTAATGGAAGCCATTAGAGCTGCCGGTCAGCAGCTCAAATCATACCCGCGATAAATCGTTATTTGGTCGCACTTATACTTCCACGAATGGGTCGTAAATGAAACGAGTTCTAAAATATTTAATGTGAAAATATTAAACATACAATAGATTTAATTTTTTTTAAATAATATAATATTTAAATACAACATAATTTTATTTTATAACGCGCTTCTTAGCTATTTAATTTTTAACATCTTTATTATAATGCATTTTCGCAAAGTAACGCCCGATTCCATTAAATATGAAATCACTTTGATTATTACGTTGCCAGTACTTACAAATGGCTGGCCGTAATCAATCAAAAATGACATCACTCTTTTTATCTGCGACTATTCTGTTTCTAATCATAACTGGCATTTTATGCTCACAGGTGACTTCAAAAATATTACTTAAAAATCGAATGGCTCAGAAAACCATGAATCAGCGGAGTATCGATTGATAGCAAAAAAAACAAATTGCGTTTTGAGCTAAGTGTTTTGTAATTTTGCACTTTATATTTTCAGATCCCATGACCCAATACATTTAGAGGATACATTTTATCTTGCTTTGGTCATTAACGTAAGAAATAAAGTTGTCACTCCTCTGAATATCGCCCTTAATTTAACTAATAAAATATGGTAAGCAAATAAAACTCTATAATAATTAAAAATATGCAGCATAAGCTTTCCTTGGGCTCGATAGAGGACGCTATCGATTGAATACTATATATAGTCCGACGTCTGGACAGGTTACCCTAGTTTAGGAGTCAGGACTAATTGATTTATTGTAAAGTAGAAACGTCAAACAAATATATTATTATTACTATTTAAAAGTAGTGTTCGGTGGTTGTATTTCATTTTATGGTTAATAAAATAAAAAAGAGATTTATAATATATTATTACATCATTATACATTCACCGTGACTCAAACCTAACTTCATCTGTAATAAGCAGCTTTAAGATTGACTTGTATTTTGAAATAATATTCTTGAAGTAAATTCACCAATTGAATGAAACTACTTTTGCGGATTTTATCGCAATTAATTGTTCTCATTTTTAATTCCTGACGTTTCGGATGCTTTCCAGCATCCATGGTCACGGGAGACTGAAGTGATTGACGTTCCAATGTCAGAGTTAATCCGTCCTTCAGCTTTTTAATTGTTAGTTTTGGTCCGATCTACGTAGAATGAACTTACTGTGTCTTGAAGTCTTGCAGTGGTATGCTTGGGTTTAGTTTTAATTTTATTAATTACAGTATCCCAATCAGGTGGTAGTATCCAGACACCCTCTCTATTGAAATTAGGCTGTTTTTCATTTCAATATCCTCACGTATCATCCTTGGCAGGAATCGATGTTCTTTCGCGAGAATTTGTGGTATATCAAATTTAATGTAATGGCGGGGACTTGCGCGAGAATTTGGTAATAATTGACTAATATTGTTCGGTGGCTTGAAGAATGTTCTAATAGAAGCTCGCTTCAAATTATAGGCAATCTTGTCTGTGACACTTCTGACATATGATAGTACAGCAGGCACACGCTCGACTGTGGCCGGCTTCACTCGGTCACTGTGACGTAAGCGCGGGACCCGAAGCTTGTTGTCGTGCAGAACCTGCTTGACGTACTGAAGCTCGGCGGCCAGGTGTTTGCTATCACAAATCCCTCGAGCTCTCTGTAACAAAGATTTGCCCACGGTAGATAACTGTGAAGGATAATGGTGACATTCACCGTTTAAATATCGGTTCGTATGGGTCTTTTTTCTATACACAGTGTGACATATAGTGTTGTTAGGATTTCAGATGACTAACACATCTAGGAAAGCTAAAGAATTAATTGCCTCTCACTACATAGTAAATTGAATTTTAGAGTATATGGAATTAAGGTGTTCTAAAAATGCAGTTACTTTGTCTGATGGTAAAATTGTGAAAATATCGTCTACGTACCGCTTGTAGAACCTTGGAGCTACAGGTACAGTAAGGAGGGCTTTCTCCTCAAAGTCCTCAATGAATATATCGGCGACAATGGGAAATACCGGTGAGCTCATCGCAACACCATCTACTTGCTTGTGAAACTTTTCCTTCCACAATAGATAGCCGGCATGTTGTTTTTCTCTAGTTTCCTAGTTACTATTGAGATGCAGTCTTCAACAGGTAGGCATGTTAATAGAGACTGAATATCAAAACTGACTGACATCAATTCTTATAGCCGAAAAGGATGGTGGGGAAAAAATAACAGTGAAAACAACTTAATGTTTGTCACTTTTCATGTCACAACTTATTTTGTATTATAGCAATAGCTAAATTATAGCAAGTTTATACGAAAGTATGTAATGATTTATTTTTATAAAACTGAAATTACAAACGGATTTCCATTCCAACTGATAGCAGTTGCCACTGGAGCCCATGGACACCTACAACCAAGTTCAAACAAAGAATATTACAGATAAGTTGTCACATCTGTACTAAGATGAAATGAATCATAGTCTGTAATTATAGACCGAAAAACAGTGTAGGTGGTACTGCTACTTTGAGGTAGAGGTAAGGTAAGAGGATCTACCCAAACAGATTCTCAGCAAGAAAAAGAGTCCCAGCAACTACACAAGTACTAAATAAGTAGTCAAGGACTGGCTTATAAAAGTAATAATCTAGACGATTAATAAAATGAATTATGTAATATTATGTATTTCTAATGTAATAACCTATATCTAAATAAAGAAAATCTTTTTACGTACTATGCTAAACCATACTTAATAGATTTTATTTCCTAAATTTATCCTTATATGAAATTTTTCTACCATTCTTCATCTTTTTATGATTTCATAAAAGTCCACTGCTGGACATGGACGTCTTTTGTTGTTTATAGAATTTAACATAATCACTTTTTTTAAGGTTCAAAATCGCTGCCCACCGGCACCACTCACGGGTCTGGGTATTTAAGTATATCAGTTTAATGTGAGTGAGAGAACCGGTAATCCTTCTTACTGGAGTGTGTGCTCGTTAAACCCTTATTCAATAAAAGAAAAGGTTTTTCTTGGAATATCTCACAGTTGTCTATTACAACACCCACGGAGCGAAATGGGGTACTGGTACTGGGTAGGGTGATACTCTTACGCTTGCACCGCGCACGTATGTTCGTCAGTGCGACGCTGCGATCCTTTTCGTGTCGCTGTATTTTTTTCCATTGCAACATACGACGAGAAAGTTCAATCTGTGGAGACAGAATGAAATAACTAAAAACCCGTAAATTTCCGTACCATCGTAAAACACGTCTCTATTAGGGGAGCGCCCTTTAATTTTTAATTTAATTTTTATTTTTATCATTTGTTTTTATAACAGCAACAGAAATACACATTCTGTGAAAATTTCAACTGTCTACCTATTACGAATCATGAGATACAGCCCGCTGACAGACAGACGGACGGACGGACACACAAACGGACGGACGGACAGCGGAGGCTTAGTAATAGGGTCCCGTTACCCTTCAGGTACGGAACCCCAAAAATTGTGTACCGAGAAGGTGTCATGTGTATGTATTATTTAAATTTATTTACAGTTTTAAAACAGAGACAGAATTTTTTTTGTTCTTATTGTAAAAGTTTCTTTATTAAAAATATTAAACATTCATTAAATATTTATCTTCCCTTTGAGAACAGAATAGTTGAATATTTAAGTAAAACCGACTAATAAATTACAAAATGTGTTTACTTGATAAAAGTAACTCATTTATCATAGCTCAAAGTTCGTCATATCATGTGAGTACAGGTGGAACATGAAAGTAATAAATTACCCACTTGCAATGGCGTACATAGATCACCCTTATTTAAAAAGTTGCCTTTTATTAAATTCATGCTAAATAATAATTGTTTGTCCATGTTTGATACAGAAAGTGCATGATATACAAAAAGAATTTATTAGGTCTTAGCTTTGTGATGATTTTTGTACGATATGTGAGCATATCATACGAGTATTAGACAAAACGAAAAAATATTTTGCAATACTTGCCGCTAATATATAATTAGATGTGATGACATCTAATTATATATTTATAATAATATTATGTTGTAATTATATATGCATACATTTATATTTATATATATATATATATATATATATATATATATATATATATATATATATATATATATATATATATATATATATATATATATATAAATGTATGCATCATATACATACGTAAATATACATTTTACAAATATGTTTAATAAAACATTTCTTTATTTACAATAGGATTGTACCGAATATAGAAATGCTTTCTTATTATTATGAAGTGCTTGTGTCAGACTGCAGACTTCCCGGAGCGTCGATTGTCTGTGAACATGTACAGGATCGCCCCCGTCACTATATTAGATTTGATAGACCACAAATCCTCGCTAAAGAACACCGATTCCTTCCAAGGATGATTCGCGAGGCTATTGAAATCAAAAAGCATCCTAATTTCAATAGAGAAGATGGCTAGGCGCTACCATCTGCTTGGGATCCTATAATTAATACAATTGAATCCCAACTCAAGCATACCACTGCAAGACTTCAAGATACTGTAAGTTCATACTGCGTAGATCGGAACAAAAATTAATAATTTTTAATCTAGAGGTAACCGTGGTTAACTATGACATTGGGACGTCAAATACCTCAGTCCCCCCCGTAACCATGGGTGCTGTAAAGTACTCGAAACGTCGGGAATATAAAATAAGTTAATATACGCGATAAAATCCGTAAAATATTTTCATTTAAATTATATGTTGGTTTTACTTAAATATTCAACTATTGTATTTTCAAAGAGAAGATAAATATTTAATGAATGTTTAATATTTTTAATAAAGAAACTTTTACAATAAGGGCAAAAATATTTTTGAAAATAGAATGTTGGCATAATTTAAAGTTTCCGTCTCTGTTATAAAACTGCAAATGAATTTAAATAATACCCACACATGACACCTTCTCGGTACACAATTTTTAATTGTTTCATTCTTTCTCCGCAGATTGAATTTTCTCGTAATATGTTGAAATGAAAAAAATACAGCGACACGAAAAGGATCGCAGCATCACACTGACGAACATGCGTGCGTGGTACAAGCGTAAGAGTATCACCCTATCCAGTAATCACCCCATTTCGCACCGTGGGTGTTGTAATAGACAACTGTGAGATATTACAAGAAAAACCTTTTCTTTTATTGAATAAGGGTTTAACGAGCACACACTCCAGTAAGAAGGATTACCGGTTCTCTCACTCACATTAAACTGGTATTCTTAAATACCCAGACACGTGAGTGGTGACGGTGGGCAGCGATTTTGGACCTGAAAAAAAGTGATTATTTTACTTTTTTTCCTATAGACGAAGACGAGGTACGCAAATCACTTTCTTCTATTAAATCGAAAGCCATAGGTTGGGATAATGTGAGTAGGGTAATGGTTTTGCACGTGTTGGATACTGTTTTATCCGTGATAACTCATATCATTAGCTTTTCGCTGACGAATGGTGCTTTTCCAACTCTCTGGCGTAAAGTTTTTATTTTATTATTCCCATTCCTAAGTCCACCGATTGCAGCGCTTTCAGACCAATTTGTATCGTGCCTTTTCTCTCTAAGGTTCTGGAAGCTGTTGCTCATAAACAGATCTCTTCTTTTGTTTTCTCAAAATATATTCTTTCCCCTTATCAGTCGGGTTTCCGCCCTGGTCATTCTACAACTATTGCTCTTCTCAAGGTAACGGAAGATATCCGAGAGGGGATGGAAAAATCAAAACTGACCGTTCTCATCTTAATTAATTTTTCAAACGCATTTAATTCTGTTGATCATGATATCTTGTTAGCTCTTCTTTCTCATTTGAATATCTCGTATTCAGCTCAGGAATGGTTCTCATCATATCTTCGAGGCCACCAACTGGCCGTGCGTACTGGACATATACTATCTGACTAGTGTGATGTGTCTACTGGCGTCCCTCAAGGTGATATAATATCTCCTCTTGTGTTTTCCATTTTATCAATCTCATCACGTTAAATGTCAAGTTCTCTAATTATCTGTATGCCGATGATCTGCAGTTATATTGCAAGTGGAACCCTCAAATATCTTTAATGCTATCTCATTATTAAATGATGATTTGAAATACATCTCCGAATGGTCCACTGTGTATGGCATAAACGTGAACCCGTCTAAATGCCAAACGATAATTTTAGGTAGCCCAAGATTATTACCTAAACTAGATATTCCCACCCTACCATCAATTATGTTTAAAAATAATGTCATACCATTCTCTCCCCATGTAAAGAACCTTGGTCTGTATTTTGATGGTTGCCTAACGTGGAACAAACATGTACAAGAGGTGAGTCGTCTCTATATCGTTTAAAAAACTTTCTTCCTACCAATACTAAGATTTTACTTGTCCAGTCGCTTGTTCTACCGATTATTGATTAAGTCGATGTGTGTAGCACAGACCTGTCTCAACATCATCTTAATATATTGGATCGTCTACTTAACAACTGCATCAGATACATTTATGGTCTTCGTAAATACGACCATGTATCTTCTTTTCGTGCTCAGCTAAATTGGCTGCCTATCCGTCAGCGCAGATATGTTAGAATACTTTGCACCCTTTTCAAAATTATGAACAATCCATGTGCTCCCGAGTATCTGAAATCCAAGTTTCAATACTTGGGGGATTCTAATAATTGTTCACTCCGTTCTTCGTCTCATCTTATGTTGCTCACTCCTTTACACCGCACTGGTTACTTATCTCACTCTTTCGCCCTTTCGGCCATCAGTCTCTGAAACGACATCCTTATTGACATTAAAAAAGCTCCCTACAAGTTTGTTTTAAAAATTAAGTCCGTAAGCATGTGAAAAAATCGTTTCAAGTTTGAACTAACATAGCTCCTATTTTCATATACATATATTTTATATTTGTTCTGACATATAATATAATATAATATTTTCATGTATATATATATATATTTATCCCTTTCTATTTTCATTATACTGCTGCACCGCATCTTGTATGTCTATCTCTGTTTAGCCTAATGGTTGACTGGGAAAGAATGCCCTATGGCATTAAGTCCGCCATATATACAACTTTGTGATTGAAAGCTTAAATAAATAAATAAAATTTTGTTAAATTCTGTAAACAACAAAAGACGCCCATGTCCAGCAGTGAACTTTTATGGAATCATAAAAAGATGAAGAATGGTGGAAAACATTTCATATAAGGATTAGTTTAGGAAATAACATCTATAAAATATGGTTTGGCATAGTAAAAAGATATTCTTTATTTAGATATAGGTTATTACATTAGAAATACATAAAATTACATAATTCATTTCATCAATCGTCTAGATTATTACTTTTATAAGCCTTACTTGTTTAGTAATTGTGTAGTGGCTGGGACTCTTTTTCTTGCTTTTTGTTTTGCGGTCTGAAGGCTAAAGTGAGCCAGTATAATTACAGGTTATGATTAATTTCATCTTAGTACCGATGGATGGATGGAATTATAGGATTATCCGAGGTCCGAAGAGAGAGGGAGGACACGGTAATCCTTGAATCCGGCAACTTGTTCAATCACCGGGAAGGCGACCATCTGTCCCAAGGAGGTGTCGAATTTATCGTCCACAAGTCTCTCGTTAACAACGTTGTAAAGATTGGGAGTGTGTCGACGAGGTATGCGTAACTTATACTCAGAATCACCAAAGGTATCGCTGAAGGTAATACAGGTTTACGCACTAACCTCAGCACATCCCGATAAGGAGGTGGAGGTAATGTATGAGGATATATCTAGAGCCATGCATTCCTCTAAAACCCACTATACGGTGTTAATGGGAGACTTCAACGCAAAACTAGGCTCAAGCGAGAACGGTGAGCTGAAGGTATGGAAATTTGGAATAGGGCAACGGAACCCAAGAGGCCAGCAGCCGGCAACTACATGGAGAAAGAGGGACTCTTTATGATGAACTCTTTCATCCAGAAGCGGCCCCATAGGAAGTGGACATGGTCGAGCCCCGACGGTTCGACCAAAAATGAGATTGACTTCATTATGACGACTAGACGACAACTGTTCAGTGATATCTCAGTGATCGCAAGGGTGAAAATTGGAAGCAATCACCGAATGGTTAGAGGCACACTGAATCTAAACATTAAGTTGGAAAGGTCTCGTCTAATGAAGTCAACGCTCCGTTCCCCTCGTGCTCTAGTCCAAAGTCCCGAAACCTTTCAGCTCGAGTTACAAAACCGTTTTCAGTGCCTAGAAGACTGCAATGCAGTGGACGATATGAATGGCAAGCTCGTGGAAACTGTCCATGCGGTCGGAGCTAAGTTTTGCAAGACCCGCCGCAGAAAAACACAGTAACTCTCCGATCACACTCTTAATCTCATGACTGTTAGACGGGGAATGAAGCTGCAGTCTTCAGCAGATTCGACAGCATAAAGGTCAACTCAACAGACATATCTCCAAATGCATGCATCGAGACTTACGCAACTTTAATACTGCTCATATTGAAGAAGCGATCGAGCGAAACCAGGGCTCCAAAGTCTTTGCCAGAGATCTGTCTGCCAGAAATAGCCAACTGCCGAAGCTGAAGAGCCGAGTATGGAGTTCATCATAGGTGTGAAATGGACGTTATACATGATTTTTCTTAAGACCTATCCGTTGAGAGACACTGTTGAGGTAATTGAGCATAGTGCTTAGGTCCTCCAGCAATTCTGCCATAAGGACTATATCATCGGCAAATCGAAGGTGAGTGATGTACTCGCCATTGATGTTGATACCGTATCGTTTCCAGTCCAGTAGCTTGAAAACGTCTTCCAATGCAGCGGTGAAGAGTTTCGGGGAAATAACGTCACCCCTTCTTACACCTCTCTTCAGTTGGATAGGTTTCGTACTCTTATTCTGTACTCGGACAGCCATCGTAGCCCGACTGTACAAACACTTCAGCACTTTGATATACCGACAAGGCTGCAGGGACTGCTGCACCGCCTAAATTTTTACGGAATCAAAGGCTTTCTCATAGTCCACATACGCAAGACATAGTGGCAAATTGTACTCCTTGATCTTCTGTACAATTTGCCGAAGGGTATGTATTTGGTCTATGGTGCTGTAGGGGATCTCATACATTTCACACAAACATACAATTATACAATCACACACACACGCATTTACACTATACCCTTCCTATCAGTTGGTCGACGTTTCGTAGATTCGATCCCGCGCGGCAGCGTCAATACAACACTATATATGGTAATATCGTAAGGCAGCGGTTGCGGGCCGGCGGTGTGAGAGCACCACCCCCTTTCCAGTATCGCGCTCGCTATAACAAAAAATGGCTATGTACCGGGGGCCCCTGACGTAATCTCGGCACGCGGCACTTGATTCAACCTTTTTTTTTGTTACGTTTGTTTGTTCATGTTTAAGAACTTTGAGTTACAGTTCTTGAAAGCCGATAAGATTGTAGATGAATAGAAACAATAACATTGAAATTTAGATGTTTATTTAGTTATGTGCAACTCTTTGTTTCTAAGGGATCTTGAAAAAGTGTATTTACTGCCAATAAATTTGATTTTATGAATGAAAAAGCGTAAGTTTATATTTTACTTTTATGTCCTCATAATCTGTATAACATGCTCTTCCTAAAATGAACCGAAATTATGCATGTAATCATTACAATAATTCTACTTTTTCACTCGCAAACATTTGCTAAAAATTCGACCATAGACGGTTTGCGCGCGCTTTGTAACCTTATTTTCAAAACCTTTCTGTGAAAATATTATACCGTCCTCCTTACTTTTTCTTATACAATCATATAGATATAACATTCAAGAATAATATGTTTTATGAATATACATACATGCAATAAACTATATCTATAAAAAGGCTAAATATCTCAGAAGGTAGATCTTATTTGAAAAAGTGTATTCACTGCCAATAAATTTGGTTTTATGAATAAAAAAGCGTAAGTTTATATTTTATTTTTATGTCCTCATAATCTGTATAATATGTTCTTCCTAAAATGAACCGAAATTATGCATGTAATCATTATAATAATTCTACTTTTTCCCTCGCAAACATTTGCTAAAAATTCGACCATAGATAGTTTGCGCGCGCTTTGTTACCTCATTTTTAAAACCTTTTTGTGAAAATATTATGCCGTCTTCCTTACTTTTTCTTATACAATCATATAGATACAACATTTAGGAATAATATGTCTTTATGAATATACATACATGCAATAAACTATATCTATAAAAAGGCTAAATATCTCAGAAGGTAGATCTTATTTGAAATCTTGACCGTTATAAATTGTTCGCGTAGAGGTGTTTTGTTTTTCATTTTTTATCAATTGAAACACAAAAATTTACTGTTGTTGTAACTTAAATAATTCAAAAACATTATCTAGTAAAGATCATTAACATTTCCTATCAGTGTTTGAAAGAAAATCCAACAAAAATCACAATCACAAAAGAAAGCAATTACGCAACTAACAACACCAACTACCTGAAAGTGACTGTCTATTATTTTTTATTTTGTCTATGTAACCGAGTGAGTTTGATACTTGAGAATACTCTTTAGTTCATTCAGAATCGAATGAAATAGTTTCTAATTGAAAATATTCTGTCTTTCTATATTCATTAAGACGAAAATAGCAGCGCGATATAGCTGCTTGAATTCATGCCAGCGGTACTCAACGGTCACGTAATAGATGCATGAATTCATGTCCGCAGTACTGGAAGCAAAATTACTTAACAGATGTAAGCAACAATATCTTACGAAAGAAACTACGGAAAGCAAAACTTTTTTGCTATAGATTTCTATTTCCGGAATGAAATAACGTAATATTATTTATGTTTGGAGTTGGTGAATTTACTTCAAGAATATTATTTCAAAATACAAGCCAAAAAAGCACTAAGTCCTAAACGTCATTTGTTTTTTTATTCTATCTATCGACACTCCGCTGATCCATCCGATTTTCAAGTAATATTTTTGAAGTCACCTGTGAGCATAAAAAGCCCGTTATGATTCGAAACGGTTGTAGTAACCGCAGATAAAAAGACATTCTATTGATTACGGCCAGACAGTTGTAAGTACCGGAAACGTGTTAATCAAAGTAATTTCATATTTAATAGAATCAGACATTACCTACTTTGCGAACATGCATTATATTAAAGATTTTAAAAATTAATTAATTAAGATGCGCGTTATAAAATAAAATTATGTGTCTTACCTAGTTTGAAGAGCACCTCCTGCCCTTTCTTAATAGCGTGCACTATCCCCGTCACCACTAATCCCAGCACCACTACTCCCAAAACCACTAAACCAGGGCACATCACGGTCGATAATACGACACGTGTTTCGCCTCTAAATGAGGCATCCTAAAGTGAAGTAGACTCTGCGATAGCTGACCATTAAGACTGAGTCTAGTCTAGTTATTAGATTAAGTCATATTAATTTATTTTATAACGAGGATCTTAGCTACTCGTAATTAATTTTAAAATCTTTGATTCAAAGTGATTTCGTCAATGAGACGAAGCGTGAGAAGCAAGAGTGGTGCGGATCTTGTAACTTCATACAATTTTCTATCTTTTTTCTAATGAGTGTTCGTAGACAATAAACTGGTTCCTCTATGAAGTTATAGAGTTAATTAAATTAATTAATAAGGGTGTGACACATATTAACTTCAGTAACATGAGTATATATATAGCGCCGTGGTAGCTCAGATGGTTAGCGCTCGCTGTAAATTTCACAGTAGGTACGCGAGCAACCTGAATTCGATCCCCGCCGGAACCAATGAAATTCTTAGTTGCAATTTTAATTGCTGATTTACCACGTGCTCGGCGGTGAAGGAAAACATCGTGAGGAAACCTGCATTTCTGATAAATAAGAAAAACATATATTTCGAAGACATGTGAAGTTCGCCAACACGCATTGGGGCAGCGCGGCGGGCATTTACTTGCCCTAAAACCCCCTCAGAAATGAGAGGAGGCCTGTGCCCAGCAGTGGGACGTTATATATAGGCTGTAACTTTAACTTTAAAATGATCTATTCATGCTGTTGCCATAATACTCCGCAAAGGAAGTTCTATCACGTATTAAGCAACAATTTAACCTTTGCCTATAATGTATAATTTAAGTATTAAATTTTTAAGTTGTCTTTAAAGGCGTTAATTGTTATGCTTTCTTATTATATTTATGTTCTGTTTTATTAAATAAGAATCTAAAGTCATGTATTTTTGTATTAGGATTATATCTGTTTTAATTAAAGTGGAATACCACACTATAAAATGACATGTGATAGATTTCATTTTACCATATTTCGTGAATATGTTTTGAGATAGGATTCAACTATGATATATGCCAGAACAAATTGGATTTATATCTTCGTCTCGCTGTCGTACAATTTTGTCGAACCCAGAAAATATTGTTGCCTGTAAAAATGAAGACACATGACACTGGGATCACGAATACGAATCACATCTGGATTGTGAATCCTAAGAGAGTAAATGTTGATTTTGAATTAATTATAACTGTTGGCGTATTCCTGTGGCCGAGCAAAGGGCTTGGCATTCATTCATGCCGGGCAAGGGTGCTCGATATTTACTGTCGCCAGGTGAGGGTGCTTGTGGAAGGCACTAACTGCTGCTGCCGGGCAAGGGTGCTCGTTGAGCACTCACTACTGCCGGGCAAGGGTGCTGGTGGAAGGCACCTGACTGCGTTGCGGCAGGGAGAGGGCGCCTAGGCATGGCGTCACCGGCGACTGGGCGACGAGTCACCAGCATACCAAGCACCGACACCTAACGGTGCCAAATGTCCGAGTTTGGGTTTTAACACCTTACCAGGTGGCGCAGTTCTTTCGAGCGAGGCTGCACTTGCACAGCTCGACTGCTCCGTAACATTCGATGATGGGCAGTGCCCAGACCTTTTCCCGTATCCATTCCTGCACGAATCCATACTTGGACGGTTCACCGCGGCAGGCCCCGTCCAAGATTGATAGGGTTGTAGGGTTGTAGGGACTGTAGGGGCCTTAGGGACTGTAGGCCAACAATTACCCTCCTGCAAGATGAAGAAGGCACAAGACCAGAATGGGGGGGTCGAAGTCGACCAGGACAAGGACAGGGGTTTCAAGGAAGGCGAAAGAAGCGGAATCATTTGGAGCGACGACAGCTACTACTTTTAGTGGGGCTACCACCGAGACATCCTCGAACACATGGGACTCGGGAACGTCTGTGGCGGCGACAAGCAACAAGACGGACACCAGTGGTATGCAGGCCAGCATTGTGCAGAAATACGTCGTATCCAGGAGTGAAGCGATAGCCGAAAAAGTAGGTCAAGTTGGAACCGAAGAAGCGGCATCGATGAAAACAGTGATGGCGAAAAAAAAAAGGTTCACGTTGACGTTCAGGCTGAGAGCCGAATTGGAGGCGCGGATTAAATTCGAACGCTCAGAGTTCGAACGGGCAGAAGCAGCTGCTGCTTTGGCTAAGTCACAATTGGAGTTAGCACGCCTCAACCGGGAAGAGGAGATCGACTCGAGCGAGGACGATGAAAAGCGGAATACTCAGGTGGATACTTTCGTAAGGAGTTGGGTTCAACAGACCATAATGAGCGCGCCGACTAGTTTAACGCATCCCAACACTGCTGATAAGGAAGCGTCCAAGGGATCATGCCATAAGGAGGCGGAGGTCGAGCGCAACCTAGGAAATGCACAGAAGGCACGCGCGAGTGAGGTGTCAGAATTGAACGACGCGATTCTGAGTGCAATAAAGATAGCGGGTAAGGATAACACTTCCCCGCCTCATTTCCTCCAGGATTTACCGGTCTTTGATGGAGACTCGGGTGAATGGATAATTTTCAAAACGAAATAGGATATAGAAAAAAATAATTAAAGCGCAGGCTGAAAGTCGCCTGATTAACACGGATATAAAAAAGAAGTTAGGTCATCTAGAAGTACCTAGACCCGCTGGTTAAGACGTCAGTAGGGGGGAGTGTCTCAGGCTAAGTCCTGATTTATGGCCCACGCAAGTGGACATAAAACAAAGTTTAGAAACAGGTGGTGAAAAGTCACCGAAAAGTGTAAATACGCCAAGAAAGGGAGAATCGTTCAGTCTACCCGACTACGGACAATTTAGCAGCTTTAGAAGATTCCTTGGGGCAACTGCGCGTACCTTACAAGCGGTAGAAAAATTCAAAAGATTAGGAAAGTCGGTTAAAGGACCCGACAATCCGCCGGAAAAGTCGGTTATGTGTTCCGACGATTTATTAGTAAAGTCGGTTAAAGGACATGACGTTTACTTTTTAAGTATAATTTAACAGAGGAAAGTACAAAACCTGTCGTCTTAGACGGTAAACATGAATCGTTAAAATGATCAAAATGATCAAAAGTTCATCATCATTTCGGACATGCCAATCACAAACGCTGATGAATGAGGTGAATCACAAATTTTATGTATTGAATTTACGCAATACAGTTCGTAGTGTATCACACAACTCTCAGTGGTGCAAGAGCAAGACATACAAATCAAAGCCGCAGATAGTGCCACAAGGAAACTTTCCATTGGAAAGAATAGCTCATCATGAACCACCCTTCATGTGTTCAGCCGTAGATTACTTCGGACCTATGAGTGTGTCTATAGGAAAGCGACATGAAAAACGTTGGGGTGTTTTATTGACGTCACGTGCCTGACCACTAGTTTACCTACCTAATTGTGTGAACAGTACGCCGTCAACGCATTAACCATGGATAAATAATTATGTAGAAAGCTACATATTTAATATTTATATATAAAAAAATTATATATAACTGGCGTACGCCGAATAGTGTAGTGAGACGTTTCGTGTAACTTCGCGAAGTCAATATAAAAATCAAATATAAATTCGCAACAACCAATCTGTGCACGACCCTCATCGACTCAGTAGGAGGATAGTGCTTTTTTTGTCTAAATTGCAGCTATCTCTGTTCATTATAAAAACATTATTTATTTACATTTCCTATTCTTATCTAGCCATTATGTATCTTATCTCTTATCACAAGAACAAAATATATTTTCACCTAAAATAAGTATCTAATTTAATATAAGACTTTTATTCGTATTACATAGCCGATTACTATGTAACACGTGACTCTTAGTTAATCTATAAACAAACTTTTGTGGAATTTACTCTCGACCTGGGAATCGAACTCCGAACTTTCGCTTGACGATCGAATGTTGTTATCATTATATTGAATCTATTTACTTTTAACATAGATTGCCTTATTATTTGGAATGTCTTATAAACTTTTAATAGCAAATAATTATAAGAATGAATTTACTTATTTTTATGAAATGAAAAATGATTTAAATGATTTTTAAGCGCGTCGCCAACAATCTCCCCCCTGTGCGTCAGCACCATCATTTGGGAGGCGTCGCGGGTACCAGGGCTATTAATCTGGACGTAGGTCTCCTCAAGATACCTGTGTTATTAATGACGTCAACCACCCTAGTGTGACCGTCTTTTCCTGGTAATGTCCTGTAGATCTCGCCTCGTGGCCATGAATTACGTTCTAACGAATGATCTATTATTAAGACAATATCGCCCACTTTCGGTTCTATAAATTTTCCATTGTCGCCCGTTCGAGGTATCAAAGCAGGCATGTACTCCTTTAACCATCTCGTCCAAAAATGGTCGACTAACCTCTGAGTAGTTTTCCACTTGAGTTGACCTGTCTGAAATGTCGCTCCATAAATAACCCAGGTGGACGATCTCCACATGAGCGCCCGAGAAGAAAATTATTGGGTGTCCAACCCTCTTCAGGACTATGCATATTACTCGTGACTAAAGGTCTTGAATTTACGGTGTGCTCTGCTTCCAAGAGCAACGTATGCAGAACTTCCTCTTGTGGACTTCTTTCCTTGATCGTTGCGGTCAACGCAGTCTTAATCGATCTTATCAACCTTTCCCAAACTACCCCCCCCCCATATGTGGTGCCCCGGGTGGTATGAATTTTCAAGTAATGTATTTTTACAGGACTCATTTTTCATGCTATTATGGCACTCTTCACATGCTTGAGTTAATTCCTTCTTTGCAGCTTTGAAATTCGTTCCGTTATCAATGTGTCAATGATGCTGCTAACTCCAGATGTACTTATCTGGTGGTCAGGCACGTGACGTCAATAAAACACCCCAACGTTTTTCATGTCGCTTTCCTATAGACACACTCATAGGTCCGAAATAATCTACGGCTGAACACATGAAGGGTGGTTCATGATGAGCTATTCTTTCCAATGGAAAGTTTCCTTGTGGCACTATCTGCGGCTTTGATTTGTATGTCTTGCTCTTGCACCACTGAGAGTTGTGTGATACACTACAAACTGTATTGCGTAAATTCAATACATAAAATTTGTGATTCACCTCATTCATCAGCGTTTGGTGATTGGCATGTCCGAAATGATGATGAACTTTTTGATCATTTTTGATCATTTTAACGATTCATGTTTACCGTCTAAGACGACAGGTTTTGTACTTTCCTCTGTTAAATTATACTTAAAAAGTAAACGTCATGTCCTTTAACCGACTTTACTAATAAATCGTCGGAACACATAACCGACTTTTCCGGCGGATTGTCGGGTCCTTTAACCGACTTTCCTAATCTTTTGAATTTTTCTACCGCTTGTAAGGTACGCGCAGTTGCCCCAAGGAATCTTCTAAAGCTGCTAAATCGTCCGTAGTCGGGTAGACTTAACGATTCTCCCTTTCTTGGCGTATTTACACTTTTCGGTGACTTTTCACCACCTGTTTCTAAACTTTGTTTTATGTCCACTTGCGTGGGCCATAAATCAGGACTTAGCCTGAGACACTCCCCCCTACTGACGTCTTAACCAGCGGGTCTAGGTACTTCTAGATGACCTAACTTCTTTTTTATATCCGTGTTAATCAGGCGACTTTCAGCCTGCGCTTTAATTATTTTTTTCTATATCCTACTTCGTTTTGAAAATTATCCATTCACCCGAGTCTCCATCAAAGACCGGTAAATCCTGGAGGAAATGAGGCGGGGAAGTGTTATCTTTACCCGCTATCTTTATTGCACTCAGAATCGCGTCGATCAATTCTGACACCTCACTCGCGCGTGCCTTCTGTGCATTTCCTAGGTTGCGCTCGACCTCCGCCTCCTTATGGCATTATCCCTTGGACGCTTCCTTATCAGCAGTGTTGGGATGCGTTAAACTAATCGGCGCGCTCATTATGGTCTGTCGAACCCAACTCCTTACGAAAGTATCCACCTGAGTATTCCGCTCTTCATCGTCCTCGCTCGAGTCGATCTCCTCTTCCCGGTTGAGGCGTGCTAACTCCAATTGTGACTTAGCCAAAGCAGCAGCTGCTTCTGCCCGTTCGAACTCTGAGCGTTCGAATTTAATCCGCGCCTCCAATTCGGCTCTCAGCCTGAAAGTCAGCGTGAACCTTTTTTTTTTCGCCATCACTGTTTTCGTCGATGCCGCTTCTTCGGTTCCAACTTGAGCTACTTTTTTGGCTATCGCTTCACTCCTGGATACGACGTATTTCTGCACGATGCTGGCTTGCATACCACTGGTGTCCGTCTTGTTGCTTGTCGCTGCCACAGCCTTTCCGGAGTCCCATGTGTTCGTGGATGTCTCGGTGGTAGCCCCACTAAAAGTAGTAGCTGTCGTCGCTCCAAATGATTCCGCTTCTTTCGCCTTCCTTGAAACCCCTGTCCTTGTCCTGGTCGACTTCGACCACCCCATTCTGGTCTTGTGCCTTCTTCATCTTGCAGGAGGGTAATTGTTGGCCTACAGTCCCTAAGGCCCCTACAGCCCTACAGCCCTACAACCCTACAAACCTACAGTCCCTACAACAATACAACCCTATCAATCTTGGACGGGGCCTGCCGCGGTGAACCGTCCAAGTATGGATTCTTGCAGGAATGGATACGGGAAAAGGTCGGGGCACTACCCGTCATCGAATGTTACGGAGCAGTCGAGCTGTGCAAGTGCAGCCTCGCTCGAAAGAACTGCGCCACCTGGTAAGGTGTTAAAACCCAAACTCCGACATTTGGCACCGTTAGGTGTCGGTGCTTGGTATGCTGGTGACTCGTCGCCCAGTCGCCGGTGACGCCATGCCTAGGCGCCCTCTCCCTGCCGCAACGCAGTCAGGTGCCTTCCACCAGCACCCTTGCCCGGCAGTAGTGAGTGCTCAACGAGCACCCTTGCCCGGCAGCAGCAGTTAGTGCCTTCCACAAGCACCCTCACCTGGCGACAGTAAATATCGAGCACCCTTGCCCGGCATGAATGAATGCCAAGCCCTTTGCTCGGCCACAGGAATACGCCAACAGTTATAATTAATTCAAAATCAACATTTACTCTCTTAGGATTCACAATCCAGATGTGATTCGTATTCGTGATCCCAGTGTCATGTGTCTTCATTTTTACAGGCAACAATATTTTCTGGGTTCGACAAAATTGTACGACATCGAGACGAAGATATAAATCCAATTTGTTCTAGCATATATCATAGTTGAATCCTATCTCAAAACATATTCACGAAATATGGTAAAATGAAATCTATCACATGTCATTTTATAGTGTGGTATTCCACTTTAATTAAAACAGATATAATCCTAATACAAAAATACATGACTTTAGATTCTTATTTAATAAAACAGAACATAAATATAATAAGAAAGCATAACAATTAACGCCTTTAAAGACAACTTAAAAATTTAATACTTAAATTATACATTATAGGCAAAGGTTAAATTGTTGCTTAATACGTGATAGAACTTCCTTTGCGGAGCATTATGGCAACAGCATGAATAGATCATTTTAAAGTTAAAGTTACAGCCTATATATAACGTCCCACTGCTGGGCACAGGCCTCCCCTCATTTCTGAGGGGGTTTTAGGGCAAGTAAATGCCCGCCGCGCTGCCCCAATGCGTGTTGGCGAACTTCACATGGTCTCATTGAAGAAATCACTTTGAATCAAAGATTTTAAAAATTAATTAGCTAAGATCCTCGTTATAAAATAAAATGATATGACTTAATCTAATAACTAGACTAGACTCAGTCTTAATGGTCAGCTATAGCAGAGTCTACTTCACTTTAGGGTGCCTCATTTAGAGGCGAAACACGTGTCGTATTATCGACCGTGATGTGCCCTGGTTTAGTGGTTTTGGGAGTAGTGGTGCTGGGATTAGTGGTGACGGGGATAGTGCACGCTATTAAGAAAGGGCGGGAGGTGCTCTTCAAACTAGGTAAGACACATAATTTTATTTTATAATGAAGGGATTTTAAATCGAATCATTACTTGTGATGTAAAGTGGATACTGTACGATAATCGGAAGCGCTTGTCGCAATGTCTGAACCCTGGAGACCCAGTCAAATCCTGCCCTAAACGAAAATTGACTCAGAAAAAGTTACTTGTGAGTGTTTGGTGGACTAGCACCGGTGTCGTACACCACAGCTTTTTAAAATCTGGCCAAATGATAACGACAGATATTTATTGTCAGCAACTGCAAACCATAAAGGAAGAACTAGCTGCTGCAAAGTAATACAGGATTCGACGCGTGTTTGCAATTTCGATTCACTCAATTCATGAGGTACCCATCGTTCAAGTTTTTTTACTTTCCCGATTTGCTTCAAGTGGATTAATACAGTTTTATCACGTACCTTGAAGCCTGCAGCTATCTCTGAAGTGCTTTGTGATGGATCCGCTTCCACAATAGCCTTTAATTCTTCATTTTCCACTTTGGTCTCCGGCCGCCCACGGGGTTGGTTCTGAAGGTCGAAATTTCCAGAACGAAAACGTTGAAACCAAAAACGTACCGTGCTTTCTTTTGCGACACCAGTGCCGTACACATCATTAATCCTTCGAGCTGTTTCTGCAGCACTGGTGCCACGGTAGAATTCGTACTCGTAAATATACCGATATTTCATATTTTCCATTGTGCGGTAATAAGCGACGCCAAAGAATAAAATAATGAGCAAAAAAAAAAAACAAATGAAGGACTGTTTTCAAAACTCAAATGTACCAGCTAAATGAATTTATAAATTTGAATTTGGAATTCTTAAACAAAGAAGAGATATTTCAGATCAAAGTGGTCACTACGACAAAACGCTAATTTCATATGTAAGGACCTAATAATATAGTCACCAAATCTAGAAATTGGAACACCTTTCAAGCCCAGAGAGTAGTGTTGCTATCGAAGGTAGGCAGCTAGCTTGAATTCAGCCAAAAACCCCCCAAAAATGGCTTTATTTCCTAAAGTATTGAGTCATTTTTTTTCTTTCGTTATTAATTGTTACCAGTTCCTCATAATAAAATTCAGGATATTGTTCGGGAGCATTCTGGCATGAAGAACGCTATTCCGTCAAATAAGATTCAATAATTGTGTTTAAAAATATTTTCTAAGTAACATATGTTAAGAAATCCAGAAATTGTAATATACCTTTGTCAGTTTTTCTTTCTTTAAAACCAAGCCGCCCATATGTGCCCAATCCCAGCAGTGGACTACTTACGAACTGTTGATGATAATGAATAATGTGACGAGTTATGCAATTTTATATTTAATTTCAATCTTGTGGTAAAAAAATCCAGAAATTAAAATATTTTTTTTCAGCTTTTTTCATTTAAACCGGATTCATGGTGATAATGAACAATATGATAATATTATGCATCATATTATTCATGCTTAATATAAACCTGAAACTGTGCTTCATTTGTCAGAAATAATAAGAAACAAAAAATTTATAGGAGAGCTTTTTTATAGGATAAGGGTGACAAACGAGCACACAGTCCACCCGATGCTAAGTGTATGATATGGTCCATGGACATCTACATCTATCCTCGATTAATAATCATCACGCATATGCTTTTTCACCCCCGAGGACTAAGATGGAAACCCTCGTTTCCAGTAAAAAGGGTCTCTGGTTCTCTACATTCACCATACGAAACACAGCACTAAGCTACTATTTTACGCTGGTATTCTGTCAGAGCGTGGTCTTTCCCCAGTCGAGCCGGCCCATTTGTGCTACAACCATAATATAGTTATAATGCTCTACCACGTACAAAGAGCTTGAAAAAAAATTATCATTTTACTAGCCTATCTACGAAGAGTTGTAATATTTATATATATGTATATATTGCATATTTATGATTATATTATGTATGATGTTCTTTGCTTACGCGTAAATACATTTTACAATTACAATTACTTAACTTTTTTACACCTACTTCATTTTATCTATGCCTCATAGGCTATATAACATAGTTAAGTTCATCGTTTAGTACATCATTGTGTAGTAAGATTAAATAAATAAATAAAGAGAAAACAGGACTGGTTGTCATAAAATGCTTTTATTTTGTTAATAAAACAAAATTGCATTTGCACTACAATTTATTCTTTACATTTGTAAATTACGAGCCTAAAAATCTAATGCAAATTTAATTGTCCAAATATCACATACAAATGTAAGGAAAGGCAAGAGATAATCAAAACTTTTTTAAACACACGAATATATACATCATTGTAATGCCCTAATAAATCTATTGATAAGACCGTTGTTCTAACTTACAGTTGCCGCTAGTTTCAGTAGTAAAGTTTATGTTTTTCATGTTATTCGCCACATATAAGGATTATAATATACCCTTATTTTCATTTCGCCAATTTTATAGAATAAAGTGTGGTTTGTTCTAATTATTGTTTTATTTAACTTCATACTTTATAAATCACCGGGCCTACAAACGACAATGAACAGCAAAAAGCGGTATTTTTATCTTCTCTTTAATACCGCCATAACACGGTCGCATTATTTTATATGGGTAGGTAAATTATTAAATTAAATTATTCAACATTTTCCAACTAAAGTTTGATTCATTACGACGCTAAAATTGGGGTAGTTAACAGATAATTATTGTTTTATTCATTAAACATAAAATATATAACTCAATTTTTTTTTCAATATATGTATTTTTTTAGTTTTTATTAATCCTTCATTGCTGATACTAAACAATATAAATTATTTTTAATTTTAACATAGTAAATGATTGTTTTAACTTAAAAATAGTCTAGAATATCGTATTTCCCAGTTTAGTGGTCAGCGTGTCCTGTGACACATAGGCCTCTTCCAGCTTTTTCCATTCTTCTCTGTTGTTAGCTTTTCTTGACTCTGACTTTACTTTTTGCTTGTCTGCCTCTTTTTCTTTTGCAATCACGGGGTTGCCATTCCGTTATAATTTTTGTCCATTTTATCCTGCTGTCTCTTGTCATGTGTCCTGTCTATCGCCATTTAAAATGTCTAATTTTCTTTATTATGTCTTCCACCTTTGTTGTAGATCGAATATCTTCTGTCCTTTTGCGGTCTTATAGCGTCACGCCCAATATACTTCTTTTACTTCCCTTTTGACATGTTCTCAGTTTTAGAAGATGTTTCTGATTCAACGCCCAAGTTTGGCATCCATATGTAAGAAGACATGGTAAGATATACGAGTTGAACACTTTTTTCTTGGCTGCCATAGGAAAGTATTTACTTTTAAATATCTCTTTAAAAGACCAGTATCTTTTCCGAACACAAGCCACTCTTCTTTCTATTTCTATGTCTTACTGATCTCTAAATGATAATAATTGCCCTAAGTGTGTATAGCTTTTAAAATATTCAATATCTTCATTATCTACTTTTATGGCTATTTCTTCCCTGTTTGTCATTACTTTTGTTTTTCACCCCTTTAGGTATTGGGAACTCATCGCCGGCTGTTTCCAGTTTTATTTGCGCTGTGCTATTCGCGTATATATTTTTAATTATACGTATATTTTTTTTGGCAATCCTTGCTAGATTAGTGCCCTCCAAAGCGAATCATGTTTAATAGAATCAAATGCTCTACTTTAGTCCACAAATGCGATGTACAAGGCTTTACCGTATTCTGGACATTTTTCTATTAGCTGTTTAATGACATGCATATGATCAGTAGTTGAAAACCCCGCTCTGAAACCAGCTTGTTCTATAGGTTGTTGTTCGTCCATTATCCCTGTTATTCTGTTTCAAATCAATTTAGAGAACACTTTATAAATATTCGACATAAGGCTTATAGGCCTGTAGTTTTCAATTATGTTCCTATCTACTTTTTTGTGTAATAGTATGATTGTGCTCTTGGTACATTGAGATGGTATACATTCCGTGCTTAAGATAGAGTTGTATATTTCTGTGAGTTTTCTTAGCTATTCCGATGAAATAACTGAGGTTTTAACCATTTCATTTGTAATCTGATCTGGTCCGGGTGCCTTATCGTTCTTTTGACTGTTGACAGCTTTTTCTATTTCTGATTGTAGAAAAACTGGTATGTCTTCTATGTCATCATTGTCATCGAGATTTATAGTTAGATCTGGGGTATTTTGTTCTGCTGCATAAAGTTTTCTATAGAAGTCAGTTGCTGTCTGAATTATAGCTTTTCTTGTCATTTCCTGTTTTCCTGCTTTACTTTTAATGTTTGGTATCAATGTTTTCATCTCCAATAGTTCTTTTAATGCTTTTTTGATTCCTACTGTCTTTTTTATATGGTAGTTGAGTACGTTGGTTCTTTTTTTGGTTCTGTCCTTTTTCATGATATTGCTTATTTTTGAAGTTATACTTCTTTTGGGGCGTTTGGGAAAAATTATGAGAGTGAATTTTTAAGATGCGCGCGCACATCGACACCTAAAAATAACACCATGAAGTTGTTATGATGCGCGCGCACACTGACACCTAAAACTTCAGTGGGTAATTGTCTCTCAAATTTTCGTGGGAACTGATAACTACATTTAAGGTAGTTATTCAAATATATATGAATCTACAACATGTGTTTTATTTATATTATTGTAGAGTATGTAAGCTATATTGTAGGATTATGAAAAAACTAAGATCTGACAGTTGTGTTGTAATTCAATAAAAGGTATAAATTTCGTTTGTGTTTTAGTGATGAAATCCCCTTAAATGCACAATATTTGGCGACAAGGGCCTTATTCACGCATTATTGAGTGCAATAAAGTTAAATAGTTACAAATAAATAATGTCAAACAAAGGAAATGTGTTATTCGGCAACAACCGCACATCTGATCACCACATGCAAGGGTGGGATATTTTTAAGATTCGATTTAGATTCTAGTTCTGTATGGCAAATGATTATCACGACAGCACTGACAAAGCAGGAGTTATGAGAAGAGCTTTTTTGCTCACATCATTAGCACAAAATACATATCGCCTAGTAGGCGATTTAGTTTTTCCGTTAAAACTAGAAGACTTAGCTTATAAGACTCTTATTGAAAAGATTGACAACCAGTTTTCCTCAAAGACATGTATGTTTGCGGAAAGATATGTTTTTATAAAGCGAAAAAAAGACCAGGCGAAGACATAACTGAATGGGCGGCCCGCGTTTTCATCTCACACAGTTTTGTGGTTTTAAAATAGAACTCGAGACGGCATTAAGAGACAAGTTAGTGCTAGGATTGGCGAATGACGATGAAAAAGAAAAGTTTTTTAGTGTAAACATCGATAGCTTAGCGATGTGCTCGAGTTGCAGTTTAAAGGTCATTGCAAAATGAGGGACTAGCCGTATCATCAGCGGCAGCGGGACCCATTTTCGCTTTACGAGCCCAAGAAAATTCTGTTTATCAAACTACAGAAAACAACATATCTTGCTTGGTTTGTGGATGTAAGAACCATACTAAAGATAAATGTCGATTTGCGAATTATTTTTGTCAAAAGTGTAATAAAAAAGGGCATTTAAAACGTGTTTGTAAGAGTTTATAATATAAAAGCAACAATTACTTGAAGGTGGATGACAGCGATTTAGTAAAAGGTATTTCATACGATTTTTTTAATTTTGTGAGATTATAATATAGGGTGTTTAAATGGTATACCGATGAGAGCGGTCGATCTAAAGCAGTATGATAATTCAAATCATCTAACATTCCTCTGTGAAATAAAGTGAAATAAATAATGAAACCTGTAACCTACTCTGCTGAAAATGGGTGTTTCAAAATATATAGTTCATAAATTTTATATTAGATTCATAACAATAAAATGATGTTCTTAATATCTTACCGCATACATTAAGAATTGTGTAGACAAAATAATTGTATAGAAGTTGAATTATCCTTCTATATATTATTGTTAAACTAGATTATATGTTAGATGGTCCTTGCATTACATAAGTTCTGTGAAATAAGTCTGCCTTGTCTATTTAATTAGTTTGAATTCCAGGTTGATCTTCACCTTCCACGTAGATCATCTACATATCAGTACAGAGATATTGAACCTGTACCTAGCTTATCTGCTTATACTACATCAATCAGTGGTGTTAAAGTGACACCAAGAAAGAGGGAAAGGTTAAAACAATATCTAAATTAAAGAGGAGAATAATAGACAAACAAAACCTCAAAAGAAAGTATAAGATCTAAAATAATTCAACACATACATTTTATATTTATATAATACTAATTCTCTGCCACTTCAAAGTATATTAGCATTTAGTTATTTCCTTTCCGTGAACATAAGAAAAAAAATTGTTTTGCAATATATTAAAGGTGGATAGAGAGGAAAAGTTTTGTAAAACAAACTTAAGTGTGGAGATTGTATCGCAGTTTTGCATTCCCAGCATAATGATGTAAAATCTTTAATATATTTATTTATATCTTTATAAAGATAAAAGAGCCATCAAAAGACGTGATGGATGTATCTTTATTTTGTGAAACAATATGAAGAGTAAATATAAAGTTTAAAAATCTTAATAAAAACGTTACCTTCACACTAGGATTTTCTCCTGTATTGCGGGGGCAGTTTACATACATAGATTTCACAAGTACAAACATCCAGACCCGGAACAATTATTTGTAGGTTATACAAATACTTGTTCCGTGTGGGAATCGAACCCGCGGCCCTTAGCGCTGCAACTCATTGCTAAGCCACTGCGCCACGGAGCCGTCAATTAATTGTCACCAGGATCTTAAATAATTTTTAGTTATTTTTGTTTTGTTACGCTAAAGAATTATAACTTCCTACGTGCGTACACAAGTACACACACTCGTTTTTTTTACTTAATTCTGCAATGGCCCTTAGGTTTTGTTTGCCTTTTCTTAGTTTTAGGAGTAGTTTTTTTTCTTCTATTAATATTTTAGTTTCATTTTCGGTATGAGTTGTCTTGGGTTTTGCGAATTTTTTAAATAGTGGACCATAAATTTCGTGTATTACATTGTTATATTTTTCTTCTACTTCATTTTTTGGTTTGTTTACTAAATATGGTGTTTTTGTAATGTTGACTTTTACGTTAAATTTGTTTCTACTTTTTTTCGGTTCTATACTATTTATTACTGCTCTCACCATGCGATGGTTGGTGTTAAAATTAAATTGGTTTAGAATGCTTATATCTTGAAAAACTTTTCTATTGTAAGTTGCTATGTAATCTATTTCATTTCTGTATCACCCATCTGCAGATAACCAGGTCCACTTTTTCCTTGGATCTTTTTTGAAAAAACTGTTCATGAATGCAAGATTGTTTTCTAACGCCATTTTAATCATCCGTTCTCCATTTTTACTTCTTCTACCAAAACCGAATTTGCCTCCTACATTTTCTTCACCAGTTGGTTGAGAGCTTATTCTACCATTAAAATCTTCTATAACTAAAATGTTTTGTGTGTGTGTGTCTTGTAAAACTGATGACAGTTGGTCATAGAAGAGGTCTTTAACCTGTCCATCTTGTTGTTCAGTGGGACCATATAGTAGAATAACCGACCATTTGTGCCTGTAGCCTGGTAGATGCATATTAAGTACAGCTATTCTTTCTGATATACCATTGAATTCGTCTATGTTTCTTTGTAAATGTTTTTTAACCATGAACCCAACACCATAACTTCCTTTTGTTTCCCCTTTATATTACAGAATGTATTCCTTTCGATCTTCAATGCTTTCACCTAGTCTTCTAACTTCACTTAAACCTAATATGTCCCACTTTATTTTTGAGAGTGCTAGTTCTAATTCGGTGAGTCTCTCTTGTAAAGTGGAAGTATGGAGTTTCCTAATTTCTTGTGTTTTTAGTGTTTTGGTGCTCTTGTTGTAGTTGTAGCTGGAAGGGATTGGTCGATATCCCCCAAGGGGACCAGCCGGCTTGGGGGAGGTGTGATAGTTTTTGTTGTCTTATTAAATATTTTTGTTTCGTTTGTTCTGATCTTCAGGTGTACAATGTGTGTTAATTGCTATTCTTTATTTATATCTGAAGCTGAGTGATATCTGTTCCTGTATAGTTCGAAGGCGTTTATTATATTAATTTTTGGTCGGGCGTCTCCAGTGTCATTCAATATATTACGTGGGTTTAATTTCAGAAATTCCTAATATATATATTTTAAATGTTTTGTTGTATTGCTAGTTATAATTAATATATCACTAATACTATTAAGTCTATATATAAAAAACAACACTAACTGCTTAAAACTTTCATCATAATAATAAAACAATATTTTCAATAGCTTTCATAAAGTCATCAAGCAAAGATTTTTTTATATAAGAGGCGGCTCACCTGATGGTTAGTGACGACCGCCGCCCATGAACAACTGCAACACCAGGGGACTTACAGATGCATTGCCAGCCTTGAGTAGGCTCATTTCTTGAAGGTCCCTTAGTCGTATCGGTCCAGAAAAATCACTGGTGGTAGTGGATTCCACAAGGAAGTTGTGCAAGGAGGATGATTTCTTGTAAATCGTACAGTGGGTGGCACAGATAATCATCCATATGGTATGGATTAATAAAACCATGAAATTCAACATTATTTTGTCAAAACTATATGAACTTCAATTATGAATATTATGTAATTAACGCATTTCTGATTACAGTGCAATTTACTCTTATTAAAGCCACATCGGAAGACATGTCCGATATATAAAAAAGTGTTGTTAAACGTATGTTATTAATGCATTTCTGATAAATTCATGTGATTCTGTAGCATATTATATTGCCAAATTTCAATCATTTACGTCCAATATAGACACAGATGTCTCTAAAAGTGATCCAATTTTGCTAACTTTGGCACGAAATGGTATTAATGATGTATCTAAATTGAAGCCCACGCGAACGAAGCCGCGGGTAAAAAGTGAATATATTGTAAACTTTGTTCCAACCGTTTTATTTTACTGAAACATGTTGCTATTAGAAACGTGTATTGAGGTGGTATAAATTGAACACGTTGGTCATAAATTTCTTGCTTATTACGTTTACAGAATACTTCTACTATTTTGCTTTAATTGCCTTTTTGATCTAGATGTCGCAAGTACTACTACTGATCATGTGGTCCCGGTTTAGTATCCCGGGTCAGCCTAAAACCATTTCAAGAAATTCTTAGTAGCAACTCGAAGACAGGAAGTTGGCGGTGATTCAACCCCGCCTCGGAAGGCACGCAAAGAAAGGTCGGGCGCAATCCATCGGACTATGAGAGAGGGAACAGTTATTGCACCTGTGCTTGCTCACACACCCGTGCATTATAATTATGTCCTGCGTAGATGTTTAGTCTCTGTTGAGACTGGCCGCTTTGACCGAAATTCGGTGTGGAGGACATAAATAGTTACTACTTTTTTGTTATTGTTTGGTATATAGTCGTACTTATGCGCAACTAATTCGTAATCACAGAAATTTATATTTGAGTTAGTACTGCATAAGCTAATTAAAGTAATCAATACTTTTATGAAAACATGTGTAAGTTTTATAATGTTACAGTGATAGAGTCTTACAGAACAACAGATAATTACAGGGTCTAATCCTCTCTCTCTCAGTGTAGGGTATGACTGCACTTGATGGAAAACAAATTGCAAATTGCTTGAAAATAAAATACTGACAACACTATTGATCATGATAAGGGGACAGGGTGTAAATATTCGATCGCGTGTGCTGATGGTACATTTAGAAATCCTTTTTCTTAATTTTGTGTTGGTTAAAAAATACAATGACCTTATTAAAGCAAAGTTGAACTTGGAATTGCTTAAAAGTCCATATAATGTTCAAAACCCGATTGACTGGGCTTATATGAAACCACAATGTGTAATGTTTCTTGCATAAGAAGCTAAAATTATTATTCACTGCATGATGTATTTATATGAAGGGAAAGTTATTCCGGCTCATAATTTATGTTGAAGAGTTTAATCACCGTAAAATCAGAGAAATTTCACAGCAACACCTTCTCATAAAAACTCTTGCCTATGCGAAGGAGCATATATGAAAGCTGGAAACTTTCGAGTGTTTTTAATTAAAGTGCTGACTATTATTTTAAAAACATTATCCTTACACGAAGATTTTCTCCTGTATTGTGGAGGCAGTTTGCAATATATATAATTGTAATATTGCTCAAGAAAAAATATCCAGACCCACACAAATACTTGTTTACCGCAACCCGTAGAGTTTCAACACAATGCAAAATCAGTGGCGTCAACTGTTAACTTAAAAAAAGAGTAATGAAAGAAGAAGGTACTATCAATTAGTTGGTTTAATATTTGAATTCCCCAAATACTCAGGTCAGTATCCCAAAGCCTGCAGCTATTTCTGAAGTGCTTTGTAATGGATCCGCTTCCACAATAGCCTATAATTCTTCATTTTCCACTTTGGTCTCCGACCGTCCACGGGGTTGGTTCTGAAGGTCGAAATTTCCAGAACGAAAACGTTGAAACCAAAAACGTACCTTGCTTTCTTTTGCGACACCAGTACCGTACACATCATTAATCCTTCGAGCTGTTTCTGCAGCACTGGTGCCACGGTAGAACTCGTACTCGTAAATATACCGATATTTCATGTTTTCCATTGTGCGGTAATAAGCGACGCCAAAGAATAAAATAATGAGGAAAAAACAAATGAAGGACTGTTTTCAAAATTCAAATGTACCAGCTAAATGAATTTATAAATTTGAATTTGGAATTCTTAACCAAAGAGGAGATATTTCAGATCAAAGTGGACAGTACGACAAAACGATAATTTCATATGTAAGGACCATATTTATAAGAAATGGAAAAAATAATAAAATACGGATTTCAACCAGTTGTCTATAATATTATACGTGGTTTAATTTTTTTATAATAAATGTGATAAAAAAATACTAAGCATTAATCATACTATTAGGCACTTAACCTGTACTTACATGATGTTCGAATAATTATAAATAATATGTACAGTTTTATTTCATACAATTCCAAATTCAATACATTATTTACTATTTTCAGAAGTCTTCTTTCAAAAACCACTTCTTTCTCCTTAAACAATGGCTTCTGAACATTAATTAAGGCGCAGATAACAAAAACTATCTCATAAATATGAGGAAATAATGAATTTGGCACTTTAGATAAAATTTTAAAGTCCTTGATTTGTTGATTAACCCGTTCAATATGTATCCTTACAGAAGCAATGTTTCGTTCTTCTGGGTCGAATTGATCTTTGTGACCAAAAGGAGGCATCACAAATACAGCATTTTTATTCTCTACTTGGGTTTTTATCTATGGGAAGCCTTTGTCAGCAAGAACTACATCACAATACATTTTTACGTGGTAGAGTCATGCTGCAGCTATATTAGTAGTATAGTTGTAGTACGAATGGGTCGGCTCGACCGGGGAAGGACAACGCTCTCACAGAATACCAGCGTAAAATAGCAGCTTAACACTGCTGTGTTTCGTATGGTGAGTGTAGAGAACTGGAGACCCTTTTTACTGGAAAAGAGGCATTCCATCTTAGTCCTCACGGGTGACAACGTATCTGCATTTTGATTCATTGTTGAAGATAGATGTATATGTCTATGGGTCACAGCAACCACTTACCATCAGGTGGACTGTGTGCTCGTTTGTCACCCTATCCTATAAAAAAAAAAACAGGCTCAATTAAAACAATTAAACTACAATCGTTCGTTATGAAGCAATCACCAGCTCGACCACCATAACATTGGGAGATAAAACTTACAAATCTACTTGGCGTAAAACCCACCATTATTTGGTTCCCAGTCTTTTGGATTTTCTCTGAAACCAAGTTTTTATTATAAATATAAATATAAAATTTATGATATTTCATAAATATTAAGAACTTAGTTACCAAGATGATAGTTTTTACATGCCTCGAGTTTAATCTGAAAATTTACTTTAATTTTGTAATACATTTTTGTTTAATATAGTACTTACACAATTTTTACTGCTTTTATTCACCCACCGTTTACGTTTTGCTATTTTCCATGCAGCTCCAAACATGCTCTCTGAGAATTTATAAAATTTCACTTTCACATCTATTCAACATTTTTGACGTGATGTGTTATTACAGTTGAAATTGTTATGCCTCTTCTACACTACTCGCGAAGTAACTTCGACGAAGTGTTTGTCGAAGTCGATCGCAGTCCGAAGAACGTGACTACACACTCGTGCTACTTCGCGAAGAGCTCAGTTGCCTTGAGTTGCCCGTACTAATAACATGAAGAACGTTCAAGAGGCAGCTGCTGTTACAATGTGTTCGCTCGCGTATTATAATTACGTGCGTGTTTTATATACAACAAAAATTAAAAAGAAATGGAGAAAAAGGAGATGGTAGATGATTGCAATGCACCGGAACAGAACTATGTTAGTAAACAAGGCACAATTAAGTACTTTTTCCACAGGTAGAAAAGTCTACATAGCTACATATTATTATTACTATTATGATTATTTTTAATTTATATTTCATATTTTTTGCAGACATACTATGGAGCAACAATTCGTTGAACTCATACAAGAACCATCCGGAGAATTCAAAAATTTGCATCGAATGTCATTGACGAATTTTAATTACTTGCTTTCCAAAGTTCGGCCACTTATCTCTTAGCAAGATACTCATTTAAGGGAAGCTATACCTGCCAAGATTCGTATAGCAGTCACTTTGAGGTTTTTAGCAACTGGCGACAGTTTTAAAAGCCTGCACTATTTATTTAAAATTTAAAGTCAGTTAATTTCAAAAATGGTAGTTGATGTTTGAAAAGCTCTTAACGACGTTCTCAAGGATGAAATAAAGGTAGGTATTTAAGATTTTTGAACATAATTTAATTTAATTTAAAATTATTACTAATTAAAATTACAATTAAAATGATGAGTAGGTATTATTCAGACCTATAGTATGCTTGATTTATTATATTATTCATAGCCGGCGTTTGGTAGGGGACGAATCGAGTTTGGGTTGTAGTTGGGATGGTCACCGAAGAAATTTTATCGGCTGGCCTAACAACTTCATCCCTTATAATGTGAACCATCGAAGATTTTTCATTAAGGAAAGTGTTTTCATTTGGTTTCGAGATATATAACATGTATTGTCTTCCGTCAGTTCCATCGGAAAATGCTACAAATGAGTTGGGAGGCTCTGAAAATGATGAGTGTGGCCTGGGAGAAGTCATTGTGACATTAGGATAATTTCTACAAGTTGGTGTAGGGGAACGTAATGAATCAACAGATGATCTTTCAACACTACGTGGTCTTCGAAATAAGGCATGAATGTCGAACATTATTTCTTCCCTTTCATGTTCAGGCATCTTCTTTAATTTTTTGGCAATTAGTTTGCCAAATATGCCACACTCATCTTCAACAACATCTTGCCTGTTAATCATTTTATTTAAATTGTTAAATGCCTCAGACATTTGCTTGCTGGCAATTTGTCAACATAAGAACTATTTATGTAACCACATGAACGCAATAAAATGTTTGAGTTTGAGTTTGAGTAATTCTGGTGGGTTGAGACGACGCCGGATAGTCCTATTTTGAGTTGGTGTTGGATCAAGTGCCTCACATGAATTAAGCGTATCTGGTAGAATCAAAGAATCTGTTGATTCGGCGGCCTCATTTTCCTCTTCAAGTTCATTAGGAACAGTTGCAGTATCCTGAAATAAAAAAAACACATGTAGTTACATATTTATTTTTTTGTTTTTCAGATGCCAGTCAATGAGCAGCAGTGGTTAGAAGTTGAAAACGGATTTAAAAATAATTTTCCGCATGCTGTTGGTGCAATTGATGGAAAGCATATTATTATACACAGTACACAGTGTGGACAGTAATTATAAATTGATGTGTGCCAACATTGGTAGTCAAAGAAGGATCAGGGACGGAGGTGTATTTAAAAATTCTTCGTTGTAGCATAAAATTTCATCCGAAACTCAGAATTTGCCTAAGCCACGCTAATTACCTAGTGCTGATAAAGCTAATATTCCCTACGTTTTTTTGGATGACGGAGCATTTGCTTTGCATAATAATATAATGAAACCATATCCTGGTACTCATAATATTGGTTGGCCTAAACGAATTATTAATACACGCTTGTCAAGGTCTCGGGTTGTAGTTGAGAATTTTTTGGTGTTTTAGCAAACAGGTTTAAAATATTCAAAAGTCAATTGATATAAATATCGATACCGTTCCTATTATTATAAATATATTGCACAACTTTCTCAGAAAAAGAAATAATTCATCTCATATTTATATGCCACCCGGTATTGTGGACACATATGATGAAAACGGAGTATTACTTCAACCTGGAACTTGGCGGCAGAACGTTGATAAAAACTGTGCTTTGAGAAATATTGCACAAATACCACGCAGATCAACATTATCTGCCACTCAGATAAGATATCATTTTGCGGAGTATCTGTTTAGAAATAATTAGTTATTGTATGCTTATTAAATCCTTGGATATGGAAATCCGGCATACCAATATTATTAATTATGTAAAAAGCCTAATAAAGATTGTTCGTTCATTAAAAGATTTTTTTGTCCCGTTTTTTTTTGTTAATAAAAGTTATAAACTTTTGACAAAAAGTAAAAACCGACTTCAAATTGCTAAAAGCAAAGTTATATATTTTCTACCTTTTGGGATGAAATTTTTTCTCCAAATTTATATGGGACTACCCTTATATGGGACCACCTATTTAATAAAAAAAGAATTATCGAAATTGTATCACAATCTGCAAAGATATTGCGTAACATACACATAAAACAAACACACTTGAATTGCGAACCTCCTTCGTTTTGAAGTCGGTTAAAATTTATTACTAAATGTAATGAAAATCATAAAATGCATACAAATGTAAAAAATAAACTGTAACAACACCATTCATACACTTTTGTGAAATCTTGCCTATCTGTTGTTGGAAATTCATGAAATATGGAAATAAAATACATTTTCATAATACAGGGTGTCCGCTGGCAGATTTTACACTTTATAAAATAAAATAAAATAAAAGTATTTACATAATCTAAATTATTTATTTGTTTTCTTACAAAAGGATAGTGCGGAAATCACTTTAAAATTACTCCACTCAAATGACGTCCTTCTAGTCGCAAACATTCTTGCAGTCTTTCCTTCATATTAGTGAAAACTCTTTTGCAAAGTGCTGACTGATAGCCTGAACTCGCGGCGGATATTTTCTTGTAAGGCGTTTATTGTTGATGGAGAATTATTGTAAACGCGAGACTTGAGATATCCCCAGAGGAAAAAGTCGCAAGGGTCAGATCTGGAGATCTAGGGGCCAGGCTACGTCGCCGAATCGACTTATTAATTTTCCAGGAAAAGCTCTCTCACTTTAAACATTGACTCCCGGCGGTGTGTGCTGTGGCCCCATCCTGCTGAAAGTGAGTTCTGTTATTGTAGCCGACGTGACGATGCAGCCTGCATAAAAAAATATCCAATATATCACGGTACTGCTCTGCGGTAACAGTTTCACCTCTGTTAAAAAATACGGGCCAATTATGCTATTTCAGAAATGGCGCACCAAACCGTGGTCTTCGGGCTGTGAAGAGGTTTTGATGGACTTATGGGTTGCTCTCACCCAATATCGCATGTTCTGTTTATTGACATACCTCCGAGGTGAAAATGCGCCTCGTCACTAAAAAGATGTTAAACATACGCGTAGGCGTAGAAAATCGTTCCAAAACACTTTGCGTAAGTCTGCCTCTTGTGTAGTCATCTTCTTTTAATTGCTGGATAATTTGAAGCTTGTATGGATGGAACTTCATCTTTTTCGAATTATTTTGTGAACTGACGTCTTTTCACACCGTTGCAGCTGCAATCTTCGGATAGATTTGCGAGGATTTCGCAAAATTTCCCTTCTCACAAGCTCTGTGTTTTCAGGCGTAGTTACAGACGTTGAAGGTCCAGGCCGAGGCTCATTTATAACTGATCCAGTTTCTCTGAACTTCTTGACCCACGCCCACATCAGTTGATTCGACGGACCATCCTTTAATCGGCGGATACCGAAGTGAGAATTAAAGAACGCCTCGCCACATTGATCGAATAGTTGTTCGCAAAATAGGCTTCGACAGCGAAAGCGCGATGCGCTCCCGTCCACTGACTCATGGCTACTAAACAACCCGCAACACTCCCGCGTCGAACGATACCCTGTACCCCCGCCACCGCCTTGTTGCACGCTGTGAGCTCGATGCAAAGTGTAAAATCTGCCGGCGGACACCTTTATATTTGAATCAAGCAGTGAAACAGGTGTGCATTTACTTTACATTAGCATGCATTGAAATGAATTGATTTTTAACCTACTCATTAATTAAATAATAAAAACTCACCGTTGTCATTGTTTGTTTACATTTAAATACTGGTCCCAAAAAGCTGTATCATATATTCAAATGCAAACCATACTGGAAGATAAACATCATCCTCGCCGGCACCGGATTTAAGTGACTCTTGTTTTTTTCTGCAATAGCCCATGTAGGTGGCAAAAAGAGATTCTTTTTTTTTTTTTCAATTCTAGGATAGGCATATTGAAAATTCCTTGAATGCGAACCCAAGCATCGTTGATTTTTTTCTATCTTTATGTCCTCTGTCATTTGGGTCTCAAATAACTCACTCTGATTGTAGTGTTTCCAGGAAAAAAGGACTTGTTCCTGTGACCAGGTCGCACTCCAGGTATCCAATTGTATGCGCGCGCACCCACGTGTAAACAGTACGACGTCAATGCGCTAATGGACGTACGCCGAGTAGTGTAGTGAGACGCTTCGTGTAACTTCGTGATACCTCGCGAAGTCCTTTGACTCCGGCGCAAAAAACCGACAGCGATCGGAAGTCGCCCGAGGCGAAGCGAGGTTGCACAAAGTGAATCGAAGTACTTCTCTACACTATTCGCCTCGTGCAACTTCGATCTACTTCGCGAGTAGTGTAGAGGAGGCATTAAAATAATATCAATATATGTTGTTAAAATGTGATAAACGATCCCAATTAGTTAAAATGTTTGCCACCAGTTGGCGTAAAAGTCTAGACGCACGGTCTCCATTGATTAATTTTTGTGGTTCTAGCCATTGACATATAGATAAGTATATATTACTACATAGTTTTCATATCAATGGTTTTAGCTAAGGTTGTAGTCATGGCTGCAGTCTTATTACATCATAACCTCAAAAGTGACGAAATACATAAGTGTAACGTTCTATGATCCTCGGCTTTTAAATAATATATTTTCAATTTAGGATTGAGATTGTGCCGAGAGGAACGGATCAATCCATACACTAGTCATGTTCGCGATATTTTATAGCCAGGTCACAGCATGTATGGGCCGTGACCGATGTTCACGGCCCATGCATGCTGTGACCTGTTCTGTCAACACAGTTATTCCATATATTTCTTTTCAGAAAGAGACGGTATGTAAATATTCGTTGTGAATCCGTTGTTATTGCCTTGAAATAAAGTTTGATTTTATGTAATATAAAAATGCGTTTGTAATATTTATTTATTGAAATTTGTATGACCAAGGAGCGAATTGGGTTTCAAGTAGTGATAATACGACGTAACCGCTTGTTTGTGTGCTCCCGGTGACACTGATTCTTGTACAAAATAAGGTTGGCATCCAATCTAACGTATATTATAGTATTGTATGACCGGATATGACATGGCTGACTCACCGGGACGGCGACAAGCTCGACAGATGTTGACGGCGCCATCCTTTAGGATGTATCTCTGATATTTGTTGGTCTTAATAACCTGATCCTGTATCGCACAGAAAAAACCCTCGATTTCCCTAAAGAGGTCACCGAAACATAGCTAGTGGAGGGAGGTGACCGTGTCTAAGAAAGGTTCATGTAGATCCTTGTAGAACCTCCCATGGAGCTCCTTCTCCTTCCATACGGTCTCACGGTCGGAAATGCTCTGTACTGCCGGATCTTGCCATTGCTCGTTGGCTAAGGATAGAGAGGTAGAATAAAATAGAATAGAATATAATCATTTTTATTCAATATAGATTACAGTACATAATACTTATTGTAAGTCATTTTTTTTACTTTTACCACTGGTTCGCAGAAAACCTTCTGTCCTGGGAAGAACCAGCAAGAAACCGGGGGGGGGTTTTTAAAAAGCACAATTTACAATATAATATTTTATACAAATGTTATGACGGCTCCATGGCGTAGTGGCTTAGCAATTGAGTTGCTGCGCTAAGGGTGGCGGGTTCGGATCCCTCACGGAACAAGTATTTGTATGGCCTACAAATAATTGTTCCGGGTCTGGATGTTTGTCCTTGTGCAATTTATGTTTGTAAACTGCCCCCACGATACAAGAGAAAATTCTAGTGTGGAGGTAACGTTTTAAAAAAAAAAAAAGTAAAACTAAGAAAAAACAAAAGTAAAGTAAAGTAAACTAAACAATTGTTATGAAAACATTTAGAAACAGCATTGTAGCGATCACGTCATTCTCAGGGGTTATTATCAGTCATGTACTCTTTAGTAGTATAATAACCCTTTCTAGACAACTTTTACTTAATAAATATAGTTTAAACCTTTTGATAGATACATTTTGATAGGTAAACCCTTTATCACAAGAAATGACATCTTAATAGAATTAATCATCCGATCTCGCCAGGAAGTAATTACGGAGACTGCACACTTCGCAAATATTCATGGTGAGCGCGCTTAAAAAGCCACGCCCACCATGCTTCCGCGGTCTCGGTTGGTGCATCCAATGAGACGTCATGGTAGTGCGCACTTTTCTATCCAGGGCGTTAAGTTCAGTTTGAGTACACCTGAGTATGCCAAAGGTATACATGAGGACAGGCATGACCCAACCGTTATATGCGTGTGTCTTATTCACGCTCGACAAAAGGCTGTTAAGCACTTTGGTCAAACGTGCATAAAACAGATCGCAAACTGATTGATTCATATCCGCCTCATCAATACCTATAATTTGTAACATACCCAGGTATCGGTATGTTTCAGTCTCGGAAAGGGTCCTAATGTTGATGGGACAAGTCTATGCCCTCAGAGTTGACAACCTTACCCCTCTCAACATTGAGGACCACACAGTTATCCGTCCCCAGCTCCATTCTAATGCAATTGCTAAAATCACAAGTGATGTTTAGCAATTCCATAAGATGGGAGTGACTGCAGGCGAATAATTTGAGATCATTCATATAGAATAGGTGGGTCACTTTTGTATCTCCTTCCCGAAGCTGAAATCCCCTCCCGGAGCCCTCCAGTAAGGTACTGAGAGGGTTTAGAGAGAGGCAGAACCAAATTGGACTCAAACAGTCGCCCTGAGAAATGCCCTATCTTATATTATGTGGTCCTCCGGAGCCGTCATCCGCTGGCCTAGATGACAAAAGATCGTACTCCACTGCCCCATACATTGCCCGAGGAAGTCTCTAACTGTACAGTCAACCGTCAACCTTGTACAGCTCGAGGACCCTCTTCGAGGAGCCATGTATGAGGCACCGAGTTGAATGCTTTTCTGTAGTCTATCCAGGTGGCGTAGAAGTTCCGACGGTTGCGTTTAACCACCTTGCCAATGACCGCGTCAATGAGGAGTGGTTTCTTGGTTCCACGACCACCACCCTGACATCCATTTTGAACGTGCGACATCACCTGATTTGAGTCCAGGTGACGACTTCTTGTATATAGTGGGTAGACGCGTAATGGGGCGGTATTTGCTCGGGTCTGTGGTATCCTGGTCTTTAGAAACCAAATGAATGATCCCAGCAGTGAAGAGGCTCGGGAGCGACTTCTGGTCGAGAGCTTCTTGAAACTGTCGGGCGAGAACAGCGTGACCCATCACCGCCAGTAGTGATGCAGCCCGTCGAGTCCCGGAATTTTCTAGATCGGGGTCCTACGGACCACCTCAGCTACGTCATCCGGCGTTATGATGACGGGTTGCATGGGCGTAACATTCGCACACTAGCTCGCCACAATTTTAGTCCAAGGGGCCTCGCTGTGGCCGCGCTAAAATGCGATAGTGTCGGCCTGATTCGATGCTTGACGTACCATTGGTCGCTCCAATGACTTATAGAGCCTCTTCTGATCACTCTGGAAGAGACGATTCTGGTTGAACGATACGACGACTCCCATACGATCCGCAGATATCTCCACCTACATACCTCCATCAACTTAAACCACAAGATGCGTCGAATCTGGCGCAACTCACCTGCAGATCTATCACAAGATGCAATACTGCAATAAGGATTTAGCATCAATGCAACTATAATACGCATTGAACCACCTCTCAACAAATCCAGGACCATATCGACTTTGGCAACAAAGTTTTTAACTAAAAATAACACCAATCAGAATCATCAGAACAGAGGGTTTCCTCTATGAAATACATTTTATAAAATTTGATTTATATTGAATTTAAATTGATTAGATTCGCAGCCATATTAGTTGCGATCATCCCAAGATCGATCCCCGCGGGCACCGCTAAAATTGTTAAACGCAATTTTAATTTCTGATTTACCTAATGCGTGACGGTGACGGGAATACGTATAAAAAGGTTGCTATTTTACTTAGTATGCTTGGGACAAAATGTCCAATCAAGCTGGCTAGCTGAGTTGAGTTGGTAAAATTGTGTCAAATCTTCTCCGATATACATCTCATTCTTAAAACAAAAGTACAGAACTGGTTCGAGTTGCTAGCGATTGAATTAAGGGATTGTAATGAGGTCCTGCTGGCTGTATGAGGAAGCCAAAAGTCGAAATTTATATATATAAAAAGAAAAAATCATAAAAATTAACTTTACATAAAAATATGTACATTCAAAAATATCACATATAGAGTGAAAGATAGTAGTGTTGTCCTCACGGATTATCCCAGCCATCATTTGCCTTGAAGGAACCGACTAATAATCCAAAATTAAATTATAAAATGAGTAAATTATGAAATTTTATATTTATTTCATTCCATGTTCTTCTTTTCTGTTACATTTGTTACTTTTATATTAGTTTATTTTCAAGTAACACAAATGCGAGCGATATTTTGAACTTAAAAAAGAATACTTTTATTTACTGACTTGTGAATTAACTGGAAACCCTTTAAAATGTCCACAATGCAAACATTTTAGGAGTTTGGCTGTAAGCCAGTTCAAAAAAAAGGGATATCAACCCATTTCTTTAACTTTATATCAACAATCATACTGACAATACAGGTCACAATTTATCTATTTTATGTAAAAAGTTTTCTCGCGGTAATTTCAATACATGTTTTTTCAGTTTTTCAGGATGTAGTAGCTATTAAGTTTAGTAATCTATCTCAGTGCTTAGGTAATGTTAGCTATATATACAAAGGTATGAATGGTAATGGGAACGGAAGATCTTGGTGGCCACGATCGAACAAAACGTCTCCGCATATTGCTGCCATTTCAGCGCATTCATCGCTAGATTTGGCACTTATATTCAGTTTTGTAAACATTTTATAAGGCTGTTATAATTATATTTTCATGAGATTGAAGTGACAAACGAACTTACAGCTTACGGCTCAGCTTCAACCTGATGATAAGTGGCTATTGCAGCCCATAGACATCTCTCTGGCATTGTTATCCGTAAGAGTTCTGCCTAATTCTCCATAGCCTTCAGACCGGACCACAGCAGTGCATGCACTGTAGTAATAGTTTGTACAACCTTTCATATTATAAAATTTAATTAAAAAAAGAGTCCCGCTGAAAAATTGGTAACAGGTTAGCACCTAATCATACAGAATTTTAGGTAGAAATGGAGTTTTACCAACTAGAAATTTATTATAATTCACTTAAGTCAATTAAATCACTAAAATCCATAAATCATCATCATCATTACAGCCTTTCACAAGTCCACTGCTGAACATAAGCCTCCCCCCAAGGAATGCCACAAAGCACGATCCTGTGCCACCTGCATCCATCGACTGCCTGCATGTCTTACCAGGTCGTCACTCCATCTAATGGGGGGTCGCCCTACACTTCGTCTACCGGTGCGAGACTGCTACTCGAAAACCTTTTCCCCCATCGGTTGTCAGTTCTTCGAGCTATATGGCCGGCCCATTGCCACTTAAGCTTACTTATCCGTTGGGCTATGTCGGTCACTCTGGTTCTACTGCGGATATCCTCATTCCTAAGTTTATCACACAAAGAAACCCCAAGCATAGCCCTCTCCATAGCTCGCTGAGCGACCTTGAGCGTCCTCATACAACCAGCAGTGAAGGATCACGTCTCAGATCCATAAGTCATCACTAGCAACACGCACTGGTTGTACAATTTGGTTTTCAGGTTTTGAGGTATACCTGACAAGAAGATGTGACGTAATTTCCCGAACGCTGCCCAGCCGAGTTGAATCCGTCGATGGACCTCTCGGTCGAAGTTGAACTTACCTAGTCGGACTATTTGTCCCAGTTAAACATACTCGTCAACAACTTCAGGTTTTATTCTCATTAAAAATTTTGATTCTTTGTCAAAACAAGAGTAGTTCGCTACTTATTGCTCTTAGTTAATCATAAGTTAAAATATTATGTCATCTACTAATATTAATTCGTTTGTAATTTATTACAAACGAATATGACTATGATATAATAATCTTAACAGAGACGTGGTTAAATTGCAGTTGAGCTCCGAACTATTTGATAACCGTTACATAGTATTCAGAAGGGATATAGCAACGTCAGGGTTTCATGCTGGCAAGAATGGAGGTGGGGTTCTGGTTGCGGTCAGAACAAGCTTATCTTCTGACTGTATAAATGAATGGAATAGTGCATGTGAAGATCTTTGGATTGTGATAGACCTGCCTTTTTCAGTAGTTGAAAAGATCACAGTATGCGCCGTTTATCTCCCGCCACCAATTCAACGCAGTATGTTAGAACATTTTGTTAATAACTGTAATGCAATTCTTGAGAATTTTGACGGACATCTGTGTATTATTGGCGACTTTAATATGAGTAATATAGATTGAACGCAGGTTTATCACAACTGAAGCTACTGCACCACCAGTCTTTGTCAAAAATTACTAGATTTTACTTTTGTTAATAATCTAAAACAAATTTACTGTATAACTAACTCCAGAGATAAAATATTGAATCTAGTTCTTACAGATATTGATAATTGTACTGTGTCTCCTGCTTATGATGTTTTATCCAACATCCATCCACAACATCCACCTATATGTACTTATATTGCATCTGATGAAACTGAAAAACTTACGCCTGATATGAGTGTTCTTAAGTACAATTTTTTATAAGGCTGATTAAGAGGCAATACATAAGTATCTTTTTAGTTTGGATTGGAACTCAATCTTCTCCCTATGCACTAACGTGAATAGGATATAATGAATATTTTATGATATCATGACTGTATAAATGAAGTCATTAAACAATTGTCCCAATTAAAAATGTTAATAGCCTTAAAAGTCACCCCCCATGGTTTAATAAAGTGCTGATTGCAAGACTAAAGGAAAAAAATAATATTCGGCTTAAGTATAAGAAATACAGTAACACTTTACACGAAATTGTACTACAAATTTTAAGTCAAAGATGCGATAAGTTAGCTAAAAGTGTTATAATAATTATATTCTTAACATAGATAAAACGATTAGGCAACATTCAAAATACTTTTGGTCATTTATCAAAAAACAAACGTGGAGGGTCTAGTGCCTATCCCAGATCCGTGACAGATGGTATTACTATCGCAAACAATGGCCACAGCATTTGTGAATTGTTTGCTGCAACTTTTTTAAAGATCTATGGTGATAATCCAAAAGAAGGACCCCATTCTGAATTTGAAAGTCCTAGAATCATTGAAGTCTTATTTAAGTAACCATTCCTACTATGTATTCTTGGATGGGTTAAACTCTGATACTTATGATATAACATCTTGTGTGCCGCAAGGATCACATCTTCGACCCATACTTTTTAACATCTTCATTAACGATATAACTGATAGTTTTATGTACTCTAAACCTTATCTTTATGCAGACGACATAAAGTTTTCTCGTAAAATTGTTGATGATTCCGACATAGTACTATTGCAATCTGATTTAAATAGGATGTCACACTGGTGTAAAAAAACCTCAATGAACCTAAATGTTTCCATATTAAATTTTGTCGAAATCATAACTTTATAAGCTCGCATTATATAATAGATGATACTATTTTAAGTGAAGTAGATACTGTTTTAGACTTAGGGGTAATGTTTGACCGCAAATTGACATTTATTCCACATTATGATCATATTGTCAAGAAAACATCGAAAATGTTAGGATTTATTATAAGAAACGGTAAAAATTTTCGCAGTTATCAAACAAAAAAAAATTATATAAAGCCTTTATTCGTAGCACTCTTGAGTTTTGTAGCGTAGTATGGAGACCGCACAATGCTACCCATTATTTGCAGCTGGAAAGGATACAGAAGAGATTTCTTTGGCACCTGGCGTACTCTTCTGTAATGGGACGAAGGGGCTTCTCTTACTCTTAAATTTAGGGTGCCCAGGACACTCCCACGAACTCCCATTCTTCCACTTGCCCCTCCATTTCGTAGGACTGTGCTTGGTAACAACTCTACTGTAGCTAGGTTAAGTTAACTTTATAATGGGGTCAGTAGCCGGACTGATATAAATTTTGTTTCCTTGTACAAGTTTCGCAAGTACTTGTTAGATACAATTTCAAATTAAGTTATTTTTTTGTATACTTATTACACATAATATATAAATCACTAGGTTTTTTGTTGTTTTGTTTTTAATTTTTTTAATTTTTTTTTCTATTTTAATATGTAAATTACCGTGCTTTGTGGCATTTTTTGGGAGAGGCCTATGTTCAGCAGTGGACTTGTGAAGGGCTGTAATGATGATGATGATGATGATGATGTAAATTAATATTTTAATTATGGTTTAGCGGTGTTTATCTGTAAGTAATTGTGCAATTAGTATAAGACTTTATTACACATTTAGATTTAGTATGTTAAATTGTAACAATTGTAGGTAGACTTTTTTTAAATAAATAAATAAACTTCGAACACAGTGCTCCCAACAACTACCGGCATAGGTGTGACATGGACGTTACACATGATCTTTGTTTTGTCCATCTTAAGACCTATCCGTTGGGAGACACTATTGAGGTCATTAAGCATATTGCTTGGGTCCTCTAGCGATTCTGCCATAAAGGCTATATCGTCGGCAAATCGAAGGTGAGTCTTCCAGTCCAGTAGCTTGAAAACGTCTTCCAATGCAGCGGTGAAGAGTTTCGGGGAAATAACGTCACCCTGTCTTACACCTTTTTGCATTTGGATAGGTTTCGTACTCTGGTTCCGTACTCGGATAGCCATCGTAGCCCTACTGTACAAACACTCCAGCACTTCCTATACCGACAGTCAACTTGGCACCGCTGAAGGGACTGTTGCACCGCCCAAATTTCGACGGAATCAAAGGCTTTCTCATAGTTCATATACGCTAGGCAAAGTGGCAGATTGTACTTTTCAGTCTTCTGTACAATTTGCAGAAGGGTATGTATGTGGTCTATGGTACTAAAGCCTTTTCGGAAACCGGCTTGTTTGGGAGGCTGGAAGTCGTCGATTCTGCGTGCGAAACGATTCGTAATGACGTTCGAAAACAGCACGTAGACGCGGCTCAGAAGGTAAATCGGTCTGTATTTCTTCAAGAGAGTGTTGTCGCCTTTCTTGAAGAACAAGACCACCGCACTTCTGCTCCACGCCTCTGGAGTAGTCCCACCATGGAGGACGGAATTAAAGAGCTTCTGAAGGACTTCAAGTAGCGGTTTTCCACCCGCTTTCAGAAGCTCCGCTGTAATTCCATCTTCACCCGGTGACTTGCCCTTTTTAAAGTCCTAGAGAGCCATTCTAATCTCGCTCAGACTGACTTCCGGGATATCATCGGAATAGTGTCGGATAAGACTTGCTCTTTGATCGTTACTCACACTTGCGAGAACCTCTCAATCTCACTCAAAATCTCGGGTCTCTCGAAAACGATGCTGCCACACTCAGTCTTCAGCTTTGACAGTTGGCTCTTTCTGGCAGACAGATCTCTGGCAAAGACTTTGAAGCCCTGGTTTCGCTCGATCGCTTCTTCAATACGACTTGTATTGAAGTTGCGTAAGTGTTGCCGCACGCATTTGGAGATCTGTCTGTTCAGTTGCCTGTATGCTGTCAAATCTGTTGATGACTGCAGCTTTATTTCCCGTCTAACAGTCATGAGATTCAGAGTGTGATCGGAGAGTTTTTGTGTTCTTCTGCAGCGGGTCTTGCAGAACTTAGCTCCAACCGCATGGACAGTTTCCACGAGCTTGTCATTCATATCGTCCACTGCATTGCAATCTTCTAGGCACTGAAAACGGTTTTGTAACTCGAGCTGAAAGGTTTCGGGACTTTGGATTAGAGCACGAGGGGACGGAGCGTTGACTTCACTAGACGAGACCGCTCCAACTTAACGTTTAAGTTCAGTGTGCCTCTAACCATTCGGGGATCGCTACCAGTTTTCACCCTCGTGATCACTGAGACATCACTGAACAGTTGGCGTCTAGTCGTCATAATGAAGTCAATCTAATTTTTTGTCGCACCGTCGGGGCTCGACCAGTTCCACTTCCAAAATCCATACAATGTAAACGTAATTAGTGATATTTTTATTCGTGTTTTTTTTTTGTTTAGCAATTTAATTGATAAATACTAAATTTAGCGCGGAATATAGCGCTTTTTTGATGTGCTAATTGCAATGTATCTTACGCTTTTTATATCGCTGTTAGCGCCGAATGGGTTTTTACATCAGGCAGCACTCCGTGCTAGCAGTCGTGTCAACGATGCTGAGATTACTACTCTACAGCTTAAGTTGTCACAGCCGTCTTCTGTGAGTCTCATCATAATCATTACATCCCTTCACAAGTCCACTGCTGAACATAGGCCTCCCCCAAGGAATGTCACAAAGCACGGTCCTGAGTCACCTGCATCCATCGACTTCCTGCATGTCTTACCAGGTTGTCACTCCATCTAGTGGGGGGACGCCCTACACTTCGTCCGCCGCTACGAGGCCGCCACTCGAGAACTTTTTTCCCCATCGGTTATCGGTTCTCCGAGCTATATGGCCGGCCCATATAGCTCGAAGAACCATGAGTCTGTATTAGTCCATTTGGAGGTTGACAAGCAAAATAAGGATAAGACAGACCTCAATCAGCGACAACCGCATCAAGGGGTTAGTCACGGCCCTCTTTTTAATGATGTGGTTTAAATACCTGAAACAACGTTTTTGAGGCACTGCATGGGGGCTGGTTTCTAGTTCGTTACCACCGTACTAACTACTAACCCCGGGAACCCGAGACTTGCATATTATGTAAAACTTTGGAAAGGCTACAGTTGCGTACTTCTTTCAGCCGTTAGGACTCCGGCATAATATCACACTCGCAATGAAGAGATGAGAGAAATGAGGACTTTTCCAAGTATAAAGGGTGTGCAATGTGCATAGGCTGTAGTTGTCGCTAATTTGAAAAAAATATTTTGAATTTCTTTTACACTTGTGAGCAATCTTCGATACCCAAAATGACTTTAGCCATCGTTAACTCGAAGAGTTCTAATACAATTCAACAAGAACTCACTAGTTATGAATATAACTATACTAATATTTTCAAACACTTGTTTTTATGACATGTTGTTACCGATTACGCTGATTTATAGGTTCTGCATTCTACATAATATGTTCCACGTTCATATTCTGAACAAAACAAGAAATTGTGTTCAAAGTGTTTGTATGAGTAATAAAAACTAGTGAATTTTTTTAAATTAAAAAAAAATTACATTCTTGCATTGCCATCCGAATTTGGGCTACATTCAAAACTTGAAGTTTCCAGCTCATCGGAAGATAGTAAATTCCATCCGGAACGACAGGCAAGAAAGTGACTTATTTAAAAACGTGGTAATATTTTCTCATTCCGAGTGGTTTTTTAAAATTATGTTGCTTCTTCTTCTTCGTCTTTTTTCCCCTACACCTATATTTGTGAATACGAAATTATTATTTACTTTTCGTTTCAATAATTTTATAAAGAAAAGACAAAACTAACACAGGTTTCCATTAAAATAAAATAATTCTATCAACAGAAAGCAATACCGCACTTAGCAAAATATTTCTGACCCATTAATGTAGGCGCTGAGTAATGTAATGGAATCCATTAAGGTCGACTACTGCTACCGTGTATTTTAGTACATTTACATACGACTTTTGGCATGACCTTTTATTGACTAAACACCTTTAGAAGCTTATGTTTCAGCTACTTATTTTGCTTTTTCCCTGAAATATATTAAGTTATGTTTAAATTTATTTATTATAAAGTACCTGTAAAAATTTAACTAAATTTTAATACAGAAGTAAATGATGTGACAAACGAGCGCAGTTCATTGGAAGTGGATGCTATGGTCCATATACACTCGAATAATAATCTAAATGCAGTTAAATTAAACTTTCAATAAAATTAAAGGCCTCCTTCAAATAACTAAAAAATACAATAATTTTCACATTCGCATTCTAAAGTCGGTGCTAAGACATAATGTATTAAATTAAGACAAAATGAAATTAAAGCCCGGACATTTTAGTTCTTTAAAGTGGAATAGACTAATGAATATAACGAGCTTAAATTAACAACGAAAGTGTCTAAATAGATCATTAAAACTTTATTCACTATTTTCCATTCTCAGGCGTAGAAAATTTCTCAAAATTTATGAGATTACCCTTAAAGTGCAAATATTAAATGAAAAGAACCACCAAAATTGGTTCAAAATGACAAAGTATCGTGTAACCTACGTACCAACAAAAGAAAAACAAACATACTTTTAATTGAGAAAAATCTTCGATTTTAAATTCTGCTAAAAAGGTTGTCCGGTTCTTGTCACTAAATATATGAAATACAGCTATTTTGCTGCTATTTCACGCTGGTATTTTATACGAGCGTGGTTTTCCCCTGAGATGATCATTCGTGCTGCAGTCATAATAATAGGTCGGGCAAAAGTTTCTTCGTATTTTGTTTTGTATAAGTTGAAGAAAATCTCTTTGGTTGTTTGTATCTGGCTGGTTTTAATATCAATACATATTGGATATTAATAAAAGTAAAAAACTTCGCCTCAATCCCACCATACACACAGCATCAACTTATTGCGTGTTAATCCGGGTTTCGCTACAGTCTGTGAGCTTGACTACCCTTTGACCATGATCTTTTTCACACGTTTTTATCCATTTTTCATCATCATTGATCAATCTTTTCAAAAATGATTCGGTTTCTTTACGTTTCAATAGAGAATCGCAAATGAACACACGATTCATTAGGTTTCTTTCAGTGAGCTCGTGTGGTACCCAAATATCGAGCTTTTTTGTATAGCCAGACTTTTTCAAATGGGTCAAAACTGTTTTGTGGTCAATCCTCAATTTCTCGGCTATGTCTTAATTACTAATATGCCGATATTGCTCCACTTTTTCAAAACTGGCATCGACTTTATCCGTATGAGGGCAACCAGAGCGAGCTGCATATTTGACATCAAAATTCCCGGTGTGAAAACGCTTGAACCAACTTTGTGTTACTCTTACTGACACTACATTAGGTCCATAAACGTCAAAAATTTTTTTCGCGGCTTGAGTCACATTATTCCCTTTTTTGTAATAAAACTTCAGAATTTATTGAATTTCTTCCTTAGATTCACTCATTTTGGCGGACAGAAAAACAATTAAAACATGGCCGGAAAATGTTTTTTACTTTTTATTAATATCCAATATGTATTGATATTAAAACCAGCCAGATACAAACAGTACAACCAAAGACATTTTTCTTCAACTTTATACAAACAAAATACGAAGAAACTTTTTGCCCGACCTATTATTATGACTGCAGCACGAATGGATCATCTCCGCCAGGGGAAAACCACGCTCGTATAAAATACCAGCGTGAAATAGCAGCAAAATAGCTGTATTTCATATATTTAGTGACAAGAACCGGACAACCCTTTTAGCAGAATTTAAAATCGGAAGATTTTTCTCAATTAACCTGTATGTTTGTTTTTCTTTTGTTGGTACGTAGGTTACACGATAACTTTGTCATTTTTGAACCAATTTTGGTGGTTCTTTTTCATTTAATATTTGCACTTCAAGGGTAATCTCATATAAATTTTGAGAAATTTTCTACGCCTGAGAATGGAAAAAGTGAATAAAGTTTTTAATGATCTATTTAGACACTTTCGTTGTTAATTTAAGCTCGTTATATTCATTAGTCTATTCCACTTTAAAGAACTAAAATGTCCGGGCTTTAATTCTCCATTTTGTCTTAATTTAATACATTATGTCTTAGCACCGACTTTAGAATGCGAATGTGAAAATTATTGTATTTTTTTTAGTTATTTGAAGGAGGCCTTTAATTTTTATTGAAAGTTTAATTTAACTGCATTTAGATTATTATTCGAGTGTATATGGACCATAGCATCCACTTCCAATGAACTGCGCTCGTTTGTCACATCATTTACTTCTGTATTAAAATTTAGTTAAATTTTTACAGGTACTTTATAATAAATAAATTTAAACATAACTTAGAATATATTTTCAGGGAATTAAAAGCAAAATAAGTAGCTGAAACATAAGCTTCTAAAGGTGTTTAGTCAATAAAAGGTCATGCCAAAAGTCGTATGTAAATGTACTAAAATACACGGTAGCAGTAGTCGACCTTAATGGATTCCATTACATTACTCAGCGCCTACATTAATGGGTCAGAAATATTTTGCTAAGTGCGGTATTGCTTTCTGTTGATAGAATTATTTTATTTTAATGGAAACCTGTGTTAGTTTTGTCTTTTCTTTATAAAATTATTGAAACGAAAAGTAAATAATAATTTCGTATTCACAAATATAGGTGTAGGGGAAAAAAGACGAAGAAGAAGAAGCAACATAATTTTAAAAACATCCATTCGCAATGTCGCATTTTTTGATCAAAAATACCAAGATTTCTACAGCAACGGGATTATGTCAATACCTACAAGATGGCAACAAGTTATCAAACAAAATGGCATATATATATATATATATATATATATATATATATATATATATATATATTTTTTTTTCAATGTTATTAAACATTGAAAAAATGTCTTGAATTTGTATATAAAATACGAAGAAACTTTTCCCCCGACCTATTATACTGTATGATACAGCGTGGCCCTATTGGGTAAAAAAGCATATCTATTTTCATTTACTGAATACCAGCGTAGAGTAGCAGCTTAATGCTGTTATGTTTCTTATGGTGAGCATACACTACGAGAACCGGATACCCCTTTAACTGGAAACGAGGCATTCCATCTTCGTCCTCAAGTGTCACAAAACATCTGTATTTTCATTCTGAATCGATGGTTATGTCAACGGGCCACAGCGTCCAATTACTATCAGGTGGACTGTGTGCTTGTTTGCCATTCTTATTGTACATAAAACACACATTTTAAATATTGTATTATCTTTTGAGTTATTACACCGCCTATTTATACTAGTAGATTTAAAGTTTATGTTGTATTGAATAAAGTTAAATTTAGCTTAATATACGCATAATGATAACGTACAAGAACTTAATTTTGTTTACAATTGTTAAATATATTCTCTATCCTTTATTTAGTATAAATAAAGGATTTATAAAATGAAATTTACAAGACCGTAAATGTTAATTTATTTAACAACCAAATTATTTTTCTCTTCAACTGTCATCGAACTATAAATTGCCTGAGCGCGCGATTCCAGACATGAATATCGTTCTAACTAGACAGTGATTAATATTACGAGTACGTGAATTATTTTAGGATTTAGGGTTAGTGGGATATTAATTTAAACTTTCTTTCATGTGTTCTGTCTAGTAAACACTACAGCTATAATTAAAGGTATTTCATATCTCGGCAAAGGGTGATATTATGGGCCTAATGGGCCCCTATCTTCATCGGGAGTAGCCTCAAGCAAATTAATCACAATAGTAATCTAGGCTAGACATATCTTGGCAACCAAACTAACTAAACAATCTCAGTCGAACAGACACGTCCGCTGAGTGCTTGCACTGGCGCTGGCGACAGAATGCCCATGCGTAAGCATCATATTAGTCTGTGGAATGCCCTCGCTCCCACGGCCGCATCCAAGCATGACTCGGTATGACGTTACGTTTGTGTTCGGTTTTTGTTTATTGGGCGAGAACCAGTGTCGCCGCCGTGTGATCATAGATGGCGCCACTGATTCTCCGACACTTATAATAAAATAAATATGCTTATTTCTATAGGTAGGTTAAACTTAGCAATAAACTGTATATAAGTCGAAAAAATACCTGAGCTTACTAGCTGTCATTATCATCAGACTGTGGCAGTCTACCGCTGGACAAAGAAGCTGCATTACTGATAATTAAGAAACTTATTCACTCAGAATAAAATATAAGTTTTCATTTAGGTGTATCGGTTTCAGCGATCAAAGAAAAAGTTCAAGATTTGTAATTTAACAGGATTGAATATTTCATAAAACGTATAACATGTGGCAGTGAAATGTGAAAAATATATATTTTTTTCTATTAATGGTGCAGATCTTTGAATGGTTTTTATAACAGCAAATCAACAGATTTTTATCCGACTTCAAAAAAAGGAGGAGTTACTCAATTCGACTGTATTTTTTTATGAGTGTTACCTCATAACTTTTTTTTAGGTGAAGCGATTTTGATGATTCTGTTTTTATTTGAAAGCGCGTGCTTCTCATGTGGTCCAATATTTTTTTTTACTTTTTTTTTTATTTGATCAAGATGTGACCAGTAGTTTTTGAGTAATCCGTAATAATGCGTATTAAATTGACTTCGACAACATTGATGATATTCTCATTTGATTTATATTGAAGTCGATTTTACAAAATTTTTAATTTTACCACTTGTTTAAGTCTTTGTTCGACTTGACCATATAATTACGTCCATTACAGCATATAAAAGTCCACTGCTGAGCATAGGCCTCCCCATAGATTGACTCACATGTTCCATAATTGCCACACTTGGCAGGTGGGTTGGCAATCGCAGTTTTTAGTGTTCCATAATCAAACAAAAAGGAACCCTTATTGTTTCACCATGTCCGTCCGTCCGTCTTTTTTTGCGAAGTACTTAGATTTTAAGTGTTGTTTTTTATTAGAGTCGTCCCCCCCCTACCAAATAAACTCCTGTTTTGGAAACGTGAAAAGTATGCACGACACTAGTATATATAATGAAGTTAAAAGAAAAACTATCATAGCTAAGAAGACTTAACAAGTTAACGAGTAATAGTCGACTAACTTATAAAATGCACTTGGATTAGTAAAAATTTCGTTACAATTCCATAGAAAAAGAACTAAAACTAGCTGCATTGTAACTTTGTAATGTTATTGTAAACTGTAAAAAATAAACCTTTTAGAAGAAACTGACTTATGCATTACTACTATAGCTTTACGTTTCTCTTTGCGGGTAGGCAGAGAGGCTCGATCGCCAAGAGACCGATCCTGACATACCAATATCGCTTATTTTTAGTTAGTAGTTATTCTAGGCCTACAGTTAATGAAACTGTAGGCCTACAGTAGTGGCACTTTTGGTTTACGTGGGGACCCTGAGGATAGTTCCCTGAGGATAGCTTAGGGCAGTGGTGGTTAAGAGTAAGGTTCGTTACGGTCAAGTATAGCTTAGGTTTGCACTGCCGGGAACCAATAGATGGATAGGGAGCTATTAACATATTCGTACGGACTTGGGATGTGAATGATTGGATGTAGATTGTATCATTATAAAAATCGAAAAGGTTTTTTAATCTTTAATGGACACCACTCCTATTAATCTGCTTGGAAAATAAGTCCTTCAGTTACCATCGTCCTATAACGGCCCATTTTTAGTCATTATAGCGGTCAAACCTCGAACTCACTTAATATGCTCGTAGTATCAAGAAGGCTCCTTCTAAGTTTACGATCTGTGACGGGCAACTACGGAACCTACATTGTACGAGTCCCGATACGCACTTGGTCGGTTTTTTTTAAATTATTTTGAGCTGTTATCAGAAAGGTTCATACCAATATTTCAGTTTCCCTCTTATTTTTGTTTTTTTGTGATTATATATATTTTTTATTTTTACTTGGTAAGTGGTTGCTGTGACCCATAGACATCTCATCTATCCTCAATAAAGAATCAAAATGCAGATGCGTTGTCACCTGTGAGGACTTAGATGGAATGCCTCTTTTCCAGTAAAATGGGTCTCCGGTTCTCTACACTCTCGTGCTACAACTATACTAATAATATAGCTGCAGCATGGCTCTACCACGTATTAGTGGGTATTCTTACACCGTCACCACATGGTAATACTACACCAAAAATCAATGATTGCACAAATTTCTTTAAGATTTATGTTTGGATCAAAATTATATAATTACGAAAAAAGCTATCTTGCCTTTTAGATAAATAAACGCTAGCACGGCACCTGCGTTCCTTTCGATGTTGTGGATGTCAATGAGTGATTAATGGTCGGTTAACTACAATCAGATAATTCACATGTTTGTTTCCTTTTTATTCTCAATAAAAATACCTCTAAATCGTACCCAATAGGTAAAATTAGTTGCGACAGTTGCCAGAGTTAAAAAGATCAAGGTTTTGGTTATGTAGCAATATAATTGTAATGGCCATTATTATCACAATGTGGTTTTGTCCCAATGATCTTATAAGTAATAATAAAAAATAACTCGGAAAAACATACCTAATTATTATGCTTGGTAATTTCTAAATCCAAATTGACTGACTGACAATAACACAGCTTTACCATCCGTAAAACTGACCTGATATACTCCTGGTAAATGGGATTAATATAATTTAAAATTAAAAATTTTGTACAACCGACTTCAATATAAATTATTAAGAATAAATCAAAAACTATTGGTCAGACCTTGATCAATTTATATGGGACCACATGAGAAGCACGAGCTTTCAATTTAAAAAAGAATCACCGAAATCGGTTCACCCAGAAAAAAGTTATGAGGTAACACACATAAAACAAAACATAGTCGAATTGACTACCTACTTCTTTATGAAGTCGGTAGAAAATAGGAACTGTCTATAATATTGCAAGCTCACAAATTCTTGATTTCTTTTAATTGGAACTTACTTTTAATTACATTGGAATTGTTACAATGAAAACTAGTTTCTACCCGCGGCTTCGCTCGCATTGAGTCAAGTTTACCAACATCATTATTAATATTCCATGCCAAAATACGCTAAACATAAAACTCATGAAATTGTCTCGATGTCTGTCTGTATCTTCACGCCTATTTACGTACATAATTGAAATTTAGCATTTAAAGCTAAAGGTAATCGTGTGGGGTGTCATTTAAATGCCCTTTGAAGTAGAATTTGAAATATAGGTATACAAGGAATTTACCTTTCGTTAATTTGAGTAAAAAATTATGAAACAATTTTTCGAGGTTGTTGCTCTCTATCGTATGTCGAAAAGTATCGATACAAAATTCAGAAAAAATCTCGAGTATAGAAAATAATAAAAGTTAAGCAAATTATTAGAATAAGAGCCGTGGTAGCTTAGAGGCTAAGCACTCGCTGTAAATTTCACTGCACGCATTTTAGCAACCTGAGTTCGATCTCCGCCGGCACCAATACAATAACCAATAATTGCAATTTGAAATACTGATTTACCTCGTGTTTGTTGGTGAATGAAAATATAGTGAGGAAACCTGCATACCTGAGAAATTAAAAAAAAATCGAAGACATTTAAATTAAACTAGTTTTATGGATTTTATCGCGTATATTAACTTATTTTATATTCCCGACGTTTCGAGCACTTTACAGCACCCATGGTCATGGGGGGACTGAGGTGTTTGACGTCCCAATGTCATAGTTAACCACGGCTACCTCCAGATTAAAAATTATTAATTTTTGTTCCGATCTACGCAGTATGAACTTACAGTATCTTGAAGTCTTGCAGTTGTATGCTTGGGTTGGAATTTAATTTTATTAATTATAGGATCCCAAGCAGATGGTAGCACTCAGCCATCTTCTCTATTCAAATTAGGATGTTTTTTGATTTCAATAGCCTCGAGAATCATCCTTGGAAGGAATCGGTGTTCTTTAGCGAGGATTTGTGGTCTTTCAAATCTAATGTAGTGACGGGGGCGATCCTGTACGTGTTCACAGACTGCAGACTTCCCGGACGGGGCGTCAAACACCTCAGTCCCCCCCGTGACCATGGGTGCTGTAAAGTGATCGAAACGTCGGGAATATATAATAAGTTAATATACGCGATAAAATCCGTAAAACTAGTTTCATTTAAATGTGTAGTGTTCGCGTAAATATAAGAAATCAAAATTGAAGACATCTGAAATACGCCAACACGCTTTGACTGACAACATTGGGATGTATGGGCCGTCACATACATTATTTTGATAGTCAAATATACGAGACGTAATGTACCTACATAATTTACTATATCGAAAGGAGGAGTAATAAAAAGTAGATGCCCGTTCTAGAGGTCGTTTTTCATACTGTGGGACGGACGGACGGAAAAATTATGTATCAAACGATGCCGCGAACTGTTACAGTATGACGCCAAGTCTCCTCTCCCATGCTTGGTGACTACTAATATTATAAATAGTAATGATCACCGGTAATTTTTGATATGGTTATCGACTGTCAGAATAAATAAAATGATCAAATAATGTGCAAATATTTATATAATTACGCTGAAATATTTGGTTCTGCTCTGGAATCGAGCCTGTGAGTGATGATTTTTACCCAGACTGTTGTGATTACGTAAGTTGTGCGAAACGATCGACAGACAGCAGCTGATACGGTTTACTACTTTGTTTATATAAAAATACCATTGTACTGTTATTAATTATTGTAAAAAGTATCAAATTCTACCCATATTTCAATAAAAGGAAAACAACATTGGAATTGTAATCCTAAAGTTTGAATATATCTTATATGAATATGTCTTCAGACCAGTGATTCTTACCAGAATTTTTATAACATGTGTAAAGTTAATAATAATTGTAATTTGAATATAGAATAAATATAATTGCATCCTCCATTTTACACACTAAATCAAGCCCTGGGCTTTATAATTAAATTTGAACCACAGAAATGCTACTTAGACACTTCAGCACTCGTTTTCGGAACGAAAAGAAGTTATCGTATTCCTTATTCCTATGATTTCGCAACCAAGTTTTTTAGATAAACTTTTGCAAGATATGTAAAATATCCCTCATTTTCCTTGAAAGTAAGTAACGTATTGTATTATTGTGCCTAATATCGGCTTATAGTAATTAAAATGCATGAAAATATTTTGGTTCTTTTCACAAACAAGCAATGTTTTGGGATCACAAAATTACTAAAAAGCCTTTGTGGTTGACGGTTTATATATACATCCTTTGTAATTTTAAACTTCTGTAACATAAATACTTATTATCAATTAGTTTGGTAAAGTCAGAGCTCAGATGTCAAATATTCGATATTCCAGTAGCTTCAAAAACATTAAAATTTAATATCTGTCATCATCCGCATAATTTCATTTTTATTAGCTACCAAAATTGGAGCTATCAAACCTTTACTTATGTCGATGTTGCAGTACTTTTTTTTATTAATTTTTTTATTAAATATCTATAAAATTAAAGTAATTAAAAATAAAATTATTGAAATTCTATAAAATTCTACTCAATGTACAATCATTTAATCGTTTTAATAATAATTGAACATACGGTCAAGTGTTGTGTGAAGACAGAAACGTGAATATAATATATATAACATAACAATCGGCTCAAATAAAAATTATAGATGAAGGTTACTCTAAATCGCTATTTATACCGAAATACTCAAACGTTTTAGGCGAATTTTAAGATATAACGGCATCTTAAAATTGAGTAGCGTTTGAGTATTTGGCCATTAGACATGTACCTCATTTTTACTATTCTAAGCCAGTGCTCTACTACTATCCCACCTGATGGTAAGTGGTGATGCAGCCGAAGATGTTAAAGCGCACTGACTTACCAAAAGTTTATTCACTTTTGCCTTGAAAACACTCATATTCTAATCTGAGAAACCATAATGTATCCATGTGAAAGTTATAACTTTTTACTTTTACTGTGAAACTTACTATTTTTAAATCCTAATGAGAACATATTGTACAAATTAGTTTTTTTCTTTCACTGGCCATTTTGGTTCTAAACTGTTCAAGTTTAGAACCAAAATGGCCAGTGCCCGCCGAGGGCATATTTGAGGTTAGCTGTATGTTGTTTTTGTTAATAATATCGTTCCTACTTTAGTACTAAATCACCTGACTATTGCGGAGAGCGAGGTAACGTTTCCATATCTACACATCGTACTACAAGAGGGTCTTAATGTAAAGTTGACTAAATGAGACCGTGACCCACTCTAGGTTTAATAATTTTAAGAAACATAGCCAACATTTAAATATAAATTCGCTTCATATTTACCACAGCCAGTATTACAATTAAAATAATTATTATTATTTCCCTTTTTGTTGTTATTAATTTAAAAGTTTGCAGATTGGTTACTCCTCCCGTCTTGTTACTATTACAATTACAGCCTATCAAAAGCACACTGCTGAGAATTATAGGCCTCCCTCATAATTTGCCTCATAGGGGATGTTTGCCGTAGTTGCCTCGCTTGCAAAATAGATTGGCAACCGCAGTTTTCATCATTTGTTTTTAAAGATTCTGCTGCCCAACTCCTGCTTTAGTTTCAATCTGTTGTCTGTCTGATTATATAAGTGAAAGGTAGTGATTTTTGACATTTTAATAACTGTTTTAATTTTGCTTTGTTAGGGTAAATACTTCAAGAACAATTAAATTTACTGCAGTCATTAATTTTGAAAATGGATCTAAATCCGTTCCTCAACTACGTGATAGTATTGCACAAAATTGGTCAAAGTAGGTAGTTGAGAGTTAGGAAACAAGATGACGTCGTTAATCTTTCCCTAATGGTCGTCCAAATGCGACTGGCTACTCATCACGGAACATTTAGTGAATTGACTCTGTTACCTTTCTAATAACGTCGGTATGGTAAAAATATTGAACAAAATGCGTATGAATGTTATATAAGACAAGGCTATTTGTATTTTGTTACACAATTTAGGAAATATATTTAGAATTCACATAGAACCATTATTGTAGCCTTTTTTAATTATATTTCATGAAAAGTAGTTATGGGGTGGCTTATGTTTAGCAGTAGAATTATGAGGGAATGTAATGATAATGAAGATGATGATCTAACGTAAAGTTATTTCGATGATTTTCAAATATATGTTAGATATTAAAACAGCAATAGTTTAGATACAAAATAACAAAAAGTTTAGATTTAAGCGGGATTTTAGAGATTTGAGAGGATATTGCAGCAAATAATATAAAGGCTATAAAAGTAATGTTTTAGAACTGTAGCGCTAGAAATAATATCTATTTCCTTCTCTCACTCTTCTATAAGGCCGCGAATAACATAGGTATATCCTTCGTAATAGAGGCTATTATTATTATGCGAACACTTCCAAAGTGCGGTACGTGACAGCAACACAGTATTTACTACTGTATTATATAACATTGGTTCTTTTAATTAATATAAGGCTTACATAAGGGATATTAGGCTTACATATGTCTTTAAGTGGCAAAATAATTGCACTAGCAGCTTAAAGTTTCAATAGCCACGGCTACACCGATTGTACTATTTAAGTTGGCTAGTTGCCAACCCACTAGACATATATAAATAGACGTTGCTACCAACATTAAGGAGGATGAGAGTATGAGTAAATTGTAAGCGCAAGCTCTGACCACAATTTGCGTCGGACAAATTGGATTCACGTCTTGCTCTTCCATCTCTTACAGATAAAGGTATATTTTAATATTTTTATGTCATAGTAATACATTTTATATAAAATAAATAAATTACGAGATATGATGGCGATATACCCATTACATCATCTCCTCTCGTGGTTGAGAGAATCGACAAGGATAATCTAGGTTGATATGTGGCTTTCAGCAAATAGCAGGATAACAATTTGTAAATGTCAGATGTTAAATACTCGGATCAGTGGTGGCAGAATTGTGAGATGTTTTAATAGGTGGTAGGGCTTATGCCTAGGGTCTGTGTTAATAACACCTCTTGTCTCCTAGCAATAATGTACGCGCATTGTGTTAGCTGAGATGCTAAGCGCTCGCTGTAAATTTCACAGTATGCGAGTAACCCGGGTCGATCCCGCCGGCACTAATGAAATTGTTAATCGCAATTTTAAGTTCTGATTTACCACGTGCTTGGCAGTGAAGGAAAACATCGTGAAGAAACCTGCACGTCTGAGAAATAAGAACAAAAAATATTTTGAGGACATATTAATTCTGACAACACGCAATGGGGCAGCGCGGCGAGCTTTTCCTTGCCCTAAAATCCTCTCAGAAATGAGAGGATTTTTTTATATTATTCTAAGCCAGCGCTTAACTACAATCCCACCTTATAGTAAGAGGTGATGTAGCTTAAGATGGTGAAGCGCACTGACTGAAAAAACGCCTATTCACTCTTGCCTTGAAGACACCCACATTGTAATCGAATGGAAAGACAGATGCTGGCAACTTATTCCACTCCTTTGCTGTACGCATGATGAATGATGTAGCAAACCGTTTGGTTCGAATGCGTGGTAAGTAAACAACGAAAGGGTGGAGATTGGCCGAACGTCTGGTTGTCCGATGGTGGAAGCGAGAGCGAGGAATTAAATTATGCAATTCCTGCGCACACTCCGAAATGCGTCCTGTAGAAAACTGAAAGGCTGGCTACTTTACTTTACTTTTTGCCGGATATTAGGGCAAGCAAATCGTATATAGGCTGTAACTTTAACTTTAACCCATTGTTGTGTTCCAATTTGAATGAGAAAAGAGACAGAGTGATTACCGGCATTCCATTTTGGTCGTCAGCGCAGACAACACGTCTGTGGCCATCTTTATGTGAAGTTAGTTGCTGGTATCTGTTTGTAACTCTACAATTACAGTCTGTTTATACGATCACCAATCTACATGTTCATGCGTGGTGGTAAAAGTCCCACAATTGGAAGTACCTAAAACCACAGAATAAATAATAGCTAAAACTAACTAGAAACTGTTCATTATCAATTCGTGAATAATATAAATAAAACACAAAGATTAAATGCTTTGATAAATATTATAAATTATTAAGAGATTTTATTCAACTGAAAATGTTATTTAAAATCTAAGTTTGTGTGTGACGTGCTTGACAGTGAAGCAGAAATCATGAGGAAACCTACTTGCGTGAGAAATTAAAAAATTTGGAGACAATTATAAAGTCAGTCAATTTTTACTGGACCGGCCCTGCTTTTGTCTCCACCGTAACACTCATAGAAGAAGAAGTCCGAAACGTCTAGGCCAAGCAATGGACCGTATCTAGACTGTTACTTTTATAAGATGTTTATCGCGCCATCGTTTGAGGTGTCGATATTAACAGGTATTTTGCATGCATTTAGACTATAACAAATCAAAATGTAACACTGTGTACTAATCAAATCATCATTATTTTTTTCGAATCGTATTAAATAACAATTTTTTTTAATTAAAATATTCTATTTCAATTAATAAATTGATAGCGAGACACAATATCAAATAATTACACAATGTAAAATAGTAGGTAGGTAGGTAACTGTTACCTATTATAAAGATGTTATAACAAAAGTCTACGCTTAAGTTTTAAATAACGAAAAAGAGTTTCAAGTAAGGCTTGTATTTATGGAGGAAGTTTGTTGGAAACATTATGAGCAGATTTTTCTTCATTTCAAGTGATACTGAATAATACATGCAATTTTTAAACAGGCTTCATTTTAAAGTGCATGAAATAGTTATATATATATACTAGGTTGATCAATAAGCTTTTGTAAATTGTATTTAATAACTTTTTAAGCTAATACACCTTGAATAGCGTTTTGAAAATTGGTTAATTCCCTTAGAAGAAAATGCTTGATCCTAGGACTCGAAAAAGCAGCTGTGCTGTACACATCACCTCATCGACGCCGTCGAATTTTATACAACGCAAGTGCTTTTTCCGGTGAGTAAAAAGATGAAAATTACTCGGATCTATGGGCAGGGGTATTATCACGATGAAAAAGCACTCCAGCACGCAATTTTCGTCGACGTTTATTCTTTAGTTCTTCGCGTAGTTTTTTGATTAATGATGCGTAATTATCTCTGGTAATTGTCTCTCCTTTACTCATATAGTCGATCATTATTATACCTTCCGCAAACCAGAAGACAGAGGCCATTATTTTTCCAGCGGACACAGATGACCACCTTGAATCTATTGGCTGGCGGGAAGCTCTTTTCCACACCTTGCTTTGGTTTTTCGTCTCTAGTTCAAAATGGTGAAACGTGCGTAAAGAGAATCTAGATCTTCTTCAATTATTGCTACATTTAGCTTTAAAATGTCAACCCTTGCTTTCTTTTGGGCGTCTGTTAACATTCGAGGAAACCAGCGCGCTGCCACCTTTTTGAATTTTTAAGCATGAGTTAAAATAAACTGAATTGTCCCGAACGAAAGCTTTAGAATGTCAGTTAAATAACGGATGGACACACGTCAATCTACCTTAAGAATTCCTTCGATTTTTTTTATGTTTTCTTAAGTAGACGCCGTTGTTGGCCGCCCAAAGCTAGTGTCATCATTGCAGGTGGTTCTGCCGAATATTATAGAATAAGACGAAGCATTGTATGCCAAAGTAGACTGCAGTTCTTCAGAAATACTTTTTGTAGAAGAAAATTTCAGGCAGAAAAGAAAAAAGCACGAAGTTCGAGTTTCTCCATTTTGCGTACGAATCAAAATCCCGCCAAATGTGAAGTTTGAAAAAAAATTGGGTATAGTTTTTGTTTAAGTTTTTTCTGGCCTTGGTACTAACGAAGATATTTAAGATTCGAAAAAATAGAACGCATTTCTATAACTCATTGATAAGTGTCCTATTCCGAAAACTTATTGATCAACCTTGTATATCCAAGTTATTAGAATAAAATCATATTTACGGTTTTAATCGCGTTCACCTGGGTAGGGACCCTAAAACAATTTTTTTTCTATGTCTCTTCGATCCGCCAATGTCGAAAAAATAAAACTTTTTGATGCAACTTTGATTCGCAAATTTTTTCAGGTTATAAAGGTATAATATACAGGAGTAATCGCTACGAATTGAACCAACGTCGGTGAAGCAGACCTTACTTATTTGGTGGTGCATTTGTACCAGATTCAGATGGAGATTAAAAGTTTAAATATATTAATTTTAAGGGCACTAATTTCTACTTATGATTTTAACTTCACATAAATTATATATACTAATAGTATAAATTACAATGAGTCTTCACCGCCTCTTAAATCCTCCAGACCGAATTTTGGTCACGGCGGCCAGTCTCAACGGACAATAACCATTTGGATTGGATTATAGTGCACAAACTCACGCGTTAAAGTTAAAAAGTTAAAGTTACAGCCTATATACGTCCCACTGCTGGGCCCTCTAAAACTCTAAAACCCTCTCATTTCTGAGAGTGTTTTAGGGCAAGGACGTGTCTGCCGCGCTGCCCTAACACGTGTTGGCGAACTTCACATTTCTTCGAAATATTTTTTATTATTTCTCAGACATGCTGGTTTCCTCACGATGCCTTGATTTCCTTCAGCGCCGAGCACCTGGTAAATCAGCACTAAGTTATTTAAAAAATTAGGTATGAAACAGCTTACCGATCTTCCGTGACCTTATGAGATTCTTCAAGGCACATTAACATGTTGCCGTATTCACGAGCACTATAAACGTACCTACGCGTTAGACATTATTAAAACCAAACAAAAACACAAAACGTAACAACAAGAACAACATCATTAATTAATAAATAACAAGTAATAACGATAATAATTTAATAAACAAAACAATTCAACTATCGCTCGTGATAGTCAACATGGCACTGTCTCAAAACTAAAATTATTGTAATGTCTTTGAAGCATGTAAATTCCACAGCGCGAGGCGACACGAAGCAGCGTGTGTGTGAAAGGAAGGGTAGAGTGAGTAAGTAGTATAACCTAATGCATTGTTTCGTACCGATCTAGGAAAGAGTTCGAGCCCGCGAGGATATTGACCCTATTGTCAGCTGATTTTCTTTTAAAGTTTCACTGCTGGTTTTATTTTCAGTATTTTCATGATTTTTGTGTGAAATATCGTTTCAAATAACTGTAATAACATGATGGAGCGTGAATAAAGTTAATAAAACGTTGTGAAAAGATGATTTTTTTTTCCTCGGGATCGAATTTCTTTGTGACCCATCATCATAGGTATCCTTAGTACTATCATCTGTCTTCAATTTCGGGAGCCTTTCAAAAATACCCTGTATATTATAATGTTAATAAGTTGAGACATTCAACTCTTTGTTTTTTATACTCCCACATTTTTCTTCAATTTTAAATAGCTTTACCCTGCACAAAATACATCTGCACTTTTTTGTTAAAATTTAAATAAATGATATACTATCCAACAAGAAGAAACTTAATAAAGATAAGCAAGAAAGACATTAGAATAGTTCGGTCATTACACGTACACGAAAGTGAGATTCATGTTAAGGTTAAAATTTTGAACACGTACTTTAATCTTATCGTATTATTCAGACTGTAACTATTATATTTATTACTTTTCCTTTCTTCTTTTTTTGAAATAATAAGAGAGTATACAGAAGAATTTTTCTAGATCCATTTTTTTATAGGATAAGGGTGACAAACGAGCACACAGTCCACCTGATGGTAAGTGGATGATGCATAACTTACCATCACGCTCTCATAGAATACCAGTGATTTTACGCTGGTATTCTATGAGAGCGTGGAACAATCATAATACAGCTGCAGCGTGGCTCTACCACGTTCAAATGTCTTCAAGACAAGAGTGAATAGGCTTTAGTAAGTACGTGCGATTTATCATCCAGGATTGTATTATTACTCATCATCAGTGGGATCGAAGTCATGTACTAATTTATAACTTACTAGCTGGTACCCGACGCGTTGCTACCGCAGAAGAAATAATTGTGGAAATATGGTTTTAAAGGAAGAGTTATTGTTTTCATTTATATAGGAATGCTAATACATGCATTGAAATTGAATGATATAAACTTTAAAATTATTTTGTTGTTGCGATACGCACGCCACCTCAGTTAATTGTGCTATGCCTATAACCTTCGCGCAAGTGCAGGCAATAAGTTGACAAAGCTTTACCTCAATCTGATGAACGGTATGGCAGCGCATAAAATACGAACAATAAAAAACTTATTTTTATATATTAGATAAAAATGATAATAGGTCTTTACCTATGAAATTGCCATTCTGCAGTACTGGCCATTTCAAAACAAAATATTTTTTGTTTGTTTCTTATTTATTTTATTTTAAAAACATGGAATTGTTTTTTCAAAATTAGTCATTTGTTTATTGATTAGCGTTATGTTTTCATTGCATTTGAATCCTTTCGTCATCATTAAAAATTCGAGTAATTGTGGAATATGAGAACCGTCGTGGCAGCAAGGTGGCACAAGCGGCACCCAACACCAACGAAGTTAATTGAGCGAATATTACAAACGAACGCACCATCTGATATTGGTTTGCCCGCTTCCGCTCTGGAAATTTCGACCTCAAAAATCAACCCCGTGGTCGCCCGAAAACTTTGGTCGACAATGACGAATTAAAGGCGATTATGGAAGCTGATGATACTCAAACGGCTGAAATAGCAGCAGCTTTCAACATTAGCATCAAAACAATATAGGTCCATTTGTGTCAAATTGGCAAGGTAAAACAGCTTGAAAAATGGGTGCTCCACGAACTCAATGATCGCCAGCGCGAAGTACGCGTCGAGACGTGCCTTGTACTGGTCAGCAGGCACACAAACGAAGAAATTTTGCACCGCATTGTTACCTGCAACGAAAAATGGATTATGTTTGACAATCGCAAGCGCTCAGCAAGTTGGTGTGATCCTGGTTCAGTACCTAAACAATGCCCAAAATGAAAACTTACCCCTAGAAAAGTGATGGCCACTGTTTGGTGATCTAGCGCCGGTGCAAAGCTTCTTACCAAACGAGATGAGCATTACTGCAGATATGTACTGTGTAGAACCGAATACAATGACGAAGAAGCTCGCACGTCTCCAACCAGTTTTGGTCAATCGCTCGTCCCCGCTGCTCCTGCACGACAACGCGTGACCACATACTGCACAACAGTAACTGTCTCCAAATTACAAGAGATGGAGTTGGAAGCTCTCTGTCATCCACCGTACTCACCTACAGACTTCTACTTTTTCCAGAATTTGGATAACTTTTTGGCGGAAAAAAATTCAATACCCGAGAGGCAGTACAAAATGCCTTTGAAGAATTTTTTGCCTCCCGTTCAGCTGATTTCTTCAAGAAGGGCATCAATAAACTGCCACTGTGTTGGCAAAGATGCATCGGTTGCATGGGTGATTACTTTGATTAATAGAAATAAAAATATATAAAAAAATTACGTCAACTTATTTCATAAAAACGGCAATTTCATAGCTAAAGATCTAATATCTGAATCAAAATATGTTTACGGATTTTATCGCGTTTCATTTACTTATTTTAATTCCCGGCGTTTCGGGTGCTTTACAGTAACCCATGGTCACGGAGGGACTGAGATGTTTGACTTCCCGATGACATAGCTCGGCTACCTTCAGTTTTTGAATATTAATTTTTTGGTTCAATTTACGCAGAATAAGCTTACAGAATCTAGAACTCTTGCAATGGTATGCTTAGGTTTGGATTTAATTTTGTTAATTATAGGATCCCAAGCAGATGGCAGCTGCACCCATTTATCTTCTCTATTGAAATTAGTATTTTTTTATTTTCAATAGCCTCGCCTATCATCCTTGGTAGAATACGGTTTTCTTTTGCGAGGATTTGTACTCTATCAAATCTGATGTAATGGCGTGGACGATCACTAATATATTCACAGACTCCAGACTTCCCAGAGCATCGGTGCTAATGAAATTTTAGTCAAAAATTTCGTTGGTGCCGGCGGGGATCAAACCTGGGTAGCTCGCGTACTATGACATTTACAGCGAGTTTATGGTCCCAGAGCCACCACGGTTATTACGATGTCAGAATACAAAACGTATCCAATTGCGGAAAGGTGTTACACTCGGTGACGTTTAATCCCCTAAGCACTTTAAAGAAAGGATACAATATCAACATCAATGGCGAATACATAACACATATTCACTTCGCCGACAACTTATTTATAATGACAGGATTTTTGGTGAATATTTACAGTATTATACTAAATAAACTTATTTGTGTCTCTCAACAGTAAGTTTCTTAGATCAACATAGACAAGACCGAAATCATGTGTAAGGCCCATGCCACTTTTTTTAATGTACACCGGTTCTTATTGTTAAACTAGTCCTTAGTCCTGCTCTTAATTCCGACTTTGTAAAACTGGAAAAAATGTGTAATTAGTAAGTTTACATGTAGGTAGTCAATGGATTCAGATGGCTTTGTGGTGATTTATGGGAGAGTCCTATGTCAGGAATAACTTAATGTCAGAAACTTGTTGACAAGTTTCTGACACTACTATTTTAGAAACTTGTGTAATGTTAAAAACTTGGGAAGTCTGTTTTTCAATTTATAATAAATTCTCATCTGAATTTTCTTCAGTTCTTAATTGACTAAGTCTCACGTGCCGTAGTCGTAGATTATGCGAATTCTCAAATATTTATTTTGGAAGTAACTAATGAAGTAACAATTATGTATGCATTTACAAAATTTATCTTTGTATTTATGAACAAGTTTACCGTAGATATTTTTTACTGAAAATGAGGCATTCCATCTTAGTTCTCAGGGGTAACACATCTGCATTTTGATACGTAATTGAAGATAGACGAAGATGTTTATTGGCCTCAGCATCAACTTAGCATCAGGTAGACCGTGTGCTCGTTTGTCATAATTATTCTATACAAAATACGAATTCCGCACATGATGGTGAAACTGTTTGAATCGGTATCCCTGTCAATTCTGGTTCATATTTTTAAACTTATCACAAGTAAGTTTATGACTTTGCCTTGGCATATGGTCTGACACAGCTGGTTACTTCGCCTACGCGGATTCCAGATGTGAAGGATCACACACCTTCCCTGTTGGACCTTCTGCTGACCTCTCATCCGGACGGATATCAGGTTTCCGTCGATGCCCCTCTCGGCTCTTCGGACCATTGTCTGATCCGGAGTGTGGTGCCACTCACGCTCCCCTCGCGGTTGCGTTCTGCAGGTTGCCGCCGTGTTTGGCATTACAGGTCGGCGGATTGGGACGGAATGCGGTCTTTCTTTGCATCCTACCCATGGGGGCGGGTTTGCTTCTCGCCGGATGATCCCAGCGCTGTTGCTGACTCTGTCACTGATGTGGTGTTACAGGGAATGGAACTATTTATTCCATCATCTGTGGTACCCATCGGAGGCAGATCGCAGCCTTGGTTTGGTCGCTCCTGTAAAACTGCATTACGCAGTAAGCAGGAGTGCTATCGAACCTGGGCTCAGGCATCGGCGGCTCGGGATGTAAACACCAGCATGCTAAAAAGTATAACTTCGCCTCCAGGTCCTTCAATAGTGTTGCCAAGGCAAAGTCAGAGCACATAGGCAGAATTGGCGAGAAACTAGTTCGCCTTCCTTCGGGAACCCGTGCATTCTGGTCTCTCGCCAAGGCTGTCAAGGAATTTCTGTAAGCCATCACTACCATCTCTGCACAGGAGGACGACTCACTGGCCCACGCCGCAAAGAAAGCCGACCTTTAGGCTCACTTTTGCGTCCAACTCGACTCTTGATGACGGGAGAACACTGCCAGCCATCCCGCGGTGTGAGTGCTCCATGCCGGATGTTCGGTTCTCACAGCGCTCGGTTCGCAAAGCACTCCTCTCCTGGACATCCACAAGTCGAGTGGGCCTGACAGAATCCCCAATTGTGCTGAGAACGTGTGCTCCGGAGTTGGCACCGGTTCTAACGCGTCTTTTCCGGTACTCCTACTCCTAGGCGTAGTCGAAATCATGGAAGACAGCTTTTGTCCAACCGATCCTAAAAGGCGACCGCTCAGACCCGTCAACTACAGGCCTATCGCCATCACCCTTGTTCTCCAAAATAATGGAATCCATTATAAACTGCCAGCTCATGCGGTACCTTGAGGATCACCAGCTGATTAGTGACCGCCAATACGGTTTTCGTCGGGGTCGATCAGCTGGTGATCTTCTGGTCTACCTGACTCATAGATGGGCGGAGGCAGTAGAGTCAAGGGGAGGCATTGGCCGTTAGTTTGAACATTGCGAAGGCTTTCGATCGGGTTTGGCACAAAGCGCTTCTTACAAGCTCCTTCCTATGGGCTTCCCGAGAAATTGTGCAATTGGATCACCAGCTTTCTTGCAGATCGGAGCATCAAGGTCGTTGTAGACGGTGCATGCTCCGACCATGCTTCTATTAACGCTGGTGTTCCACAAGGCTGCGTGCTATCACCAACGCTGTTTCTTCTGCATATCAATGATATGTTGCAAACCGGTAGCATTCATTGCTATGCGGATGATAGCACTGGTGATGCTCTATACGCCGGCCGTGCGAATATTTCTCGGGAAAACGTCGCTGAGTACCGGAACAAACTTGTGTCTGAAGTCGAGTCTTTGCTGAACAAAGTCTCGGATTGGGGGCGACTAAATCTAGTCCAGTTTAATCCTCAGAAGACACAAGTTTGCGCGTTTACCGCTAAAAAGAACCCCTTTGTCGTATCTCCTCAGTTTCAAGGCACTCCCCTTGTTGCCTCAGCCAGTATCGGAATCCTCGGCGTCGACATATCGAGTGACATGCAGTTTCGCGGTCACTTGGAAGAGAAGGCCAAATTGGCCTCTAAAAAGCTTGGCGTGCTCAGCAGAGCGGGACAGTATTTCATGCCGGCACAATGCCTGCAACTTTACAAGGCGCAGGTTCGGCCTCACATGGAATACTGTTCCCATCTCTGGGCTGGGGCTCCCCAGTGCCAGCTCCTTCCACTTGACCGCATCCAGCGCAGAGCGGCTCGAATCGTCGACGACCGAGTCCTTTCCGATCGGCTCGATTAATTGGCGCTGCGAAGAGATGTTGCATCTCTTGCATTTTCTTTTGCATTTACCACGGGGAGTGCTCTGAGGAATTGTTCGGATTAATCCCAGCCGCCACATTTCACGAACGCACATCACGGCAGAACTCCCGATACCATCCACACCATCTGGATGATTGGCGGTCCACCACTGTGTGATTTAGAAGATGTTTTCTTCCTCGCACAACTTCCTTGTGGAATAATTTACCACCAGCGATTTTTCCGGACCGATACGACTTAGGGACCTTCAAGAAAAGAGCCTACTCCTTTTTAAAAGGCCGGCAACGCATATGCAATTCCTCTGGTTCCCCTGGTGTTGCAGTTGTTCATGGGCGGCGGTAGTCACTTACCATCAGGTGAGCCGCATGCTCGTTTGCCCCCTCTCCTATAAAAAAAAAACGCGTCTTATTTTGTTTGAGTCGGTATTTGTATCAAGTAGAATCAATTTACCGCCTCTTGCATATGTCTGTTTAAAATGTATGGGATAATATAAACGAGTGACTTTCTTAATTTGTTTTAGATATCAAGGATATCGTCTTGCTTTGAAGTGAATCTTTATTGTTTTTCATTTTTTAAATTTTCTAACACAAGTATAAGTTTTGGTTGGTAAAATTAAATACTGTATTTAACCACTAAGTATAACTCTCAACAAAAATCTGAAACTGCATCAGAATCATTACCGTGATCGTTACTATTGCTGCAATACCAAGTAGTTGCCCCAAAAGAGGGCCACAAGAAACGGCCTTAGCCATCCTTAGATATCTGCACGTTTCATCAAGTCACCCGATATAATACATACTAATTAAAATTGATTTTTGTAAAATGTGAAATAATCTACTTTGCCTCGAAATAAAACGTCAGTTTAATTTTATCGTAAACAACAGCGAAACAGCGAATCTTATCTCAGCGGATATCGCAGTAAATTTCGACATTATGGCCCAATGCTTTATCGATTGAAAGCATATCATGTCCAAGATGCTTTAACTTTAGATTTAACGATATATGAAGTCGTTACGAAAAACAATAATATTTTATCCGGAGCTTAGTTGTTATGCCTAAAAGAAAATACCACGCGATTGTATTGTTAATTTTGTAAATTCTTCTTTTCTGGCCTGGAAAATATTTAAATTAATGTCGTAGAGTAGTTTCATTCTGTTTACTAACATAGGTTGTATGTTCAAATTTTCTACTAACACTTTTATTAATAAAAAGTCTGAAATAAATTCATTTATTACTTAAATCCCGGGTCGGGCCAAAAAATCAGTCATTGAGTTCTTCGGTTAAGAAATTCTCAGTAGCACCCGGAATCAGGAAGTTGGCAGTGTTTCCCCCTAGTGTTTTGGAAAGGACGTAAAACCATTGGTCTGTCTGATCTCTCTCCGGTTGTGTTGAATTACCGTCCTATTGGGCTGTGAAAGTGAGGTAATAGCGAGTGCCCAGGTGCACACACTCGGGCACTACAATCCAGTCTCGCGTAGGTGGCTAGTATGCATTTCGACTGGCCGCCATGAGCAATATTCGGACTGGAGGATATTATTAAATAATTATTTGAGGATTTAATCTATATTCGCTGACAGGTTCGAATCACCCATTCGACTAAAATAGTCAACCACTTCAAGCAAAAACGTAGGATTAGTTGGGTCGATCAAGAGTACTATCACTAAAATTAAACACATTATACTAAAATGAAGTCAATACTCATGTTTCATTTAGCAAATTTAAATTACTGATGTGTTTATATATTCCCTGAAAAATATTTAAATAAAATTTAAATTAATACGGGAATCAATTGTTATTAATTGTATTCAAATTAGAAAACAATGTAACAAAATTCAATTCGGTATGAAAAAAAGCCGGCCAAATGCGAGTCGGACTCGCGCATGAAGGGTCCCGTACCATTGTAAAACATGTTTATAGTAGGGGAGCCCTTTTTAATTTCTAATTTATTTTAATTTTAATTTTTTGTTTTTATAGCGGCAACAGAAATACATATTCTGTGAAAATTTCAACTGTCTACCTATTACGGATCATGAGATACAGCCCGTTGACAGACAGACGGACGGACGGACAGCGGAGCCTTAGTAATAGCAAATGAGTAAAGAAACTGTACCGTACGGAGGCAAAGCTTCGTACAACCGCGCTATGATATTTGTGCTCTCCGGAAGCAGGGCCATATGATTTCTGTAATATGTCCAATGGCACCATTCACCAGACCTTTGGGCAGTCAAAGTTTACCAACCGATGCTACGTATGATTTCAAGTGTCTATAAAATATTTAATAAAACTTCATGAAGAATTAAAATCAGAAGAAATTAAATTAATTTATATTTACGAAACGTTTCAATCAATATTGTCTCGAAAATTTCTTTGGCAAAGTCATACAGGCGGGTGGTAACTGCCAGGAACCAACATGTCGACAAGTTAGTATTGCCTTCAATAAGATGTTCATAACCAATATCTTAAGGAAACCTCAAAATACTAATTGCAAATACGATTTCGATATGTTACTTATGAAACCAGACGATTGTCGTATTTTTAATACACCATCACCGTAACCTGATGATGTTACTGCCCCTGTGTTGACATTAGGAACAAATAATTATCATAGAAAATGTTGTCTCAACCACCACAAATGTGAGAAAGTAAAATTGTACGTTAATAGATCTGAACAACCTATAAATATGGGAAAAGTTTTTTTTCAGCCATTACAAGGATTTTAATAAAGATAGTGTTCAATCGGGTTTCTTTAATAATACTTCCTGACAATTTTATTGCGTTTGTTGAATTGCTTGAGCAAAATTTTCGCGAATATTTTGACCTTGAAAGAAACATTGCATAATATATTGGTAGTGAAATATTAAAACGTGTGTGAGATTGTATATTTGTTATGCAATGTGAGTGCTTTCCAATAGATTATTTAAAAAAAAACTTTACATTACATTTTGAATTTACCATTTAATTAAAAGCCAAAACAAATTGTTGAAGAACTAATTTTAAAAGTAAAATATTTAGTATACGTAGTTTGTAAAAAAAAAATTATATCTTAAGTGTCTATTAAAAAGCTGATAAACGTTTTGTTTATTTAATTTTATCCTCCTGTGCCTACCCTACGAAAATAGGTAAAAATTTTGACAGCTCCTTATAAGCTTTGCCTCTGTACGGTTTCTTTACTCATGTGATAATAGGGTCCCGTTACATTGGTTACCCTTGGGGTACTGAACCCTAAAAAGCCATGCTGATTTTAAAACCGTTTTTATTTTGTTAATTTACATCCCCTTTCTTGATATTTGGTATTTATTTTATTGAAAATGCATAAAATTAATTGTCATCTATTTCACCTTTTTAATGACGTCATAAAATATGCAGAATGAAGTGAGGTCATTATCGATTGATATAATAAACACATCACTTTTGACATCTTGTGAGTTGTCTAATATCAACGTTTTTGATTTTTTGATTACATACCTTACTTTGCTCTTATTTAAATGTCAGCGATTCACAATAACCAATAAAAAAGAGTTGATAATTGGTATGCTACGAGTATGTACGAACTTAATACAAAGTTATTTAAGCTACACATGAACATTAAGGGACAAATGTTATTTTAAATCAACCGTTTTTCTATTAGTAATAGTCTATGTGGTCAAATTCATTACCAAACAGTATGGAAATATTCTAAAATCAATGTTTATATGTAAACAACTCACTCAACTTACAGACTAAGGAACTCGGAATTAAGGAACAAAACAAAGTAATAGACGTTCTCCCTCACGGCCAAAGGTTGAAATGGCGATAGGCAAGATATTTGGCCACGCATTTAAGACCAAAAATGGATTAAATCGGTAACATAGTGGCAAGGACAAGCTGGAATACTTGCAAAAGGCAGGCCAAAATAAAGATGGAAGAAAGGTCTTCAATCTAAATTATGTGTATATATATATATATATATATATATATATATATATATATATATATACATATATATGTTATGCCTGCTATATAAAAAAAATCTTCAAAGTTGGAGGTAAGTTTACCATACAATATAATAGACAATAGTTAGAGCTATGACTTGCTCCTCTAATTGTTTCGCAAGATACAAAGTTTACGCTAGTGGCAAAGTTGCCCACCCATTATTCAATTTTTCATACAAACTTGAAAATTTGTGTCAGGGTTGTCAAGAATCCTTGATTTAGTACTTTATTTAATTTTTGAAGTAAAACTTTATCGACGTAGTGAAGAAATTTAGTACGGTATTATAAAAAAATTACGTTTTCTTCTTTTTTTTTGCGTAAGCCTTATTTAACCTACTTGTGTAAAATATAAAATAAAAGAAGAATGATGTGTCGTAAAAAAGTTTCACTTCGTACAAGTGTACACAATTAAACGCACATTTTTTTTTTAAATTTAAATCTTCTCAGCATAATTTCTTAGGCAAAAATCTAACTATGACATCGGGACGTCAAACACCTCAGTCCTCGGTCCGTGACCATGGGTGCTGTAAAGCACCCGAAACGTCGGGAATTAAAAAGTTAAAATTAAACGCGATATAACTCGTAAAAATTAGTTTCATTTAAAATGACACTGTTCTTTGGGTGCAAATTAATATCAACACACTAAGTTGAAAATATGAAAAGCACTGAGTAGTAATAATATTATTAATACCCAGTAAACATAATATAGATTTCTCTTTTCTTTTCCTTCACTTTTGATAAAGATGAATCGATTGACAACTCATTTGGTAAAATTGGTCTCAAAGGCTGCTACGGTGAAACATCTATACAAACATATATACAAGTCAAGTATTGAATCTTTTCTTTGAATCGCCGTCAGTTAAAAATATAGGTTGAAGGACAACCCTTCGTTGATGAAAAACATGGCAAAGTAACCGTCACATCGTGGCATCACTTGTATGGTAACTTTCTCAAGTCAGTTTTATAGATAAATATTAAGACAACCATTTTAAAAACAAAATATTACATTTCCTGACCATTAATATTACCTTACTACAAAGATATAAATACCTCCATTCAGTATTTCAAACAAAATCAACAAAAGTTCTGGAGCACTGAAGAAAGAGGTTACGACGCTGGGACAATTCCGCAATAAAATAAAATGCAAAAATTAATTCTCATGTTGCCTTATCGAAAGCAATGCTGTTAATTAGTTATTAATTTTTCACCCAAAAAATGGCATATCTCGAAAAACGTTACGTTGTCCGTGTTAATCGAAATTTTGTACCTGTACAATGTACATCCCTGATGGCAAAGTTAACTTCCATTGGTAAAGTTGCCAGACTTGACTGTAAATTAGTTCTAATTTAATGTACTTTTCTTATAATAATATCTGTAAAGCAATAAAAATATTATTACTTCAAAATCTTAATTGGTTTTGTATGCGGAATAAACGGCTATTAAATTTAATTTATTTTATTAATCGTAAACAATAAGCATGTCGTATTTTTAAATGTCAAGTGTCAATTTATGAGTCTATTATTACGACGTTGACGTTTGAAAAGCTAAAAATTAAATCATCATCATCATCATTACAGCCCTCACAAGTCACTGCTGAACATAGGCCTCCCCAAGGAATGCCACAAAGCACGGTCCTGAGCCACCCGCATCCATCGACTTCCTGCATGTCTTACCAGGTCGTCACTCCATCTAGTGGGGACGCCCTACACGTCCGCCGGTACGAGGCCGCCACTCGAGAACCTTTTTCAAATCAAAAATTAAATGCTGCTTCGATAATATAAATAATTTTAATTGGTGTTTATAATAACCATAAGTATAAAGCAAACATATAAAGGAGTGTACGAATTGAAGAAAAATTAGCATGGCAACAACCTACATATTGTACCTAATTTTTTAAAGAATTTTTGTCCTGGAAATATCTATACACTGATATATAGCTATCCTCACGATTTATTCTCTCACCATCAAGCATATCATAGTAAAGATATTTTTTGAAATCTCATGGTAATAGGCGTATTACAGTTATTGAATTATATATTTTAAGAGATATTATGAATAACTCCGCATTACGCAGAGTAATTGTAAAACTTTGTTCGTTGTTCAGGTAATTTCAATTATATCCATTATGTTAGTCATGAATTAGTTCAAAAACCATAAAATAAGTGATTTGTAAAACATAATAGGCCTTACTCATAAAAATCTACGTCAATTTAAGACATCCTTAAAGTTGGTGTCTCTCTTTTTACTAAATGACTTATTAACACAGAGGTGGAGATATAACTAATACTGAATTTAAGTAAGCGATAATCAACGATGATAAGTAAAGCCGTATATTAGGTTTAACCTCGTAACTTGCTATTAGCTAACTTACTGATACTTGGCTCAAATGAACCTTACTAATCGATAGACTTGTTACTAATACGACGATAAAATATTAGTGGACTTAAAACTCGGTAAACACCAAGGGTCGTATATTTTGACCTACACACATGTGGAACAAAGCCAGCTGAGTCTTGTATAATGCAAAACAAGCATCATATACGGCTAGGATTTATGAGGAAAGTTCCTTGAGAATATCACAAGCTTTGCCCGTGGGAGTACCCGTCTCAATAATAAGTCAAGCACTATATATGTATTCATATTTATTGTTTGAAATGGAAGTACAACAGAGAAATCCTTATGGGACATTGATTATGCATCGCACAATACAAGGAAATGTGAGGGATACGCAAAATTACACATTACACAAAAATACATAACGAAGTACCTATTGTGTAATGTCGTGCCAACATATTACATTAAATTCAATTTATAATACTCGTACTTTGTTTGCGATATTACTTCAACACACCTTACATAAACGCCAAAGTAAATTAAATGTCAATTTTAAAGTATGTAGCTCATCATTTCCCATTTTGTTGCTTTTTCCAGTCCATAAAACATATTATACGTATATTATATCTATAAAATATATTATATGTCATTTTGGTAAATGAGAATCAAAAAAACGGATATAAATAATACACAATTATTTAAAAAAAGCACGTCATTACAAGTCGAAAATATTTATTGTTTATTTATTTGAGGCAAAAGCAAAAAATAAATATTTTGATAAATAGAACTATCATTTTGAAGAATAAATTAAAATTTATGGCAAGTTTGCACACGAAAGCGTTGTAAAACTAGGGGCGGAATAACACACAGACAGTGTTAAATTAGTTCTAATGGTGAAGTCAATTTCACTTTTAAGTGTTTTAATCACGAATTTTTCTTTAATAATAGAAGGTGAGAAAATGTCTTAATAAATTTAAAATTATGTGTCGTTCATACATGCTATTCCTTTAAAGAAAAGGAAGTAATAATTGAAAAAATACAATTTTACGCAATAAATTGTATGTTTTCAATTATTACTTAATGCAGGAATAAAATATTAATGATGATTTATTTGAAAATTATTACTGATGTTTTGTTGAAAATATAATATTGTCATTACCAAAATAAAAATAATGCAATTTTAATCGATGAATAATGAAGGATTTTCCATGGAACCACTGATTTGTTCGATAAATTGTTTTTTTTTTATTAAAAATATTTATAAAGTTACACATAATGTGTATAAACACTCGGGAATGCTGGTCATGTGGTCACGGGTTAGCATTCAATGTATCATCTCAGGTAACATTACAATACCTATGTATGTAATGATAGCATTCAGGTTTTTACTTCAGCTTTCGAAAGCTTACATTTTTATAAAGGCATAACATATACATAAATTTAATTACTAATTAACAGCATTGCTTTCGATAAGGCAACATGAGAATAACATAACCTGGGCTTGCGCACACACTCGGGCACTACAATCCAGTCTCGCGTAGGTGGCTAGTCTGCATTTCGACTGGCCGCCGTGAGCAAAATTAAAAAAAAATTAAATCCTCAAATAATTATTAAATAATTATTTGAGGATTTAATCTATATTCGCTGACAGGTTTGAATCACCCATTGGACTAAAGTAGTCAACCACTTCAAGCACAAACGTAGGATTAGTTGAGTCGATCAAGAGTACTATCACTAAAATTAAACACATTATACTAAAATGGAGTCAATACTCATGTTTTATTTAGCAAATTTAAATTACTAAAGTGTTTATATATTCCCTGAAAAATATTTAAATAAAATTTAAATTAACACGCGAATCAATTGTTATTAATTGCATTCAAATTAGAAAACAATGTAACACAATTCAATTCGGTATGAAAAAAGCCGGCCAAGTGCGAGTCGGGCTCGCGCATGAAGGGTTCCGTACCATCGTAAAACATGTTTATAGTAGGGGAGCCCCTTTTAATTTTCAATTTATTTTAATTTTAATTTTTTGTTGTTATAGCGGCAACAGAAATACATATTCCGTGAAAATGTCAACTGTCTACCTATTACGGTTCACGAGATACAGCCGGCTGACAGACAGACGGACAGACGGACAGCGGAGGCTTAGCACATTAGTAAAGAAACCGTACCGTACAGAGGCAAAGCTTCATACAACCGTGCTATGATATTTGTGCTCTCCGGAAGCAGGGCCATATGATTTCCGTAATATGTCCAATGGTACCATTCACCAGACCTTTGGGCAGTCAAAGTTTACCAACCGATGCTACAGACTCGAACTCATAATCGAGGACTCCAAAAACCCCAGTACACCAAATTTTCAGACGGATTGACATCATGTTACACCCTGATGCCACTCAGTCCTTGGCACGGCCTCACCTTGACTTGAGTGTTTGGAGGAATACGCCACCTATTTCAGTTTGAAGCTTACTTGTGCCTTACGAAACACAGTTCCGGGTTTGATTTTTGAGTTATCCTTCTCCTAGACAGGTTGCAAACCAGTGTTGTTGACGCCTATCTGGCCAAATTACACAAGTGAAAGTTAACCAACCGATGCTACAGACTCGAACAATTCAACCTCAATATCATAATCGAGGATTCCAAAATCTCCAGTACACCAAAATTTCAGACGTATTGGAGCAACGGAGTTTATGATGACCATGTTATTTTTTTAACTCGCATTCGTATTCTCAGCAAGTCCTTTCATTTGATACCTATATTGTAGGAAAGCATAAAAAAAATCGTCCGCCATCTTTAGAAGGCCGCCATATTGGATTTAGAGTGACGTCACTTTATTTTTCGAGTTATACTCAGCAAGTCCTTTCATTTGATACCCATATTGTAGGAGTGCATTAAAAATAACTAGTCCGCCATCTTGGGTGTTCCGCCATGTTGAATTTAGAATGACGTCACACAACTAACCATGCATTGTCATCCAAACTTAACATGTATACAAAATTTCAGCTCCATCTGTTGAAGATATCTGCTTCAAAATTGAGTTGCAAGATTCCACCTGAACAAACATAGTTACATTGCAAGTTAAATAAAAGTTTGTAAAATAATAAGTGTCAAGAATAATTCGTATCAAATGAAATATAAAAAAGTGTAAATATCGTTTACAAATTTTTTTTTTAAATAAAATAATGCTTTATTTCTTTAAAACTACATACATAAACAATATAGTAGATGGGTCCTCCTAGTAAGTTTAAAAGAAAACCTGTGTCAGGAGTCCCCGCTCTTCCTTATCTATAACAGTCATAAATAGGAAAGCATTTCATTACATTGTTATAAATTACTAATGAAAACGCAGATGGTAGGTATGGCTGATGAATGGTGTGTATGTGTGTGTGTGTGTGCGTGTGTGTGTGTGTGTGTGTGTGTGTGTGTGTGTGTGTGTGTGTGTGTCTGTATGAATGTATGTGTGTGGTATGTGTGTGTTGATTAAATGATTTACATTTACAGTATGGTGTAAAGTGCTTCAAAGTCTTCGTAATTTTGTGATTTTAACAAGTAGTTACAGATTTTTGAAATCATGGTGAGTTGTTGTATGAATGTCAACAAACTATTAATGCTGTTATAAAGGTACACAATTTGCAGTATATTGGCGTTTAGCAAACACTGTTTTAGTGCGAATAGTTTTGGTTACATACTTTTTCTTCTTCTATTATCTACAGTGGAGTCAAACGGTATAGTTTACGAATTTTTAGAACAGTCACTAAAATGTATAACTGTCTCACGGTTAGCACGTCATAAAATTTGTATAATGCCGTAGTGGGGTACCAACGTGGTTTGAAATACATGACTTTAAGAAGGCAGCGTTGACCGTTCAACCTCCAAGAATTTGCTTTTAGTAGCCCCATACAGAAATGCAATATCCTAAGACAGATTGTACCAAAGTAATGTATATCTGTTTTTTTAATTTATGTGATGTAATATGTCTCAGTGTTTTGAAAATCCAAATAAGTTTACGCACTCTTTCGTTCATATATTCAATATGTGGATGCCAGGATAGTCGATGATCCAATATTAATCCTAGGTATTTAGTTGATGTAACCTTCTGTAGCGTTTTGCAATTACAAATTGAGTAATCTAATTTATCGCATTCATGTAGTTTTAATGTAAAATCGTTTTTTGGTTGAGTTCTTTTATTTATTGAGAAGCACATATAATTTGTTTTATTAATATTCAATGTTAGAAGGTTCATTTTTAGCCAGCCAGAAATTTTAGAAAGACCACTTTGGGCCGTCTCGTATACCTTGTTCCACGAAGTTCCAGAAAAAACTATCGCAGTATCGTCGGCGTAAGAGTAAATTTTACCACCATCAATGCTTAGATTGGTGAGGTCATTTATATAGATTAGAAATAGAGTTGGGGCAAGTACACTCCCTGGGGCACACCGAAGGTTATGTCCATGTCTTTACTCACGTGGTACCAATTTTCACTCTTTGGGTGCGCTCTTGTAGGTAATTGCTTAGCAATTTAAGCTGTACGCCGCGGACACCGACGCACTCTAGTTTATGTAAAGGGTGGGAAGGAGACGGTATCAGCCTTTTCAAGTCTAGAAAAACAGCCATGCATTTATTTCCTCAGTCGACTTGGTCTGTAATAAGGGACGTGAGGACAATACTGCGTCCTCCGTAGATAATCAGGCCTAAAACCAAACTGTGAGCTAGAGATAATGCTGAATTTTCTAGATAATTAAGCAGTCAGTATTAAGGAGTTTCTCAATGACTTTTGAAATCACAGGTAAGACCGAAATGGGTCGATAATTATTGATGTTACATCTATCCCCACCCTTATGAACCGGAGTAACAATAGATTTTTTAAGGGGTGCAGGGAATATACCTAATCTAAAGCTTTGATTTGCAAGATGACTTATTATGGGCGCAACAATAGGGCTACAGATCTTAAGGAATTTGGTCGATATATTGTCCCAACCAGGGGCACTATCTTTTGAGACTCATGATCACACTAATAACTTCCCAGGATCAGTCTCCAAGAGGACAAGATGTGTTATGTCGTTTTAGCGTGTTAATGGGAGTGCTACTTTGTGAGACATGAGATATACCTTTCATAACATCATTAGCTAATTGTTTGCCAATATTAGCAAAATAACAGTTTACAGAATTAACCGAGTCAGACGGTGTTGGTCCTATATTAAGTAGTTCTTTGCAATGTGGTTTAGAGATTTTAAAATAGGTTACCGTTTTATTCTTTCCAGAGTTCTTTGGAACTTTTGGCAGCAGTAGTTAATAGTTCTCTGTCATATTTTCGTTTTAGTTTTTTATAAGGTTGTTAACGTAGTTCCTATCGTCTGAAAGTAATTTTTAGAGTTTCATTTGATGGATCGGACCTAAGCTTCAGCTGCATTTTATTTCTATTTCTGATACACCTAAGAATTCCATCTGTGATCCAAGGTTTAATATTCTGCTGGTTTTGGTAACATATTTTGTTTTACTCTCTTCCAGTGACTCCGTAAGCCATAGCAAAAGGCGCTTGGTAACCAGGTCAGGATCTTCGCAAAGAAGCAAAGACTCTAGGTTCTTTTGGGCAGCCTCTCATATGCGGTTTCAAAATTACACACTCAATGATTTTTGATTAATTGTTTTGCTTTTAAGTTTTGATATGCACATGAATAAAGTCAGATGATCTGTAAGTGTGGTATTTAAAACAGCGATATTTGCGGAAAATTTTATTTTGTTTAATTTTACCATGAAGTGGTCAAGGCAGCTGGATTCCCTCGTGGGCAGTTTGTGACCAGCAAGTAAGCCGTGACTAGCTAGCGTATTTAGATAGTCAATTCTATTATTGCGGTCATTAGTTTGTTCGTTCCTGCACTGAATGAGGTTGATGTTGATGTCTCCAGAGATGACTATGTTACGATAAGATTTTATGTTTCCAAGGTGTACATTCAAGGTTCAATGAATTCAGATGCGTTTGAGTTCGAAGGTGAACGATAGATGCCCAATATCGTCAGATCGAAATTCTTAGTTGTATGCAAGAGCATGTTTGAGTTTAATTTCCATAAATTCAGGATTTAGGTGAGTTGCATAAATCACTACACCATCATTCTGGTTAAGGTTGTACGTTGTTTCTAAAGCAGTATAATTTGGGATCTGTGGAATTGGCTTTGATTTATCTAGTCTGCATTCTGTTAAAACTAAGACGTCCACTTCAAATTTAAGAAGTGACAGGGTAGCTGGAAGTTATCAATGTTACGATAAATACTTCTAATGTTTTGACAGAATATGGTAAGATCCGTTTTACCAATACTAATGCACTTTGTTGGGTCCTCTATATCACAGCTTATATGGTTAGCTATATCAACTTGATCCAAGTCCGTTATTGTGCAAAAGTTAACTATAACCATGTTTGCAATAAAAATAAATAAAAGTACTTTGCCGATTTAGTATCAATAGGTGTATGAGAACATAAGTAATACTGTATAGATGGTTTAGCCAAAGGTTTGTTTTAGTGTAATGCTGTAATGGTATTTATTCGAAAGGTCTGAAATAAACAGGAACGACCAACCTTAGTGTTAATGTTTGTAAATAAAATCATCATGTAAATGGGTGATGATTGCGTGAGTATGAGCTGTGTGTGGGTGTATTGTATGATTAAAAAGTGTGTTATATGTGAGTGTGAGTGAGGATATCGTGGGAGTTTTTGTCAGTAATTGAAGTACAAATTATAATAGACGACAGAATTTCTACACAGATGTTAATACCTACAGTTAGGACAATATACTTAAATAATACAATGTAACTTATCACTAATAAAATAATGAAGATGACAAAATTGGAAGAAACCATTGAGTCATGCTTGTGAACTTTCTTGAAGAAGATGGTGTATTTGTGATTCGTTTCTTATTACAATAACTGGAGAATTTTCGTCCTTTCTCACATAGACTCGACCAAAGGACGTCCAGCAGAACTTAAAGGTCTTTGATTTTGCGAGATCTCTGGCTAGAAAAAATAGTCGAGCGCTTTTGGAGTTAGTTGTTCGGAAACAAAAACAGGTGTATCTTCTTTTGTCGTAAATCCGAGGTGTTTTGCTTGAAGTTTATATTTATTTTAATATTAAATGATTTCGACATCCTCAGTACATCGCGTTTCAAAATAGTGGATCCCAGTTCTACTACAACAGGAAGGTTTTAGTATTTTCATTTTCGGGTTTTTGTGCGCACTCTGTAGATATCCTTTATATCGGATTTATCGATCTTACAGTCTATGTGTTTAGACAAGTGTTGAACCATGCTTATTAGATCTTCCTTTGTTTCACTGTTTATAATTGGTACATTTTTTATCTCAATTTTAGTTTTCGATTGTCTCTTTGTATGTCTTCAACTTTCTCTTCTAATAAGGTTATGTATTCTCTGTCTTTTTTGGCTTGAATCTCCATTTGATCTATTTTCTTTTTGTACTCCTCGTTTTGGCTAGTCAGGATAGCGATAGAATTATCAATATTATAATTCGATTGCTGAATTTCCTTTATTTTACTGGTGATTGCTTGAAGTTCTAATTGTTGCGTAGTTATAAACAGTGAAAACAAATTTTAATTTCCTCTTTAAAATCATTTAGTTCAAGTTATGTCATCTTCCTTCCTCGTTTAAATCTCTGTGCAATATAGCTCGATTGTGTGCTATCAGTAAGCTCGTTTATGCGTGAATCCGAAACGGATTTATCCATATAGGGATTAACTTGAGGAGTAGACGTTGTTGCAGTTGCTTTCTTAGTTGGGGGACTGCGTTTAAGAGGCATTTTCTTAGATCTGTATAACTTGGTAGTTTAGTTTTGCCGCCACAAGGCCACTTTTCAAAATGCCTTCGTTTAATATTGTACTAGGGTATAAGAAAACAAGAGAATGTTAACTTGCAACGCAAATAATAGTTTCTGGAGTAGCTGTTATTTGTACTGTTTGCACAATACCAGGGTAACATAAGCCGAAAGCGATATAAGAACAATTGAAGAATATACTCAGTTTTAAAGATTGACAGGCGACTTAATTTGCTGCAATATTTTCTTTCGGCTATTAGATGTACCAGGGTATCATAAATTCAATGACTGTTTTGTGAAGAAAACAATGGTTTGGCAATAGTCATTAAAACTGTGCCAAAACAACCCTCAGCAACAAAAATGAAAAATCGTACCTTCCAATTTTGCGCTTGTGAACGGAGATTAGGCGTGTTGATTCTCAATGTACCAGGAGCGCACGCGTAGACGTTATATGTAGGTTTCTTAGTTTTATGCACTCCTATTTATTACTTGAGTATTTATTTTATTCAATTTCAATTTAAGGGTTTTAATTAATTTAATTTAAATGTTTATAGACAACTACTCGTAGACGGGTCCAAGGGAAGAGGACTAATACCTACGTAGATTTAAATCTTATCTCGAAGTTGCCGCAAGAGATACCGCTGATTTTGTTAGTAAAATTAATGACTTGTTTGATTTATTAAACTCAAGTACACTGCGATCTCCTAATAATAATAAAACAGCTTTTCGATGCGATATAGTTATTAAATTGAGTTTTTAGAAGAAATGCTAACATTCTTCAGGAGCTTAAAATTAATAAGAAGTGATATGCGGAAAGACGTTACAAATAGCATGAATTTCATTCACGGATTTCAAGTGTCTATAAAATATTTAATAAAACTTCATGAAGAATTAAAATCAGAAGAAATTAAATTAATTTATATTTACGAGACGTTTCAATCAATATTGTCTCGAAAATTTCTTTGGCAAAGTCAGACAGGCGGGTGGTAACTGCCAGAAATCAACATGTCGACAAGTTAGTATTGCCTTCAATAAGATGTTCATAACCAATATCTTAAGGAAACCTCAAAATACTAATTGCGAATACGATTTCGATATGTTACTTATGAAACCAGACGATTATCGTATTTTTAATACAGCATCACCGCAACCTGATGATGTTACTGCCCCTGTGTTAACATTAGGAACAAATAATTATCGATTTGATTTACCAGAAAAAAATGGTTTAGTCTGTGTCGGGATATTTGTACAGAATATGTTGTCTCAAACATCACAAATGTGAGAAAGTAAAATTGGACGTCAATAGATCTGAACAACCTATAAATATGGGAAAATATTTTTTTTTTCAGCCATTACAAGGATTTTAATAAAGATAGTGTTCAATCGGGTTATTTAATAATACTTCCTGACAATTTTATTGCGTTTGTTGAAATGCTTCAGCAAAACTTTCGCGAATATTTTGACCTTGAAAGTAACATTGCATAATATATTGGTAGTGAAATATTAAAACGTGTGCGAGATTGTATATTTGTTATGCAATGTGAGTGCTTTCCAATAGATTATTTAAAAAAAAAAATTTACATTACATTTTCAATTTACCATTTAATTAAAAGCCACAACAAGTTGTTGAAGAACTAATTTTAAAAGTAAAATATTTAGTATACGTAGTTTATAAAAAAAATTATTATATCTTAAGTGTCTATTAATAAGCTGATAAACGTTTTGTTTATTTAATTTTATCCTCCTGTGCCAACCCTACGAAAATAGGTAAAATTTTGACAGCTTCTTAGAAGCTTTGCCTCTGTACGGTTTCCTTACTCATGTGGTAATAGGGTCCCGTTACATTGGTTACCCTTGGGGTACTGAAACCTAAAAAGCCATGCTGATTTTAAAAACGTTTTTATTTTGTTAATTTACATCCACTTTCTTGATATTTGGTATTTATTTTATTGAAAATGCATAAAATTAATTGTCATCTATTTCACCTTTTTAATGACGTCATAAAGTATGCGGAATGAAGTGAGGTCATTATCGATTGATATAATAAACATATCACTTTTGACATCTTGTGAGTTTTCAAATGTCAACGTGTTTGATTTTTTGATTACATACCTTACTTTGCTCTTATTTAAATGTCAGCGATTCACAATAACCCTAGAGTTGATAGTTGGTGTGCTACGAGTATGTACGAACTCAATACAAAGTTATTTAAGCACATGAACATTAAGGGACAAATGTTATTTTGAATCAACCGTTTTTCTATTAGTCATAGGCTATGTGGTCAAATTCATTACCAAACATTATAGAAATATTCTAAAATCAATGTTTATATGTAAACAACTCACTCAACTTACAGACTAAGGAACTCGGAATTAAGGAACGAAACAAAGTAATAGACGTTCTCCCTCAAGGCCAAAGGTTGAAATGGCGATAGGCAAGATATTTGGCACGCATTTAAGACCAAAAATGGATTAAATCGGTAACATAGTGGCAAGGACAAGCTGGAATACTTGCAAAAGGCAGGCCAAAATATAGATGGATCGATGAGGTGTTGGCTACAGCGGAGAAAAACTTGATGTACAAGGCACATGTTAGACAGGCATGGGAAGCTCTGGAGGAGGCTTTTACACGAAGAAAGGTCTTCAATCTATATATATATATATATATATATATATATATATATATATATATATATATATATATATATATATATATATATATATATATATATGTTATGCCTGCTATATAAAAAAATCTTCAAGGTTGAAGGTAAGTTTACCATATAATATAATAGACAATACTTAGAGCTATGACTTGCTCCTCTAATTGTTTCGCAAGATACAAAGTTTACGCTAGTGGCAAAGTTGCCCACCCATTATTCCATTTTTCATACAAACTTGAAAATTTGTGTCAGGGTTGTCAAGAATCCTTGATTTAGTACTTTATTTAATTTTTGAAGTAAAACCTTATCGACGTAGTGAAGAAATTTAGTACGGTATTATAAAAAAATTACGTTTTCTTCATTTTTTTTTGCGTAAGCCTTATTTAACCTACTTATGTAAAATATAAAAAAAAAAGAAGAATGATATATCGTAAAAAAGTTTCACTTCGTACAAGTGTACACAATTAAACGCACAATTTTTTTTAAATTTAAATCTTCTCACCATAATTTCTTAGGTAAAAATCTAAAATAGGTACATCAAACAAAAATACTGACGTCTAAAATTAAAAAATTTATTGGTGCAATAATTCTTTTTTTTTATTAGTCATCAGTATTATTTAATTACTATTCGGTAAAAAAATAATTGTAATCAACCTAAATATTGTTTTCCCACAATAGCAAAACATTCATAATCATTAAAAATGACAATTAATGTTTTCTTATATTTACGCGAAGACTACACATTAAATGAAACTAATTTTTATGGATTATATCGCGTTTAATTTAAACTTTTTAATTCCCGACGTTTCGGGTGCTTTACAGCACCCATGGTCACGGGGGGGGGGGGCTGAGGTGTATGACGTCCCGATGTCATAGTTAGCCCGGCTACCTTCAGTTGTTTAATATTAATTTTTGGTTCGATCTATGCAGAATGAACTTACAGTATCTTGAAGTCTAGCAGTGGTATACTTGGGTTTGGATTTAATTTTATTAATTATAGGATCCCAAGCAGATGGCAGCACCCATCCATCTTCTCTATTGAAATTAGGATGTCTTTTAATTTCAATAGCCTCGCGAATCATCCTTGGTAGGAATAGGTGTTCTTATCAAATCTAATGTAATGGCAGGGACGATCTTGAACATGTTCACGAACTGCAGACTTCCCGATACGTCGGTGCTTCAAGTCAGCTATATGTTCTTTTACGCGGGTAATCTGCGTAGATCGAACCAAAAATTAATATTAAAAAATTAAAGGTAGCCGGGCATCGGCCGAGGTCTGGTACTACCACCTGCTTGGGATCCTGTAATTAATAAACTTAAAACTAAACCCAAGCATACCATTGCAAGACTTCAAGACACAGTAAGTTCATTCTGCGTAGATCGGACCAAAATTAATAATTAAAAAGCTGAAGGTACTCCGGGTTAACTATGACATCGGGACGTCAAACACCTCAGTCCCCCCGTGACCATGGGTGCTGTAAAGCACCCGAAACGTCGGGAATGAAAAAGTTAAAATTAAACGCGATATAATCCGTAAAAATTAGTTTCATTTAAAAATGACACTGTTATTTGGGTGCAAATTAATATCAACACACTAAGTTGAAAATATGAAAAGCACTGAGTAGTAATGATATTATTAATACCCAGTAAACATAATAGAGATTTCTCTTTTCTTTTCCTTCACTTTTGATAAAGATGAATCGATTGACAACTCATTTGGTAAAATTGGTCTCAAAGGCTGCTACGGTGAAACATCTATACAAACATATATACATACTCGTAGAATGTCAAGTATTGAATCTTTTCTTTGAATCGCCGTCAGTTAAAAATATTGTGGCAAATATCGTAAATATCGTGGCATCACTTGTATGGTAACTTTCTCAAGTCAGTTTTATAGATAAATATTAAGACAACCATTTTAAAAACAAAATATTACATTTCCTGACCATTAATATTACCTTACTACAAAGATATAAATACCTCCATTCAGTATTTCAAACAAAATCAACAAAAGTTCTGGAGCACTGAAGAAAGAGGTTACGACGCTGGGACAATTCCGCAATAAAATAAAATGCAAAAATTAATTCTCATGTTGCCTTATCGAAAGCAATGCTGTTAATTAGTTATTAATTTTTCACCCAAAAAATGGCATATCTCGAAAAACGTTACGTTGTCCGTGTTAATCGAAATTTTGTACCTGTACAATGTACATCCCTGATGGCAAAGTTAACTTCCATTGGTAAAGTTGCCAGACTTGACTGTAAATTAGTTCTAATTTAATGTACTTTTCTTATAATAATATCTGTAAAGCAATAAAAATATTATTACTTCAAAATCTTAATTGGTTTTGTATGCGGAATAAACGGCTATTAAATTAAATTTATTTTATTAATCGTAAACAATAAGCATGTCGTATTTTTAAATGTCAAGTGTCAATTTATGAGTCTATTATTACGACGTTGACGTTTGAAAAGCTAAAAAATTAAATGCTGCTTCGATAATATAAATAATTTTAATTGGTGTTTATAATAACCATAAGTATAAAGCAAACATATAAAGGAGTGTACGAATTGAAGAAAAATTAGCATGGCAACAACCTACATATTGTACCTAATTTTTTAAAGAATTTTTGTCCTGGAAATATCTATACACTGATATATAGCTATCCTCACGATTTTATTCTCTCACCATCAAGCATATCATAGTAAAGATATTTTTTGAAATCTCATGGTAATAGGCGTATTACAGTTATTGAATTATATATTTTAAGAGATATTATGAATAACTCCGCATTACGCAGAGTAATTGTAAAACTTTGTTCGTTGTTCAGGTAATTTCAATTATATCCATTATGTTAGTCATGAATTAGTTCAAAAACCATAAAATAAGTGATTTGTAAAACATAATAGGCCTTACTCATAAAAATCTATGTTAATTTAAGACATCCTTAAAGTTGGTGTCTCTCTTTTTACTAAATGACTTATTAACACAGAGGTGGAGATATAACTAATACTGAATTTAAGTAAGCGATAATCAACGATGATAAGTAAAGCCGTATATTAGGTTTAACCTCGTAACTTGCTATTAGCTAACTTACTGATACTTGGCTCAAATGAACCTTACTAATCGATAGACTTGTTACTAATACGACGATAAAATATTAGTGGACTTAAAACTCGGTAAACACCAAGGGTCGTATATTTTGACCTACACACATGTGGAACAAAGCCAGCTGAGTCTTTTATAATGCAAAACAAGCATCATATACGGCTAGGATTTATGAGGAAAGTTCCTTGAGAATATCACAAGCTTTGCCCGTGGGAGTACCCGTCTCAATAATAAGTCAAACACTATATATGTATTCATATTTATTGTTTGAAATGGAATTACAACAGAGAAATCCTTATGGGACATTGATTATACATCGTACATAAAACATAAACACATAAACATAAACAGTCACGCCTGTCACCCAGAGGGGTAGGCAGAGACTACGGACTTCCACTTGGCACGATCCTGGCACACCTCTCTCGCTTCCTTTACATCCATATATCTACGCATACACGCTCGTCAGTTAAGGGTACTCCTAATCTGGCCCATTTTCAATATATCGCCAATTTGGTCGATAAACCTTCGTCTAGGGCGTCCCTTTCCGACTCTGCCGTTCACTTCTGCAGCATAAATTTGCTTTGTCACTCTTTCTTCGTTCATTCTTTCTACATGACCAAACCACCGAAGCATTCCTTTCTTAATCCTGGTCACAACGTCATCTTGCAAACCACACTTTTCTCTTATCACACTATTTCTCACCCTGTCATTCAGATTCAGCCCTAGCATACTCCTTAATGACCGCATTTCTACAGCATTTATTCTACTCTCATGCTTCTTCTGCCAGACCCAACTTTCACTACCATACATTAAAGTAGGGACTAACACAGCATTGTGAATTGCCAAACGTGCCTTTTTTGACACATTCTGACTCTTCATAATAGCGAACAAATCAGTGTATATACATCGTACAATACAAGGAAATGTGAGGGATATGCAAAATTACACATTACACAAAAATACATAACGAAGTACCTATTGTGTAATATCGTGCCAACATATTACATTAAATTCAATTTATAATACTTTGTTTGCGATATTACTTCAACACACCTTACATAAACACCAAAGTAAATTAAATGTCAATTTTAAAGTATGTAGCTCAACATTTCTCATTTTGTTGCTTTTTCCAGTCCATAAAACATATTATACGTATATTATATCTATAAAATATATTATATGTCATTTTGGTAAATGAGAATCAAAAAAAGTTATATAAATAATACACAATTATTTAAAAAAGCACGTCATTAGAAGTCGAAAATATTTAATGTTTATTTATTTGAGGCAAAAGCAAAAAAGAAATATTTTGATAAATAGAACTATCATTTTGAAGAATAAATTAAAATTTATGGCAAGTTTGCACACGAAAGCGTTATAAAACTAGGGGCGGAATAACACACAGACAGTGTTAAATTAGTTCTAATGGTGAAGTCAATTTCACTTTTAAGTGTTTTAATCACGAATTTTTCTTTAATAATAAAAGGTGAGAAAATGTCTTAATAAATTTAAAATTATGTGTCGTTCATACATGCTATTCCTTTAAAGAAAAGGAAGTAATAATTGAAAAAATACAATTTTACGCAATAAATTGTATGTTTTCAATTATTACTAATGAGAATAAAATATTAATGATGATTTATTTGAAAATTATTACTGATGTTTTGTTGAAAATATAATATTGTCATTACCAAAATAAAAATAATGCAATTTTAATCGATGAATAATGAAGGATTTTCCATGGAACCACTGATTTGTTCGATAAATTGTTTTTTTTTTATTAAAAATATTTATAAAGTTACACATAATGTGTATAAACACTCGGGAATGCTGGTCATGTGGTCACGGGTTAGCATTCAATGTATCATCTCAGGTAACATTACAATACCTATCTATGTAATGATAGCATTCAGGTTTTTACTTCAGCTTTCGAAAGCTTACATTTTTATAAAGGCATAACATGAACATAATATAGGTAGCCTGATAATACAAAATTAACTATTAATATGTAGGTGGTTGTACTCGTAACTACCATCTTTCAGGTGGGAAATTTGAAAAGAAAAGCACATTTAATAAAATAAATGTAGCCGTGGTAGCTCAGGGGCTAAGCGCTCGTTGTAAATTTCACCGTATGCGAACAACCCGAGTTCAATCTCCGCCGCCACCAATGAAATTGTTAATTGCAAATATAAGTGCTGTTTTGCCATGTGCTCGGCGGTGAATGAAAACATCTTGAGGTAACCTGAATAAGAAAAAATAATTCGAAGATATGTGAAGTTCGCCAACACGCATTGAGACAGTGCGGCGAACATTTCCTTGTCCTAAAACCCTCTATATCTCTATGAGATGAGGCATGTGCAGGAGGCAGTAGGACGTATATAGGCTATGACTTTAACTTTTAACTTTAAATGTAGAAAAACAGGTTATAGTAAATTCTAAAAGTAATATTTTAGCCAGCACTTAATATTTTTGTGCTTGCCACTAACCCCGACAGAAAGGTATATTGATAACTTGAGGAATGAGTAACTAATTTGTTTACTCGCCATACGCATTATTAGCGCTCGCTTATTACTCTTAGTTTGTAGAAATTGTATGCAGGATGTTCAATTGGGGTTTTTAGAGGTTCATTAAAAAATTGTTCTATTATTATTATTGTTATTTTTATAACGTAACCTCCACACTAGGATTTTCTCCTGTATCGTGGTTTGCAAACATAAATTGCATAAGGACAAACATCCAGACCCGGAACAATTATTTGTAGGCCATACAAATACTTGTTCCGTGCGGGATTCGAACCCGCGGCCCTTAGCGCTGCAACTCAATTGCTAAGCCACTGCGCCACAGAGCCGTCAATCTTAAATTATATCTTTTATATTATATAGTACTTGCATTGTATTGCTAACATTTAAGTGTTTGATATATTATGATTTTAAGTATTTCTGCATGTAAATTATGGATCTGGTCAAATCTAGTTGCAGATCCTTACGAACGAAATTAGTGAAACTTTAGAATATGAAGCGAGCAAAATCCTACTGAAGTCAAATAACCACCTTAACCTAGACATACGCTCAAAGACCATACTATTTTACAAACTCATCCTACTCACATTCACTTATGTGAAATCCCCAATCACCGTCGTTTAATTGTTCACTTTCATAAAAACTCCCTTTTTTATTTATGTTTCACAGATTGTTGGTCCATCCGCGGGAAAGCCCTAATGTTCCAGTTTCTCACAGAGTTAGACACTTTTGATGATATCGTGAGAAAATAATTAAATTGATTTATACATTCATTGATATTTGTTAAAGTTCTCTAAGTCGCACCGATCCATATAAATTACCGGTGACTGTAAATTCCAAACTTTTGACGTTCGTTGTAGTAAGTTAGTAGCAAAACTCATGGATTTCCAACCATCTTGTTTTACGAAAGAAACTTAATGTTATATCCCAATGTAGGATAGTCAAAGTAAGCTGCTAGAATTAAACCAAAAAATCAAAAGTAAAAGTAAAGACGATAGGTCTATAGATGCTATGTCTCTTCGCGAGGTCGAGCCACTGTGCGTTAGATGCGGTCAAATAGTAGAAGCAGGTACTGGAGAACGTGGGCCTTTTTTTTACATGGGGAAATGCCTCGGGGGGCAAGGACGGGTTATGTCGGACTCGCACCGACTAAAACCTCATCGTGTTCCATCTTCGTCGCATATTGGCAGGGCCACGGGAACGCTTTCGCACACATCCGTGGCCCCACCAGCGCCGACTGCCCCATGGCGGCCCCTTCTCGGGAGAGGATTACTCCTCTCCAGCTCCTTCTCAAGTAAAGCGCACCGGAATACATGGCGAGCCTTCCTCCGCGGCCTCCAACTTAACCTACGCAACAGACGCACCCGTGTCCGATGCGCTAAGGTCATGGGGCCGGGAAAAACGAGGTTCAGAAGCACTAGCCTTCCCGACCCCAGCGGCGGATATGGTCTATGGCTCCGCCACCAACCAAGATTCGGCTGCGGAGGGTAGGGAGAGCGGTGCCTTGCAATACCGACACTGCTCTCCCCCCGCAGCCTCACCCCCACCGCATCAACGGTACGACCCCGTCAGAGTCGCAGAGGATAGGGCAAGTGACGCATCGTCATACCAACACTCCTCTTGCTCCGCGAATCGACCTCGGCTGCAGCGGTAGGGGGAGAGGACACCCCTCTCGCCGCAGCCCACCAACTCACATCTGAAGTGAGCTCGCCAAGCCCACTCGGAGTGTCCACCTCGGGCCGGCCCTTCACCTCGGGCCAGCCATGTGGTTTCCTCTTAGTTCACCGCGGGTGACCAAGCCAAGGCTGCTAAGCCACGACATGACAAGGCGGGAACCCGTTCGCCGGGCCTAGAGATAAGAAAATAATGTATTTTATGTGAGGCCGAACTTGTGCCTTGTAAATTTGTAAACGGTGGGACATGAAATACTGTCTAAAAAACTGTGTAAAATTATTTATTCTATAATAACTGAAATACAATTAAGACCTATTATTATATTGTGAAATAAATGGAATAAAATCTACATTAATTTGCGAATTTAAGAGTCATTAAATTGCTTGAAATTTCAGGGAAAGACAGTTTTCGGTTTTGATGGTTTTGTTACTTTTTCAATACTGAGACAAGGGTTTTCTTTCTCTAATGACTTTTTTGTAGAATTGTTTACAACTGGCGATTTTTCCGGGTTGATACGACTTAGACCTCCAAGAAACGAGCTTACTCCTTTTTAAAAGGCCGGCAACGCATCTGCAATTCCCTTGGTGTTGCAGTTGTTCATGGGCGGCGGTCGACACTCACCATCAGGTGAGCCGCATGCTCGTTTGCTCCTATTGTACAAAAAAAGACATAAACCTAGTAATAAGACGTCTATTATTATTATTATTTATTATTACTAGCCTGAAATATCCCACTGCAGAGCAAAGGCCTCCCTACCCTTTTTCCACTTCTCTCTCTCTCTCCAGAGCCACCATAGACCAGTCCTTCATGAAGGAGTCCAATTTATCCCGCCATCTCCGCCTGGGTCTGCCTCGCTGATGTTTGCCTTTTATAGGGATCCATTAGGTTGTTACTTTGGCCAGTGTCCAGCCTAGTCCCATTTTAGCGTAGCAGTTTTTAGCGTAGTAGCCTTGCTATGATCGTCTAGCATCTTAGTCAACTCGTCGGCTGAAGACGAAAAGAGGACACCATCATCGGCGAATCGGAGATAACTAGCATTTGGTGGGGGGAGTTGAATCCTCGCTGTATAACTTTTGGTAAAATTCCGTGCTGATGTTTAATATTTTGCCCCTATCAGTATGTTTCACATCTTTACGATCTCTTAAACAAGAAATTGTAGATTGTCGTTTACTAGCAAAGACATTTAAGGTATATATATTTAAATCTCTTCGTTTACTAGATATTCGCTGCTTAGCCGTTTTCAGCGAAGTATTTTGTTCTAAAGCCATCTGAATGAGATAATAGTTGTAACTTCTTGTCTCTGCAAATACTCTACATCATTGTATTCTCGTGTTTATATATTAAAATATTTGTCGCTCGTCAATTAATTGTTTTGTTTGAGTGCTGAGTTGGCTTACTTTATGTTTAACTATTTTTATTTTGTTGCTGACTTTTTGTATGTTGTTTTTAATACTCGTGTATTGATATTCTACATTGTCTTGATTTGTTTTATCTAATAAACTAAAGTTATTTATTATATCTAGACGGAATTGTTCCTGGTTAGCTATAAGAGTAATTTTACTTAATTTTCCCATAGAACTTTTAATAATTTGAGCACTTCGTATCTTTTGCTTAAATTTTATTGTTGCTTGTAAAGGTCGTGTCGTGCTGCCGTGTAGTGGCAGTTAAGAATATCCACTACCCCATATCTTCCCGTGGATGTCGTAAGAGGCGACAGTGGGAAACAGGCAGGAGATGGGCAGCAGTATCTTCCTGATAACAGCAATATCACAAAAAAAAAGCGGTTGCCAACCCGCTCGCCAGGCGTGGCAACTATGGCAATATACCCCCCAATGAATAAAGTTACGAAGAGACGGCCCCCAGTCCCCGGCGGCCACGCTATTCCTGGCTACGGTGGCGACCATGGTAACGGCGGGGCAGGGGGTGCTAAGAATCTCCGGTGGAAGTTCGGTTGCCACCTACGACGACTCGACGTGGCAACTTATAACGCACCCACCCTGAGGACTGACCAGAAGATCCTGGAGCTGGAAGAAGAAATAAACAAGTTGCGCTGGAATATTATAGGATTATCCGAGTTCCGAAGAGAGGGGGAGGTCACGGTAATCCTCGAATCCGGCAACTTATTCTATCACCGGGAGGGCGACCATCTGTCCCCTCCCGGTGATAGAATAAGTTAGTAAGTAGGAGGTGTCGGATTTATCGTCCACAAGTCTCTCGTTAACAACGTTGTAAAGATTAGGAGTGTGTCGACGAGGGTTGCGTACCTTATACTCAGAATCACCAAACGGTATTCGCTGAAGGTCATACAGGTTTACGCACCAACCTCGGCACACCCCGATGAGGAGATGGAGGAAATGTATGAGGATATCTCTAGAGACATGCATTCCTCCAAAACCCACTATACGGTGTTAATGGGAGACTTCAACCCAAAACTAGGCACAAGAGAGAACGGTGAGCTGAAAGTAGGGAAATTCGGAATAGGGCAACGAAACCCAAGGGGCCAGCAGCTGGTTGACTTCATGCAGAAAGAGGAATTCTTTATGATGAACTCTTTCTTCCAGAAGCGGCCGCACAGGAAGTGGACCTGGTCGAGCCCCAACGGTTCGAAAAAAAATGTGATTGACTTCATTATGACGACCAGACGACAGCAATGAAGTGGACGATATGAATGATAAGCTCGTGGAAACTGTCCGTGCGGTCGGAGCTAAGTTCTGCAAGAGCCGCCGCAGAAGAACACAAAAACTCTCCGATCACACTCTTAATCTCATGGCTGTTAGACGGGAAATGAAGCTGCAGTCTTCAAAAGATTTGATAGTATACAGGCAACTGAACAGAAAGATCTCCAAATGTATGCGGCGGGACTTACGCAAATTCAATACAGCTTGTATTGAAGAAGCGATCGAGCGGAAGCAAGGCTCCAAAGTCTTTGCCAGAGATCTGTCTGCCAGAAAGAGCCAACTGTCAAAGCTGAAGACCGAGTGTGGCAGCATCGTTTCCGGGACACCTGAGATTTTGAGTGAGATTGAGAGGTTCTATGTGCAGCTGTACACGTCATCGTTGGAGCCACACGCAAGTGTGAGTAACGATCCAAGAGCGAGTCTTATCCGACACTCTTCCGAAGATATCCTGGACGTAAGTCTGAGCGAGATTAGAATGGCTCTCCAGCAATTTAAAACTGCAAAGCCCTAGGTGAGGATGGAATTACAGCGAAGTTTCTGAAAGCGGGTGAAAAACCGGTACTTGAAGTCCTTCAGAAGCTCTTTAATTCCGTCCTCAAAGGAGGCACCACCGGAGGCATGGAGCAGAATTGCGGTGGTCTTGTTCTTCAAGAAAGGCGATAACGCTCTCTTAAAGAACTACAAATCGATTTCCTTTCTGAGCCGCGTCTACGTGCTGTGCTGTTTTCAAGAATCATTACAAATCGTCTCGTACGCAGACTCGACGACTTCCAGCCTCCCGAACAAGTCGGTTTCCGAAAAGGCTTTAGTACCATAGACTACATACATACCCTTCGGCAAATTGTACAGAAGACAGAAGAGTAGAATCTGCCACTTTGCCTTGCGTATGTGGACTATGAGAAAGTCTTTGATTCCGTCGAAATTTGGGCGGTGCTACAGTCCCTTCAGCGGTGCCAAGTTGACTGTCGGTATATCGAAGTGCTGAAGTGTTTGTAAAGTAGGGCTACGATGGCTATCAGAGTACGAAACCTATCCAGCTGCAGAGAGGTGTAAGACAGGGTGACGTTATATCCCCGAAACTCTTCATCACTGCATTGGAAGACGTTTTCAAACTACTGGACTGGAGAGAATACGGTATTAACATCAATGGCGAGTACATCACTCACCTTCGATTTGCCGACGATATAGTCCTTATGGCAGAATTGCTGGAGGACCTAAGCACTATGCCCAATGACCTCAATAGTGTCTCCAAATGGATAGGTCTTAAGATGAACATGGACAAAACAAAGATCATGTTTAATGTCCATGTCACACCTATGCCGGTAGTTGTTGGGAGCACTAAGCTCGAAGTTGTTGTCGAGTATGTTTACCTGGGATAAATAGTCAGACTAGGTAAGACACAAGTTTGCGCGTTTACCGCTAAAAACCCTTTGTCGTATCTTCTCAGTTTCAAGGCACTTCCCTTGTTGCCTCAGCCAGTATCGGAATCCTCGGTGTCGACATATCGAGTGATGTGCAGTTTCATGGTCACTTGGAAGAGAAGGCCAAATTGACCTCTAAAAAGCTTGGCGTGCTCAGCAGAGCGGGACAGTATTTCATGCCGGCACACCGCTTGCAACTTTACAAGGCGCAGGTTCGGCTCATCGACGACCGAGTTCTTTTCGATCGGCTGGACTCACTGGCACTGCGTAGAGATGTTGCATCTCTTTGCGTATTTTATCGCATGTACCACGGGGAGTGCTCTGAGGAATTGTTCGGACTAATTCCAGCCGCTCAATTTCACCATCGCACATCGCGACAGAACTCGAGATATCATCCATACCATCTGGATGATTGGCGGTCCACCACTGTGCGATTTAGAAGAAGTTTTCTTCCTCGCACAACTTCCTTGTGGAATCGATTACTACCAGCGATTTTTCCGGACCGATACGACTTAGGGACCTTCAAGAAAAGAGCCTACTCCTTCTTAAAAGGCCGGCAACGCATCTGCAATTCCCCTGGTGTTGCAGTTGTTCATGGGCGGCGGTAGTCACTTACCATCAGGTGAGCCGCATGCTCGTTTGCCCCCTCTCCTATAAAAAAAAAGTCCAACTTCAACCGAGAGGTTAATCGACGGATTCAACTCGGTTGAGCAGCGTTCGGGAAATTACGGCACATCTTCTCGTCAGGTATAACTCAAAACTTGAAAACGAGACTATACAACCAGTGCGTGTTGCCAGTGATGACCTATGGAACTGAAGCGTGGTCCTTCACTGCTGGCCGGATAAGGAAGCTCAAGGTCGCTCAGCGAGCTATGGAGAGGGCTATGCTCGGGGTTTCTCTGCGTGATATACTTAGAAATGAGGATATCCGCAATAGAACCAGAGTGACCGACATAGCTATACGGATTAGTAAGTTGAAGTGGCAATGGGCCGGCCATGTAGCTCGAAGAACCGATAACCGATGGGGAAAAAAGATTCTCGAGTGGCGGCCTCGTACCGGCGGACGAAGTGTAGGGTGTCCCCCCACTAGATGGAGTGACGACCTGGTAAGACATGTAGGAAGACGATGGATGCAGGTGGCTCAGGACCGTGCTTTGTGGCATTCCTTGGGGGAGGCCTATATTCAGCAGTGGACTTGTGAAGGGCTGTAATGATGATGATGATTATGTAAAGGTTTGTAGTCAGAACTAAACTTGAAATTATTAAGAATTTCTATATTGTTAATCAACTGTTTGTGGAAGTATTATTATTCTTTTACTTTAAAATATTATATAGAATAAATTAAAAAATTCAATGTGCCCATCGCCAAACCATACATTGCTCATAGGCAATCCTGTCTGCCCAAAGCTTTTTAGGGAGATAATTGGCATTTAGTGATAAGATTTCCCACATCACTTTTCGTTTTTCTTGATGTTTCTTATAAATATTTACTGAAATTTAATTCTCAGAAGAACCTTATTTTAAAGAAATGAAATACTAGTTGAAATAAAGATTATATATGGAATCCAAACCACTAGTTACAATAAGCTATAATCATCAACATATTCGCAGAGGTAAGGGTTGTCTGTCAAATTCTTTAAGTCTTATGTGGTCTTTAATTCCAGCTGACGATCTTCCCTTATTGTACTACTTTAAATAATATTAATTGTCAAACTGCGACAAATATAATTAAATTGTATGTAATATACTTCAATTTTCTATAATATTATTTTCTAACATATTTCTAAATGTTGACATTTTTAATATCTTATGAATCACAATTTGTTTGTATTATGAAATGATTTGTAGAAATCAGAACAATCAGGATAACATCATGTTCTAATCTGCTTTATGAATTCGTATAATGATTAATTACGCTGTACATCGTATTACAGGGCAACTAAGGTAATTGTTTATGTGCATTTAATGCGTTCAAAAAATAATGCCCTTTTACAAGTCTATTACTCCCTAAAACAATCCTTTAAAACAATGAATGAGCAACACAAACATTTAACTCACCGCCTTTTACTACTAAAAGTATAAGAGACTAGCTTGATACTTTTCAGAGTCTTTTAGTTTTGTTTATTTTAATACATCATCATTTTGATACTATAAAGTGTTTTTTTTTTTTAAATCACCATGAGCCATAATACGTAATATAGCAGCTCAATGTGTTTCTTATGGCCAGTGCAGAGAACCGGAGACTCCTTTCACTGGTACTGAGGCATTCCGTTTTTATTCCGCATTAAAGTGTTTAGGAGACACAGCATCCACTTAAAATCAGGGAGATTTTATGATCGTTTTTACCCTTATTTCTTTAAAAAGCTACAGACTTTTATTACATTTAAACAAATATTTATTATATTTAAATGTAATGTAACAGTCCTCATGAACACTTCTCTTGATTTGATATTGTTTGTGACAACGTTTGCGCAACTTTAAGCAAATGAATCAAACTAATTGTCCAATTATAAACGTCCAATGCAATACATTGTGCTGTTTTGAATTAGAATATGTCCGCAATTGGGACAACATATTATGTGTTCCAGTAAATCAATGTGAAAGTGAGTATGTTATCTTCTTGTTCCAATAGTTATTTCCTTGAAATAAAAAAAAAACTCATTTCGGCATAAATCATCGTAACAGCTCACACAAGTCCACAGCTGAACATAGTACTGCAAAAAATATCTTCAAAACCAATTATGTAATTTATGTTTTACCTTAAAGGACAATGTAATATGGTGAATATTGAATTTGATTCACTGTACTTAATATTATGATTGTATTTAAGAAAATACATAGAATATTGTGTTTTAGCCGACTTCAATTTTTTTTTTTAAATATACTTCAGGGGATTGCCTCATTATAATTTGAAGTAAAAATTCCACCTTATTATGAGATTACCATAATATGAGAGAATAAAATTCCACTAAGGGTGGAAATAAGTAAAAATATTTTAATGTTAATATAATGTTGACCTTCTAGTTACCTTGAACTTGCTATATTCCTAAGTCTACTCAAAAGGGGTCCCAACAATAAAATTTTAATACAAAGAAAAAACCTGATCCCAAAGTCAAAGAAATAATTTCCACTTATTACCTTCTAAAGTCGATGCTAAGACATACTGTCTAGAAGAATTAAAGCCTCAACTTCAAAAGGTATTATATGAAAATTACTTTATTCTTTTTAGTTCTCTTTTTCTTTCTTTCTTTCTTTTCTCTCTCTTTTTGAATTCGGTCTTTACTTTTTATTAAATGTTTCGTTTAGCAAAATCAAACTCGAAATACGAGGGGCGTTCAATGTATTCTCGGAATGGGTATTGTGTTGTTCACACGTGTATGTACAATTGAAGGAGCATCAATAAAACAATTAATATATAGAAATCGAGACGGCTGGTATACAACGTCCGCTCGCATTGGCGTTCCGCGTAGAAGTGAGTGCGAGAGGGCGCTGTCACCGCCGCGTTGATTCATTTATTTAGTTCCGGAACACCACATCATTTCCTTTTAAAATAATTTTAAAAGTACATAATTTAAATATTAGGTATAAATTAATTAAGGAGCAAATAATAATATTCTTAACTATCATTAATTGAATAGTGTTTTTTGTATTCTTAGCGTATAGAAACTGATTCAATTAATCTTTTACTATCACTCTAAGGCAACATAACTTAAAGGCTGACATTAATTCTTTATAACCATTTTTGTCTATAGGATCATTTGTTGTTCATTAATATCATCACAGAGCTTCCATTGTCCTTCAGCTCTTTTCAGATGTATTACATTTCTCCTATATTCTTTCCCTGTTGAATCATTTTTAAAGTTTGCTTCATATTTTTTTAGTGCTATTTCTGTGTGTGTGTGTGGGGTTGGGTCGATCTCGGGTGTTAATTTATTATCTTGTGTTAAATTCTTAACAACGTCTTTTTTCCAATCACTATAATTAATTCCTTTACCTTTCTCTTTTGCTCTTCTTTTATTTTCCCTCCTTCCTTTTTTTCCTTGTCCCTGTCTTTTGTTTCAGACTTTTCTTCTCTACTTGCTATGTCTGTTGAAGACGGCCACTTGTCATGGTACATGGCACGCCAAATTAAGCTTGCTCATGACTTTGTTACCTGCTTCTGATCTACTAGATCTTGAAATCTTTACTAAGTTGCCAATGTGATATTTCATTATTCTATTTCGCTTATCAAATTTTATGTGTCTTATGCGACTTGCCTCTTTTAAATTTTTACGTACTTGTTGTCTAAGTTGTTCGATTTTATGAATAGAATAGAATCATTTTATTTAATATTGATTACATGTGATTCTTATTGAAAGTAATTTTTTAACTTTTACCACTGGTTCCAAAAAAAACTCTGTCCTGGGAAGAACCAGCAAGAAACCCAGCGGGACTTTTTTTTCTTTAGCATAACTTAAAATATAATATTTATACAATTGTTATGAAAACATTTAGAAACACCATGGTAGCGATCACATATGTATGTTTTTACTATTAGAAATTACTTTGTCAAAAGACATTTCATTTAATTAACTATAAAGAATCTTACAAGGTGTAAAGCCGGCACTATTTTAATATGAATTATTATACAATTTTATTTTATTTTTATTTTTGGTAATATTATTGCCCAATCTTTGTGATTAGTATGACCAAGCGTCCTGAATAATCTGCTCAACTCTTTGATTACTGGCTCTATTGTATTTAGTCTAGGATTTCTTACTGTGGTATATATTGGCTTTATATTTAATTTTCTTTGTTATTGTTTCCAATGGTTACTTATATAAAAATTAGTTTTTGTTCGTTCGTATCTTACGCGGTGCCATACCGTTCATCAGATTGCGGCAAAACTACGTCAACTTATTGTTGGCTATAACGCAAAAGTTTAAGGCATAGTACAATTAACTTACAGTAGGTGGCGCGCGTATCGTACCGACAAATTTATTTGAAAGTTATATGTCATTCAACTTCAATAAATGTACTATAATTCCTAATTTCCTAATTAAACAATATAACTCTTCAAAATTTAAAACGATATTTCCACAATTATTTCTTCTGCGGCAGCAACGCGCCGGGTACCAGCTGGGTACCTGTCTTTCATTATCTGTCATTATTTTTTTGGGTTTTATAAATTACTTATATTAAATTCGTTTTGTGATATAATATATTTCATTTATCAAACTATACCGTTTTAATTTATCACTCATTTTTATCATCTATCTGATACAGGGAAGACTTGACACAAGTAAATTCAAGTAATTACTAGATACCTTTTCCTCGAAACCAAGCAATTTTAGTATAAAATAAGTTTTTTCGATACTTACTCGGTATCGAAGGAAAAGAACCTATATCTAATCGAATCATGCACTAATTGTGAACGCATCTTTGCGTCGTCAATACGCTATGTCGGCAATCCAAATATTTAGAGCAATTACTGTTTTTTGGGAAACCTTTCCAATATTGATTTTTTTTTGTGTAAGAGAATGAAACTTATGTTCATTCTTAAGCATATTGTTTATTGTAAAAATTTATAAATGATAGTACCTATGTTATGCATTTCACTAGACTATTTGAACTATCACAATTTTTTTGGACTTGTAAAAAGAAGTATCGATATGAGTAAGTATCGACACTTTTGGGAGTACTCAAATGAGTAGTATCACAAAACGATTAAAGTGCTACTCATATGAGTTGGTATCGATGTATTGGTGGTATCGGAACATCCCTAATCTGATATACTTAGTACTCCGGCTATACTCACACCGGAACAATCTGTTTGTAAATAATATGGTTTATTAAAATTTGGATAATGTAATTGTATTGTATTAATAAATTGTTGTTTTACAAAATCAAATGCCTTCTGTTATTTTTCGCTCCATTTGAACATATGTCCCTTTTTATGCAGTTCTCAGAGCGGCATTATAAATTATATTCATTCCAAATTATACTCCCATTGTAATTTGGAATGTACCTTCTATAAAAATTGCAAAGACCTAAAAGGGCCCTTAGTTGCTTAATCTTTTTGGATACTTAAAATTCTTTACTACCCAAATCTTATCGGGATCTGTCTTTGTGCCACATTTTTTTTTATAGAATAAGGGTGACAAACGAGCACACAGTCCACCTGATGGTAAGTGGTTGCTGTGGCCCATAGACATCTACATCTATCTTCGTTTGCGAATTTAAATGCAGATGCGTTGTCAGCCGTGAGGACTAAGATAGAATGCCTTTTTTCCAGTAAAAAGGGTCTCCGGTTCTCTACACTCACCATACGAAACACAGCAGCATTAAGCTGCTATTTTACGCTGGTATTCTGTGAGAGCGTGGTCCTTCCCCGGTCGAGCCGACCCATTCGTGCTACAACTATACTATTAATATAGCTGCAGCATGGCTCTACCACGTATAAAGTTTAAGTACATTGTTCCTTGCTGGGCAAGAAAACTGTCAGATTTATGGTTTCGACTTCCCACCTGCTGCATTCAGAGCTGGATATTTGAGCATCTATTTTATTTATTTGAGTGTTTGTTTTATGTTCCCGTTTAACTGTCCTCTCCACAGTCTCAAGGGCTGATATGATTTTAGTTAGGGTAACTCCATTACCCTTAGTTAGTATCTTCTTTCTCAGTTCAGATGTTGAGCATTTTCCGATTATTTGATTTGTTATGCCTCCTACCCTCTTCAACGGTAAACTTTCATTTCGCGCTTTGATTGCAGTCTTAATAAAAACTTCTGGAACTTCTCCAATTGTTCTTGCTTAATTAAGCGAAACAAGTGTCATTCATAATACAGGTTTGCTTAGGTGCAAAATAAACATCTAATTTCTGTATCACGATGTTATAGACATTGATATCGGTGGTTGGTTCAACCGATGCACCAGGGATGTTATAAAAAATCTTCTATAGCGCTATGCACCGATACGTAATAAAACTTCTCGCTGGCGTAGGGATATTGAAGCTAATGAATATATATTTAAGTCTCGCTTCCATTTCTCCCACCGCAAGCCAACAAAATCCTGATTCCTTCTCACAATTAAAGGTTTCTACTGGGGTTAACTTTGACATAGTTGGGCGATATGCAGTTCATTATAATTTATGTAATTGAAGATTGATTTTGTTTCATTTCACACATTGAATGCGAAGCGGAGATGTAGTGCTCTATTGTCACTAAATCAAAATCGCGATCACAACCTAAATCACATCCACCAGCTTTATATTGTGCTTATATAATAAAAAGTACACCAATAGCAAGAGGGATTTCAGTGAATACTTTTGACGTAGTTATAAGGATATTTATTTCGATTATTATTAAAAAAAAAGTTAATTGAAAATAATTTCGCTTGGGCGTCAGTTGGTCGGTATGGATGTGAACAAGATATCTTTCGAAAAACTGAACTTATCACTTTGATTTTTTTATTAGCTATTATTATTATTTAGATTTGAATCCTTAGGAAGCCTTTTGAATTTCACTATTGTAAACCGTCCCATTCATTTACGTCCTTTTTTTAAAATTATTGACAATTTTTTTTCGGTAATAAAATATGAATCACCGGTATCAAGCATTCATCTGAATCAATTAATCTGAAATAATTTAAAACTATGCAAGTTTTATTTGTTTATTTTAACCTATTTAGAGATATATAAGTAACAATGTAATAATAGAATATTTGATGATTATAGTAGCATATCTTATATAAAAGGCAAACCTGTCGGACTCATCTATCAACGCACAGCCGAATCTACTGAACGTATTTCGCTGAAATTTGTCATACAGACAGTTGTAATGACGTAGGCATCCGCTAAGAAAGGATTATTGAAAATTCACCCCCTAAGAGGGTGAAAAAAGGGTTAAGAGGTTGTATGAAAGTCCGTCATTTTTAGAGTTAGAAGCCTGAAACTTTGTTTTTAGGTTAACGATTAGAAATGAACAATTACATGTCCTAGAGTTTTTGAAAATTCAACCCGTAAGGGGGTGAAAAAGGGGTTGAAAGTTTGTATGGGGGAAACAAGATTAGTTAAAATATTTTAGTCGAAACTTCACAGGAGTACTCCTATCAATAAATGAGTAAACAATTGTTTCAGGCTCTTTCAGAATTTAACCCCTAAAAGGTGGAAAAGGGGTGACAAATTCTGAAAATAACATGGGTATCGTTTTTATGGTTTATCGGGTCGCTGATTACGAAACCAACAACTATTTCATAATCCAACGTAGCAGACGGGAAATCCCTACCATCATCCCCTGTGGAGGTGCGATGTACTTGAAATGTCAATGTGGGTGTCGTTTTATGGTTTTGCACGGAATATAAAAAACAAGAGGAAGTAACAAAACGCATCATCTGTAGCGGAACCACTGTCGCCAAACTCACACATACGCAAGAAAGAAATGTGTACCGACAATTGTGTACCATTTCAATAATTTTCGTGTGATTGGCTATTAAAAAATAAAAGAGAAAGGCATTAAGTTACTCACCATTCACTTGAGTACGAACCATAAATCCTTAAAAATAGAGATCATATTACTTTTCATCATCGAAGTTTCTAGAATTAATGAGCAAATTTAGTTTCTTAACGTAAGATTTTTTACAGTGGTAGAGCCGCGCTGCAGCTTCTGCTGTAGCATGGATGGGCCGGCTCGAACCGGGGCGGTACCACGACCTCACAGAATACCAACGTAAAGTAGGAGCTTTGCTTCTGCGTTTCGCTTGGTTAGTGCAGGTGGCGGAGGCTAATCCCCCATAACATGGTAGCGGAATTTAAAAAGAAAGAACTACCCCAGGAGGGTACCAGCACCCCTGGTAATGGAGAATCCCTCACTGAGCATCCACGGTCAAGCTACCCTCTTCCTGAGCGTGGGTGCTCAGGCTGCCCCATGTATTCGGGGCAAAATCCCGCTCTATACTAACACTGCACGGGCAAACAGAGCAATAAAACCATGGCGACCCTGCCACGCTATCCGTGGACTTCTGCAACATCAGGGGACTTCACTCGAACCTTAACGCCGTCCACTACCATCTAGAGACGGCGGCTGGCCCTGCTCTTTTTGACCGAGACGCAGGTGTCCTCTCCGGCTGATACTTGTACCTCTCCTACCCGGGGTACAAATTAGAACACTTTTGTGCCCCGCTGGAGTTTGCGTACGTCAGAGAGGATATCTGTTCTCGACGCCTCGGCAGTCTTGAAGGTACGGACCTGTCCATCCTATGGCTGCGCGTAGACAGCGACGACCATCCCCGCGTCTACGGGTGCCTGTATAGGTCCCATAGCGGTAATGCCGACACAGACCGACTCATCGACCACGTCCAAATGGCTACAGATTTCTTGCTACAACAGATCCCATCCGTAGAGATCGTGATACTTGGCGATTTTAACGCCCACCACGCTGAATGGCTCGGTTCACGTTTAACCGATCATGCGGGAGATCTGTTTATGACTTTGCTTTGGCATATGGTCTGACACAACTGATTACTTCGCCTACACGGATTCCAGATGTGGAGGATCATACACCTTCCTGTTGGACCTTCTGCTGACCTCTCATCCGGACGGATATTAGGTTTCCGTCGATGCCCCTTGGCTCTTCGGACCATTGTCTGATCCGGAGTGTGGTGCCACTCACGCTCTCCTCGCGGTTGCGTTCTGCAGGTTGCCGCCGTGTTTGGCATTACAGGTCGGCGGATTGGGATGGAATGCGGTCTTTCTTTGCATCCTACCCATGGGGCGGTTTGCTTCTCGCCGGATGATCCCAGCGTTGTTGCTGACTCTGTCACCGATGTGGTGCTACAGGAATGGAACTATTTATTCCATCATCTGTGGTACCCATCGGTGGCAGATCGCAGCCTTGGTTTGGTCGCTCCTGTAAGACTGCATTACGCAGTAAGCAGGAGTGTTATCAGGCCTGGGCTGAGGCTTCGGCGGCTCGGGATGTAAACACCAGCATGCTTAAAGAGTATAACTTCGCCTCCAGGTCCTTCAAAAGAGTTATTTCAAGGCAAAGTCAGAGCACATAGGCAGAATTGGCGAGAAACTAGTTCGCCTTCCTTCGGGAACCCGTGCATTCTGGTCTCGCCAAGGCTGTCAAGGAAATTTCTGTGCCATCACTACCATCTCTGCATAGGAGGATGACGCACTGCCCACGACGCAAAGAGAAAGCCGACCTTTAGGTCCCTTTTGCGTCCAACTCGACTCTTGATGACAGGGGAACACACCGCCGACCATCCCGCAGTGTGAGCTCGCCTACGTGTGCGATTCACAGTGCTCAGTACGCAAAGCACCTCTCCCTGGACATCCACAAGTCGAGTGGGCCTGATGGAACCGCCAATTGTGCTGGAGGACGTGCGCTCCAGAGTTGGCACCGGTTCTAACGCGTTTTCGGTACCTACTCCCTAGGCGTTGTCCCGAATTCATGGAAGACAGCCGTGCACCTGATCCTAAAAGGTAACCGTCTGATCCGTCCAATTACAGGCCTATCGCCATCACCTCCTTGTTCTCGAAAATAATGGAGTCAATTATTAACTGCCAGCTCATGCGGTATTTGAGGAGCACCAGCTGATTAGTGACTGCCAGTACGGTTTCCGTCGGGGTCGCTCAGCTGGTGATCTTCTTCTACCTAATACATAGATGGGCGCAGGCGATCGAGGTCAAGGGAGGCATTGGCCGTTAGTTTGGACATAGCGAAGGCCTTCGATCGGGTCTGGCACAAAGCGCTTCTTTCGAAGCTTCCTTCTATGGGCTTCCGAAATTGTGCAATTGGATCACCAGTTTTCTGGCTGATCGGAGCATCAAGGTCGTAGTAGACGGTGCGTGCTCCGATTACAAGACTATTAACGCTGGTGTTCCACAAGGCTGCGTGCTATCACCAACGCTGTTTCTTCTGCATATCAATGATATGTTGCAAACCGGTAACATTCATTGCTATGCGGATGACAGCACTGGTGATGCTCTATACACCAGCCATGCCAATATTTCTCGGAAAACGTCGCCAGTACCGGAACAAACTTGTGTCTGAAGTCGAGACTTTGTTGGACAAAGTCTCGGATTGAAACGACTAAATCTAGTCCAGTTCAATCCCCAGAAGACACAAGTTTGAGCGTTTACCGCTAAAGGAACCCTTTGTCGTATCACCTCAGTTTCAGGGCACTCCCTTGTTGCCTCAGCCAGTATCGGAATCCTCGGCGTTGACATATCGAGTGACGTGCAGTTTCGTGGTCACTTGGAAGAAGGCAAAATTAGCCTCTAAAAAGCTTGGCGTGCTCAGTAGAGCAGGGCAGTATTTCATGCCGGCACACCGCCTGCAACTTTACAAGGCGCAGGTTCGGCCTCACATGGAATACTGTTCCCATCTCTGGGCAGGGCTCCCCAGTGCCAGCTCCTTCCACTTGACCGCATTCAGCGCAGAGCGGATCGATCGTCGACGACCGAGTTCTTTCCGATCGGCTTGACTCACTAGCACTGCGTAGAATGTTGCATCTCTTTGCGTATTTTATCGCATGTACCACGGAGTGCTCTGAGGAATTGTTCGGACTAATTCCAGCCGCTCAATTTGACCATCGCACATCGCGACAAAACTCGCGATACCATCCATACCATCTGGATGATTGGCGGTCCACCACTGTGCGATTTAGAAGATGTTTTCTTCCTCTTTAACTTCCTTGTGGAACCGATTACCACCAGCGATTTTCCGGACCGATACGACTTAGGGACCTTCAAGAAAAGAGCCTACTCCTTTTTAAAAGGCCGGCAACGCATCTGCAATTCCCCTGGTGTTGCAGTTGTTCATGGGCGGCGGTAGTCACTTAACATCAGGTGAACCGCAGGCTCGTTTGCCCCCTCTCCTATAAAAAAAAAAAAAAAAAGATGTCGCAGTAATACATTGACACTATTATAGACACAATGCTAATAGATATAACGTTGACATTGCCCCACCTAACCTGTACTGCTACGTGAATGATGTTAGTGACGTAGTTATTCTCCCTGAACGTGATCTGGCTTATATCGATATTCAGTATATGATTATTACCATGTATATGAATAGAATTGACTGAAGAAACTGAATTGAAAAAAAAAATATATGCCTTTAATGGAAATTTATTGACAGTTAGCTAAATTATCATTTATGAAATGGAAACGAGGAAAAAGAAAACAATAATTTTGCAATTGTTTATTGTCATTGAAATAACACATATTTGATAAAAATTATCGTTTTCATACCTTAATATTAAATTTTAGATGATAATGAACTCGGATACTAATGTAGATCATGATATTAAAATCACTTTTATTTCAGCTTCTTTCCAAAAGGCATGCGTACTACTGAACTACTTTCTTACTTCTTTGGCTTAGCAACCCTAACAAATGTTCATTCATAGGGTATCATAGACATCCAGTATGATACTTTTAATAATAATTAATATGTTATTAAAAGTATCATACTGATTAATATGTTAGTGAATGTACAGGACTGTGATAAAATTTTATATTCCGTGGTTTTTTGGGATGTTAATTACGAAAATGACATCGATTATGGTTTGAAACCAACATGGGTGGAAGGATGGATGGATGTATGTTTGTATGTAAAAATCATCATGGGTTGGGTGACTTGGGTGTCATTTTTAAGGTTTTTGGGTCGTAAATAACGTAAACGATATTGATAAATATTTTAAACTTAATTTATTAGAATAGAATAGAATATACTTATATTGCACAAAAACATTAAAAAAAATAGACAAGAAGATTTGTACAAAAACTTTGCACAAAATTACACCTGAGCAAAAAAATACTAATTTAAAATTAAAAAACAATGAAAATAAAAAACCAAACCAAATATATTTTTTGACAAATTAATAAAGTGGCAAACCAAAAGAAATACTTAGGTACCTACCTATTTTGAATTGATCTTCAAGTTCCAATCACTACCAATAGATGGCGTTGGTATCGTTTTAGAACACGGTAACGTTGTGTTTTTTTGAACTAATATAAAGTGAATGGTGAATGAGCACTTCAACATGTACCACATACAGTACCTATTCACTGGTAACGGATATTTGACTAGACTTCGACTTTGTTCGCTTGCTTACGGTTTAAGATTTGCTTCGTTTTTCAGATTAGTTGCTTGATTTTGTCTTTTTTACAACCACCATTCAAACTTGGATTTCGATTTGCTTTGTGATTAGGTATTGTTGATAGAAGTATTTTTTCTCACTGAAAAAATGACTACAGAAACTCTTATATCTTATAGGTGACGGCACCTGTTTGTTTCGTGCTCTTTCATTTTTAATGCACGGAACCCCAAGAAAATGCAATGGTGGTGCGTTCACAAATTGTTAGATTTATGGTACATGATTGGCCTAGGTTTTCAGTTATGACCCACGAGAGAAATGGCGATAATTATTCAACAGCAAATGAATATTCAGCCGATATGTTGAAAATGAAACTTACGGCGGACTTTGTGAATTGGTGGCTGCAGGATTAATATTTCCGTTTCGGTTTGAATTATATCGAAACGGTCTGCTATACACAGAGTTCTGAACAGATATCTGTCCAGTAAGGCGATTACTATTTAGCCATGATTTATCTAATTTACATTTTGACGCCTATCTGCCTATTGTTTCGAAGAAAATTACACAGCGTCGCATGGAGGTACTTGTCGAAGAGCGTGATCCTTTTTCAGAGCTTGACCATTTAACTGTTACATATTTTGTAAACAGTGAAATATCATCTCCAACCAGCGGAACAGATCAATCTGTATCGTCGAAATTAAAATATGAAAAAAAGAAAAATAAACGAAGGTTGAGATTTATTAATTACACAAGAAAAAGTCAATTAATAAATACAAACAAATTGCAATAACAAATAAATTGCACAAGAAAGATATACACAGAACAAGCCAGATTCAAATCGTAAAGCTATGTCCGCTTATCAGAAAAAAAATCCCAATGTACACAGGCAAGCTGTTGCAAATTACCAAACCAATCCACAAGTGCATAGAGCAATTCAGTCACGGTATGAGGAAATGATTACACTATGTTTATTTCGCTATGGAGTATGACCCTGATATTGCTTATAGAACTGACAGCAGTGTAGCTTTGGGTTTTATGACATACAAATGTCAGTGGTGTATTGCGCTGAAATGGAAGGATGAAACACCTGGTATGTGTTGCAGCGCTGGAAAAGTGCAACTTGATCGGTTGAAACAACTGCCTGAACCACTCTTTAGTTTGATTAATGATGTACACCCAGATCATGACCATTTTATGGGTAATATTCGTAAATATAATGCTTGTTTCGAGATGACTTCCTTTGGTGGTAAACAGGTAACAGCAGATGGTTTTTCACCGACTTTTAAAGTACAAGGCCAGGTCTACCATTTAATTGAAAGTATATTATCAGAAACGAACATGACGCTCATTACCTTCAAATATATTTTGTAGATGAAGATGATCGAGAAGCAAAGATTCGCTGTTCTAAATTTCTAACTTAAAGCCAAATTTAATCAAACAATTGCAGAATATGCTGCATCAAGTGAACCTATATATAAAAGATCTGAAAAGTGCCATTGGTAAAGCCCCTCCTTCAGAGTCATACAAAGTTTTCATACATACTGATAATAAACCACCAGAAGAACATAGAGGTAAGTACAATGCACCAACTACAAATGAAGTGGCTGTAGTGTTAGTGGATCAACAATTTGATCGAAGGGACATCATCCTCGAGAACCGAAGTAATTCACTTCAGCATATTAGTGATATACATCGAGCATATGATGCGCTACAGTATCCATTGATGTTTTGCTGGGGGGATGATGGATGTTCAATCAACGTACCACAACGCGATCCCACAACTAAGTTGCCGCTTAATAAAACTGTCTCTTCTGCAAGTTTCTATTCGTATAGAATAATGATTAAAGAAGGAAAAGATAACTATTTAGACATCTATCGTGCCCTTTTTAGTCAATATTTGGTGGATGAATACGCCAAAATAGAAACAGAGAGATTAAATTATATCAAAAATATTCAAACCAAATTACGTGCTGATAGTTACATCCATTTAAAAGATGCTATTGGACAACAAGACGCAGAAGCCAACCAACTAGGACAAATGGTTGTCCTTCCATCATCTTTTACGGGGGGACCTAGATATATGCACGAAAGAACACAGGACGCTATGACCTATGTTAGGAATTACGGCCGGCCTGATCTTTTTATCACTTTCACATCCAATCCTCGCTTGGACGAGATAAAAGAGCAATTGCTTCAAGGACAACAATCTCATGATAGACACGATATAATTTCGAGGGTGTTTCGACTAAAGGTTAAAATGATCATGAACTTATTGACAAAGGACAAAATATTTGATGAAGTGCCATGCTATATGTACTCAACGGAATGGCAAAAGAGAGGTCTATCACATATTCATATTATTTTATGGCTTTACAAACATATTACTCCGGATCAAATCGACAATATAATTTGTGCTGAAATGCCTAACATCCGGATCCCAAACATGACCCAGAGCTTCACGAAATCGTTAAATGTAATATGATACATGGTCCATGTGGAACTTTAAATCGAAAGTCACCATGTATGAAAGATAACATGTGCAGTAAGCGATACCCCAGCGCTCTCATAAGGGAAACTCAAACTGGTGAAGACGGTTATCCGCAGTACAAGAGACGTTTACTAGATGATGGTGGGTTCTCTGTTGATATCAAAGGCACAACCATAGATAATCGCTGGGTAGTCCCTTATAATGCAGTATTATTAAAAATATTTAACGCTCACTTAAATGTGGAATATTGTCATTCGGTGAAATTACGTAATTACGTAAATAAGGGTTCAGACCAGGCGTCGTTTGCTTAAGAAAATGAGAAGGATGAAGTTAAAACCTACACAAGTAGAAGATATATAAGTTCACCAGTGGCAGTATGGCGAATCCTTGAATTTCCCATTCATGGGCGTTTCCCTCCCGTAGTCCACCTCGCTGTTCATTTGGAAAATGGGCAAAGGGTTTATTTTAATGAGCAAAATCTGAGTGAAAGAGTGAAAAGTCCTCCAACAACCACACTCCTATCTACCTAGAAGTACCTGCATACTACGTTTGGGATAAAAGAAAGTTCCAAAGGGGAAAGAGAGGAGCAAACGTTGAAGGCTGGCCAGGAGTCAAAAAAGGACACGTTCTGGACAGGGTTTATACTGTGCATCCGAACAATACAGAATGCTATCACATGCTTATTATATATATTTGCATGCTTCTTCATGAGATCTGGGGCCCAATTTCTCGTTTGAAGCGTTAAAAACTGTACATGGTCATGTATATTCCACGTTCCAATCAGCGTGCAAAGGTCTCGGCTTGCTTGAATTTGTTCGCAGCAATGGAAGAGGCAGCACTTTGCCAATCACCGCAAATTATTCGGGATCTTTTTACGATTATTTTAGTGTTCTGCCAAGTATCAGACCGTTTAAGCCTTTGGGAGAAATTCAAAGAAAACCTATATGAAGATTTTAAAAGGAAATTAGAATGACAGGGAGATGTGGATGTGGAGCACATAACAGATGTGGTATTTAACAAATGTCTTTCGGTAATAGAAGATGCCGTATTAGCGTTGGGTGGTCGGCTTCTAAAAGAGTATGGGTTACCTCATCCAAGCAAAGAACAACAATTTGAAAATAGAGAGTTTCTTAAAGAGGCAAGTTACGACTTAGCATCATTAGAAAACACAGTTAAAAATAATGAAGGATCACTGAATGACGAACAAAAAGCAGTTTACAATCAAATTAACACAAAACTTGAATCAAATGAGGGTGGAATATTCTTTTTAGACGCTCCCGGTGGAACAGGCAAAACATTCCTCAAAAATTTGCTATTAGCAAAAGTTGAAAGTACTCGCGGAATTGCTTTGGCTGTGGCTTCTTCTGGGATCGCAGCTACACTGTTTGAGGGTGGAAGAACTGCTCATGCTACCTTCAAGTTACTACTCAATTTAACAACACCTGATACTCCCATTTGTAATATATCGAAACAAAGTAATTTTGCTGAAGGATTAAAACATACGAAAATGATAGTGTGGGATGAATTAACCATAGCTCATAAGGGTGGCGTAGAGGCTTTAAACAGAACTCTACAACATATAGGAGGAAATAAGAAGTTAATGGGTGGTGTAACGGTTTTGCTGGCTGGAGATTTTAGACAGACTCTACCAGTAGTTCCAAAAGGAACTAGAGCAGATGAAGTTAAGGCGTGTCTTAAAAGATACACTTTATGGCCTCTAATTAAAATCCTCAAGCTCTCGAAAAATATGCGGGTACACTTAGGAGAAAAAGAGTCTGCTGGTGGATTTGCGAATCTCCTACTTGAAATCGGCAACGATGATTACCCGATAAATGACGGAATTAACCATCCCTGATAATTTGTGCACAGTTGTATTTACGTTACAGGAGTTAATATCCAAAATTTATCCAGATATTGCTCATATCCACGATAAGCCATCAAGTGGTTGTGTGAACCTGCCATACTAACCCCGAAAAACGACCAAGCAGCGGCAATTAACGACATACTGTTAATGTCTTTTGAGGGGGAAGAAATGGTGTACACGTCAATAGGCTCTGTGGTCAACACAGATGATGCTATTAACTACCCTGTCGAATTTCTTAATTCACTGAAACCATCGAGTCTTCCACATCATAAGTTTATTCTGCGCGTGGGCACTCCTGTTATGTTGTTGCGAAATTTAAAACCTCCTCAAATGTGCAACGGAACCAGACTAAAAGTAAAAGCGTTACATCGGAATGTAGTGGAAGCCACAATTATAACTGGATGTGCGCAATGGGAAACTGTATTTGTACCAAGAATTCCCTTGATCCCGAATGATCTTCCTGTATGATGTTACTGTATTTAAACAAATACAGTTTCCCCTCAAAGTCTGCTTTGTAATGACCATAAAAAAAATCACAAGGGAAGACATTAAAATTTGCGGGTATAGACTTGAGAGAAAATTGTTTTTCACACAGGCAATTCTATGTGGCCTGCTCACGCGTAAGCTCGCCCAGTAGTCTGATAATTTTGGCACACAGTAATAGATTAGCAAAAAATGAATGAATAAAGAATATATAAAGAAGTTTTGTAGTTTACTAGCTTTTGCCCGCGACATCCAGTTATAATTGTGGCTTGCACCAGCAGACTCTTTTTCACACATGGGCGCGATATAACCGAACTCCACGCGGACAAAGTCACGGGCAAAAGCTAGTTAAATATATATTTATTTAATATTGTTTTATTTCAAATATATATTTCCTGTTGATGTAGTAAGTGCTTTTTTTTAACTACAGTCGAATACGAATCCATTGCTCAACATAGGCCGCCCTCATAGATTGTCAGACCTATGAAGTAATTTACTTAAAACAAATCACTCTCATATAATACATAATTAATTTTGCTCTATTGAACTGAGAAAGAAACACCAACCTCTTTTTTTTATTAGTACCGGCCGATAATTTTCAATTTTGCAGTACAAAAATTACCGCACCCCTACTATTAAAAACACATTAGTAGATACGAGTATATGGGGATACTCATATCTCCAATTTTATTTCGTTAGTGCTGGATGATTTCTCATCTCTTTACTACTAGATATATTGTTTTATATTACCGCCATACAGACATGTAATTTTATTTCGTTAGTGCTGGATGATTTCTCATCTCTTCACTACTAGGTATATTGTTTAAATTACTGCCATACAGACATGTAATTTTATTTCGTTAGTGCTGGATGATTTGTCATCTCTTCACTACTAGGTAAATTGTTTAAATTACTGCCATACATACATGTAATTTTATTTCGTTAGTGCTGGATGATTTCTCATCTCTTTACTACTAGGTATATTGCTTAAATTATTCCGATCACATTTTAATCAAATACAACCACTAGAATTCAATTTAAAGATTACGTATTCGAAATGTATGCTTATGTATGTATGCGTATGTTTAACTTTGTAAACTTCTAAGCATAGCGTACTCGTAATTGTATCACAACACTTTTTTTTGTTTACTTCCCTTTCCTTCAGTGGTTTTATTTTGGAATATATATTTGATTCGATAATTAGATTCGTTATAAATACTTACAATTGACCTCGTCACCACTTGTGTTGTTCACACGTGTACGTACAATTGAAGGAGCACCAATAAAACAATCAATATATAGAAATCGAGACAGCTGGTATACAACGTCCGCTCGCACTGGCGTTCCGTTTAGAAGTGAGTGCGAGAGGGCGCTGTCACCGCTGATTCATTTATTTAGTTCCAGAACACCACAGGTATCTTAGAAAAAAGATAAAATTTTGAACTATTTTTTTATTTTTCAATATAGTCTCCCATGTCATCAAAACATTTACATGTTCGTGAAAAAAGCTTTTTTATTCCCTTGAAAAATATTCTTCGTCTTGGCCTAAAAAGTGCTCAGCTAGTGTCGTTAGCTAATGATTTTTTTTAATTACCCACATTATTAGCAAATCACCCTAATATCGAGTATATATTGAATATTCTTATATGTGATTTCATCTTTTAACTTTAAATACTTTTCTTCGTGTCTTATTCATCTAAGTGGCAGTCATTCGCCTTCTTGAATTCATCAAAATCATTTATAGGTTTAGCCAATCTAATTACAGTAAACAGTATAAAAACAACAATCTCTACCTATATTTACCAGTTGCTGTCAAAACTTAATATATCTAAACTATCATCCATTCACTACGACCTCGACTAATAATTAACACGAATAATTAACTCGTTTTTTAGTTGGATGTCACAGGTGTCAGAGGTTTGCCGTAAAGTCACAGGTATACTTTGTTCTATCTAATACCTTGTTCGTTCTGCCTCCTTCAAGTAAACTTTTTCTAGTCCAATATCGAATTTTTTCCAATATTTGACTATGCCGATGTTTGTTTTACTAATATTTCCTAGGAGCTGCTAAACAAGTTGGACACGTTACTTAATAACTGCATACGATTTATCTTCTTTGACTTGCGTAAATAGGACGTTTCCACTTCCGCACCCAGTTGAAGTAGCTGACAATATGCCAGTGGAGAGGTTCAATCCTGTACATTATGTTTTCAGTTTATAATGATTCATTCTCTTAACCTCTGCTCTTCACACAGCTTGTTACTTTTTACCCCTCATTCTGGGTTAATGTCAAATTCTTTCACAGTTACAACTCGTTCTGGAACAAATTGCCTTTTGTCCTGCGAAGAATACCCGCCATAATGTGTTTAAGAGAAAGTTACACGAACATTACCGTGTAAGAATACCCACTACCCCATATCATCCCATGGGTGTCGTAAGAGGCGACAGAGTGAAACAAATCAGGAGATGGGCAGCAGCCTCTTTTTAATAACGAATAAAAATAAAAACTGCGGTCGCTAGCCCGCTGCTTCGTTGGTCTAGTGGTGGTAAACACTAGCGGGGCCCGGGGATAGCTGTCGAGTCCACCATGAAGTCATTTTTACGTGGTAGAGCCATGCTGCAGCTATATTAATAGTATAGTTGTAGCACGAATGGGTCGGCTCGACCGGGGAAGGACCACGCTCTCACAGAATACCAGCGTAAAATAGCAGCTTAATGCTGCTGTGTTTCGTATGGTGAGTGTAGAGAACCGGAAACCCTTTTTACTGGAAAAGAGGCATTCTATCTTAGTCCTCACGGCTGACAACGCATCTGCATTTAAATTCGCAAACGAAGATAGATGTAGATGTCTATGGGCCACAGCAACCACTTACCATCAGGTGGACTGTGTGCTCGTTTGTCACCCTGATTCTATAAAAAAAAAGTATCTGGGATTGGTGCTCGACAGCCGATGGGAATTCGGACCCCACTTCCGGCGGCTGGTGCCCAAGCTGATGGGTGCAGCGGGCACGCTTTCAACGTTGCTTCCCAACTTGGGGGGCCCGAGCGCCGCCAGTAGGTGATTCTATGTGGGAATCGTGCGGTCCATGGCCCTGTATGGGGCCCCTGTGTGGGCGATGGACATGACGGACAGCACTCTCGCCATTCTGCGTAAACCGCAAAGGGCGATGGCCGTCAGAGTCGTCCGCGGGTATCGCACGATTTCCTATTTCCTACTGGGACCTAGAGGCGAAAGTACTCGTATCATTATATCGATGGCGCGAGGAAGAGTGGGCACGGGGCTCGAGGCCGGTGCAGCGGCAGTTCGCGCTGCGCCGAGAGGAGCTCCATCAGGTCTTGGTGGCGGAATGGCAGCAAAGGCTTCTGCGCCCTACCGCCGGCCTCGCTACCGTCGAGGCGATCCGGCCAGTACTCGACGACTGGCTCGGGAGAAGGCACGGCTCCCTGTCGTTTAGGGTGACGCAAGTGCTGTCGGGGCACGGCTGCTTCGGTAAGTACCTATGCCGCATAGACAGGGAGCCGGACGCTCGGTGCCACGAGGACACGGCGCAACATACGCTCGCCGAGTGTGCAGCTTGGGAGGAGCAGCGCCGTGTCCTCACAAATGAAGTAGGAGGCAATCTGTCGCTGCCGGCCTTAGTGCGGAAGATGGTCGGTAGCGCAGAGTCGTGGGACGCGGTGGTGTCCTTTTGCGAGGACGTGATGTCGCAGAAGGAAACTGCGGAACGGGAAAGGGAGGTCTCGACTCCCTTCCCTGGCCGCAGAAGGCACACCGAGAGCAGGAGAAGGGCGGACAACGCCCTTTTTCGGCCCCCATGAATGGGTCCAGGGGCGAGGGACTTGGGGAAGCCCCCGCCCCCCCTATTCTATGGACCCGAGGCGAAGGATCGCACGAGTGTCGGCGCGCGCCTCTGAGGCGATGCACGGGGTAGTTGAACACCTCACTACCCCGTGCAGGAGACGAGGCCTGGACAGAGCGGGCCAACACTAGTGTGGGGCTGCGGAAGAATTTGGAATCCCGCGGCCCCGCGGCCCCGCGCGCGCACGTGTGTGGAGACACCGGGGTGGTTTTAGCCGGTAAGAGTCCGGCACACCCCTCCGCCTTTTCCCAGGCGGAGGTAGTCCATGAGGATTTCCCCCCGTAAAAAAACAAAAAAAAAAGTGGTCGTAAACACGGTAGCTGATCACGAGGTCCCGAATTCGAATCTCGAGTTGGGCCAAAATCAGTTATTGGGTTTTTCTGTAAATAACTTCTCAGTAGCAGCACGGAGTTAGAAAGTTGGCGGTGTTTTACATGTGTCTTGGAAAGCACGTAAAGCCGTTGGTCCTGCGCCTGATCTCTCTCCGGTCGTGTCGAATTACATTGCACCTGTGCTTGCGCATACACTTAGGCACTATAATCTTGTCCTGTGCAGATGGCTAGACCGCGTTGAGACTGGCCGACGTGACCGAAATTCGGTCTGGAGGACATTATTATTCTTAAAATTCAATTAGAATTAACCATATACTTGAGTAATTGAATTAAACTCGTTTAAACAAAATAAACACTTTTCGTTGGCCAGGCCAGGCACGGCCAGGACGGCGATGGTGCACGGTTCGGTATCTTAAACGGAACATTTTAGAACATTTTAGAACGGTCTGCCCGTTCCGTAAACATAGCCGAGGCACTACAAAAATGCGACAACCTTAACTGACTATTATAATCAACGCACAGAAAACTGAACCCATCACGTGATACGTAATCAAGTGTTCCCATTTCTATATCAAGCAATTAAATTGCATGAAAATATTATTTATTATTTCTTAATTAAAAAATACTAGCGATCCACCCCAGCTTAGCATGGGTGATTTCGGGATCTCGGCAACAGCACCACCTACCTAGTTCAAATCTAAATCATCTAGGGACCCATTCGAAAACACACAAAACATTTCATCAAAATCGGTCGAGTGGTTTTTGAGTTATAGCGAGACTAACGGACAGCAATCGATTTTTATATATAGAGATACTCGTTTAACTGAAAATTATATGGTTGATTCTAATGAAATTTAACACAAAGTATACCTCAAGAACTTGAATTTCCAATAAATGGAAATCTGAAAAAAGGTATGAATATGGAAAGTGTTTTCACTGTTGGTATCTTCTACTAAAAGTAACCTGATAACGAACACTCAGACTAATAGAAGCGATACATGGCCTTGTTTTAAATAACAAAAAGTTTAAGTTTATCTAATAAAGATCAAGCAAAAGAACATATTTAGAGGTTAAATGAGGAAAGACAAAGTGTAAAATTTCATAAGAATCAACCATATAATTTTCAGTTTATCACAGTATGTGATATCTTTCAATTGCCCAAGATCACCTTGAGTTATTAAATTAAACTTATTTAAACATTTTCTTTGGTTGTTAATAAATTTTAGAGTAATTAACATTTGGTAAAACGTTATGTAAAACTGACTGCTAATTGTATCCATGATATTTTTTTCTTTTTTAAATTAATACGTTACATATTGATATGCATGCATAACAAGTTCATATTATGATTTTTAGGTACAAAGTCAGGAAATTATTTCAACACTACTTATGTTCTTATTTAAAAAAAGTATTCTAAAAAACCGGAATAAGGAAGGAATCTATACATACTCGTATGATAAATCTGTAGAAAAGTCGTGTCTGAAATTCTAATATTTTCTGCAAAAAACAATTCCAGGGGACTAAATAAAGGGCACTGAAGCCAAAGTAGTGATTTTTAATTTTTTTGTCTGTCTGTCTGTCTGTCTGTGTATACCCGATTCACGCAAATACTATTGGACATATTTTTCATGAAACTTTATGTGTAGGTAGTAAGGGGACCGGGGCAACTTATAGGCTCCTTTTTATCCGATTACGGAACTTTAAAAAAGGAGGGTTAAGTATTTTCCATACTCAAGATGTTAATTTCTATTTTGTATGATTGATGTAATTTTTTTAAATAACATATAACATATTTATAAATAAAGCCTAAAATTAGTTTGAACCGTTGCGTAATAATTTGAACTACGCCGACAATCTAAGTTTCAATTTTATTAAAACGGTGCCATCTAACGTGAAATTCAAAGAGTAGTAACATTTATCTCCAGTTAGTAATAAATAAAATAAAATAAATAACTTACATTTTACATGTTCAAATAATTAAATTCATAATTATTTGAAAATTCTAACGTTCATTTTTAGTTCTTTCGTTATTTCATTTTAGTAGGAATTAATAAAGTTTATCGTAACTAATTACTACTTACATAGATAATAGTGACATCTATCGAACATCATAAAATGTGAGATGTTTCTAAGTTTAATTTTTAATCTATAAAATGTTTTAGTACGTATTAGTTTTGTTTATCTATAAATATACTGATAAAAACTGTAATTATTGCAAAACTCTCACTATCCATATAGTTTACGAGTAAATAAAAAGATTTTTTATAACATGTATTGGCCAAATCTTAAAATTAATAATATCATAAAGTAGTCGATTATTGCAAGAAATGGTGGTATTTAATTAAACTTAACATTGTTTGTTGACTATATCATGATATAAATAATTACTAACTTGACCAAATCAATGAATAGAGATCGTTTGGCGATATTAACAACTAAACACAACATTGATATTTCTTCATATTGTTATATCGTAACATAATTTCATTACACACCGCTTGCAGGGCTAATACCGTATTTTTGACAAAAGCAGAATTTTGAACAGAATCTACATCACTTTATGCCTAATATATGTATTATAGAGGGTTAGTTTTCAAAGAGTAAACAAATTTTAAACTTACTTCAAATATATAAATAATGATATACCGTTATTGCAGTTTTTGAAAATAAGAGTAAATAAGACTTCTAATTTTATTTGAAATTATCCTAAATTGAATGTGATTTATGGGGAACAACGTTTTTGTCTACCGCTTGCCTTAACGAATGTGTGGGTGCGCAGTAAAATTAGTTAAAATAATGCATTACCAAGCATATTGAATTTAAAAGATTAAGATTTTTTAAATTAATTTTTTTCACCATTTGCTTATATTACTTATTAATCTGAACCTTCTCTGTTGTAAATTTGGCTCTAGCAAAATAACCCTGTATAAATGTTAGCGGCTTTGTTGTGTGATTGGGCCACCCCAGTCTTACCTCAACTCATTGTCTCTGAGTACCTACTAGAGGGTACAGCTTTTGTTTTAATAGTTTTAATCTCATAATAGCGCCATCTACTTACTGCTAAATAAACTAATAATAAGTAACTGATCAAATTAAAGAGAATTCTATTGAATACATATTCTTCTAGCATCAAAAATTGTCAGACTTAAAATATCCAGACCGGTGTAGGGATGATTTATCATAATTGTCACTTTTAGCAAAATGACTAACAAAACTGTGTACTCAAAACTGTGATTAAGAGAGAATGGCTTTAGTTGAATTTATTGGGTGTCTGTCAACATAGCAATATTTCACCAACTTTTTTTTGTATCAAGTCCAATGTAAGTAATTGAAAATTAAGTGCACTGTAAGATTTTTATCTCTAAATTCGATCCGCACCGACACCACTCATATTTTAATTGCAATTTGAAGTTCGATTTACCACGTTCTGGATGGTGAAGGAAAATATTGCGAAGAAACCTGCATATTTGAGAAGTAGAAAAAATATTTCGGAAATCATTTGTAAGGTATACTTATGTGAAGTCGGTCATCCCGCGTTAGAGTCAACTCAATCCCAATAATGCCCAGTAGTGGGCTGCTACTTTTTTACTTTTAATAGGCCTATTCAGTGCTGATCATAGGCTTCTCCCATCGTTTGTCAAATAGGCTGCATATTTGAAGTAGTAGCCACGCTTGGCAAGCGGGATGGCAACCGCAGCTTTTATTATTTTGAGCTGTAATCAGAAAGACCCTGCTCGCCATCTGCTGTATATGTTTACTCCCGTTCATGAATATAGTTCCTCTCATACGCTCGTCGTGAACAGAACTACATTTATGAAATTTTAATTTTAATTGGAATAATATTAATGATGTTTCTAAATTGAAGACCACGCGAGCGAAGCCGCGGGTAAAAAGCTAGTTTATAGATAAAAAAGTAAACACGACAGTAGTTATCTGGCTATGTTTTGTGAATATCTGCAACGATCACTGTTGTACTTTCCGCTGCTGCCAACCACTCGTCTTGTATATTGCAGTTTTACTTGTAAGCTGCCATTCTGCTTTCCTTTCCCCCTGAGGCAACGTGACTGCTTTTTTATATAGAATATGGGTGACAAACGAGCACACAGTCCACCTGATGGTAATTGGATGCTGAGGCCCATAGACATCTACATTTATCGATTAAGAATCAAAATGCAGATGCGCTGTCACCCTTGAGGACCAAGGTGGAATGTCTCGTTTCCAGTAAAAAGGGTCTCCGGTTCTCTACACTCACCATACTGAAACACAGCAGCACTAAGCTGCTATTTTACGTTGGTATTCTGAGCGTGGACCTACCCCAGTTGAGCTGACCCATCCGTGCTACAACCATAATATAGCTGCGGCATGGCTCTACCACGATGAACCGGCTTTGCGTAAGCTTGACTTCTGAGCCAAATTTTCGACTAGGTTTCCCATATTCTGAATTTTATGCCGAACTTACCCTGTTTGCAATTTTAATGTAATGTGAGAGTTGTTTTTCTTTGTACCAGTACTTACATTTGTCGTTCTAAAGCACCTACTCTAATTTAATTCTTTTTTCTTGGTTGATTCAATGATCTTTTTTCCAAATTTTCGGCAAATTCAATCATTTTAATTTCCAATTTTTATAATTACTTCGTATTTTGCACTGCAAAACCTATTTTTTGATGTTTTTCTAGTTCCACTGAGAAATCTTTTATTAGTTTCTCAGCATAGTGGTAGAGCCATGTTGCAGCTATTATTATGGTTGTAGCACGAATGGGTCGGCTCGATCGAGGAAGGACCGCGCTCTCACAGAATGACAGCGTAAAATAGCAGCTCAATGCTGCTGTGTTTCGTATGGTGAGTTTAGTAACCCGGAGACCCATTTTACTGGATACGAAGCATTACATATTAGTCCTCAGGGGTGGCAATGCATCTGCATTTTGATTCTCAATTGAAGATAGATGTATGTAGATGTTTATGTGCCACAGCCACTTTCCACTTTCCATCAGGTAGGCTGTGTGCTCGCTTGTCACCCTTAATCAATAAAAAAGCATGAATTTGACCACCAGTCTCGGCATCTTTTTTATCATAGTTCTCAGGTATGAAAATTGAAGACTTACGCCTTGACAATTCCTGTACATATTCCAATCTGATGATGAATTGCAATCACGATAAATCCCATTTCGCTAAACATCTCTTGGACACTGGACGCAACCAAACCAACGACCACTCCTTTAAAGTCTTACATACTTTTTATAAAGGGCTGCGACTGTGTGTGCTGGAGCAGTTGGAGATATAAAAAAATAAAAAAAGTAATGTCGCACTGCTGAATGAACTAACAAATGTTTCTAACTCACCTCTCTTAAACATCTTTAAGCCTGCTCTCTAATAACGGACAGCCTAGCAATGTGGTCGTTTGTCACCTTCACGGTGATCAGCGATTGGTTTCGTGGTTGGAGAATAGGCTGGCGTTTCGCAGCGGTTTGTTATTAATTTAATAGCAGGCGACTGCGTACGTCAGGTGGTGATTGGTCGCATGTTTTATCGCATGACGCGGTCGCCCTACTTAAGTGGGGAGCGGTTGCGTCGGTGAGTCTCTTAAATAGCAGCTGTTTTTGGGTCGCCGCTCACTTAGCGGTCAGCCACCGTAGAGTCTACTACACCTGAAGATGCCTCGTGTAGAGGCGAAACACGTGTCGTATTGTCGTCGGTGGTATGTTTTTCCTAGTATAGTGGTGGTAGGAGTAGTGGTGCTGGGATTAGTGGTAACGGGGATAGTGCACGCAAATGAGGGAGGTGCTCTTCAAACTAGGTAAGACACACCATTTTATTTTATTGAGCGGATACTGGCAAAGTAAATTTTTCCAACTCTAATATAATGGATTTCCGCAAAGTAACGCCTGATTCTATTAATTATTGACTGTTTTATCATAAAACTAAATCAGTCTAGGTTTTGATCAAAAAACTAGATTTTCTCAGGTTTATGATAACGTAAAGTAGTTATTTTGTCTTCTTTCAGAACTTGATTTTTGATCAAAAACCGAGTTTTGTAATAAACTTGCGACATAACCACTACTACGATGTATCACACTACACGCCAAACATTAGCTTAAAAGTGCGCTGGGTACCCCACATATTCAAATTGGAATTTAAGACCTATAGTAACTATTGGAAAAATGTGAACAAATTTTATTGATCAGTACTATTTCATCAAATTAATTAAAAGAAAAAACTTCGATAATCAAACTGTAATTAGCACTTAGCCATATTACAAGAATCAGTCATATTTGTCACTTATATTATTGATAACCTTTGAATAAAATTAGTTTTACGGATTTTATCGCGTTAAATTGTTCTTATTTTTAATTCCCGACGTTTTGGGTGCTTTCCAGCACCCATGATCACGGGGGACTGAGGTGATTGACGTCCCGATGTTAGAGTTAAGCCGGAGTACCTTCAGCTTTTAATTATTAGTTTTGGTCTGATCTACGCAGAATGAACTTACTGTGTCTTAAAGTCTTGCAGTGGTCTATCAAATTTGATTGATTTGAGACCACAAATTCACGCGAAAGAACATTAATTCCTGCCAAGGATAATGCGTGAGACTATTGACATTAAAAAACATCCTAATTTCAATAGAGAGACTGGGCTGGGCACTTACAGACAGAGGCTGGGGACTTACTACCATCTGCTTGGGATCCTGTAATTAATAAAATTAAAACTAAACCCAAGCATACCACAGCAAGACTTCAAGACACAGTAAGTTCATTCTGAACGATAAAATCCGTAAAAGTAGTTTTATTCAATGTGTAGTGTTCGCGTAAGTATAAGAAATCATTATTGACAACCTTATTAAAAAATATAATAATAGTGAATAAAATTCAGTAATCATTTGTAGCAAGAAGTGCAAAATGTCTTCCTGTGGATTGCTTCCATAAAATTCAGTATGATACTGTTCCGATGTCTTTCTAAAACAAAAAGAAAACATGCATCCAAGCTTTTTTACTGGCAATACGCCTCCATATCTAGGCCAGGATTATTTATTATTCGTTTCAGTGACATATAGATGGCAGAGCAGAACTTTTTTCAATAAAACTTTAAACCATGACGAAATCTACCCTGCGAATTAATAATGTATAAAATAAATTAGCTATTGATAAAATTATATGTTTATATCTGCTTAGCCTAATCGTTAACTGCGAAAGAATGCCTTAATGCATTAGGTTCGCCATGTATACTATTTTTGTGAAAAGTTTAAATAAATAAATTAAATTAAATAGTTATGGATGTTACTAAACTCAAACTGTATAAATTAAGTAAACCAGTCACTGCTTCAATCTCAGTTTTGTTCGTTTTCTGACAGTCAGTCTCCTTTCAATGCACATTAATGAGATTATTTTCGCAATATAACTAGGCACGGGTAATACGAACTTTACCTTATATCACATCGTATCCATGTATTGCATTTGAAAATGCTGTAATATATCGGTTGATAACTTTAAGGAAGTCAGTAGGTACTGAGTACTACACAATGAAACGCCATTTTTGTTGGTTTTGCCTTGCTTAGATTTATTGATATTTTAATATCTAAGTAGGTTCACATAGTATAGTTATTACTTTCTATACTCAAATTATAATTTCATGCTGCTATGCTTACCCAATATTATAAAAGAATTTTAATTTACTACAAACATTTGTGATAAAGACAATAATTTGATAAAGTAAAAGTCTTATGTATAATTTTGTCTCAATGATAAAACGTAAACTAGATCAAGTAGCTAGAAGTTTTAAATACTAAAGTGAAAATAATAAATAAGTTCGGCAAAGTCTACTTTACTTCAAGAAAGTTTCAACGGATTTACAACTTTGACGTACTTGTTAAGGTAAAGATTGGTGGTCTCGCAAATTAGTTGATCGTTAGTTTTTTGAGAAGTTCAAAACAAACTATCGACGATTAACTATAAGCATCGAGTAAGTTCGAAGTAAGAGTAAGTTACTTGAATTTCGATATATCCCGTCGCTTAGCTAACTCTAAGTCCACAAGCAAACTTTATGCAGCAGCGTTTTATATCTTAAAAAAAGCGATTTTTAAAACCTAAAATATTAATAAACAGTCTTATTTCTAAGCTAGACTATCCGCTGTTTTCTTTTAACCAATTAAAAGTTGTTTGACTTGTTTCCCTTATGAACATCAAAAGCTAGCTCTGTGGCTTGACATATGGTTTGACATGTGGTTTGATAAGAATTCAACTTCAATGAAGACCCTAAAGAGAAAATCGTTTTTTTGTTTTAACAAAGTTATAAATCACCTATGAAGCTTTGTTTTTACACAACTTTTCATCTGTAAAATGTAATTTTACTAGTGTATTAAATGCATTTAAAATAAAACTTTTCTCAATCAGCTTATTGACTTGGCTTTCTAGTCTGAAAACTAATCTAATCTGCAGACTTTTATCATGTTCAGTATAACTTACAATATTTCGTTACAAATCTGCTTCTTCTTCCTTTTTAGCCCATAAAAGTCCATATGACATGACCCTTCTCATTGCGGGAAGGATTTCAATAAAATATGGTAGTTAACAAATACTCGCAAAATAATTATTTATTCCTGTGAGACCAATTGTAAAAAGTAATAATTTAAATAGTGTTGGATGGGTGTTATCATCGAATTCGGGTCTTATGATTAATCAAGTGAAAAGCTAAGCAATGTAACTGCAGAACTTCAAGATATTGTGAGTTTTACCAATTCTATGATATCGGTTCTGCGCTATTCAATCCGTTTGCGCAGTTGGTAAGTACTGGATTTAAAGAATTATGTCAGAATATAGAATCCTTGGAAGAAGAAAAAAACGAATCCTATATATTCATTTATTAAAATAGTTTCTCAAAAATGGCTTTAACGATTTTTATGATTATTTTTATTTATAGAATATTTTACTTTCCAAGTTTATCTAGATAGGTGTCATCCCTGAGAAAATTATTAATTATTGTTTCTCACGTCGAGCAAAACTCGGTCAGCCAAGATACTTTATATAATTTGTACAATATGTTATTTCTAATTGTAAAACAATTTAACCTTCTCATAATAATAATAATGGGAATTTAGTTGATTTTTTATTGTGATCACTACGACGACTTGGCGACCACCATGGAAGGCAGACTCCTGATCAACGTGGCGGTGGACGGCCTCGTTGTTGACGAAGACATAGTGCTTCAGGAACGAGAACAAGACCCGACAACTTCGGTTAGGGCGATACAACGGCGCACTGGGATACCGAAGTCCACTGTTCATTCAGTACTTAAGAGGTATTGATACCATCCATTTCACGTACGACGCGTGCAAACTCTTTTAACTAGAGAATACCTGACGAGAGTTCAATTCTGCCGCCGCATGATTGAAATGCATCGGGAGGACCAAACTTTTTAATAAGGTGTTATGGAGTGATGAGTCAGCCTGCAGAAAGGACGGCTACTTGAATTTGCATAATTTACATAGTTGGCAATTAGAAAATCCGTATGTGTCAAGAGAAGACAGGTCCCAGTACCAATTCAAAATAAATTTATGGTGTGGGATTTTTAATGGCCAGATTGTGGGTCCCGTCGAGCTTCCACCTACATTAAATGCCAATAATTACTTGGAGTTTTTACGAGAAACCCTACCCACGCTCCTTGAAAATGTTCCGAGTGAGCTAAGAGAGGTGATGTGGCTTCAAAATGATGGGTGCCCTGCTCATTATGGCCGGGAATTAAGAGCCTATTTAGATAAAGCTTATCCAGGCAGGTGGTTTGGGCGACTGGGACCGATATTATGGCCACCTAGGTCTCCGGACCTAAACCCCCTGGATTTTTTTATTGGGGTGCCATGAAGGACAAAGTTTATGAAAAACCGATCCAAAATGACAATGAATTGAGAGCAAGGGTTAACATTGCAGCAAGAAAATATCGGAAATAAGCCTGAGAAGACTCAAAAGCTCATTTTTAAGAAGATGCCGAGCATGTATTAGGGCACAAGGAAGCAATTTGAGCATTTATTGTAATTTATTTAAATAAATGTTTATTAAAGTTAACTCCTCTGTTTTTTACTATCACCTTATCCTTCAAGATGTCATTTACAGACCGGCCGGCCGGTCGGCTGTAGATTAATTATTATGTAATTCGAACCGTAGTACGACCTTACAACGATTCGAATTCAAAGTCACATTACTTGCATTTAAAATAAAATGCTCTTATTAACTAAAATAGCTTATTTTTTGTATTTTTAATGAAAATGCACTAGTATTGTATTTTCCTAAATCACCATTAAACAAGCTATTTTTAAGTTTGTTGTACAAAACTGCCACATGCATTTTTTTTCACCACTGTAGGTTAAACTTAAGTGATAAGAAAATAGTTCTGTGCAAATTTAAACAAAAATAGTATTTCTTGAAAACATTCTTGTCTTTGATAGAAAAAAGACTTATCAATGAGTAAAGTAACTATTCACGAATAATTTGATGTAAAAAAAAAAGTACTAGAAAAGGATTTTTTCATTACGAGATGCATAAAAATCTGTTTCAAGGTAGAGATTTTTCGGTATTTCGGAAAATTTTGTAAAACTGTAAATCCGTAAGATTTTGCTGAACATATATTGTGTTGTATTGATAGGTAGTGACCCTAGCTATCACCCCCTGCAGTATGTCGTGCTATTTACTGGACACCCTGTATATATAAAAGGCAAACCTAACTGACTAATCTATCAACGCACAGCCGAAACCACTGAACGTATTTCGCTGCAATTTGGCATACAGACAGTTGTAATGACGTAGGCATCCGCTAAGTAAGGATTTTTGAAAATTCGCCCCCTAAGGGGGTGAAAAAGGGGTTAAAAGTTTGTATGGAAGTCCGTCAGTTTTAGAGCTAGAAGCCTGTAACTTTGTTCTTAGGCTAAAAATTAGAAATTTACACTTAATTTTTCTAGGGTTTTTGAAAATTCAACCCTTAAAGGGGTGAAAAATGGGTTGAAAGTTTGTATGGGGAAACAAGATTAGTTAAAAACTATTTTATTCGAAACTTCACAGGAGTACTCCTATCAATTAATGAGTAAACAAATGTTTCAGGATTTTTCAGAATTCCACCCCTAAAAGGTGGAAAGGGGGTAACAAATTCTGAAAATCAACATGGGTATCGTTTTTATGGTTTATCGGGTCGCTGATTACGAAAACAACAACTATTTCAATATCCAACGTAGCAGACGGGAAATACCTACCATCATCTCCTGTGGGGGTGCGATGTGGTTGAAATGTCAATATGGGTGTCGTTTTATGGTTTTTTGGGACGTTAATTACGAAAATGGCATCGATTATGGTTTGAAAGCAACATGGATGGAAGGATGGATGGATGTATGTTTGTATGTAAAAATAATCATGGGTTGGGTGACTTGGGTGTCATTTTTAAGGTTTTTGGGTCGTAAATAACGTAAATGATATTGATAAATATTTTAAACTTAATTTATTAGAATAGAATAGAATATACTTTTATTGCACAAAAACATTAAACAAAATAGACAAGAAGATTTGTACAAAAAATTTGCACAAAATTACACCTGAACAAAAAAATACTAATTTAAAATTAAAAAACAATGAAAATAAACAACCAAACCAAATATATTTTTTGACTAATTAATAAAGTGGCAAACCAAAAGAAATACTTAGGTACCTACCTATATTGTATTGATCTTCAAGTTCCAATCCCTACCAATAGACGTCGTTGGTATCGTTTTAGAACGCGGTAACGTTCTGTTTTTTCGAACTAATATAAAGTGAATGGTGAATGAGTGCTTCAACCTGTACCACATACTCCACCTATTCACTGGTACCGAAAATTTGACTACACTTCGACTTTGTGTGCTTGCTTACGGTTTAAGATTTGCTTCGTGTTTCGGATTAGTTGCTTGATTTTGTCTTTTTTACAACCACTGTTCAAACTTGGAATTCGATTTGCTTTGTGATTAGGTATTGTTGATAGAAGTATTTTTTCTCACTGAAAAAATGACTACAGAAATACTTAATATTAAAGGAAAAATGGAAGAACATACTGTCGTCCCTTTCATTTTTCGTCCTCTTTGTGCGTTCACAAATTGTTAGATTTATGGTAAATGATTGGCCTGGGTTTTCAGTTATGACCCACAACAGAACTGGCGATAATTATTCAACAGCAAATGAATATTCAGCCGATATGTTAAAAATGAAACTTACGGTGGACTTTGTGAATTGGTAGCTGCAGGATTAATATTTCCGTTTCGGTTTGAAGTATATCGAAACGGTCTGCTACACAAAGAGTCCAGAACAGATATCTGTCCAATAAGGCGATTACGATTTAGCCATGATTTAACTAATGGACATTTTGACGCCTATCTGCCTATTGTTTCGAAGAAAATTACTCAGCGTCGCATGGAGGCATGGAGCTTGACCAATTAACTGTTACATATTTTGTAAACAGTGAAATATCATCTCCAACCAGCAGAACAGATCAATCTATATCGTCGACATTAAAATATGAAAAAAAGAAAAATAAACGAAGGTCGAGATTTACTAATTAAACAAGAAAAAGTCAATTAAAAAGTGCACAAGAAAGATATAGGCAGAACAAGCCAGATTCAAATCATAAAGCTGTGTCCGCTTATCAGAAAAAAAATTCCGATGTACACAGGCAAGCTGTAGCAAATTACCAAACTACTACCAACATACAAATCCACAAGTGCATAGAGCAATTCAGTCACGGTATGAGGAAAAGATTACACTATGTTGATCGAAAAACAAGGTCCATTCCGCTATGAAGTATGACCCTGATATTGCTTATAGAACTGACAGCAGTGTAGCCTTGGGTTTTATGACATACAAATGTCAGTGGTGCAATGCGCTGAAATGGAAGGATGAGACACCTGGTATGTGTTGCAGCGCTGGAAAAGTGCAACTTGCTCGGTTGAAACAACTGCCTGAACCACTCTTTAGTTTGATGATCTACACCCAGATCATGACCATTTTATGAGTAATATTCGTAAATATAATGCCTGTTTCATTTAATCAAACAATTGCAGAATATGCTGCATCAAGTGAACCCGTATATAAAAGATCTGAAAAGTGCTATTGATAAAGCCCCTCCTTCAGAGTCATACAAAGTTGTCATACAGGCTGATAATAAACCACCAGAAGAACATAGAGGTAGGTACAATGCACCAACTATAAATGAAGTGGCTTTAGTGTTAGTGGATCAACTATTTGATCGAAGGGACATCATCCTCGAGAACCGAAGTAATTCACTTCAGCGTATTAGTGATATACATCGAGCATATGATGCGCTACAGTATCCATTGATGTTTTGCTGGGGCGATGATGGGTATTCAATCAACATACCACAACGCGATCCCACAACTATGTTGCCGCTTAATAAAACTGTCTCTTATGCAAGTTTCTATTCGTATAGAATAATGATTAAAGAAGGAGAAGATAACTATTTAGTCAACTATCGTGCCAAAATAGAAGCAGAGAGATTAAATTATATCTAAAATAATCAAGCCAAATTACGTGCTGATAGTTACATCCATTGATGAAAGATGCTATTGGACAACAATACGCAGAAGCAAACCAACTAGGACAAATGGTTTTCCTTCCATCATCTTTTACGGGGGGATCTTGGTATATGCACGAAAGAACACAGGACGCTATGACCTATGTTAGGAATTACGGCCGACCTGATCTTTTTATCACTTTCACATGCAATCCTCGTTGGGACGAGATAAAATAGCAATTGCTTCAAGGACAACAATCTCATGATAGACACGATATAATTTCGAGGGTGTTTCGACTAAAGGTGAAAAAGATCATGAACTTAATTGACAAAGGGCAAAATATTTGGTGAAGTGCAATGCTATATGTATTCAACGGAATAGCAAAAGAGAGGTCCTCCACATATTTATATTCTTCTATGGCTTTACAAAAGTATTACTCCGGATCAAATCGATAATATAATTTGTGCTGAAATACCGGATCCCAAACGTAACCCAGAGCTTCACGAAATCGTTAAATGTAATATGATACATGGTCCATGTGGAACTTTAAATCAAAAGTCACCATGTATGAAAGATAACATGTGCAGTAAACGATTCCCCAGGGCTTTCATAAGGGAAACTCAAACTGGTGTTTCCCTTATGAGAGCAACGGTTCTCTGTTGATATCAAAGGCACAATCATAGATAATCGCTGGGTAGTCCCTTATAATCCAGTATTATTAAAAACATTTAACGCTCACTTAAATGAGGAATATTGTCATTCAGTGAAATCAATAAAATACGTCTGTAAATACGTAAATAAAGGTTCAGACCGGGCATGGTTTGCTTAAGAGAATGAGAAAGATGAAGTTAAAACCTACACAAGTGGAAAATATATAAGTTCATCAGAGGCAGTATGGCGAATCCTTGAATTTCCCATTCATGAGCGTTTCCCTCCCGTAGTCCACCTCGCTGTTCATTTGGAAAATGGGCAAAGGGTTTATTTTAATGAGTGAAATCTGAGTAAAAGAGTGAATAGTCTTCCAACAACCACACTCCTATCCTTTTTCGATTTGTGTAAAGTGGATAACATTGCAAAAAAATTGTTCTACCTAGAAGTACCTGCATACTACGTTTGGGATAAAAGAAAGTTCCAAAAGGGGAAAGAGAGGAGCAAACGTTGAAGGCTGGCCAGGGGTCAAAAAAGGGCACGTTCTGGACAGGGTTTATACTGTGCATCCGAACAATACAGAATGCTATCACCTCCGTATGCTTCTTCGTGAGATCCGGGGCCCAATTTCGTTTGAAGCGTTTAAAACTGTACATGGTCATGTATATTCCACGTTCCAATCAGCGTACAAAGGTCTCGGCTTGCTTGAATTTGTTCGCAACAATGGAAGAGGCAGCACTTTGCCAATCACTGCAAATTATTCGGGATCTTTTTACGATTATTTTAGTGTTCTGCCAAGTATCAGACCGTTTAAGCCTTTGAGAGAAATTCAAAGAAAACCTATCTGAAGATTTTAAAAGGCAATTAGAAAGACGGAGATGTGGATGTAGAGCACATAACAGATGTGGTATTTAACAAATGCCTTTCGGTAATAGAGGATGCCGTATTAGGGTTGGGTGGTCAGCTTCTAAAAGAGTATGGGTTACCTCAGCCAAGCAAAGAACAACAATTTGAAAATAGAGAGTTTTTTAAAGAGACAAGTTATGACTTAGCATCATTAGAAAACACAGTTAAAAATAATGAAGGATAACACAAAAATTGAATCAAACAGTCAAAACATTCCTCATAAATTTGCTATTAGCAAAAGTTGGAAGTACTCGCTACCAGTAGTGCCAAAAGGAACTAGAGCAGATGAAGTTAAGGCATGTCTTAAGTGATCCACTTTATGGCCTCTAATTAAAATCCCCAAGCTCTCGAAAAATATGCAGGTACATTTAGGAGAAAAAGAGTCTGCTGGTGGATTTGCGAATCTCCTACTTGAAATCGGCAACGGTGATTACCCGATAAATGACGGAATGATAACCATTCCATGTCTTTTGAGGGGGAAGAAATGGTGTACACGTCAATAGACTCTGTGGTCAACACAGATGACGCAATTAACTACCCTGTCGAATTTCTTAATTCACTGAAACCATGGAGTCTTCCACATCATAAGCTTATTCTGCGCGTGGGCACTCCTGTTATGTTGTTGCAAAATTTAAAACCTCCTCAACTGTCCAACGGAACGAGACTAAAAGTAAGAGCGTTACATCGCAATATAGTGGAAGCCACAATTATAACTGGATGTGCGCAATGGGAAACTGTATTTGTACCAAGAATTCCCTTGATCCCGAATGATCTTCCCTTTGAATTCAAACGAATACAGTTTCCCCTCAAAGTCTGCTTTACAATGACTATAAACAAATCACAAGGGCAGACATTAAAATTTGCGGGTATAGACTTGAGAGAAAATTGTTTTTCACACTAGCAATTCTATGTGGCTTGCCACGCGTATGCTCGCCCAGTAGTCTGATAATTTTGGCACACAGTAATAGATTAGCAAAAAATGTGGTGTATAAGAAGTTTTGTAGTTTACTAGCTTTTGCCCGCGACATCCAGTTATAATTATGGCTTGTACCAGCAGACTCTTTTTCACACATGGGCGCGATATAACCGAACTCCACGCGAAAAAAGTAGCGGGCAAAAGCTAGTGTTCTATATTTTTAAATATTAGTTAAACGGCTGTTGTTACAAAATTATACGAGACATGACAAGTTTATGTTAGTGATAATGTTGTAATAGGAAAGAAAATGTGGTATCTTTAATTTAATTATTATTTAAAATTAAACCGCTGAATAAAAATACCAAACTCGTAGAAACAAGATAAATCCTAAAAAACAAACCTGAGAAATTTTAAGTTGCCTGATAGACGTAACTCTTCTTTTAGATATTAATTTATATTAAAACACTTAATTATTTTATAATTAAGTGTTTTAATATAAAATGAGTTTCTAATATAAACAACACAACACAATAAAACAACACATACCTGATGTTTAAGATTTTAAATTATTTATCAAATCACAAAAAATATTCATAACTGCTTTCTTCTTTACCACCCCACAAAAATTAATTGCTAAAAATACACCTATTCCGTTGCAAATAGGGTCTGTTTAAAAAATTACTATAACAACTACAAAATAGTTTTGTAAAATATTTTGTGCACATAATGAAATATTTTATTTTTAATGGATTAAAATAAACGGTCTCACACTCCGCTATAAAAACAAAATAGTGCTAATTTACGCTGGATACATAATATTTAATCTATACCGGTAGTTGAGGAGCTAAGCGTACGCTATTAACATACCTTCACAACCTTTATTTGATCTCCGCTGGCCTAACTAAAATTAAATTCAATTTTAAGTGCAAGTTTATAAAAATATTGTGAGAAAACATAAAAATTGGGGTAAAGCGGCGGATTAACTAATCCATAACCGTCTCAGAAATTAGAGCCTTCTGCGCTGTCTTTACTTTAAGATATTGTTATTGTTAAATTTTGTTTATTGTTTTGTCAAAGTAGCTTTAATATATTAATCTAACATTTTTTCTCAAATATTATGCCAATTAATTAAGTGCTCGTTATTTTTTTGAGTAAGTTTTTTTTTAAATATTCGTATGTTTTCTGAGCACGGGGTTCAATTTACATCAAATCAAATTACATAAAGATGGTCCTGCTGCATCATTTTCTAATAATGATCCTTAACTTTCTTTGTGACTACGCGGTTATCGAATAAGAAAATCGCCGGCGCAGACATGATGATACGGCCTCATCCATATGCATTTATTTATTTGACAATTGATGGATAACTGTATTCAATATTTTCTGCGATAATTTAAATAGAATACCTAACTTCCCGGAGAAAATTGGAACGATATCTTAATACTCCTCGGCAATTTCAAAACAAATATGTTAATTTATTCCCCGAAAGACTGGGCCCATTACCATAATTTGATTGCTTCGAGCTTGTATTAAAAGAATCGAGATATTGAATTATCAGTTTTAATAAAAGATTCAGCAATTCAAATAAAAGCATTTTGATGTAGCGGTCAAGGAAATAATTGAATATAATTTTTAAGAGGAGGTAATCGTTAATATATTCGTCTGAAGATCAATATTTATTTAATTAACTATAGTTTATTTTATCGCACAGCTAATATTTATTATTTTAACTTGTTGATTAAATTGTTTAGGTTTTCGTACAAGCATTGTATAATATTATAGCGGCTGACTTTTTGATATTAATGTAGTGTATAATCTTGAAGTTGTGTCGTAATCTCCCGAATCGTGAACTCTGGTTGCTAGAGAAATTTTATACATTTAAGGCGAACAATTAGCCCCTAAGCTACCTCGTCTCACTATTCGTAAACAAAAAAAATGGAACATTTTAAAGACTCTGTTATGCTTCAAAGTCATTTTGCAATTACAAAAACATACATAAAATTAGCGCTAAAACAAATCCTTTAGAAGAATTAAAGCCGCGACTTCAAAAGCTATTATGTGGAATTCTTTTTACTCTTTTTAATTCTTTGAAGGCTTTCACTTTTTAAAATTTTACTTTTATCTATCCTGTACTTAACTATTGAATATGGAATTACTATGGAGTATCGCAAGCGCAACACAACAACTATAATATCGTCTAAACGTAAAATTACTTTAAAAACCTCATCCCCTATTTTTCCACATATTTTAATTCAAATTTATATGAATATATGAAAATAACCAAAAAGCAAAAAAAAACTTACGCGTTAAATTTGAAAAAACCTTTTCATGTTTTTGAACCCTGTCAAAAAGAACATACGAATATTAATTTTATTTTTTATTTAATCCTCCGCAAAACGATTAATCAAATATCTTCCATAGATATGTCTCACAGTAGTCGTAGTATTTTTATTTTATTAATTTCAACATTTACAGATTTGTAATTTGTACTGCCACACAAGAAGGAGTCAATTATCCTAGATTTTTATTATATTAGAAATTTTAGCATGTGTGTATCTACAGTTTTAGTATGTTCTTCTATACCATAATAAAACTGTTGCCAGGCTCCGTCCGTAAATCCGTTCATTGAATATTTTTCAATGAACGGATTTACGGACTTTGAAAAATATTCAATAATCTTATTTATATTTGTATTTATCCTAGCTATTAAATGCCCAATTCCTACTCGTAATGTCATTTTTTAAAGAGTTTTCCCAGCAAAAGTATGAATAACGGTAAACGAAAAAAAAAGTTAAAAATTTCTTAGTATTCATAACCTAGCATGCTGACAGCAGTAGTGGTAGTGTTGTTGTCTTTGACTAACGTCACGGATCATAATATATTCTGTTTCTCCGTCACTTCCTCTCCTGTTTTCCAGTCGTTTAAAGCAAATTCTGAATTTATGGTTATATTATTGGCGTTATATTGAAAAAAGGCCAGATTAACCGACGAGGGTGTATGCGTAGATATATGGATGTAAAGGAGGCGAGAGAGGTGTGCCAGGATCGTGCCAAATGAAAGTCCTTAGTCTCTGCCTACCCCTCTGGGTGACAGGCGTGAGTGTTTATTTTTTTATTTTTTATTATTAGAAACCAGTGAATTTTTCAGAAAAACATGTCGAAATTTACGACTCTTATGAAACGAAATACTCAATGTATCTTTCGAGTTTTCGACGTTGATAACATATCGAAAGTAATGATTTCTGATATAATTATTAATTCCCATATTCGTGCGTGGGCGTGTGCGTGTGCGTCGTGTGCGTGTGCGTGTGCGTGTGCGTGTATGTGTGCTTGTGCGTGCATGCGTGTTTGTGTGCATGCGCGCGCGCGCGCGCGCGTGTGTGTGTGTGTGTGTGTGTGTGTGTGTGTGTGTGTGTATGTGTGTGCTTGTGTGTGATGACTCGTACTATTGAGTTACTTTTAATAGATTTTCCGTCTCCGTTTGTATGTCAACTTACGCAACCATAATTAAACTTTGGATTTTAGTTGGTACATAGACAGGTTTCTCACTTTATTATTTACATCAAAGTAATTGTAAAGTCTTGGCGCCTGAAATTGATAATGCTTTTGAGCAACTCTCACTCGATCAACTGTGAAACGTTCCCGTCTTTTTCCAGTGGAGGAAAGATATTATAGTACTGTAAATTTATGCTACTTTTTTTATAGAATTATAGATATATAGTTCGCGCACAGAAAGTACGTTTGCCGTTTTGAATAATGCAGTAGTTGGATGCCTAAATGGAAGGTATAATATTATTTTGAGGAGAGATCTTTGTGCTCGTTCAAGTTCTATTAAATGTGTTTTAGCCACTGCTCCCCACGAACATATACAGTATGTAATTACGTATTCCGCAAGTGCTTTATAAATTTGTATTAAGAGTGTAAGTTCTGAAACAGTGCGCAATTCTCTAAACATATAAACTACTTTCCTGAGTCTATTAGCAACAGATGTTATGTGCTGTTTCCAGTTGAGCTTATCATCAATACTTATTCCTAGATATTTTATAACTTTTACTCTTTCAATTAGTGAGCAAGTACATGATTTATTCTTTGTATTAGTTTGTCGATTGCAAGGATAATAATGGATTTGTAAACTAAAAGATTTGGGTGAATTAATATTTGTTTTACTGAAGCACATATATTTTGTTTTACTTGTGTTGAGTGTTAGCAAGCTGTTTTCTAACCATAATGTAATAGTACGAAGACTGTTTTCAGCAAGACGATGTAGATATTCCCAAGACTCGCCATGAAACAGTATGACTGTATCATCAGCAAACATTTGAATAGCAGCCCCTTGAGATTAGATCATTTTAGATCGTTTATGTAAATTAAAAAGGCTTGGCCCAAGTATACTGCCTTGTGGCACACCGCAAGTGAAGCTGAATTCATTACTTAATAAACCATCAACCCCAAAACGTTACTTCCTATCCGAAAGGTAGTCCTGGACCCAGATAAGTGCATTTTCCCTGAGTCCCGTATTTTCCAAACGTCTTAATAATATTGTAACAGATACGGTATTGAATGCCTTCTGAAGTTCCAAGAATACTCCTATCATTGTGTCAAGTGTACCAAGTGTCATCTTTGGACCTGTTAGCATGAAAACCAAATTGTTTTTAATCCAAAAGCTCATTCTTTTCTAAATAATTCATTAGTTGCTTGTTGAATATTTTTTCGATATTTTCACACCTTCTACCTGATGACAATATTTATGAGGCTGATGAATTTAAAAAATAACCTAATTTCTATAAAGAATTTGGCTACAGACATTTAACGTGGTAGAGTCATGCTGCAGCTATATTATGGGTGTGGCACTAATGGGTCGACTCGACCGCGTTAGGACCACGCTCTCACAAAATACCAGCGTGAAATAGCAGCTTAATGTTGCTATGTTTTGTATGGTAAGTGTGGAGCACCGGAGACCCTTTTTACTGGAAACAAAGCATTCCATCTTAGTCCTCAGGGGTTAAAACGCATCTGCATTTTGAATCTGAATCGAGAATAAATGTAAATGTCTATGGGCCTCAGCATCCAATTACCATCAGAAGGCACCGGAGACGTCAAAGATTCCACATGTATGCAAATATACAATTCATATAAACACACACAATATGTATTTTTTTATAGAATAAGGATCACAAACGAGCACACAGTCCACCTGATGGTAAGTGGATGCTGTGGCCCATAGACATCTACATTTATCTTCGATTAAGAATAGAAGTGCAGATGTGATGTCACCCCTGAGGACTGAGATGGAATGCCTCGTTTCCAGTAAGAAAGGTCCCGGTTCTCTACACTCACAATACGAAACACAGTAGCATTAAGCTGCTATTTTACGCTGGTATTCTGAGAGAGCGTGGTCCCACCCCAGTCGAGTTGTTGCAGCCATTCGTGCTGCAACCACAATATAGCTGCAGCATGTAAACGTAACAAATAGTATGTATGCACACACGCACGTCCTGTTAACTCGACCACAGGCTTAAACATTGTTACTCTGATATACATTGCCACATTGCCATGGATTATGTTACAGTTCTTAATGATCGTTTTTCTCTTTTTATTTTCTGAAAATAAATTTGAAATGCATTTATTACGTAAGAAACTTCGATTGATTTTATAACATTTCACAGTTTTTTATGATTGTGAAGTTACATTATGGAGTGGTCATTTACGTGATTAGACTTACGAATAAATATTTTTCTAAAGGATCTATTAAAGGTTGTTTGGTATATGACGTGATGTCTTGCTAAGAACGTTTATTACGGTATGTTTATTAAGATGCATAGGAATATCGCGCTTAGGAATATCGCGTCCTCACATTGTTACATTTTTATAGAATATGGGTGACAAACGAGCACACAGTCTACCTGATGGTAAGTGGATGCTGTGGCTCATAGACATCTAGATTTATTCTCAGTTAAGAATCAAATGATTAAGATTGAATGCCTTCATACTTTACATTTTGGTTTGCATATTTTCCGTGAGACTTCTTAATTGAAACAGACTCTATCTACATTTATTCTCAATTAAGAATCAAAATGCAGATGCGTTGTCATCCCTGAGGACTAAGATGGAATGCCTCGTTTCCAGTAAAAAGGATCTCCGTCTCTTCACTCACCATACGAAACACAGCAACATTAAGCTGCTATTTTAGGCTGATATTCTGTGAGAGCGTGGTCCTACCCCGGTCGAGCCAACCCATTCGTGCTACAACCATAATATAGCTGCAGCGTGGCTCATAGTGGCTGTCATATAGTATTACGTATTACACTTTCATAGTATGTACCTATCATCTTTTGTTTATAAAGTTGTAAACTTATAATTATACCATCGTATCATAGTAGCACACTATTAAGATGCCAGTAACTAAATTTCTGGTTACAAAGGCTAATTGCACTAATGGAGTTGGGTACGCTTCTTGCACTCCCATATCCAAAACATAGACAACGTATCATAACGAAACCCGCTAAGACCCCGTCCACCATCGATAGAGGGCGCGGTGCCCACAGGCAAGCCGTATTGCTATGCGATCATTACCTGATCATTACCGGAACGTAGATGATCTAGGACATATCAGATATACGAGTCCACGTTTATCTTGGTCTCGGTCAATGTATGGAAACCTAAGTGACAAAAAATAAAGAAAGTAGGAACATGTTTATTCGATGCTACAAATATTTTTATTAAAGTATCTTAAATAACACAATAATAAAAAAAATAGTTTCACAGTGGATTGCAGCACGCACTTTGGCACGCACGCACTCATGCACGCGCACTGCACATACGTATAATACATGTCACACCTTTGCTTTTAGTTGTTGGGAGCACTACGTTCGAAGTTGTTGATGTTGTATGTTTATTATGTTGCTGATGTGTGTTTATGACTTCGTATCTAATTGTTATATCTACAGAAGAACGAGGATAACAAACATAGTGCAACGGATCAGTAAGCTGAAGTGATGGGCCGGCCATAGCTCTAAAACTGGTAACCGCTAGAGAAGAAACTTCTTTGTTCGTGATTTGAGGGCGGCTTATGTTCAGTATTGGACTTGTCTTTAATGAGGCTCGTGATGATGATAATGGAGTGGCAATTCTACCATGATATTGATTTTACATAATATTTATTACATTCCACATAATTGTTTTTATTTCATAGACCATACTTACACGTATTTGGTATGGGACTTTAATATTATTCGTAAATAGTACTTTTCTTATCAAATTCCAACTCTATTTTATAAATACTTTTGCATCTCTTAAACTTCCCTCTAATTGCTTTTTTTTTCGTAGACCTTACTGAAAAAATAACTCTTCATAGGATGGGACTATCATGTGGTATAATTGTCAATTGCAAGATCATTCTCAGACAAATTCAGATTGTTATTGGAGATGGAAGTCTATGATTATAAAGAGATTAGAAGAGTGCTTTAAGCAAATCTTTATTTATGAAAAGCGTGGCAACTATAACAAATATCCTCCTATATGTATATGAGGCGTACTATGGTGGTGGTCTATGTTCAGCAGTAGACTTGTGATATGTTTATTTCATGTATTTTTAGGAATGAAAAGGACATACCTTAACATTAATGATTTTTAGTTTAACACTTAACGAAGTTCTTAAACAGTTTTTATTTCAATAATAATTTTATCATTTCATAATTCAATTGTTTATATTTTCGGAGATATTGAAATTTTTGGAGCAATTCTGTTTTCTAATCCAATGAAGTTTAAAATACACCTTTTTCTGTAAATTCACCTAAATAATTTATGAGTAATACGTGTATCTACTGCAACGTGGTACTTACTAGTTGCTTTGTTATGTGCTGTAAATTAAAGAAATAATTTAACAAAATTTTTATCATAGAAATCACTCGCGAGAGAAGTAGCGTATTATATATAAGTATATGAGTATTTGACGAGGAAATTTTGTCATTACCTCATTCAAATATAATCGTTTTTTCCTAAGCAAATATCTGATAAATACGATACAAACTTTGACTTTGAAGTTAACCACAATGGTTTCTCGGGGTTACACTTAAATTTTGTTTAAGCTTTAAATTAAATGAAAAGTTTTTATTTATCATTGTGACATTGTGTAATGTAAAGATAGTGTTTTTTTAGTTTGGGAAAAATTCTGTAAGTAAGGAATATGTGCTACTGTTAAAGTGAAATTCTTTCCTTGTATATATCAGATATTTTAAATTGAGGAATAAATCACTTCAGGTATAAAACTTAAAATAAAAATTGGCAGTTACTTACGTTCGGTCAGCTAATTAAAAGTTAAGGAATTTTTGCACGAACAAGTTTTGGTTTTACTTAGTTTTCTGGTAACAAATTTTACATAGTTTAATTGTTACAGTCTTAACTTTATATAAAAGGCAAGTATTTATTTATTTTATATAAAGATGGTAGGACTTCTTTTCTGCTTATGGTTCCGTCTGTGTAGAAACCACCCTCTTAGCTTTTCTGCCGCTAAATGGTGTTTTAACTGTGGTTTTTACTGTTGTTTTGAAGCCTGAAGAGTATAGAGAGCTAGTATAATTACAGGCTGTGAGAAATTTCATCTTAGTACTCAGAAGTGTCAACGCATCTTTACCTTTTGTTGTTTGAAGTTGGTTGCAAGTGTCCATGGGCTGAAGGAGCCATTTGTCATCATCAGATAGGACCGTAAGTGTGTTTGTCACTTCAGTTTAATAAAATAAGTATAATAGTTGATTTGAAAGTTTCATTTATAACTAAGAAGTGACAAATGATCATCAGTACTCCTGTTAGTAAGTGGTTATTAGAGCTCACGTACACCTACACCGAAATTTAAACAAATAAGGCTACAGGTGCATTATCACCTCTAATGATTAAAAATGAAAAGCCAGAAGTTATTCCTTTCTCTCTCTCTCTCTCCCACACTATCTCTCTTATTATACCTATAAACTCATAATTTAAATATTTGCAAAACATGACAAATGTTAATAATAATTTTACACTATGAGTAAAAAGCAGCTTGGGTATAAAAGTATCGTTTCCTATTTTATTCGCAATAGAAGGTGGATTTCAAGTATCGATTCTAGGAACAAAAGGCGGATAAAACTATGAATTTGTCAATTAATTAGCATACAACAAGCAAATAACAAGGTCTCAAAGAAAATCCCTGTAGTGAGAATGTGTAATAAGTACAAAAAGGTCTGTATTCATCAAGAAATATTTTGTGAAAAATATCACGTTTTTTATATTAAATGGATGACAAACGAGCATACAGTCCACCTGATGCTGTGGCCTATAGACAACTATATCTATCGCCGATTAAAAATCAAATAATCAAATGTAGACATGTTGTCACCCCAGAGAAGTAAAATGGAATGCCTTTTTTCCATTAAAAAAAGATCTCCGGTTCTATACACTCACTATACAGCAGCGTCATAGCTGCTATTTCACGCTGGTATCTGTGGGAGCGTTGTCTTATTTTTGTTGAGCTAATTGTAAACTTAGGGGAGTTCAAATAAACACCTAGTAAGAGCAACACGTCACTTATTGGGTGACGGTCACTATGTGAGACATACCTCTCAGTGGCGACCTGCCTGGCAGTGTAATGTATACGAACCGCCGTGCACTGTAGATTATTTCATAAATGTTTAAAAAAGATATATCTATAAATGAAAATTTTTAATCCGTTTCTACCAGGACGTGACAAGAAAATAAATACTTAAGACGAAAAAGGACTCACTATAAAGAGAGAAGATTTTCACTTATATTTTAAAAGAAATTTGCTTAAAAAATGTTTTTGCTTAACAGTTTTTGAAGTAGCAAGGATAACAGACTGATAGAAACCAAATTTATAATAATATTATTAAAATAACAAGGAATATATGAAAAACATAAACATTAAATCGCGTGGTTATTTAGGAAACTAAAACGAAAACGTGAAAAAAAATACAATAGAGAATACAATACAATGATTGAAATAGCTACACGACCATTTTTTGGAGATTAGGTATTTTATTCCTATATGTTTAGCTTACATAACTTACAAATTGAGCAGTATTTGTAAATTATGTGTGCAACATAATGAGATGAACAATTACCATAGAAAAATCGGAAAATTAAAACAAAATGTAATGTTAAAATGTAACGTGTATTTTTAATCTAAAATTTAAGCTGCAAACACATTATTAACATAGGGTCACCCTGCTTGCATATATGCATGATTTATGCATGTATCAGCGTAATATTCCTGTGTAATGTTTGGTCACACTTTTAACTGGTAATGAGCTAATAAGGTATTACATCTTAGTGTTCAGGAGAGACAATGCATCTACAATCGAGGACAGATGTAAGTATACGGGCCGCAGCATCCACTGACTGTGCTCACTTGTTCCCTTTACTTGTATAAAAATCATGATATGAGACTTTCATAATGTTGGCCATTTTATAAATACCCGATATAGTCATGCAGCGTTATAAATATACCTAAGATTCTTGTTATAATTAAGACCCATTTGTATGTTAAATTATTTACAATAATAATACTCCAATCTTTGTATAGCGTTTCAAAAAATTATAATTTGCAAAATGATTTAATAATAATGCTTAAACAAAACTGCCACTAGAAAACGAATATAGACTGATATCTCATCTAAGACTCGAAAAAACAAATTTAAATTATCGGATGACACAAATATAAATGCATTTCAAATTAAATGTGACATTTCGAAAGCACGAACCGGATAATCATTAATCTTTCAATGTTATCCAGAAATGATTTGTTGAATATTTAAATTGTAATTTTGAGCTATTTAAATAAATTTATGTAAAATGTGTCTCGTTACCAGTAAGAAGGGTCTCCGTTTCGTTAACCTCATCATACGAAGCACCGCATCATTATTCTGGTATTGTGGGCGAGTATGGTCCTTCCGCGGTTAATCCAACTCATTCATGCTGCAGCCACAATACAGCTACAGCATAGTTCTAACAATTATGTATGTATAGAAAATAAAATATTTTTCTATCGAGTTTATTTTAGCTTACAATGTGTTGATTTTCGAACTCCACGTTTAAAATGTGCATTAAAGAAGTTCAGCTATTTCTTGATATTACTGACGACCTCTTGGAACAGACTCGGTGCGCCGAGATGTCCCCTGATTTGGCGTCGTTCCCGAAGAGCCCTGGATGTGGCGACCTTCAGATACACCAGTAGTAAGCGAGCTACCGATTATTTTGACTAAAGCATGCCCTGCTGAAAAAAAATCCTGTAATAACACTTGTTGCTATCCGAATCTGAGTTTTTTTCAGGCGTTCTATAGGAGATGACATTATACTCGTATATTGCGGGCAAGGTTAATATGCTTTTGTACAATGTGCATGGCTTATCCAAAGTTGAGTAGTCGGTTGGAGTAGTCATTTCATTTGCTATTGGCCAGTATTCGGGCTTTTTCTGATCGGCACGATTTCTTTGGGGCTGCAAAGACGTTTCATCCATCTGCATTTTCTATCGCATTTACCACGGGAAGTGCTCAGAGGAATTGTTATGATTAATTCCAGGCACCAAATTCCACCAAAGCACATTGGGTCAATATTCACGATACCATCCACACCATCTGGGTGCTTGGCGGTCCACCACTGTGCAATTTACAAGGAGTTTTCTTCCTCGCACAACTTCTTTGTGGAATCGTTTAGCGATTAAGTAAGATAAAGGGGTCTGTTTAGTCACTGTATAGTTGCAGTAAGTTAAATCATTCCTTATGTTGCAATTGTAAGGTCTATTATTGTTCGTGGGTTAGGTGACCGCCACCCAAAAGTCAGTCTCTTTAAATCAATCCCTTCTTTAGAATTTGGGATTGGGAGTAGAAGTACTGGTAAATGTAGTTCAGATGGAGTTTTATCAATCCAATTATTTCTCTAATTTGCGATGTATCAATGTTGTTCTTGTTTTACCAATACAATTACTGTCACTAACAAACATGCATGATTTAATTAAATTAATGTCCTCTTCTTTAGTCTGATATTTTTCTGATCGTTGTTTTATGTTAGCCTTTACAAGATCCAATAAATAAAAATTAATTTTGAAGAATTAGTGAAGGGAGATCAGTAAGTACCATTTTAGAAATATAATATAAAGATAATGTTTATGTATTTATTTATTTTTTCCCAAAATTACTTAATTAGTGTTCCTCCTTCAAGTATTCAAAAAGAACTCAAATTAGGGTTAAGGTTAAAGGATAACAGAAATAGAATTGTGAAACCGTTTGGTTGAAATATGTGGTAAGTCAAAACCAAAGGGGTGAAAAATTTATTTGATTTGATTGTTCGATGGTGGAAGGGAGAGAGAGGAATTAAATATATTCACAAACATATAGCCTATATGGGTATAATGTGATTAAAAATGGCAATCTGTTTGAGTAATACAAACATATAAAAATAATTAGGTATTAAATAGAAAGAATACATAAAAACTTATTTTTAGCTTTTTGAAAGAAGTCTTTCAAAAAGAAAGTTTCTACGCATAATTATTGAAGTAAGTAACGATTACATAAAGCAGTCATGCGATCGGGAAGTTTAGTAAAAATAACATCAAAACGAAACATCAAACTGGAGCGCAGAAATATGAAGTTATTTATGATATCGTTAAATATTTTCATGAAAAGAATAATTTCGTGTTTCATATAGTATTTCTTATTGTTTTGAAATTATAACTAAATGGATTGGAATCATCTGGTTTTTCCTTTCAGTCGAATTTATACAAAATTTGTTAATAAATGTATTAAAAAAACATGTAATGGGGCCCGTGTCTAGCAATTATGTAGACTGTTACTATTTATAAAATAATTAGCGTGAATTATACAATTTTTTAATCCCGTTTTTTGGGGGGAGGTGTTATTTTTACAACGTTTCAATTTATATAAAAATTCACCAATCTCTTACTTTATTCTTCACCTTATATACCTCTTTCTAAAATTGTTTTTGTATGTATTAGGAATTATTTTAAGTCAGCTTCAAGTTCATCATCAGAAATTATCAGGGTAAAGCTAGAGTGAAGTACGTTCGGCTGGATCTGAAGCGTAGGGCGTGTGGTATATAATTCGGTCGCCACTCGCGACTCTGTAAAATTAGAAATTCAGTGACGAGTGTACAGTGGGACGGAACGTGTCCTGATCAATGATATCTAAACTTATAAAAAATGAAATATCTGTCTGTAATATCGGAAGGAAATAACTGGAATATCGAAATAACTGGCTAGTATTAGGCTCAGGGGGTTATTTGCATGCTTTTGAAACATAAATAACATCAGCTTAGTTCTCAAAGATGAAAAATCACGTGCAGCTTTGTTTCTTAATTTGGTGGCTGTATCTTTTGTAACCCGTGGTTACGTCCAAGGGCTGTTATTTCATTTTTCTCTTAAAGGTTTGAAATGTAACTTCATTTAGCAGCAAAACGATGCTATATTGCATATTGAGTTCCCCTTAATGCTAAGTTGAGCTCGGGGTTAAATAGGAGAACGGCTCACGGCTCACAAATAAGAGAAGGTGGGAAAATCTAAGAAGGTTGGTCTACTTTCGTTAGTGTCTCTTAAACGATGAGTACATAGATGACAAATTTCGAAATGAATAAGAAAGATATTTGTAAACGTATTGAAAGGTATGTATTTTATTTCTTTAATTGCATTGCACCAAAGAACAATATAATGGATACATAAAATCATATACCTACTGACGTCACTACGACTGACGTACTGACGTGCATTTTCATTCTAATTTTCTACATATAGATTAAGGTCGATCGGTTAAAAATAAATTAACTACGAGTATATAAAAAAGATGTGATACGCTAAGCGATGGAGTATTTCATCCCCTTTGCTGACGTGCCCATTGATGGTAAAGCTCGCCCATGGTTCAACTCCGAGTGCGCTCGTGCTGAAAAGCACAAGCATATGGCGTACTTATCCTGGGTCGATGCTCGAGACCGCAAAGCTCCCGATGTTAGCCTTAAGAAGAGAGCCTTTAACCAAGCCGCCAAGTCTTGCAAAAAGGCATTATGGCAAGCCAGTTTCGACCGCATTAAACGCATCGGTACAAAGCTCTCTGTCAAACCATCTGGCAGTAGAGCTTTATGGTCTCTCGCCAAAGCGGTCGAGACAAACTTCTGTCGATCTACACTGCCTCCGCTGGTAAAACCAGATGGCTCACTGTCGCATGTGCCTAAGGAGAAAGCGAACTTATTTGCTAAAAAAGTAGCCGTACCATTCTCTCCGCAACTCTTTTCCTGCTGCATATAAATTATCTGCTCATTCCCGGTATCTATAGGTATGCAGACGACAGCACAGTTGTGGAGAGATACCAACCAAGTGCCCGGGCCAGTCGGGATCAAATCCAATGCGAAAGAGAAGCTATGGTTGAGTGTGTGAACCTCATACTACAGGCAGTCTCCGAATGGGGCGATGCCAATCTCGTGAGATTCAACGCCTCCAAAGCACAAGCGTGTCTTTTCACCACTAAAAGGAGCCCGCTCACCCTGGCTTCTACTTTCCCGAATGTATCTTTGGAGTACACTGACCGCCTTCAGTTGTTAGGGGTTGAATTTTCTCCGAACCTCAACTATGGGCGGTTCATTGAGTCCAGATCCAAAGCAGCCGCAAGGAACCTTGGTATCCTTACAAGGGTGCGGCGGTACTTCACGCCTGGGCAGCTTCTTACCTTATATAAAGCGTAAGTCCGGTCGTGCATGGAGCACTGCTTTCAGATATGGGCTGGTGCTGCAAAATTTCACCTGGCAGCGTTGGACTCAGTAGAAAGACGTGCCAAGAGGCTCATTGGTAATCGTGATTTGGTTGAAACCAACCTTGTCAGCCATGAGCACAGGCCCAGAGTAGCCAGCCTCTCGGTATTCTATAGGATGCATTTCGGTGAGTGTGCACAGGAATTACACGCTTTAATTCCTCCCTCTCCTTTCCACCATCGGACGACCAGGCGGTCGGTGGGTTTTCATCCCTTTGTTGTCGATATTCCACGCATTAGAACCAAATGGTTTGCTTCGAATTTTGAAATGCGTACAACAAAGGAGTGGAATAATTTGCCGGAGTCTATCTTTCCGTCAGAATACAATCTGGGCGTCTTCAAGGCAAGAGTGAATAGGCTTTTGTTACGCTAAGATAGTGCAATTTACCATTTAAGGCTGCATCAGCACTTATCACCAGGTGGGATTGTGGACAAGCACTGGCTTATAATAAGTGAAAAAAAAAATAACATCTAGTTTTCTCACAACTCCTTCCCATAACAAAATTAACACATTTAGGGACTACCTAGATGTGTTAATTTTGTTATGAATAATAGATACAATTTGATGTAGGTAAATAATAGCACACTCGACTCAATATCGAACCAGATGCGCAATAACGACGGCTCAGTAGGGTAGGATGCAGCGCTGCAGGGCCAAGTCCCACACGAAACAAGTATTTTTTATTTATTTATGAGGAGGTAAACAAGCATGCGGCTTAACTAATGGTAAGTGATTACCGCCCAAATTGCAGATGCGTTGCCGGTCTTTTAAAAAAGTGTAGGCTCTTTTCTTGATGTTCCCTAAATTGACCTACAAATAAATGTTTCGGATTTGAATGTATAAATTGTGCAAATTATGTATTAAATGTGTCCGCGATGCAGAAGCAAATTCCCAGTATGGGGGGGTAACTTTTTTGAAAGACAAGACATTTGTTTCTATGCTATTAAATAAAGATAAAATCGATTAATAGTTGTTTTCTCTTTGGAGAGACTTAATATTCGTCCATTTCATTTACATGCCTGCTATATTTATTGATACCTGTCATACTGGGATATAAATGTGGCATACTGGCATACTGACTTGGAAAAATTAGAAATAAATCTATGCGACAGCTAAATAAATATAAAAAGAAATAGTATAAAATATAAACATTAAACTTTTTTGACTTTCTCCTTAACTTTCTTTAAAACGTTTTGCGTATTAAAATAAAAAGAACGCGAAATAATATTATTTTGAGTGGCGAGATAAAAAAAGTGGCAATGCTCTCAAAGAACCATTAATCTGCCGGTGCATTATGAAGCCTGGCATGATCTATAATAGAGCTGGAACATTGATGAATTATCGTCTGGTCAACACTCCATTAACCTCCTTTATGCTGTAACTTTAAAAATAAAGAGTTTAAGTCTAATCAGTTTTTATAATTCCTTAGATATGTCTTTTTATAAAATATTATATTTATAATTTTTTACGCAAAAAGTTATGTTTAGTCATTAATCGACCTATCATCGCTATTGAATAATTAATTTTGAATATCATAAGTCTACTGCTAAACAAAGGTCTTCCCTTTACTCCTTCATAGGGGGCGGGGTATCTGCCATATTTGCCACGCTTGGCAGGCAAGTTGGCAGCCGTAGGGTTTTATAATCATAATAATCATAATCATAATATATTTGCAGAAAACATGGTACATTACAGGTTGGTACATTATTTAAGACCAGCATGTTTTGTCATAATGTTGACATACAAATATTTATCTAATACATAAATTACATTTTCACAACTAATATAATAAATAACATATTTTCAAATTCAACATAATCATTCTATTACATTTAATTTAATTAGAATAATATAATTTTTATTACTTAGTTCATTTTAATATCGATGCCTAATCCTAATCATAAAATTTAAATATTCTTCAACAGAGTAGAAGCATTGCTCCTCAAGCCATTGTTTACTTTAGGGAGTGATTGAAACTCTGTAGGCAGTGCATTGAAATTTTTTATACACATAGCTGAACAATTTTCCTATAGAGGCTAGTGCTTGGCACTACACTATGAGTCAGTCTTTCAGTATGCCTTAAATTCCTCTGTACAGTATCTCTTAACCTTGTAAACAAAAGTATATTACTTTTAACAAACATACCAATTTAAGATGGCAGCATCAAAATGTGTAATTTTTTAAAATACGGTTTACACGTTAAATCTTGTGCCAAACCATGCATAGCTCGAATATATTTCTTTTGGGCTATAAAGGCCTTAACAGCATATGTGCTGTTACCCTAAAGTAAAAGACCATAATCAAGTGCAGAATAAATTTATGCATAGTACGCCGTTATTAAAGTTTCATGAGATGTAATTCTTCTTAGTCTGCTAAGTAGAAAAATGTAACTATTTATTTTAGAACAGACCTTTTCAACTTGGGCTATCCAGTTCATTTCAACTTGGGCTATCCAGTTCATATGTTTGTCCAATAATATGCCCAAAAATTTTGTTTCAGTCATTTCATTAACAGATTGTCCATTGTAATATACACATATTAAGATTATTATTCAATGTTCCATAATTACTAAATTGAATATAACATGTCTTTTTTACGTTAATGCATAAATTATTATATGTCACCTACTTTGAAATATTGTTTAATATTAGATTCATAAATGTCTATGTCAATGTCTTTTTTAGATGTCACAATAACTGAAATATCATCAGCAAATAAAATACATTTATATAAAGTTGAGTCAGGTAAGTCATTTATGTATAAAATGAAAATAATTGACTCCAATAGAGAACCTTGTGGAACTCCAAATGAATTTAATCTATCACTGGATTTGTAAGAAGTTAATGTCTGTGAATTGTCAATATTTGTCACTTCTACAAATTGTATCCTATTTCTTAGATAGCTAGCAATCCAATCTAGGACAGGGCCTCGAAACCCTAAATTATCGAGTTTTTCTAAAAGTATTTTGTGGAATATAAAGTCATAGGCCTTCGACATATCAAAAAAGATTGCTGTAACTCTTAGCTTATTATTGATAGCTTTAACAATTGCGTCAACAAGATCATATCCAGCAAGGCTTGTTGATTTATTATTTTGAACGCCATATTGCTCACTTTTAATTAAATTATATTTCGTTGTAAAGTCTACAATGCGTTTAGTTAGCTTTTTCCAATATTTTAGATAAAACTGAGACTATACTAATAGGTCTATAATTATTTAAATTTTTAGAGTCACCCTTTTTATGTATCGGTTTAACAACTGATTTTTTTTAAGATACTAGGAAAACAAGCTTCTTTAAATGACAGATTTATTAGGTAAGTTAATACTCTACCTAAAACCGTACCACAACTTTTAATAACATCCGTTGAAATGCCATCAAAACCTTCTGACTTCGTATTATTTAATGTTTGTATTAATTTCAATACTTCATCAACAGTATAAATTTCTAAATACATGCTATTACGTACTCTAAGATTATTAGTGTTTTGGCACTCATTACTGTTATTATTGATATTTTTGATTCAATAAAATGGTTGTTGAAAGCTTCAGCAATTTTTTGAGAGTCTGTCAAAAAAATATCACTTATACAAACTTTTTCAATTAAATTATTATATATATATATATTATATGTAGGAAGCATGACACCAATTTTTTGATTGCTCAATATATTTATCATTATAAAGTTTTTGCGCTTGATTTAAACAATGTCTTAGTATAACGGAGTAAATCCTAATAGGATTTACTCCTCGTCGTTGCAAATTTAAAATCTCCTATGTGTAATTTTCTTTGAAAATGAGATTTACAGATTTTTAAAAAGCTAATTTGAATAGCTGCCGTTTGTAAAAACTCCTATGTGAATATCTTATTGTTTCACTGAAGGACGTCTCATTTATAAAATATCTCAAGTGTTAGCCCGTATTTAGTTGTTCACCAAAATTTCCTATGGGCCTGATGCACACATAGGATGTTTTAATAACAGTTATTTTTCAAAATCTATGTAATCTCCTATGTGGTACTCGACGCTTCGTTCTGCCAAATTTGCGTCTATTTCTTAGAAAGAGAGTAGAATGTTACATAATTCACGCATTATGGTAAGATGGGTAATATATTTATTACGAAGAGCCCTGCGGCTCTTCGTAATAAATATAGCGGGCAAGGCTACGCGTCATTTGACATCAGTGCAGCTACAACTTGTCGCACGCTAACACAGACCATCAGTTTTTTTCTATTATACTAGAGTTGTTAGGTTGTGCGAACTTAATAAGAGACTGTGATAGTATAATGTTAATTATACCTGAAAAGTATTCATCGGGGATACCTAGGACACCTTATGGTAAATTTAGTGTTAAAACATGAGTTCATCATTACAGCCCTTCACAAGTCCAGAACACCTCCAGGAACACCCCATCGGTTGTCGGTTCTTCTGAACTATATGGGCGTATTGCCCACTTCAGCTTACTAATCCGTTGGGTTATGTCACTCTGCTTCTACTGCGGATATTCTCATTTCTAAGTTTATCACGCAGAGAAACCCCGAGCATAACCCTCTCCATAGCTCGCTGAGCAACCTTGAGCTTCCTCATATGGCGAGCAGTGAAGGACCACGTCGCAGTTCCATAGGTCACCACCGGCAACGCACTGTGGTTGTACAGTGTCGTTTTCAAGTTTTGAGGTATACCTGACGAGAATATGTGTCGTAATTTCCCGAACGCTGCCCAGCCGAGTGGAATCCGTCGATTAACCTCACGGTGAAAGTTGGACTTACCTAGTCAGACCATTTGTCCCAAGTAAACATACTCGTCAACAACTTCAAGCTTAGTGCTACCAACAACTACCGGCATAGGTGTGACATGGACGTTATACATGATCTTTGTTTTGTCCATGTTCATCTTAAGACCTATCCGTTGGGAGACACTATTGAGGTCATTGAGCATAGTGATTAGGTCCTCCAGCGATTCTGCCATACGTAATATATCATCGGAAAATCGAAGGTGAGTGATGTACTCACCGTTGATATTAATACCGTATCCTTTCCAGTCCAGTAGCTTGAAAACGTCTTCCAATGCAGCGGTGAAGAGTTTCGGGGATATAACGTCACCCTTACACCTCTCTGCAGATGGATATGTTTCGTACTCTGGTTCTGTACTCGGATAGCCATCGTAGCCCTACTGTACAAACACTTCAGCACTTCGATATACCGACAGTGAACTTGGCACCGCTGAAGGGACTACAGCACCGCCCAAATTTCGAAGGAATCAAAGGCTTTATCATAGTCCACATACGCCAGACGTAGTGGCAAATTATACTCCTCGGACTTCTGTGCAATTTGCCGAAGGGTATGTATGTGGTTTATGGTGCTAAAGACCTTTTCGGAAACCGCTTGTTCGGGAGGCTTGAAGTCGTCGAGTATGCATGCGAGACGATTCGTAATGACTCTCGAAATCAGCACGTAGACGCGGCTCAGAAGGGAAATCGGTCTGTAGTTCTTCAAGAGAGCGTTGTCGCCTTCCTTGAAGAATAAGACCACCGCACTTCTGCTCCACGCCTCCGGTATAGTCCTCCACGGTGGAGGACGGAATTAAAAAGCTTCTGAAGGACTTCAAGTACCGGTTTTCACCCGCTTTCAGAAGCTCCGTTGTAATTTCATCCTTACCTGGGGCCTTGCCCTTTTAAGGTGCTAGAGAGCCATTCTAATCTCGCTCAGACTGACGTCCGGAATATCATCAGAATAGTGTCGGATAAGACTTGCTCTTGCATCGTTACTTACACTTGCGTGTGGCGCCAACGATGATGAGTACAGCTGCCCATAGAACCTCTCAATCTCACTCAAAATCTCAAGTGTCCCGGAAACGACGCTGCCACAATCGGTCTTCAGCTTCGACAGTTGGCTCTTTCTGGCAGACAGATCTCTAGCAAAGACTTTCGAGCCCTGGTTCCGTTCGATCGCTTCTTCAATACGAGCTGTATTGAAGTTGCGTAAGTCCCGCCGCATGCATTTGGAGATTTGTCTGTTCAGTTGCCTGTACGCTGTCAAATCTGCTGAAGACTGCAGCTTCATTTCCCGTCTAACAGGCATGATATTAAGAGTGTGATCAAAGAGTTTTGTATTCTTCTGCGGTGGAACTTAGCTCCGACCGCATGGACAGTTTCCACGAGCTTGTCATTCATATCCTCCAACAGAATTGTAATTGATAAGAATTAACATCCATTTCATGATTCAATTTCATTCATCCCGGGAACTTAGTCTACATTTATTGTTATTTAGTTAAGTATAAAATATCTTAAATTTGTATTTCATCAAAATGTGAAAGGTCAATACCTCGTTGATTTATTAAACACAACAGGTAATAAAAGTACAGTCGCCTTACATAATTTGTTGATTAAGATACATATTTCAGAATGTAGCCTATGTAAATCTTTATCATTACTACCGAAACCAACTATTACAAAGTAATTTTCCGTTAGTTCATTTAACAAAGAATGATCATAGTTTAGTGATATTTCTGCACAAGTAGCTCCAGGCATAATATGACCATAGATTTTATTGGTTTCATTCCAATTTCCACATCTTGACATTGTTAGAGCTGAAGACAATCCACGTAGTTGGTCTTCACCAAGAGTTAAAATGCGATTCTTTTTGCGATTTAAGTTGACGACTTGTTGCAGTGACGCAGGTGTGAATGTTATGGCTATCTTTAACATGCTGCCATCTAGTTGCGTCAAGGGGAAACTACTCGGTGCAAGACCTATGTGAGGAGGATTTTGGTTTTCTGATACCTTTAGGGATATATTAAAGTCTATTTTCTTTACTGTCTTCTTTTTATTTTTCTTGGACTTACTTGAACTTCATGGGGTAGATTTACATATATGTTTCAACTGATTAACCTTTAGCTCATATTCCGCAACTTTTTTTTTAAGTTATGGTTTTCTGAAGATAAATTCGTTATTTCATTTTCTGCTATCTCAAGATTTTCCTCCAGCTTCAGTATGTTTTGTTTCAGTTCATTAATTTCATCGTAACAATGCATAGGCAGAGAGAAACTGCGGTTTAATTCATGATTTGGTATTGAATTGGCAGAGGAATAATCAGTTTCTTCTCCATCAGAGAGATGGTCAGAAAAGCTTTGTAAGGAAATATTTTTGTTAATTTTCTTGCGTTTTGTTATATTTACATTTTCAATTCTGATTTTACCAGGTATTTGCTGGTTAAGTAATTTACTGGTTGATGCTCTGAGACATGTATCTTTAAAATGATATGCTTGTAAATTCTAAGTGTAATGTTTTCTCACACGAAATGCACACCAAAATTTTCTTATTTATAATTTCTTTAGTGCATTTTATACAGGTCAGAGACATCCTGTATAATAGGCAAGTATTATTAGTCAAATATCAATTTATGTTCTTGTTTTCTCTAAGCTAAAGTTGTCGCGTGGTTCTAATCTTTTTTACTAGATGTCACTTTCACTGTAGATTTTTTCTATAAAAAGTTATAACATCTAGTGATTAGTAGCGGAATTTATCATCAGCTGATTAGTGTTTATATTTTAAATGTCAAAGTTTGAAATGATAAACGTTCACTTTAGATTAATTCTACAAAATTTTAGTTCTCTTGCACTAATTAGAATCAGTAAGGTGTTTGTAAACACATTCTTTTAACGAGAACGGTATATTATAAAGTAACAGTTATGAAAAACAGTTTCTAGCATTTATTGTTTTATACACTATTCACTCAAATCACTTTAGTATTGATAGCACAAGAAATGTTCAATATTTCTTTTAGATAACACTTTTGTCCATTTATTGTAAACATTTTATTATTTTGAGTTGTTTTCAGGAAGATGGTGCTACCCACTTCCTGTTGCATTTTCTTTTTCGTCTCTTTCCTTTTTCGTCTCTTACGACACCCACGTGATGATATGGGGTATTGGATTCTCTTACGCCGTCACTGCACGGCATGTTTTGAAAACCCAACCAAATGTTATTTTTTCTATAATAATTGTTGAATGTGAGGCAAACAGGTTCTTGAAATCCGTCCATTAAGTTAAAACAAAATGAGGCACAAACATATCATTAAATTTAGGATGTCTGTAGGCGAAGTTATAATGCAACTTGTTATAAACCCGAGTCAGGTCGCATTACGAATTGCAGACATTGTTATAAACTTTTATGGCTTTTCAAGTTAAGAGCACAGCAACACGGCTTAGAGTTAGAAATTTCATGTCATCTATACATTTCCTATACTTTAACTGAGCAATTCTTGTATTATGTGAATAACCAATTATAATAATGAATATATTATAATTGGTTACTCGGACACTGCTCTAACGATTTCGCTGAAATTTTTCATTTAGATATTGCTTCACTTTCCAAGTTTATTTAAATAGGATTCATCCTTGAGAAAATTATAATTTCTTTTCTAACGTCAAACAAAGTCTGGTCGCTTAGGTACTTACAAATTAAGCTCCCCCACCGCGTGTCTGTATGTTCGCGTTAATTTCAGAAACTACTGTGGGGATTATCTTTATATGTACACCAATAGATGGACTGATTCATGAGGAAAGTTTTAGTATATAATTTGTGTAAATTTAATTTAATTACAATATTTGTCGAATAAGTTAAAAGATGCGAAAAATATAATGACATAAGAATATAATTTAGGAATGGTAGAATTGTCCCTCTCATAGAGTTCTATAGAAAAGTCCGCGACATTGTCCGTCTTATTATAAAACGAAGTTTATAATTAGTCTCAGGCTGAATCTAGAGTCTGTTTCAATTAAGAAGTCTCACGGAAAATATGCAAACCAAAATGTAAAATATGAAGGCATTCAATCTTAATCATTTGATTCTTAACTAAGGACAAATCTAAATGTCTATGGGCCACAGCAACCACTCACCATCAGGTGGCCTGTGTACTCGTTTATCACAAAACTGGAATTTGCCGTGACGAAGGGATTTATTTTAAAAATATTCTTTTTGAACCATAGTTTAAAACTGAAACCGTGTAGTGGTGGTGTAAGAATATCCCATAACTTCACGTGGGAGTCGTGAGATTCGACAGTGGGAAACAAACCAGGAGGTGGACAGCAGTTTCTTCCTAGTGACAATAAAAAAATTAAAAAAACCGTGCTTGCCAACCCACCTGCCAAGCGTGGCAACTAAGGCAAATATTCCCTATATGAGTCAATCTTTGGGGGAAGCTTGTGTTCAGCAGTGGACTTTTGATAGTATATAACTATTAAAATTGAGACAATCAATAAAGCATATTTTTTGGTATGATGATATGGGCTTTATTACAAATAGTGGTTTATTTAAAGTTTCGGTCGACGCGAAATTTGATACTTGCTGTCAAATTCCATACTTTACATTTTAGTTCGCATATGTCTCAATTGAGAAAGATTTCAAAGATTTCTCAATTGAAACAGACACTAGCATTAACCTGAGACTAATTATGAACTACTTTTTGAATTTAGACGGTACGGTATAGAATATGGGTGACAAGCCAGCACACAGTTCACCTAATGATAAGTGGATGCTATTGCTCATAGACAGCTATATCTATGATATTGTTTCGATTAATATTTTTTTTAATTATAAAACGTTATAAATTAAAGGTATAGAAAAAATTGGCTTTTATTAATCCACATTATTTATAACAATTGAATTTATTACATACAATTATTAACCATTTTCACCTTTTTAAGGCTTTAAGAAGCCTGAATGACCTTGACAAAACGGCGACCGCAGAGATTTTAGCCGACGTCAACACCGTCTAGCGACTACGTTCTGTATTACTTAGAAAAGTGCAAGGATTAATAGACTGCAAAGGTGACAAGTATATAAGTGATATACTGCCTATTATGCTTGCACAACACTGAGAGTTATGTCACGGTTAAGCATCTTCAAATACATTGCACGGTGTGCTGCTGTAGCTTCGTCTAGTAGGCATTACGAGCTATCAAATGTTTAAGTACGTAAGAGTTTTTATTATATTTGTTGAATCGCATTTATTTTTGTCGTATTAGTAGCTCTGGGTCTAAGCGTTCGTTGTAAATTTTGCCCGGGTTGGATCCAAGGCAGCACCAATGAAATTTGTAATTGCAATTTTCGCCAACACGCATTGGGGCAGCGCGGCGGACATTTCCTTGCCCTAAAATCCTCTCAGAAATAAGAAGAGTCCTAGGCCCAGTAGAGGGACTTGTATAGCCTGTTACTTTACTTTTGTATCGTATACATATGCAATATTCATATTCGTTTCAGATACAGAAGGTTACCTAATGCTGATAAAAATATCATGTGGAGATCACGAAAACGTAAAACATCTTTGTACCTAGATAAAATGTTCTAGTGATTGTCAGTCATTTCATGCGCCACATTTTGTATAGAGCGTAGAACGTTTCAGATAGGGCAAAATAAAAAATAATACAAAATATTATGGAATTATTTATTAATAATATATACATTTATAGGTAGTTATAATAAAAATAATGAACAATCTGCAAGGTTCAACTGATAGTCTTTCTTATAAACACAATTGTAAAATTGCTGTTTTCATTTTTATCAATGGTTGATTGATGAAACGTAGTCAAGATCACTTCATATAAAATATATTTAATTAAAATTGACACATGAACTATTTGGCCTTCTACTTACAATACGGCGGAAATTTGAAAAGAAAGATTTTGTCTGTTCTTAATTTTCTTGTGTACACCATTTTTCACAGAAGTATTGTTTACAACTGGCGTGGTTTCCAAAAGCGTGATTAAGTGTCACCTGTATATTGTCAATTAGATCCTGAACTTTTTTGAAATTCATTTTTTTTTAATAAAATGGGCTAACTATGACATTGGGACGTCAAACACCTCAGTCCCCCCCGTGACCATGGGTGCTGTAAAGCACCCGAAACGTCGGGAATCAAAATTAGTAAAATTAAACGCGATAAAATCCGTAAATATAGTTTTATTCAATGTGTAGTGTTCGCGAAAATATAAGAATTCATTTTTTTTGTTTCTTTTTGTTATATCTTCTTAAAAGCTGACGCAATCTCATTATTTTATTATTTGTTTTTTTTTTGTAACGCATTTGGTATTTTGGATAACTTTAAATTATTAATCCACAATAAATTATTACGTTTTCTACAGTGATTCTCTCCTCTTAGTTTCGGCGTGACTGTAGGATGTTATACTGAGTCATCGTCAGTTAGCAAGGGGCCATAAATTATTATATTTATGTATAGACATACAGATATACATTTGTTGATTTTATTATTTATGTTTTTTTTTAATTTTAAGATTTTTGAAACCTGCTAAATTTATTATTTTTCCATACCAATTGATAGGTCTGAGTATATTGCCAGTTGTGCTCTTTGGCTGAAGTTATTTTTTATTTTATGCACAATTGCAGACAAAACAATATTGATTGCGCATCTCTAATACAAAAACTTACCTCTTCTCCTTCTAATAATAGCTCCTGCACCTGACACGGCGAAATAGTTTTTATCAATAACACCATTTGCAGTAACAATTTTTGTTAACAGTTATGAGTGTAACATTTTTATCAGCTGTTTTGTTCATAGTGCCTTGAGCAACACTTTGCCGGTTTCTGTACAGAAAATGATGCTGGCTTTGCTATTTCTTATTTGAAATAATTCGTAGGCGTAGTGCTGCAGAAAACTGTTCCAAATATGGATGGTCGCTACCAATGAATATAATACCTGTTATGTTACACTTATATACATAGAAACTTTAATTATCATCTGCATAAAATTCTAAATAGCACTTTTTACACAAGAAAGTAAACTTTTAGATCAGTTCAAAATAAAATTTTGTTCAATTAAAATTTTTATTAAATCCCCTTTTGTTACCCTGTATTTTTTTGCGGATTAAATGAACAGTTATTGTCAATTCTTTTACTTAAATATCCATTTCAACGGCACTTAAGGCCTTAATGCGAAGCATAGAACTGATGAATGCCTACTTAAATTTATTATTTTATTATGTACAGTAATAATTGATGTATTATCGTTTCTTACGAAGCACATCTTTCTATATAAAATTTCAGTGTGCGTGTGCCCGTAATTCTTCTTCTCCTAATGGCCGACACACAGTTAAACTGATCAGTTCAACCTGATAAGTTCAAAAGGATGTAAGCCAAAACGATTTCCCCTCTCACTGGCTTCAAATTTCAACTTAAGATTTCACACTCACGGTCAGTATTTGGATGTACGAGTACGTCAGTTCAATGGATCAATTTTACTGACCGTGCGCCTGGAAAATCCGTGGTTTACCGTCAATTAAAAATTTCAACTTAAGATTTCACACTCACGGTCAGTATTTGGATGTACGAGTACGTCAGTTCAATGGATCAATTTTACTGACCGTGCGCCTGGAAAATCCGTGGTTTACCGTCAATTAAAAATTTCAACTTAAGATTTCACACTCACGATCAGGTTTTAGATGTACGTCAGTTCAACTGATCAGTTTAACTGACCATAACGGCTTGACTGATTTTGATGGGATACTTAATATGGTCACCTGGATGGTTCTTAGCTGTAGTTGGACCCGCTGTTGTCGAGATCCAGAAATCTTCCATGCCAAGCCGAGACGGATCGCTAGTCGTTAAAGCAAAGCGCCGGGTATCAGCTAGTAAAGAAATAAAAATTAATGATTTCTTATATTTACAAGAACAGAACACATAACTGATGTAACGAATCGACGCTCCGAGAAGTCTGCAGTCTGTGAACACGTACAGGATCGCCCCTATCACTATATTAAATTTGATAGACCACAAATCCTCGCTAAATAACACCGATTCCTTCCAAGGATGATTCGCGAGGCTATTGAAATCAAAAAAACATCCTAATTTCACTAGAGAAGATGGTTAGGTGCTACCGTCTTCTTGGGAGCCTATAATTAATAAAATTAAATCCCAACCTAAGTACACAACCGCAAGACTTCAAGATACTGTAACTTCATACTGCGTAGATCGGAACAAAAATTAATAATTTTAATCTGGAGGTAGCCGTGGTTAACTATGACATTGGGACATCAAAGATCTTATGCCGGCCACATACGTAGCGGTATACCTGAACGGTATACCGGAACTGAAGGCTTGTACATGTATACCGGAGCGTGGTGTGATAAAACTTGTACAAGTTTCTGACTTGCACAAATCTGGTAGGCAGTTCAAAACTACGATCTGTACCTGCGCAAACTGGTTTGTGCAAGTATGCATAATGAGCGTGTGTCAGAACGCTTCAGTCGCACGCGCGCCACTGCTTCGGTCGGTTTGTGTTGTTTTCGCGCCAAAATGTCTGTCGATTCACGCCGCAGTAATAGAGAAATTAGAAGAGTTTATAGATTTATAGGAAGTTACCATGTCTATGGCAAATAAAAGTAAAGAATACCATATTCGCGACAAAAGAACGCTGCATACCAACAATTGGTAGATGTTTTGAAAGAAATAGAGCCGGACGCGAATCGGAATCAGTGATTCGAAAATTAATACCTGGGACAAATTACCGAAAGAACACAAAAAGTCGAAAATTCAGAAGAAATCAGGGGCAGGCATCAACGATGTATACGTGCCGAGTCTATGGTACTACGATAAATTGCATTTTATCACGACCAGAGACACCAAGACATCGCAATCGAACCTGACTGAGGAATCTACGGAGGAATCTACGGTAACATTTTTGTTCTGGCTTCAAAAATTAAAAAAAACAAAATAAAATTCAATTCTATTACTATTTATTAATTTTTTTTAATTTATGAAATTATTTTGCCAAGGAACACTGCCTTCATTACTAAAGTAATCCATAAATTGTTCCCGAATATTCTTTGCATTGAGTGCAGTATTCCCATATCCCCTTCTATTTAATGGGATCATGTGGTCACCCGCATGTAACCCTGGCAAGATAGTTCCATTTTCTGCATTTTCTTGGTCAAAACATTCCAGAGGCGGTATTACATTGAATGAGCGATTAAAAAGTTGTGCAAAGCACAACTCGCCAATACAGATTCAATATTATTTGGTTCTATATTAATTTGTGTGTGGAAAATTCTGAACCTAGCCGCCAATATACCGAACGCATTTTCAACTATGCGCCTCGCTCGAGATAAACGGTAATTGAAGATCTTTCTATCTTGTGAATTCAAGTCCGCTTGTCTAAATGGCTTCACATATCACACCTCAAAAGGAAACGCATCATCAGTTACGAAAACGTATAGCAATAGTTTTAAGCTGTTGTTAATTTTTCTTCCACCGGAATCTTTAACAGATTTTTCTCAAGTTTCTTGAAAACTGTATTTTACAGAACACCGCCATCTGATACTCTGCCATTTGTGCCAAAATCGCATAATAAATCGATATTTGGCATCCACAATTGCTAACAGAACCATACTATGCCGCCCTTTGTAATTGTAATAATAAGATCCGCTTTCACTCGGTGGAATAATATCTATATGTTCCCGTCGATTGAGCCGATACAGTGAGAGAAAATTCCATCTGTCTTCAAAGTTTTTGCGATATCTTTCCAATCTTCTTCTGTTTTCGGAAACTGAAACAAATACGCAAAAACTCTTAATAACTAATACAAACTTTTACCCACGTGTTTTATAAAAATACTTATATTTAACTTATTGTTACAGACAGAAGAAACGGAAGTTGAAACTAATGGGTTGAAATCTACACTGAGTCTTCTTCTGACGCCATTCAAAGTCCACAGCATCAACGTCTTCTATAGTCGTCCAAGTCTACACCCACCGACACCTTCAGAAACCGGTCAAGGCCAAACAAAGGACTTCAAATTATGATTCCGTAACTGAAGATGTTCTTCTGTCGGTGCGTGATCATTTCAAACGTCCGCTGTACCCGAAGATGGTTGCGACGTTTTGGCAAAATGGTGGCAATAAAATTGCGTGACTTGCCCAGAGAACAGAGATTGTTTTAGAGAAAAATTATTACTGATACGTTATTTGAGGCTGAATTTGGTAACAACGATATCACTGGCTTAGTTCAACTCTGCTAAATCAGGTACCACAACAAATCCATCAGCAGCAGATGTTATCGGAACCTCATTACTCAAATACCAGAAATATAAATTATAATTTACAATCTCAGCAGAGTCAACCGACATATTTTCATAAATACGTTCAAATGCACTAAACTAGGCCAGACCCTCAAATCTCGGATGCCAGCCTTCAATTATCGGGTTCACTTACCGAAAACATGTCCAAGGTGACTTTATTTTCTCAATTTAACGATGAAAACTAACTATGACTTTGCCTCTCTATTTTTTAATAAAGTAAACTTTTGATTATAATCTTGTAGTTTTACTTACCTTCAAATAGTTTGTGCGAAATACTTCATAGATAGCGTTACATGTCTCAGGATAATGATGCCTAGAGCTTGAGGTGATATTATTGTAGAAAACTTGAGATCTTCGTAACTTCTACCAGTCATAGGAATCTCAAAGTTGCTGTTAACCTCTCATGCGGTATTATCGCTGGACGCATTATCGTGTCATTCTTTTGTATCAACGGCGTTACTAGGACAAGTTCCAAATATGTGTTTTCATCCATACGCAAATAATTGTGCCAGTCCTTCGGGCAATTTCAATTCATTTAAAAGGTTGGTGTGGAATACTTATTTCTTTTCAGTAACCATTCTTTACACCATACAGAACGTTTCTTCTTACCTTCTCTTTTTCTTAATAGCTAGCACCAAACCAACAATAGCCAAAACGTCATCATTTGTGGGTGCCGGTGGCATATTTCACAAAGCCACTTATATATTATACTGCACAACGACTTCTTCTTACAGGCGCAGAACTGAGACTGCACAGGCATACTTGAGATCGTGTGTGGTCACTATGGACGTTCGGTATACTTGCACAAGCCTTCAGTTCCGGTATACCGTACAGGTATACCGCTACGTATGTGGCCGGCATTAGTCTCCCTCCGTGACCATGGGTGCGGTAAAGTGCTTGAAACGTCGGGAATATAAAATAAGTTAATATACGCTATAAAATCCGTAAAACTAGAAATAAAAATTGTTTTTACGTATTTTTAGGTAATGAACAATGTTTAATAGCTGAATTTTTTTTTTCAAAATTAAAAACCGTTTTTACGCATTAGAATGTAAAAACTAACGAATGCTAACACGCTAATTAAGGTTAGCTCACAGATATTATAATTTCAACGAATCGGTACATATTTCAGGACAGTTTTTGGTATAGTTATCGTACTTTAGACAAGTAGTTAATTCTCGAAAAACCACTTGAAACTCAGTTTTTTTACGATTATCTCGAAAACTATGCGCGATATAAAATAATGTTTGGATGCAAAATTAAAGATCTATTAATTCTACGTAAAATTTACCTGATCACTTTATCCTTAGACGACCGACAAAAAATTCAAAAATTGTTTTTCTGTATATTAACAGCGTGAAGGTGTTATCGCTTGAGCTCTATAGAAGGCAGTTATTTCGATATTACAGATAGACAATTCAATTGTATATTTACAGACGTTTAATTGATAAACTTAGTCCTCAAATATTTCTACGAAAATGTTTTTTTATTGTGTAAAGTACCTACTGAAACTTGAAAAATACAATTTTCTATGCCGAAAATACTTAAGTAATGCACAATAAATAAATAAATTTATTAATTCATGAATTCATTACAACCTGTAAAAGTCTCCTCGCCCACAGTTTGCATCACAAACATTAAACCACATAAACCAATAAACAACTTTATATTTATTTCTTTAAATAATAATAAAAATATTGTACTGCGTAAGTAAACGTTACTAATCGTATTATTTAAAAAAAAAAGCTTACCATTGTCCGTCTCAGTTTGTGGTGGTAAATAATGTAAACGCTACAAAGCAAAAGATATAAATGTCTTACTCAGTTTAATGGATACATATTAAACAGAACAAATATATAACATCGTTTAGGCTTTCTTTTCAGAGTCATTAGGAAACAATCCAGTTATTTATACATTCTTGTTGTTCAAAATACAACGCATTAACAATGCCTAATTGCGTAATTAGTCTCTCCAAGCTATTATTTTTAAATTTTAAATCCGTACGGACTGCTGGTTGGTTTCTACGAACATATTCCACCTTATGCAGTGCTGGTATTAATATTATATTCATAGGCTAAGAATATGTCTACTGAATTGCGGATCCTGGGCTTGAATCATAGCTGGAGCTGATATTTGTACTTAAATGGCTTACGGAATGATAAAAAACAAAGGTATTCATACTTTAAATACAAGAAAAGCACAAGCTTTTAATGCCAGTTACAGAATGAGTAATTAATTTATGTGGAAACGTATTATACAACTGGTTTCATTACCATATATGCACAAAATAACAGAAAATTGAGAAAATTGTGTTTGTTCCGATTAATGTAAAACGCCTGGAGAGATTTATAAGTAATATGGTGAAAACTTCCATCGCTTTCTTACAAGAACAATTCAGACTATTTATATGGAGTATTATTTACCCTTTTATGCAATGAATTTAATAAAACATTTACTTCTAAAACATCCTCCAGTAACAGTCGCAAGGCATTTAATGAGTGGGCGACAGTAGGAATTCATAAGAGTAGACGAAGATTATATAAACTTTACCATGAAAGGTCATATAATATTTCCGATACTTTTAGAGAATATGTCAAAAATTTTTCTAAAATGTTTAAAAAAGTGTGCTCCACAGCTAAATATTTACATATTAGCAACAAAATTAAGACTGCTAAAAATAAAATTAAAATGACGTGGAGTATAATTAATAGCGAAACCGGTAAAGACAAACCTCGTAATACAAATTATCAATTGAAAATTAATAATAAATGACTACATAGATCAAACCAAGAAGTCGCAGCGGTGTTTGAGAAATATTTCACTGATATACCTATTTTGACAACAAAGTCATTGAATATTTCTCCAACTGTCGCCGATTCATTACTCAAACAGAATTTTAATACCTGTTTAACAGAATATAGATTTGAAAATGTATTACCACAAGATATTGTAAAATATTTCAAAACCCTTGATGTAAAGAAAACCGCAGATTTATGGGGGATTCCCGTTACAGTTATTGCGTCCATAATAGATTTAATTGGACCTCATCTTGCTATTACTTTTAATACTAGTATCGAATTTGGTATGTTTCCTGATTTAACGAAACATAGTAAAGTAATAACTTTATTTAAATCTGGTAGTACATTGGACCCACCTAATTTTAGACCTATTTCTGTACTACCCACTCTCAGTAAAAAATTTGAAAAGATAATTTTAGATCAATTGTTAATTTTTTTAATAAAAATAAATTACTCCATAAAAATCAATTTGGTTTCACAAGGGGTCGCTCGACGACTGACGCAGGTGTCGAGCTTATGAAATATATTTTTAATGCCTAGGAGAGTTCACAAGATGCCTTAGGTATTTTTTGTGTTCTTTCCAAGGCTATTGATTGTGTTCATCATGAGATATTAATCAGGAAACTACAACATTACAGTGTCAAAAATATTGCGCTTAGACTTATTATTTCATAATTAAATAACAGAACTCAAAAAGTCGTCATAAATGGCAAAGCTTCCTCCGGGTCAGTAGTATCAATGAGCGATCCTCAGGGCTCGATTCCTGGCCCATTCCTGTTCTTAGTCTATATTAATGACTTGCCTTATCTTACAGGGGACAATCACGATATAGTATTATTTGCTGATGATACCTCTTTAATTTTTTAACTCAAACGACAGTCAATTAATTTTGACAATGTAAATAATGCTCTATCGAAATTAGCACATTCTTAAACGGCAATAAGATAAAATGTATTAATTTAACAATACCTAATGTTAAACATTCAAATACCAATGTGCTCTTAAATGAGGAGGAGTTGAGTTTTGTGGATACCACTGTTTTTCTTGGTATTACTATTGACGCGAAGCTTCAATGGGGCCCCCATATATCTAAATTAGCGAGAAGACTTAGTTCTGCAGCATATACTGTAAGAGAGATTACAAGTCTCACCAATGTTGAGACAGCTAGATTAGTTTATTTTAGTTACTTTCATAGCGTGATGTCTTATGGAATTTTGCTATGGGGTAATGTGACTGACATCGAAGCTATATTTGTTTTGCAAAAGAGAGCCGTACGGGCGATTTATAACTTAAATTGTAATGAGTCCCTTAGAAAATGTTTTAAAGAAATAAACATATTATCTTTGGCATCGAAATATATTTATGAAAATGTAATGTATGTACATAAAAACATAAATAGTTCCGGAAGGATAAAATTGTTCATACTTTAAACACTAGGAACAAACATAAGCTTGTAATACCAGTAACTAGACTCCACAGAATTATTAATTCATTTATGGGGCAATGTATACGCTTTTACAACAAAATCCCAAAAAATGTACAAAATTTGTCAATAAATAAGTTTAAATGTTTTCTTAAAGAAAAATTGTACAAAAAGGGTTATTATAATATCAATAAATAAATAAGTGAAAAAACCCCTGGGAATGAGGTGATCGCCAACATGCTGGTTCTATTAACTAACCACATCACTCATTTAAAATTTATACAAACAAAAAAACTAAATCATTGTAAAGTGAATTATGTTTAAAAAAATCCCGCTGGGTTTCTTGCTGGTTCTTCCCAGGACAGAGGTATTTTGCGAACCAGTGGTAAATAAAAAATGACTTTCAATAAGTATTATGTAATAATCTATATTGAATAACAATTATTCTATTCTATTCTATGTTTTAATGGAAGCACGCTTCAAGATGTAGCCAATCTTGTCAGTGATATATTTAACATATGGCAGTACAGGAGGTACTCGCTCGACTGTGGCCGGCTTCACACGTTCACTGTGACGTAGGCGTGGGACCCGAAGCTTGTTGCCATGCAATCTTGCTTGACGTGTTGGAGCTCGGTGGCCAGGTGTTTACTGTCATAGATCTCTCGTGCACTGTGAAACAAAGATTTACCCACACTAGCTAACTGTGAAGGATAGTGGTGAGAGTCACCGTTTAAATATCTATCTGTATGGGTATTTTTTCTATACACAGTGTAGCTCAAGGTGTTATCACACTGAGCTATATATATACAAGTACGCTGGACAGGGTATGCCCTACAAAATGCTTATGCCGATTTGAAGCGCCCTCATTGTCTGTATCGGGAACTAAAATTGACATAATATGCCAAAGTCTGTTGTATTATTTAAATCGTATCTTTGTATTTTGAATATTAAAACTAAAAAATGAAAGTTTTTATGTGTTTTGATTATGTTTGATTTTAGTTACATAATAAGAATTATTTTTAGTAATAATGAGTGTGCATAATAAGTAAAACTCGTTACCAAAAGGAAATGTCCTTAGTGAGTTTGCGTGAGTTTAGGTGAGAAATAACTCCTCCCTGAGCGGGTTCCCACCTTGTCGTCCGGGGGAGGGGGGGGGGTTCAGTAGCCGTGGCTTGAAAACCCATGGTAAACGTAGGGAGACTTACATGGCTGGTCCGAAGTGAAGGCTGGCCCAAGGTGGCTACTCTGAGTGGGCTTGTCGAGTCCTTGGATGTGTGTTAGTGAGCTGCGGCTAGAGGAGAGTCCTTGCTCTATATCGCTGCAGCCGAGGTAGATTTCCAAGGGAAGATGATTGTTGGTATGGTAATGAGCCACTCGACTATCCTCCGCGACTTTGGCGGGACTGTACCACTTGGTACTTCCGAGTGCTCGTTTTTTCTTGGCTCCATGGCCTCCACATATCGGGCTCGGGAAGTCGGGGAGGGAAGTCCTCAACTAAGGAGGGTTCCTCGCTGGTAGGGCCGTGAATGTGCTTGAAAGCATTTCCGTGGCCCTGTCAATGTGTGGTAAAGGTGGAACATCATGGGGTTTTAGTACGTGCAAGTCAGGTATGCGTAGGCATTTTCTCATTTGAAATCCGGAACAAGATCCGTTCTGCAGTTACGAATAAAAACGAAGATAGATCAACACAGCGTCGATCTTGTTTTATATGAGGTATAAAGCTTGCGTCTAAGGGCTAGGTATTAATTAATAAATTTATTTATTGTATGACATTATATTAATATGATACATAAATAGAATGAACGTTACGGGTAGGCCTGTGTATAGAATTTTTATCGATATATTTTTTCACACTATCTTATCTCTATTATTAGTTCCGTGGACGTTCACTTCTGCTGTCAGCGCTAAAATGGCGAAAATCAAATCACCTCATTATGTCACGGTGTATAGCCAGTCCATATATAGAGGTCAGTGTGTTATCAGGATTCCGAATTACTAACACATCTAGAAAAGCTAAAGAATTGTTTTTCTCTAACTCCATTTTGAACTGAATTTTAGAATTTATGGAGTTAAGATGGTCTAAAAATACAGTTACTTTATCTAAAGGTAGAATTGTGAAAGAATCGTCTACGTACCGCTTGTAGAATCTTGGATTTACGGGAGAAGTAAGCAGGGCTTTCTCCTCAAAATTCTTCCATGAATATATCGGCGACAATGGGAGATACAGGTGAGCCCATCGCCTCACCATCTACTTGCTTGTAAAACTCTTCCTTCCATAATAGGTAACCAGATGTAAGGCAGTGGCTGAGTAATACTGCATATTCTACGCGGTGTTATAGTGAATTTCATTCCCTTCAATAATACTCTAATTGTTGCATCAACCAGTGTTTTTTTGACAGATTATAGACCGCATTTCGTACGACACAGGTGCTACATTTACTTAGGTTATATACATTTATTATACATTTAATTAGCTTATTGTTGTTTCAGAGAGCAAGAGGGATCTGTGACAGTAAAACCTGACCGCCGTGCTACAACACGCAATCTTCACACTCCATCAAGCAAGTTTTGCACGACAACAAGCTTGGGGTCCCGCGCCTACGTCATAGGGAACGAGTAAAGCCGCCCATAGTCAAGCGAGTGCCTGCTGTACTGCTATATGTCAGAGGTGTCACTGACCAGATAGGCTACATCTTGAAGCGTGCTTCCATTAAAACATACTTTAAGCCGGCGAAGAAAATTTGTCAGTTTTTACCATCAGTCAAGTGTAATGTCCCTCTGCAAGATGTAGGAGTGTACAAGCTTGATTGTGAATGTGGTCTTTTTATATAGGACAAGCTAAAAGATCAATAAAAACCCACGTTAAAGACACGAACAGGATCGCTCCCGTCACTAAATTAGATTTGATAGACTACAAATCTTGGGTAAAGAACACCGATTCCTTCCAATAATGATTCGCGAGGATATCGAAATCAAAAAACATCCTAATTTCAATAGAGAAGATGGTTGGGTGCTATCATCTGCTTGGGATCCTATAATTAATATAATTAAATCCCAACCCTAGCATAAAACTGCAAGACTTCAAGGTACTATAAGTTCATACTGCGTAGATTGGAACAAAAATTAATTATTTTAATCTGGAGGTAGCCGTGGTTAACTATGACATTGGGACGTCAAACACCTCAGTCCCCCTCGTGACCATTGGTGCTGTAAAGTGCTCAAAACGTCGGGAATATAAAATTAGTTAATATACGCGATAAAATCCGTAAAACCTAGTTTTATTTAAACGTTATATCATTATTCATATATTTGAACTAAAGTTTAAAATTTGGCTACTGTTTGAAAAATAACCTTGTATAGTAATTGCGCCTGCGACAATATTACTTCGTACCACGGGTTGACTGGAAGAAAATACCGTTAATTATTAAGTGCACCTTCTGTTACCTTATTTATAACATTGAAAACGATAAAGTTTAAATAAATGAATAAAATGTTTACTTATAAAAATGAAAATATATTGGGTCTTTATATAAAATGGGGAAGACTTATGTTCAACAGTGGTCTTTTGTAGGATGTAATTGATGGATGGGTTAAAGGTGAATACGTCAAAAATATTGCATATTTTTGTATTAGAAATGGTGTTGGAGCAGTGTTTTAAAACAATGTTTATTTGATGTGTTTTTGATATTCGAGGGAAGGGCGATACATAACAGTGTTGCCTGAATAGTAAAAGATGACATGAAAAATCTAGTATTATGCTCCTAAAGAGTCTTTGGCAAAAAAAAGTGTAATTTCATGAGACTGAACGTTTTTTTTATAATATATATCTAGTGATGTTCCAGAGGAACAAAATAATTATCCAATGGAATTCATTAATTCGCAGGCTCTTTCAGAAATGCTTTCACCTGAAACTTAAGATAAAAACTAGTCATGCTGCAGTGTAATTCAAACATAATGAATGTATTGTCCAAGGTAATACGTCTGATTATTCGTAATATGGTTAATTAAGTTCTTGTTGCCAAAATTCTGGTGATTGTTTCATGGATTAATCTATTTCCAAGCTAAGCTAAGTTTCTACTCCGTCTGTAAAGGTGAAAATTTTTCTATTAGTCTCTCGTTCATCATGATAATCAACAAGTCGTTAGGTCAGACGTTTCATAAATTCAGACTTTATCTTGTCCGAGAGCATCGACGTCAAATTGGGATTTAATCAGGGGAGCGCTCTCAATTTCCTATTTGTTAATACCATCATGAACTACCTGACGGAGAAAATCCCAGAGACCTTACTGTAGAAACTTTTGTATGCGGATGACGTGACTCTTATATTGAGTAGTATTCAGGAATCACAGGAAAATTTAGACAAATGGAGAAGATCTGTCAAACTTAATGAACTACGCATTTACAGAACCAAGACGGAATATATGGAATGCAACTTTAATCCCGGCGAATCTAGTATGGAAAATACAGAACTTAAACTAGATTACACACTCATGTTTAAGTTACCTACCTACCGAGTTTAACCTAATTTAAATACCTAGAATAAGTCATTGCAGATGACGTCACGATAACCGCCGAAATAACACACAGGGCGACGTCTGGGTGGAATCATTGGCGCGAACTAACAGGAGTTCTATGTGATCTGATAGTACATGTAAGAGCCAAAGGCAAGGTTGGTAAAACTGCCGTAGCACTAGTTCTACTCTACGGTAGTGAAACGTGGGCTACGAAAAAGTTACATGAGCAAAAGCTACATATCAATAAAACACGTGTGCTACGTTGGGCCAGTGAAGTTACCTTATGGATAAAGTCCATAATGAACATACACATACGGACAGTTTAAAAGTATCACCTATTACTGAGAAACTTTCGGAGTACAGACTTAGGTGATATGGATATGTTACCTGACCTGATAATCATGTGGTTAAGAAGTGTCTTTCCATTGCAACACAAAAGAGAAGGATATAAGATGACAAATGTCGAGAGAGACACTAAGGTGTTGGATCTGTCTGTTGACGATGGTTGTCAGAGAAGAGAGAATCTGCATTATAATTAATGATGGATGTGACTCGTATAAGCACAAGATTAAGTAAAGAGCAAACAATAAGCTTAAGTAAAGAAGAAAGAATAGAAATTGAATGAGACTTATTTAGGATGTCAACAATTTTGCTTTATTTTTTATTTAGTACCTTGGCAACCAGGCTTCGCCCGACGCCAGAAAAAAAATCTAAGGGATGATACGTTCACTGTCCCGTGATCCACATAATATGGTTCATTGCTATTGTCTTACTATTGTAAATGGAAACCGGACAATGAAAGTGTTAAGATAAGGTTAGAAATTAAAAAAATCTTTAATAAATAATCAAAATAAGCTCTAACGCCATTTTAGATAAACATATTGTATATAATTATGTTAGGCTCTAAGAACGCTATCGCTACGTGGTGTTTCTATGTATGCCACAACACGTCATGAGTGTTTTAGTGTGTGTGCCATAACACGAATTTCACGATGTGGGTGTTAGAAAGAAACCTTAACAGGGTGAGCGCTGTTTATTGCTCAATGAGCGTTTTAATTCTTTGAGCCTAGCATATTATTTATTATATAAGTACCAGAATTGCTCACTTGACAAGTAACATAAAAGTAAACATTTTCAAAAATTTCTGCGTTTTTAAGTGTTATAAAATGTTTCACAAAATTCCTGGCATATACATTGATTTTCATTAAAAAATTAGGATTAAAAATACTCCACATCTTAGCCATCTTTCTAAGTTATCAAAAATTACATTGATTTAAGTATTAAAAAACTTCGTCTCTTTTTATCTTCATATAATTCTGGTTTATAAGTCTAAAACTCGTGCATAAATTGTGACAGCAAAATATTTTTTTTACTCTTTTATTTTTATTATATATTCTTATTAATTATACAGGGTATTTTGAAACGCTCCCGATGCATTTCTCCGTGCGCATTTGTTTTGGCGGGATTGATTAATAATTTTAGTTTTGAGACAGTTCAGTATTGACTGTCACGAGCGATAGTTCAATTGTTTTGTTTATTAAATTATCGTCGTTATTACTTGTTATTTATTAATTAATGATATTGTTCTTGTTGTAACGTTTTGTGTTTTTTGTTTTGTTTTAATAATGCCTAACTCGTAGGTACGTTTATAGTGCTCGTGAATACGGCAACATGTTAATGTGCCTTGGAGAATCCCATAAGGCCACGGACACGGAGGATCGGTAAGATGTTTCATACCTAATTTTTTGTAAATAACTTAGTACTGAACTGATCTGAATAGGTACATAACTGAATACATCAGAATAATAAATATACCTACACAATGGATAAAAAGCATGACTCTAACCTTGTTAACATTTTATTTAAGTACTTTTTCATTAGCGGGAAACGAACCAGTTATTTGGTTTATTTAACCTGTGAATTCGAATTAAAGTGGCTACGTGGAGACAAGCACAGTGGCAAAATAGTAGGTTAAGTAGATAAGTTAGGTATTTAGACAAGTGTTATAAATTATTAGGTATTGTGGTACCATCGCTAGTTGCGGGCCGCGCGAATTCGGCGTTCGCGCGTACATTGACCCCTAGTCAGCTGATTGTAATTCAGTAATTCCACTGCTGGTTTTATGTTTCAGTATTTTCATGATTTTTTTAGTGAAATATCGTTTCAATTAACTGTAGTAACAAGATGGAGCGTGAATAAAGTTAATAAAACGTTGTGAAAATATGATTTTTTTTTCCTCGGGATCGAATTTCTTTGTGACCCATCATCATAGGTATCCTTAGTACTATCATCTGTCTTCGTTTTCGGGAGCGTTTCAAAAATACCCTGTATATTCTTATATTATATATTCTTATATTAATATTTATATATTCTTATTGGTAGAGCCAAGCTGCAGCTATATTTATAGTATAGTTGTGGCACGAATGGGTCGGCTCGACCGGGGAAGGACCACGCTCTCACAGAATACCAGCGTAAAATAGCAGCTTAATGCTGCTGTGTTTCGTATGGTGAGTGTAGAGAACCGGAGACCCTTTTTACTGGAAAAGAGGCATTCCATCTTGGTCCTCAAGGCTGACAACGCATCTGCATTTTGATTCACAGGCGAGGATAGATGTAGATGTCTATGGGCCGCAGCGGCCACTTACCATCAGGTGGACTGTGTGCTCGTTTGTCACCCTATTTCTATAAAAAAAAAAAAAAATCTGTTTTTATTAATCTATGTAGTACTAAAAATATCATCAAATCTTATGTACAAAAGAATGATGCCTATAAAATAATTAAATGTGTGTTATCGGGTTGCTAAGTATAGTTTTTCTTTATTCTCCGGTAGCGTAATAATTTTTTGGTCCTCTGACTTCTAAAAGTTTATCTCGGGTAGCTGAGTTTGCAAGCGACGCCTTAATGTTTACTCATGTATAAATAACATAAATATATTACGTGTGCGCTTCGATGCTCTCCGACTTCTCGTACCAAAAGTAGCATACCATTTACAATATCATGCCACATTTGAATAATATAATATTTTAATTAATTTATCGCTATTATTAATTAAAACTTTTATTATTATTAGTAGTAGTATTTGTAAAATTAAAAGTCTGATATCGTTATATTATATGATCAATAAGCGTTGTCTTAGTTTTAATTAACTGTTATTTTATTAAATATAAAGTTAAGTGAATATGTTTCTTTGGTAATGGACTCGTACTATTGTACTTTTGTCAATGTCAAGTAATATGAAATTATCATAATTTCAATATCATAAACTAAGGTAAAAATTCGTTAGACACGACTTGAGTGTAACTTAGATCTTTTTTCGGACGGAAGTGGCGTTCAATAAAATCTATCTGCCAAATCCGTTCACGAAGTTTCCGCATTTATGAAGGCAATTATGATTGCACATACTCACGAATATACTAATTCGTGAGTATGTGCAATCATAAATTGTATACAATATTCATACATTATACATTACACTAACAATTAATTATATTCTATGTTCTATAGTTCATTACTAATACTAATTTAATGATTTATAAAAGTGAAAATTAAACGCGATAAAATCCGTTAAACTTCTTTTATTCTAATTTAAAGATTTCTTATATTTACGCGAACACTACACATGGAATGAAACTATATTGCCGCGTTTAATTTTACTTATTTTTTATTCTCGATGTTCCGGTGCTTTTCAGCAACCCATGGTCACGGGGAGACTAAGTGTATGTCGTCCCGATATTTTTGAAGCTATACTTCTTTTGAGGCGTTTGGGAAAAATTATGAGAGTGAATTTTTACGATGTGCGCGCACACCGACACCTAAAAACGACACCATGAATTTGTTACGATGCGCGCACACTGACACCTAAAATAGACAACTTCAGTGGGTAACTGTCTCTCAAGTTTTTTGTTTTGTTACGCTAAAGAAGTATAACTTACTACGAGCGTACATAAGTACACATACACTTTTTTATGTATTTTTTTAAATGAAGTTCGACAAGTACCGATTTGGTCCTAACCTGAAATAGCTTTTATAATTATTTTTTTTGTAAATGAACACTTTATATTATATCTGCAATATTTCCCCATAGTATAAGGTCATATCTAAATACTGATGATACATATGGCTATGTTTCATCAGTATTTAGATATGACCTGGTATGTGGTTAGCACCGTTTTTTCTCCAGCTGTACAACTCAGCATACCGTATCGTAGTTATTTATGTAGGCTTAGAATTAAACAAGATATTGCTCAGCAATATCAACAACTTTTATTTGTTTTCTTTTATGTACATACTTTTGTAATTGTAAAATATGTTTATACAAGCTTATGTTGTTGCAAATAAAATAGAAAAATAAAATAAAAAGAGTTTCATTAATAGTTTGATAAAGCTATAAAGCTTACGGGTTTATCACCGTTTGAATTTATTACTGTCAAGTCTGTTTTATTAAACTAATAGATAAATAATTTAATTAGATAAAATCATTTATAAAAAGCATCAACGACCCATAACGATCCATTTAGATACCGTAATTAATATGTAGGAAATGTGATTTATATAAAACTATTTTTATTATACGATTAGAATGATAACTGTCAATCAAGTTCAAAGCCTGTCCCTTATACCTGTCCCTTATCTTTCACATTTTCTTTCTCACGGACACAGGTCACAGTATCTCACGGTCTTTAAGATCAAAAGCCTTGCTTATAGCAAAAAATATCAACACAACTGGCACTTTCTTGTCTATGTTTTTATGATTGTTATCATAAACCTTTATCATATCCTTTTCAAAAACATTTTGAAATTATAGGGACGAGAGTTATTGGTAAGTTATTTAGTGCTGTTTATGTGTTAACTAAGATAAACAAAACAGAATTACAAGAAAACATGAACTTAATGGACATAATAAGTGCAAAAATTGCAATCTGGATGATATTCCAAACCATGTGCACACAAAATGTTTAAAGATATGTGGAAACAGTAATTAGTTTACAACACTAATATAAAACGAATGAATGAATGAATGTTAAACAAGCCTTATTTTTAGTGCCTTAACTGAATTATCTATAAAGTATATCTAAAACGATTTTTATTTAAATTGGTTAGTTTGTAAATAAGTTAAGTTACAGCCTATATACGCCCCACTGCTGGGCAAAGACCTCCTTTAATTTCTGAGAGGGTTTTATGGCAACGAAATGTCCGTCGCATGTTGGTGAATTTCACACACCATGTTTTCAAAATTTTTTTTTTTTATTTCTCAGACATGCAGGTTTCCTCTCACGATGTTTTCCTTCATCGCCAAGCACGTGGTAAATCAGCATTTAAAATTGCGATTAACAATTTCATTGGTGAAGGCGGGGATCGAACCCGGTTTTTTTTAAATATAGGATAAGGGTGACAAGCGAGCACACAGTACACCTGATGGTAAGTTGTTGCTGTGGTCCATAGACATCTACATCTATCCTCGTTTGCGAATCAAAATGTAGATGCGTTGTCAGCCGTGAGCAGCATTAGGCTACTATTTTACGCTGGTATTCTGTGAGAGCGTGGTCCTTCCCGGTCGAGCTGACTCATCCGTGCTACAAATATACAATTAATATAGCTGCAGCATGGCTCTACCACGTTAAAATATTGCTCACTCAAAGTTGCTCAAAGAGTGCTCATGTACTGTGAAATTTAGCAAGCACTTAGCCTCTGAGCTACTGAGGCTCTTTAAATATGACGATAGTTTTGCTACTATTAATCAATAAATCATTGTAGAGGTGACACAAGAATGTGTCGCCTCTACAATGATCACAAGGGATTAAAATAGGACGTATTATTTCTATAAACTTGCAAGCCAAAAGTGTTTAAAAGTATACCGACGATTGGGCTTAGTTTTAATATTGAATTGGGGTTAGGGGATCAATAAGGAATGAATAATTTTAAAAGATAAGTGATGTCCTGATTTTTATGCCAAGTTTCTAGTGACATAATGTTAAACTTTAAAATTTATTTTTACTGGAGGAAAATTTCTATTTAAACCATACGTACCTACAGCGCAGGATAGAAAAAATGTTTGAACACCTTCAATACAATCTCTGGACTGCATAGTATGAAGACCAAAATAATTGTTTTGTACTCAAAAGGATTACGCGGTTTAAAAGTCTTAGTAGTTCTAAATATAAAACAAGAAATTACTTCATTTAGATATCACAGGCCGTAGTGGCGTGGAACGTAAGCTCTTAATCAAGCAGTATTTCAAGATCCTTAGCTTTGAATTTTATATCAAGTACCTTCCATTTATTTTATAGTCAAAAGTAAATTTCGCTTTTTATAGCTAAATGATAATATGAAGCATTTTCTTGTATTAGAATGCATGTAATTTTGTTTAAACCATTTACGACGATATATGAGGAGCTAAAATTCAAAACGTGATTTGTCACTCAGATCAGATTGTTGGGAATCCAAAAAACTTTATATTAATAAATTAAAACACTAATTATGACCTTTTTATCTCCTTCTGGTAGTTCCTAGACGTAGGTATTTCATTTTACAATTAAGTTTTAAATATTGTACCATACAAAATTAGATTGTTTTTTTTAACAATTTGGACAAATCATGTTTTGAATGAATAGGTATGAAGAAATCAAGATTTGCTTTATGATTCTATGGAAAAAGGTAAATCTACTCAGTTTATTCTAGGTAATAATAAATAAATTAAAATATAATTTTTCCTTATAGTATTCTTTAATAAAAATAAATTAGTTAAATATGAATTGCAATTTCTTCTTCCAGCACGGTTAGCATGGGCTGGGGACAAAAATTTATCCCCGATTATATCCACTGACAAGAGATTAAATTATCTTGTCCTTATGCACGGCAACAACGGCGGAGTATATCCCCGTTTGACATAACGAATAGACATATATCCCCGTTCGTAGCATGGAGCCAAATGAAAGATCAAAAATTATGCTTTTTGACATTTGAAAGGTACAATTTTATCCTAATTCATTGGACGTGGGTTTAAGTTTATATTCATACAAAACATCTATCTAAGTCTAAGCCTATCTCCTATTTTACCTACTGTTGATATTATATCCACCGGTGTGCCCATGCTCGAAGGGTGGATAAAACTAAGAGGATAAAATTGTCTCCTGCCCATGCTACCCTGTACCAACTTTCAAAGGACAAAACATTTTTGCTCAAACAAACTATATTTTTATTTTTTCTAAAGGACAAATTTGTTTTGCTCGGATACATGACATTTTTAGTTACAAGTAACCATAAAGAATACGATTAGCGCATAAAATATTTTTTTTGTAAAGTGACAAATCACGTTTTGAATTTTAGCTCCTCATATGGGTTTCTAATTTCGACTGAAAATTTAATAAATCTGTATATAATAGAAAAGAGCTTGATTATATGCATGTAACAGGCATGGACATGTTAGTTGGTCTACAAAGTCGTTATAAAAATAAAAATAAAAATAAAATATATGTAAATAATACAATATCCACTACTCCATATTACCAACCCGCCAGCGAAGCGTAACAACTGCAACAAATCCTTTGCCTCAATTTATGAGGAGGCCTATGTTCAGCAGTGGACTTTGATAGGCCGAAATGATGAAGTGAATAAATATATATTAACTAAGTATGGCCAACCGAATACTAGTGAAATATATTTTTATAATACATTAGCGTTATTATACAAACATATATGTTGCATACTATGCTGGTGGTAATTTTAGACAACTTTCAATACTAGCCGTAAAGTTAACCGGAAATTAATGTCTACCTTAAAATTGGAGAAATACCTACAAATTTAAATTTAGATATACCCATGTCTAAGTATTCATATGTAATTGGCAATTGTTAGGTTCAGTGTATGTTCCCTATAATGGAAAAAGAGCCAAGTGCAGTGTTGTAGACTGAAGATTAAGAAGAAGAAGGTTCTGTGAATACAATTTTAAACAACACGTTGAAAAAGCATTAAAGAATTATTAGTTCGATTATGTTATTTACATTAACATCATATTATATTCTGGAAAATGTATTACATATTTGACTTCACTGTGTTTGTATCATAATTCAGAATTATTGTAAAGGTACGCAAGTACATTTACGAAAATTAAGTAAATCTCTTACTGACATGACAGATAGTAGCATGACAAGGGTCTATGTAACATAAGCCGTCATACTAAGGCCAACACAAATAACAACAATGTCGCACGAGAAATTATATCACGTTGTTTCTTAATACCTATTTTATATTATATTTTAATTCAATGGAAATTTCAACGAATAATTTTATCATATTAATGCAATAATGGCATAAGAGTGAAACGCGCACCATGCTCGTACAGAGGAAACAGAGAGGAAACGTGCATTGGTCAAAATGAAATAATATAAGATATAAAAATAATATATAACCATGGCATGTTGTGAATTCCACCAACGACGACGGCGGACTAACTGCTCCATAATCCTATCCGAAATGAGAGAAGGTATGTAGCCAGCCGTGGACAAATATAGGTATCATTCATTCATTATTTCACCCCTAGATTGCCTCATAAGGCATTATTTGTCATAGTTGACACGTTTGACAGGCTAATTGGTAACCGCAGTTTTTAAATATTTTCTGCTATCAGGAAAATGCTGCCCATCTCCTGTTTCACTTTCTCTTGTCGCCTCGTCGGTTTTAGTTTTTAATATGTTATTTTTCATTTTATTAAAATGTTCAGGCACGCTCGCATGCACGCACGTTCATATTTTACTTTACTAATATATATATTTGGATTTTTATGCGACTTGTTCACCTTAAATATTTTCCTTCTATATTTTACGATTTTTCAAAGTTACTTTGACAATGTCAATTAGTGTCAACTACCTAAAGTACACTATGATATTCGGGATACAAATGTACAATAAAAATGAGGTTAATAGCACGGTACTTTCACGGCAATTCATCAATCTTCAAAGCTATATTATTAATCACATACTTTCTATGCCCTGTGTTAGACAGGCAAATGAAAATAGTTTATGGATGATGTATTTGTGTTATGTAGAAATCTATCTTGTAGATTCATATTGCATCATATTAACGGTGACATTTTTAAATCAAATCGGTGTCCAGGTAGATTACATTTTAATTTTTGAGTCAATCAGTTTTGAATTACACGAACACAGTCGTAAGTAACTGAGCTTTTAAGAATAAAAAATAACATTTTAAAATTTAATTTTCCAGCATATTCATGATTCCACGTTTCGTAAGTTTTAACTTTCTGTCAAATGCAGCAAAACTGATTTACCTTGTATCCTGTATCCGTTTGGCTGTCACAGGTTTAATCAAAGGTCTAAGAGACATATTATAGATTACTTAAGTTTATTAATTTTGGTCCGAGCTACGTAGAATGGGCTTACTGTATTTTGAAAAGTTGCAGTATTTAGGTTGTTGATATAATTTTATAAATTATACGTGGTAGAGCCATGCTGCAGCTATATTAGTAGTATAGTTGTAGTACGAATGGGTCGACCGAGAAGGACCACGCTCTCACAGAATACCAGCGTAAAATAGCAGCTTAACACTGCTGTGTCGTATGGTGAGTGTAGAGAACCGGAGACCCTTTTACTGGAAAAGAGGCATTCCATCTTAGTCCTCACGGGTGACAACGCATCTGCATTTTGATTCTTTATTGAAGATAGATGTAGATGTCTATGGGCCACAGCAACCACTTACCATCAGGTGGACTGTGTGCTCATTTGTCACCCTATCCTATAAAAAAAAAAAAAAAAAAAAAAAAAAAAAGGGATACTAAGCAACTGTTGGTAACCAGCCACCTTCTCTATTGAATCCTTTTAAATAACAACCATCTTAGATTTTTATTTAAAAGAACATATTATATATTCTGTAAATATGTTTCATATGTAATCACAGTTCACTACTAAATAAATATGAAATTTTCTCCACAATCCTCTAAATTTTTACAACGATAGGATAAATATCTTAAATTTGTAAATAAAATACAAAAAAACAGAAACCCTCGAGCTAATATAAATGTCAACAGGTCGGTTTAAATACTGAATCAGAAAAATGAAAGTCAGGGTCGTAGGTTTATTTAAGTCATAAGAACCGATAGCTACTTCAAGCAAAAGTATCGGCCTTTGTTATATCCGTTCAATCAGTACCAGCTCCTTAAGTGATTGATACGAAAAGCCCGTGCCTTTAGTATACTGGTACCATTTAATTACATTTCCTATCTCTTTGAAAAATCCTCTTGGTCCTTTTTCTGTGCTACTGTTCAATTGTGAGTTACAAAATGATACACTAATAAAATTTTAAAAGATTTTAAGATTAACAGATATTAATTTATTTTGTATTTCGAATAAAATAAATGGACACTTTTATATTATTTATTTACTATGTCACTTCAAACGGTAACGTGGGACGCTTCCTGTGCCTGAGTTTTCACTATATTCAGCAATTTTTGTTTAAAAGTGGTGATTTAAACATCCTCATGTATGTATTTGTTGCTGACGTAGTAGGGTATGTATAGCATGACTTAATATTAAAGTTGCTATTACAAGCAGTACCCAAAAGTGGATTCCGTAGATCGAAATTGGTTTAAGGATGGTCTTGTAAATAATAATAATAATAATAAAGATTTTTATTTGTCTCAATTCACACATGGTTGTTAAAAGTGTACAAAAAAGATTATCACAAACTTATCTTAGAAACATACTTAGGTAACATAAAAGCAATGAGACAAACTGGCCTGTGACTTAGCTATGTGGTGATTTGAGGTCACCGCTGGTATTCTGCCACAACCGACTTTTAAAAACTCAGTATATTAGCCTAATTTTGGCATTGCCGTGAAACAATGTAAAGAAAAGACTGAAATGTATACCATATGTGCTATGCAAATCGGCAAATTTATATATGATACTTAATACCTGCCCAATTTTGTTGTAAATAGCTACATTGCTTTATGGGACAGGCTTGATTGACGACCGATCAATTAGTTAGCTGATCCTCGTGTACTGATAGGAAAACTGTGTCATCTGAACATATAAATTGTAGTACGGTTCAGTATGGGACTTCTGAGAGGATTTTCTTTAAGGAGGTGATTCCATTATTAGATTTCACCTCGAAACATCTCCCATAGAGGTATGATCGTAAGATCGGAAAGTAGGAGTGGGGCAGTAGCTATTTACGTTTTTAAATGAGTCCTTCGTGCTCTATTAAATGCGTGGCTGATTTCTAGGAAGATAGCGTACGAATTATAGTGTCCGAAATACAGCGTATCTGTTCGATATTTCAATATTGGTTTCGGAAGCCTAAAAGGTGAAGAGGAATAACTTTCGAAAGATATGTGCGTATCCTGTTAAACAGTTTTTTAGGATCTTACCCAATGCTGAGAGAAGGCTTATCGGTCTGTAAGAGCATACTTCATAGAGTGGTTTGCCTGGTTTGCTTTAACATGAACTTAATGGACACAATAAGTGCAAAAATTGCAATCTGGATGGTATTCCAAACCATGTGCACACAAAATGTTTAAAGATATGTGGAAACAGTAATTAGTTTACAACACTAATATAAAACGAATGAATGAATGAATGAAATTTAATATTTAAACAAGCCTTATTTTTATTGCCTTGACTGAATTATCTATAAAGTATATCTAAAACGATTTTTATTTAAATTGGTTGGTTTGTCATTAAATAAGTTAAGTTACAGCCTATATACGCCCCATTTGCTGGGCACAGGTCTCCTCTCATTTCTGAGAGGGTTTTAGGGCAACGAAATGTCCGTTGCGTGTTGGTGAATTTCACACACTATGTCTTCGAAAACATTTTTTCTTATTTCTCAGACATGCAGGTTTCCTCTCACGATGTTTTCCTTCACCGCCAAGCACGTGGTAAATCAGCACTTAAAATTGCAATTAACAATTTCATTGGTGCAGGCGGGGATCGAACCCGGTTTTTTTTAAATATAGGATAAGGGTGACAAGCGAGCACACAGTACACCTGATGGTAAGTTGTTGCTGTGGCCCATAGACATCTACATCTATCCTCGTTTGCGAATCAAAATGTAGATGCGTTGTCAGCCGTGAGCAGCATTAGGCTACTATTTTACGCTGGTATTCTGTGAGAGCGTGGTCCTTCCCCGGTCGTGCCGACTCATCCGTGCTACAAATATACAATTAATGTAGCTGCAGCATGGCTCTACCACGTTAAAAACATTGCTCACTCAAAGTTGCTCAAAGAGTGCTCATGTACTGTGAAATTTACAGCAAGCACTTAGCCTCTGAGCTACCGAGGCTCTTTAATTATGACGATAGTTTTTGCTACTATTAATCAATAAATCATTGTAGAGGTGACACAAGAATGTGTCGCCTCTACAATGATTAAACACAAGGGGATTAAAATAGGACGTATTATTTCTATAAACTTGCAAGCCAAAAGTGTTTAAAAAGTATACCGACGATTGGGCTTAGTTTTAATATTGAATTGGGGGTTAGGGGAATCAATAAGGGAATGAATGATTTTTAAAAGATAAGTGATGTCCTGATTTTTACGCCAAGTTTCTAGTGACATAATGTTAAACTTTTAAAATTTATTTTTACTGGAGGGAAAATTTCTATTTAAACCATACGTACCTACAGCGCAGGATAGAAAAAAATTTTTGAACACCTTCAATACAATCTTCGTGAACTGCATAGTATGAAGACCAAAATAATTGTTTTGTACTCTAAAAAGGATTACGCGGATTTTTAAAAGTCTTAGTAGTTCTAAATATAAAACCAAGAAATTACTTCATTTAGATATCACAGGCCGTAGTGGCGTGGAACGTAAGCTCTTAATCAAGCAGTATTTCAAGATCCTTAGCTTTGAATTTTATATCAAGTACCTTTTCATTTATTTTATAGTCAAAAGTAAATTTTCGCTTTTTATAGCTAAATGATAATATGAAGCATTTTCTTGTATTAGAATGCATGTAATTTTGTTTAAACCATTTACGACGATATATGAGAGCTAAAATTCAAAACGTGATTTGTCACTCAGATCAGATTGTTGGGAATCCAAAAAACTTTATATTAATAAATTAAAACACTAATTATGACCTTTTTATCTCCTTCTGGTAGTTCCTAGACGTAGGTATTTCATTTTACAATTAAGTTTTAAATATTGTACCATACAAAATTAGATTGTTTTTTTTAAACAATTTGACAAATCATGTTTTGAATGAATAGGTATGAAGAAATCAAGATTTGCTTTATGATTCTATGGAAAAAAGGTAAATCTACTCAGTTTATTCTAGGTAATAATAAATAAATTAAAATATAATTTTCCTTATAGTATTCTTTAATAAAATAAATTAGTTAAATATGAATTGCAATTTCTTCTTCCAGCACGGTTAGCATGGGCTGGGGACAAAAATTTATCCCCTGATTATATCCACTGACAAGAGATTAAATTATCTTGTCCTTATGTTAAAGCACGGCAACGGCGAGAAGTATATCCCGTTTGACATAACGAATAGACATATATCCCCTGTTCGTAGCATGGAGCCAAATGAAAGATCAAAAATTATGCTTTTTGACATTTGAAAGGTACAATTTTATCCTAATTCATTGGACGTGGGTTTAAGTTTATATTCATACAAAACATCTATCTAAGTCTAAGCCTATCTCCTATTTTACCCATTGTTGATATTATATCCACCGGTGTGCCCATGCTCGAAGGGTGGATAAAACTAAGAGGGATAAATTGTCTCCTGCCCATGCTAGCCCTGCTAGCCAACTTTCAAAGGACAAAACATTTTTGCTCAAACAAACTATATTTTTATTTTTTCTAAAGGACAAATTTGTTTTGCTCGGATACATGACATTTTTAGTTACAAGTAACCATAAAGAATACGATTAGCGCATAAAATATTTTTTTTGTAAAGTGACAAATCACGTTTTGAATTTTAGCCTCATATGGGTTTCTAATTTCGACTGAAAATTTAATAAATCTGTATATAATAGAAAAGAGCTTCAGATTATCTGCATGTAACAGGCATGGACATGTTAGTTGGTCTACAAAGTCGTTATAAAAATAAAATATATGTAAATAATAGAATATCCACTACTCCATATTACCAACCCGCCAGCGAAGCGTGGCAATTGCGGCAAATCCCCCTTTGCCTCAATTTATGAGGAGGCCTATGTTCAGCAGTGGACTTTGATAGGCCGAAATGATGAAGTGAATAAATATATATTAACTAAGTATGGCCAACCGAATACTAGTGAAATATATTTTTATAATACATTAGCGTTATTATACAAACATATATGTTGCATACTATGCTGGTGGTAATTTTAGACAACTTTCAATACTAGCCGTAAAGTTAACCGGAAATTAATGTCTACCTTAAAATTGGAGAAATACCTACAAATTTAAATTTAGATATACCCATGTCTAAGTATTCATATGTAATTGGCAATTGTTAGGTTCAGTGTATGTTCCCCTATAATGGAAAAAGCCCAAGTGCAGCCCACTGTTGTAGACTGAAGATTAAGAAGAAGAAGGTTCTGTGAATACAATTTTAAACAACACGTTGAAAAAGCATTAAAGAATTATTAGTTCGATTATGTTATTTACATTAACATCATATTATATTCTGGAAAATGTATTACATATTTGACTTCACTGTGTTTGTATCATAATTCAGAATTATTGTAAAGGTACGCAAGTACATTTACGAAAATTAAGTAAATCTCTTACTGACATGACAGATAGTAGCATGACAAGGGTCTATGTAACATAAGCCGTCATACTAAGGCCAACACAAATAACAACAATGTCGCACGAGAAATTATATCACGTTGTTTCTTAATACCTATTTTATATTATATTTTAATTCAATGGAAATTTCAACGAATAATTTTTATCATATTAATGCAATAATGGCATAAGAGTGAATCGCGCACCATGTGCTCGTACAGAGGAAACAGAGAGGAAACGTGCATTGGTCAAAAATAAAATAATATAATATACAAAAAATAATATATAACCATGGCATGTTGTGAATTCCACCAATACGACGATGGCGGACTAACTGCTCCATAATCCTATCCGAAATGAGAGAAGGTATGTGGCCAGCCGTGGGACAAATATAGGTATCATTCATTCATTATTTCACCCCCTAGATTGCCTCATAAGGCATTATTTGACATAGCTGACACGTTTGACAGGCTAATTGGTAACCGCAGTTTTTTAAATATTTTCTGCTATCAGGAAGATGCTGCTGCCCATCTCCTGTTTCACTTTCTCTTTGTCGCCTCGTCGGTTTTAGTTTTTAATATGTTATTTTTCATTTTATTAAAATGTTCAGGCACGCTCGCATGCACGCACGTTCATATTTTACTTTACTAATATATATATTTGGATTTTTATGCGACTTGTTCACCTTAAATATTTTCCTTCTATATTTTACGATTTTTCAAAGTTACTTTGACAATGTCAATTAGTGTCAACTACCTAAAGTACACTATGATATTCGGGATACAAATGTACAATAAAAATGAGGTTAATAGCACGGTACTTTCACGGCAATTCATCAATCTTCAAAGCTATATTATTAATCACATACTTTCTATGCCCTGTGTTAGACAGGCAAATGCAAATAGTTTATGGATGATGTATTTGTGTTATGTAGTATGAATCTATCTTGTAGATTCATATTGCATCATATTAACGGTGACATTTTTAAATCAAATCGGTGTCCAGGTAGATTACATTTTAATTTTTTGAGTCAATCAGTTTTTGAGTTACACGAACACAGTCGTAAGTAACTGAGCTTTTTAAGAATAAAAAAATAACATTTTAAAATTTAATTTTCCAGCATATTCATGATTCCACGTTTCTTTTTAACTTTCTGCGTCAAATGCAGCAAAATTGATTTACCTTGGTATCCTGTATCCGTTTGGCTGTCACAAGGTTTAATCAAAGGTCTAAGAGACATATTATAGATTACTTAAGTTTATTAATTTTGGTCCGAGCTACGTAGAATGGGCTTACTGTATTTTGAAAAGTTGCAGTATTTAGGGTTGTTGATATAATTTTATAAATTTATACGTGGTAGAGCCATGCTGCAGCTATATTAGTAGTATAATTGTAGTACGAATGGGTCGGCTCGACCGGGGAAGGACCACGCTCTCACAGAATACCAGCGTAAAATAGCAGCTTAACACTGCTGTGTTTCGTATGGTGAGTGCAGAGAACCGGAGACCCTTTTACTGGAAAAGAGGCATTCCATCTTAGTCCTCACGGGTGACAACGCATCTGCATTTTGATTCTTTATTGAAGATAGATGTAGATGTCTATGGGCCACAGCAACCACTTACCATCAGGTGGACTGTGTGCTCATTTGTCACCCTATCCTATAAAAAAAAATAACAAAAAATAAAAAATAAAGGGATACTAAGCAACTGTTGGTAACCAGCCACCTTCTCTATTGAATCCTTTTAAATAACGTCTTAGATTTTATTTAAAAGAACATATTATATATTCTGTAAATATGTTTCATATGTAATCACAGTTCACTACTAAATAAATATGAAATTTTCTCCACAATCCTCTAAATTTTACAACGATAGGATTATGTTTTATAATAAAATCTTAAATTTGTAAATAAAATACAAAAAAACAGAAACCCTCGAGCTAATATAAATGTCAACAGGTCGGTTTAAATACTGAATCAGAAAAATGAAAGTCAGGGTCGTAGGTTTATTTAAGTCATAAGAACCGATAGCTACTTCAAGCAAAAGTATCGGCCTTTGTTATATCCGTTCAATCAGTACCAGCTCCTTAAGTGATTGATACGAAAAGCCCGTGCCTTTAGTATACTGGTACCATTTAATTACATTTCCTATCTCTTTGAAAAATCCTCTTGGTCCTTTTTCTGTGCTACTGTTCAATTGTGAGTTACAAAATGATACACTAATAAAATTTTAAAAGATTTTAAGATTAACAGATATTAATTTATTTTGTATTTCGAATAAAATAAATGGACACTTTTATATTATTTATTTACTATGTCACTTCAAACGGTAACGTGGACGCTTCCTGTGCCTGAGTTTTCACTATATTCAGCAATTTTGTTTAAAAGTGGTGATTTAAACATCCTCATGTATGTATTTGTTGCTGACGTAGTAGGGTATGTATAGCATGACTTAATATTAAAGTTGCTATTACAAGCAGTACCCAGAAGTGGATTCCGTAGATCGAAATTGGTTTAAGGATGGTCTTGTAAATAATAATAATAATAATAAAGATTTTTATTTGTCTCAATTCACACATGGTTGTTAAAAGTGTACAAAAAAGATTATCACAAACTTATCTTAGAAACATACTTAGGTAACATAAAAGCAATGAGACAAACTGGCCTGTGACTTAGCTATGTGGTGATTTGAGGTCACCGCTGGTATTCTGCCACAACCGACTTTTAAAAAACTCAGTATATTAGCCTAATTTTGGCATTGCCGTGAAACAATGTAAAGAAAAGACTGAAATGTATACTCATATGTGCTATGCAAATCGGCAAATTTATATATGATACTTAATACCGCCTCCAATTTTTGTTGTAAATAGCTACATTGCTTTCATGGGACAGGCTTGATTGACTACCGATCAATTAGTTAGCTGGATCCTCGTGTACTGATAAGAAAACTGTGTCATCTGAAAATATAAATTGTAGTACGGTTCAGTATGGGACTTCTGAGAGGATTTCCTTTAAGGTGGTGATTCCGTTATTAGATTTCACCTCGAAACAATCTACCATAGACGTATGATCATAAAATCGGAAAGTAGAAGTGGGGCAGTAGCTATTTACGTTTGTAAATGAGTCATTCGTGCTCTATTAAATGCGTGGCTGATTTCTAGGAAGATAGCGTACGACTTACAGTGTCCGAAATACAGCGCATCTGTTCGATATTTCAATATTGGTTTCGGAAGCCAAACAGGTGAAGAGGAATAACTTTCGAAATATATGTGCGAATCCTGTTAACCAGTTTTTTAGGATCTTACCCAATGCTGAGAGAAGGCTTATCGGTCTGTAAGAGTGTACTTCATAGAGTGATTTGCCTGGTTTGATTTAACCTGCCCAAGTTTCCACTGAGCGTGATAGATTGCTAGCCTTAGGCAGGCATTTTAAATAGCTTTTAAATGAATCACTCTGTTTCTATGCAGATATTCTTATACGTCTATATGACTGAGTACTACTGATACTGGTAGAGCTACATTGCAGCTGCATTATGGTTGTGTCATGTATAGGTTGGCTCGACCGGGGAAAGACCATGCTCTTACAAAATACCGGCGTAAAATAGCTTCGTTTAATGAGTGTAGAAAACCGGAGACCATTTTACTGATAACGAGGCATTCTATCTTAATGGTCAGGGGTGACAATGCATCTATTTTTTTATTGTTCTCTCTTTCTTTTGAATAGAGATGGATATTGGTAGCTATTGGGCGCAATATCCACTTAACACCAGAAATAGACTGAGTGTTCGTTTGTTACAATTATTCTATATTAAAAAACTTTTAATCTGTCTTTGATTCGTTTAGCACGGCTACGATTAGATGCATATGTCTTATAATATAGCATGTGGCTCTACAAAAAGTCGAGTTTCTTAGTTCAAGAATACATTCTTGAACTAAGAAACTTACTTAATCTAATAACGTCTGTGATTTTTTTTAAATATTTTTTTATTATAATATACGTAACATACGTTTACCATAAACGCAAGTAATCTTCCTGATATATCGATAAAATCATAATTTAATTTTTCGTATTACATAAAATAAAAACACAACCTTTTAAAAACACATAATATATACAATTTTAGTGAATGTGTTCGCTCGTTGTAACCTGTAGCTTAAGTTGTCTAACCATAAAGATTAAATAAATAAATACATATTGAATAGAGGCACAAATTCATTAGCGGTGCATAAAGTCCAATTAGAGTTTAAGTTGAAGTGTTCAAAGTAATAGATTACAGTTTCACTCCGTGCGACCGTTGTCAAAGGACAGCTGGGAACCTGTCACCATCCTCGAGATGAAAATAATTTTAATCTATTCTTCATCAACCTTATTCTTATAAAAATATTTTTATCGTTAATATAAATATGAAATCATAATAATATAATAATATTTAAATATATAGAAATATAATATCATCGATATCCTAATGATTAATCAATGTTAATTTATTGTAAATTCAAAATATAAATTTAAAAAAAATGTATCTTCTGAACGACTTGAACGATTGAGCTCATATTCATAAAATATATTTTTACTGTCGCGACGATAGTTTATAGCTTTGCTAGGATGCGATAGGAGTAGCGCTGTTGTCAAATTATACACAAATAGTATACGTAAATTTATCATAAAAATACATCATTTTGGTCCTTATTCACTATATTAGCTTTCCTGTAAATTGTGAGCCACAAAAACATGCAATATATTATGTTTACAAGAGAGACTATAACTTAGATAACATAAGGAAGTTTAAAGAATGCCTAAAAATTTGTCATGGTCAGAAGCATACATGGAAAATGATGCTAACACAGCATTCAGCCTTTTCTACTATCTCTGTTTTCCGAAACAATGAATTCGAATAAATTTACAAAACAAAAAACAAAATTGGATAAGCAAAGGACTCAAAGTAAGTTGTAAAACAAAACGAATATTAAGATTTAAATATTATAAAAATAAAAGTAATGTCAACAGAATAAGTTACCTGTCATATTCTAAGCACATGAGTAAAGAAACCGTACCGTATTCTAAGCTCTTAAAAATGTGTATTGAATTTAAAAAGGAATGCTAATATTAAGTTTATGAATGAAAATTATAACAAAATGTAAAGCAACATGGACCATTATCAAAAAAGAAATTTCTAACCCATATGACAAGAAAAATATATAAAAAATTATAGTTAATAAAACAGTCCTTACGAATCCCGTAGATATAGCTTCTGCTTTTAACAATAATTTTATTGATTTTACCCGTGAATCAACAACATACACTACAGCGAAACATGTAAACATTATATATAAAAGATTAATTGAATTTTGTAATAAATATCACATTATATCAAACGAACAATACGGCTTTCAAAAAGATAAATCTACAACTTTGGCGACTTTTCACTCATAGAAGTAGTACTGTCAATTATCAATAATAATAATTTTACCACGGGAATATTTATTGACCTATCTAAAGCCTTTGACCTAGTTTCACATGACCTATTGTTACAGATATTAGAAAAGATTGGAATTAGAGGATCTACGCTTCAATGGATATCATCATATCTTTATAATAGGCAACAATGTGTCATTGTTACTAAAGCAGATATAAATGGAGACATATTACCATACTCGTCCGAATACCGAAACAATAAATATAGCGTTCCACAGGGAAGTGTTCTCGGTCCAATCCTGTTTCTGTTGTACTTAAATGACATTGTTAATATGACGACGCATAAATGTATTCTATTTGCTGATGAAATTTCAATTATCGTGACTTCCAATAAAAAAATTAATAATATGAGAGACTACGAAGCGGACATAAATAAATACAATAGATACTTTAATTAATTGGGTTGACATACATAATTTAAAAATTAATTTAGACAAATCATTATAAATACAATTTAATAAATGCACTAATAATAAACATAATCTTAAACTTAACATACCAAAAATAAAAGCAGCTAAACATACGAAATTTTTATGTTTAATTATAGATGACGATATAAATTGGAAACCACATGTAAACGATGTCTCTATCAAAATAAATAAATTCGTGTATGTACTTAAACAAATAAAAACATAACAAACATAAAAGCCGCTGTCATGTCCTACCATGCATACGTAAAATCATTGCTGCGGTATGGTCTTATAATGTGGGGCAACAGCACTGATCAAAATAAAGCATTTGTCTCGCAAAAAAAATGCATTAGAGCGATATGTGGGCTAAAACTGAATGAATCGTGTCAACCGGTGTTTAAAAATATGGCTTATTACCACTACCATCACTTTATATCTATGAAGTATGCATGTTTGTACAGAAGTACAAAACGTTGTGTACAACGGTAGATGATATAAATCCCCGTAGTCGCCGAGATCCATAAAGGCTTGTACTAAACGCTAATCCTAGAATAAGAAAATATAATAAAAGTTGTTTATTTATGTGTGTTCGCTTATATAATAAGATACCTAATTACTTAAAAATATTAAATACCAGATTATTCAAATTAAAATTGTATCAGTGGATAAATCATTGTAATTTCTATAGTATTAAGGATTTTTCTAGCCAAAAATATTAATGTAAAAAAAATTGCATGCTATATATATTGCATATTATTATTATTTTGGGTATTTATAAAGTCTTCTCATCTGGTTGGGCTGAATAAATATATAAAAGGATATAGTAAATAAATAGCCCAGCCAGATGGAAGCCCTCAGCAGGGGAGACCAAACCGGCGGACGATGCGGGCGATGTCGAGGAGCACCGCCGTCTGCATTTGAGCACGGAGCGGTCCGTCACGGAGTCCCAGTCGCCTCAGATAACCCAAGAGGCTGACCGATTAGCCCGTTCGCAGAAACGACCACAGGAATAATTTCGGTTGGCAGACCAACTCACATGTCGGTTACCTCGTGAGCCAGGTCCAGATATTTTGTTTTCTTATCTGTTTCAGCTTTAACGAGGTTCTCGTCATACGGAATGGTAATGTCGACCAAAAATATCCTTGACTGTGCCCGGTCCATCAGCACAATATCAGGCTTATTCGCAAGAATAGTCCTGTCTGTGATGATGGCCCGGTCCCAGTAGAGCCTGGCGCAGTCATTTTCGAGCACGGCTTCCGGCATGTACTTATAATAAGGCAGTTTCCGATCCACGAGACCGTATTTCAGAGCGAGCTCCTGGTGTAGAATCCTGGCTACTAGATTGTGTCTGTACAAGTACTCAGAGTTAGAAAGAGCCGAACAACCGGAGATGACATACATGCCTAAGTGACTCACCGGGATGGCGACAAGCTCGACAGATGTCGACGGCGCCATTATTATTATTGTTATAAAATTCACAATATAATGTCCGCTTTGTTACAAAAAAAAATCACTAAATTTTAACCCTATAAGTGTAATGTAGGACGAGTTATTTATTAATTTAATATTGTCATCGCACTACATACCGTAAAAAATAAGTATAATATTTTTTAATCATAAACTTTTAGTATTTAAAGGCATTATTTTATCCGGTTAAAGTTTTACTGGGTAGGGCCACTTTTCTACCTAGAAGTACGTATCACGCTCTTACCTATTTCTGCCGCCAAAGAGCAGTGCTTGACAAAGAATCTGTAGCCTTTTCCGTTTGAAGTTGGCTGCAAGTGTCCATGGACTGCAGTAGCCGCTTACTTCAGTTTTATAAAAAATTTGTAACTAGATCTGCAATCTTTCTACGGCTTGTCTTATTATCTTTCCTTGTTCATTTTATTTTTTAAATAAAGGAAGTGATTTTTTTCTCACAGAAAACATTTTTACACAATCGATAATGTTGCAGATATGCTGTAGGTTCGTAAGTGTATTATTGTCTCCTATTCTTTCTTTGTCCTCATGGGAGAGTAGTCTCTTCCTTACAAACCACAAATTTGAAAATACGGCATACTAGCTAGCTGGGTATTCCCACGGGTGGAGATCGCGATTTTCGTAACGAACTTTCCTCATAAATCTACGCCTTACATGATGCTTGTTTGCATAATATAAAACGTTTTTAGTATGTATGTGATGTCCCTTGAGCTTAATACTTACCTGTAGCTTTTGTTTTATTTTGACAAGTTACCACAATATTATTTTTTATGATATAAAAAAATGTTTATTTGCATTTTTTATTTTCAACTTACATTTACAGAGAGAAGTGAAAAAAAATTGTATAGTTATAAAGATTATGACCACAAATTGTACATATTTAGTTATTTGTACATAGATAGTAATTATAATATCATGTCATATCATAGTAATAATTTATACAAAAGTCAAACTTTAACCTATTCGTAGAAAGTTTTACTCTACATTTTATTTTAAGCTTTAGGTATAATACATGGTGATGTTATTTTATATACCAATTATTCCAGTAGCTAAATCATTTAATCAGTCAGTTTTACCATAGTATGTCAATTATTTTTTAATGAGCCACAAATCTTTTTTAAAACTAATTACCGCCACGGATGATTCATTAGGTGTTTGAATAAAAAAAAACATAAACTTTTTAATTAAATGATAAGTATCGCCCGGATTAATTGTGATATCGTTTTGGACGTAACCTCAGTCATTCAATTTTAATTTTTACCATTAACTTAGATAAAGTTACGGTATCGAAATCGATAGTCTGTGACGTTGAAGATTGTTATAAGTATTGGTCATCTAGTGAATCCAACTTCACAATTATTACGCAGAATATACGAAGTATTAACTGCAATATGACAGATTTTGAAGTATTGCTAACTAGATTAAAAATAGATTTTGATGTCATTGTACTAAGTGAATGCTGGCTGCTTAATAAGGACAACTTACCTAAAATTAATGGTTATAATTTATGCTCCACCAATTTTAATAACAACCAAAATGACGGATTAGTAATATATATAAAAGAAAAACATTTGTTCACGACTGAGGAGCCTCATTTTCAAGAAGGGAATTGTATGATAACAACATTGAATGATATTGTTATAATCTCAATATATAGGTCACCGTCATATAAAAACTTAGAAAACTTTTTAGTCTCTTTAGATAGTGTACTACAGAAATATTCGAAACATAAAAACATAATTATTATAGGTGATATAAATATTAACATTAAGAGTGATAAAACAGATATTAACTCCGATAAGTATTTGCAACTGACAGCATTCCATGGGTTGTTACCTACTCATACTCTAATAACACGTGACGCGAGCGGTTCGTGTATTGATCATGTTCTTCTAAAAACGAATAATCCTTCACTTACTATGGTTCCTCAAACATCAATTACTGATCACAAACCTGTAATTCTATGTATTAAAATAAACAACGTCAACAGTTTTTACAACTACTATCAGAAAATTGATCATGATAAACTTCTTTCGGATATGCAAAGATTGACATTTCACCCATATATGATGTTAAAGATCAAAATACTTCTCTTGAATACTTAGTTAATAAAATACAAACAGTCATTGAAGTTAATACAAAATTAACAAAGTTGCCAAGACAAAAAGATCATCAAACCTTGGATTACAACTGGACTTAGATGTATTCGTCACCGTGGTAAACTACATAATAGGGCCAGACGTTTTCCAGACAGTGAAAGTGATCAAGTTATATACCGACGATATCGTAATCACTGCAACGCACTGCTAAAAAGATAAAAAGAAATTATGAAAAGAGCGAGTGAATATGGCCAAAATAATAATAAAAAGCTATGAGATGTACTTACTGATATTACAGGTAACATGAAAAACAAAGGTATAACAGAGAACTTTGAATATATCCAGTACACCACAATTATCTGTTGATCTTATAAATAATTATTTTGTAAATGTAGGTAAAAGTTTGGCAGAGAGTTTTAATGTAGAAAATAATAATAGCGAAAGTTTTAATAGTAACATTGGTGAAAAATCTTATTATTATTCAAATTCATTTGTTTTATTGGACACGGATGAAAGTGAAGTAGAACAACTAATTGACAATTTGAAAACAGACTGCTCAGTTGGTTGGGATGGAATTTCGAATAAATTTATTAAAAATTTAAATATTTGTTAATCACCTTTGACTTATATATTTAATCAATGTCTAAATTATGGTGTATTCCTAGATATCTTAAGAAGTCCGTAATCGACCTATTTTTAAAGATGGTGACAAAACCTGTATAAGTAATTATAGACCTATCTCTATTTTACCTGCATTGTCAAAAGTTTTAGAAAAATTATAAATAATAGACTTACAAAATATCTGGAGAAAAATAATTTATTGTCAAATACAGTTTGGTTTTAGACATGACAAATCAACAGAGCATGCCGTTCATACTCTTAAAATTTTATATCATCGTATTTAGACAGTGGAAAAAGTGTATCTCAGTTTTCTTAGATTTGGCTAAAGCATCTGATACCGTGTCAATAAAAATACTATTAAAACGATTAGAAAATCTCGGTATCAGAGGCATTCAACTCAAATTATTCAAAAGTTATCTTTCTGAGAGATATCAATGCGTTGGTGTAAATAATATTAATAGCAATGATTTATTAGTAACACATGGTGTGCCACAAGGAAGTATACTCGGACCAACCTTATTTCTTATTTATATTAACAATTTAACAAAATTTGATCTCTCTCAGGGACATATAATCATATGCAGATGACACTGTTTTGATATTTGCTGCGGATACGTGGACAGATGTATTCTCATCAGCACAGACAGGTATAAATGCAATTACTAATTGGCTTTACAGTAATAAACTCACTCAATATTAAAAACAAAATATATAGTTTTTCATTAAGAAAACCTATTCGTAATCTTGAAAATTTTAATTTGGTGATTCATTCATATAATTGTTCAACAAGGCACAATAGCTGTTCCTGCCTTTCACTTGAGTCTGTTGAATATATTAAGTATCTGGGGGTTATAATAGATAGTAATTTAAATTTTAAACAACATATTAACACACTTAGCAGAAGAATTCATAAATTAATATATATTTTTAAAACCATTAGACACGTTTTGGATCCAGATATATTAAAACGAGTTTACTTAGCTTTATGTCAGTCTATTATAACATACTGTATATCAATGTGGGGTGGCGCTTCTAAAACGGTGTTACAAAAGATTGTGATCTCCCAACGTGCTATTCTCAAAGTAGCAACATTTAAACTTTATAATAACTGTCAGGTCCTTACGGTAAGACAACTGTTTATATTAACGATCATTCAGAAACAACATATTTATTGCTATACAATCCAACGAACTTAAATAAACGCAGGAAATTTTCCGTAGATACAACTAATTTTAAAACAACTTTTATAAGAAGATTCTTTGCATTTTTAGGACTACACTTATATTATTATATGTATAATAAACTAAATAAAACAGTAGACATTTACCACCTTAATAAAGTAGATTGTAAAAAAACTGTACATACTTACCTACAAAAATTACCTTCTTAGTATTCAGACTTAAACATAAATTCACATGTAACTTTCACCCGCAATACTACCGTATTAAAATAATAATATCCAGACACACACACACACACACACACACACACACACACACACACACACACGCACGCACGCACGCACGCACGCACGCACGCACGCACGCACGCACGCACTCACGCACGCACGCACGCACACACACTAACATATACACACACCTCTCCTTAAACTGCTCACACACATTACACTCATTACACAAATATTTTACAGTCATACATTACACATTAAGAGAGAGAACGACATTATTAGTACAAATTATTTTCTTGTTTGTGCCTAGGTATAAGTAATAACTTAGCATATGGAACGTAAAATGTGATCCATTAAATTTCATTGTACCTAGGTTATGTTAGCATAAAGTACAAACTCGTTAGATAATATTAATTAATTAACTTTTGCTTGCATCTTAATATTTATGTAAATTAACGGTGGGGATATGGCGCTGACAGCTGATGCACAGGTCTCCTAGTTCGGCTGCAGATGCTATGTTTCAAATATATGTACCAAATTAGCTTTATTAAGTGTTTAAGCAAATAAAAAATAAGTTAATAAAAAAAAATATAACAGCACGAATTAATAACATCAGAAACTTAAAATACGTTAAAATTCATCGCCGTAAAATACAAATAATTAGCTTAATGATAAGAAATGTTTTTTGTTAATTTTATCCCATAGCTACATTTTTTTCTACATTACTTTACCCAAAATAGCAGACATATTATATCAAATATTCAAAAATTTCCGTAAAGTAAATATGCGACAAAAAATATGACAGACAAACAAACACATATTGTTTGACATTAATATTGATATTTTCTTCAGTTTTAATCTTTTTATATTATTCCATGTATTATGCCTTTCCCACTTTTTATAAACTAAATAAAGGCAGTGATGTTGGAATGAGAGCGCAACTTCTGAAAACGGGTGGGAAAACCGATCGTTGCGCTAGCAGAAAATACCAAGATAATAAACCATAAAACTCGTAGTTAGTAGTTAGTAGTAAGTAGTAAGTAGTTTGAGTTATTTTACACAAGCAAAATAAAGTAGACATAATATATTATCATTATCTCCTGAAGAAATGTTATATAAGTATATACAGAATATGAATGCCTCAAGTATACATTCCATTTATTTTTATACGTGGAAGAGCCCCGCTGCAGCTATATTATGGTTATAACACGAATGGGGTCGGCTCGACCGGGTAGGACCACACTCTCACAGAATACTAGAGTAAAATTGCAGCTTAATGCTGCTGTGTTTCGTATGGTAAGTGTAGAGAACCGGAGACCCTTTTTACTGGAAACGAGGCATTCCATCTTAGGCCTGAGGGGTGACGGGACGGCACATCTGCATTTTGATTCTTTATTTAGGATAAATGTAGATGTTTATGGGCCACAGCATCCACTTACCATCAGGTGGACTGTGTGCTCGTTTGTCACCCTATTCTATAAAAAAAACAATATTACGATAGTTTCACCATTTGGTCGAAAGCAGCAAGGAGAATTTAGCAATTCATTTTCGCCTACAACTTAAGAGGATTATAGCATGACAAGGGTTTCGTTTGACACTAGTCTTGAAAATAAGTGCTCACAAAGTCATAAGCTCAATATTGTCAGACTTTAAAAATATTAAAAATATATTATCCACTAGCTTTCTCCGCGACTTCGCCCGCGTAGAATTTATTGTGATTGGATTTCATGGGTTTAAATTTTTTTGCTCGGAACCCTAATAATTTTCCTAAAATAAAAGTATTCTAAGCTACTCCTTATAACATCAGCTATCTGCCAGTAAAAGTCCCATCCAAATCGGTTTACAGGTTTTTGCGTAATTCGTGTTCAGACAGACGTCATGTTAGAGTTTTGTTATAGTACTAGCAGCAAAACCCGGCGTTGCCCGTATCAAAATACATCGCACACTTAATGGGTATAAAATCAGTTTTTCTATCTTATATATGTACACAAATGTTTGTACCATTAAATGTATGTTGTTTATAGTGTATACGAAATCGACTGATTAATTAACTTATTAAAATAATTATGAATCAAATTCCAAAGTAGTTTGTTTAAATAAAAAAAATATGTAATCCAGATGATATTAAAGGTGTTCACGGTATAAATATCGTTTGTCCTTTTTCATTCCTCGTTATTATACTGGCATCGATGATGTTAATGATTGGCGAACCAACTATCAATTTAAGACAGTGTAATGTCATTCCTGGTATATTCAACGAATTTAAAAATTCGGTAGGGAAATTGACATTTTCATTTTCGTCAGTCATTTTATCGATCGATATGTAAGTTTTCTCTTCTTCCGGAATCATTTCTTGAATAATGCTTTTGGTTTCGACGAAAATAATTCTTTCGCATAACTATTCTGAATAAGTATAATTAGCCACAATATTCGGGTATACCTCATTTATAAAATATTCAGGTGTCTCAACAACATTGCTCAATTCATTTGTCAGTACGATTTGGCCATAATTTTCATCTATTGGATTGGTGCCTTCTCCTATTTGTAGTAGAATTTTGGAAAATTGTTGCGCTTTTACGTCTCCTGAAATTTGTGCTCTTATATTTGTTGTTAACTTGAGTGTTTGTACGTGTTGGCCATATGAGTGATTTCTTCAAGCAGGTGTTGATTTCAGAATGACAGGTAGCGTTTGACGAAAATCACCTGACAATATTAACAATGCACCTCCTATTACGCTTGTATTATCTCGTAGATCTTGGAGTGTAGACTTTTGGTGAGCCATTGCGCTTTCGTCCCATAAGATGGCTTTGCATTGTTTAAATATTTGTCCGGGTGCTGATGATTTGGTAATTTTACATACCGGAAATTCATAGTCAGCAACATTTAAAGGTGATTTTAGTGCGGAATGTGCTGTTCGTCTGCCATCCATTAGTGTAGCTGCTATTCCCGATGATGCTATAGCGAGTGCAATTTCTTTGTTTGCACGAATTTCAGCTAGGATTAAATAATTTAAAAATGTCTTTCCAGTACCTTGTTGTTTTTTATAATAATCTATTTTAATATTGTATACCTGTTTTTGACTTTGAATTAATAAAAGTTTGTTGTGTTGAATGTAGCTCTGTAAACTGTCAATGTTATTATTCGTTTCTCTTAGTAATTCATTGTTTATAGCATCAAATAGATTTTGTTTAGGTGCTTGAACTCCCAGTTGTATTAGCGTTTGGTTGGATATCGTTAAACATTTATATTTTGGTAATATCAAAGCTTTGTTAAAAATTCTTCATTAAAATTAATTTCTAAGTCCGGATTTTGTCGTTGTTGTTCAGCCAGGATATCGTCACTCATACTTTCTCTATACTTTAATCATAATAGATTAGGATTTGATGGATTACATGTAGTTAATATAATCGCAAACAGTTTACGAATTTGATTTGCTGTTGCCGTTGGTATAGCTTCATTCATAGCTGATTCCCAGTGATTGTCGTTTTCCAATAAAACTTATCTTTGACTTGCTTCACAATATGTTTCACATTTGTAATCGTTGACAGTTCTTAGATCTTCAACACATGTCGTGCCACGAATAGTGTGTAGTAATAAACGTAAATAAAAGCATTCAGTGTTTTTTGAACGCACGGTGTAGACTCTCCCTATCGTATTACTCTGAAACACTCCGTCGTGTCCTTTCAATGGCATTCCACGTTTTCGAGGGATCAATCTTATACTTGATGTATCCCAAGTGTAGTAAGATGGTGCTTCCGAGTAAAGTAAAGTTTTAGCAAACGGATTTTCTCAAAAAACGCTGTCAAAGTTGTAGTAGTTGGTGGTTCTGTCTCAACTTTTGCTGCAGTTTCTTTAGTAAAGAAGACGCGTTGTCCATTTTCTAAGCGAACAGATAGATAGACGACCGCTGGATCGCGGTCGTGTATTGGGAAACCAAAAATTCACCAAATTGCTTCATTGGCATTGATGTAACGACCCCATTTGGTACTGTATTGTCTCATCGTACTGGTTTTTTTGAGCCACTGTGAAGACAGCCATATCACTGCTCTCGTATATATACTTGCATACGTATTTGCATGCGGATTCACAGCAAAAATTAAAATACGAAGAAATGAAGAAATTGAAATTAAAAATCAATGGGTAGTTCTATACAATCAGCTTCTATGTAAAATGTTTAATACTGCAGTTCTGTTAAATCCATCAAATACAAGTATGCAAGTATATTAACAAGAACAGTGATATGGCTGTCTTCGCAGTCGCTCAAAAAAATCAGAATGATGAGACAATACAGTACCAAATGGGTCGTTACATACTCGTAAATGCCAATGAAGCAATTTGGCGAATTTTGTGTTTCCTAATACACGGTCGCGGTCCAGCGGTCGTCCGTTTATCTGTTCACTTAGAAAACGGACAACGCGTCTTCTTTACTAAAGAAACTGCAGCAAAAATTGCGACAGAACCACCAATGAGAACAACTTTAACTGCGTTTTTTTGAGCTATGCCGAGAAGATCCATTTGCTAAAACTTTACTTTACTCGGAAGCACCATCTTACTGCACTTGGAATACATCAAGTATAAGATTTATCCCTCGAAAAAATGGAATGCCAGTGCATGGACACTATGGAGTGTATCAGGGTAATATGATAGGGAAAGTCTACACCGTGCGTGGCTGAAATCTGACTGACAAAAAAAACTTTGACTGCCGCTTATATACTCTCAGCAATCGAAATTTCTAATGCCAAAACTTTCTATAATGCACAACTAAACTGAAATTCAAAAAATCGTTGAAATTCTTCATGAATTCGGCGTTATCTGTATTCCAGAATAGAAATTTCAAAATTATTCTCTTTCCAAACTGCTTAAAATCATTTTTGAATAAATTTGAACATTAAAATAATCTAGAATAATTATAATACTAATTTTTTAATCATTTTTAGTGTTTGGATACATGACGGAATTCCCCAGATCATTCATGACTTTTTGAGAAGACTGCAAGACCTCTTATATCGATTATAATTATTTTTAATCGATTTTAAACATTTAAATAAATTTTAGATTTCTTTAGATTATATAAAAAAAGTTTAAAATGATCTAAAACATTTTAGATCCATAACAATCATTTGCAAATATTTTTGAACATTTAAATATTATATTTTATAATTTTTTAGAATGTTTTACAAATTTTTGAAACCATCTAGAACGTTCAAATGTGTCTAAAATTAATAATTAATATTTAACATTTCAATATATTTTAGAGCTTTCCTGATCAATCTAGAAATATTTAGAATATTCTAGACCGATAACAATTATTGTTAATTAATAATTTTCAGTGTTTGAATATATGATGGAATTTCCTAGATCATTCGTGGAATTTTGAGAACAATTTAGAACATTCTGGATCAAATAAAGTCACTCATTTTCATAGTTCCTTTTAAAAATTGTAATAAATCCTAGAATAATCTAGAACATTCTGGAAAAATGTGAAATATTTTATAAAAGTTCTCGATATTTTCAAGCACAAACGTAATTTACACCAATCAGCACAGTCTTGAGCTTATATGAGTCGTACAATGTATTAGAAAAGGATAGAAGTATCTCATTACACATTTCTACCACCCACATCCACCCAATTTCACCCACAGCGACCAAATTACCTTACTTGCAAGTGCAAACTTGGCGCCTTCTACACACAAGTGGGTGGCAGTGGTGTGTCATGGAGAAAAGACTGGACATACAGACGAACACTTTTCATTTAAATATATATATATATATATATATATATATATATATATATATATATATATATATATATATATATATATATATATATATTGATTATCGTTAGAGGGTGTCGTAAGAGGCGACAATGGGAAACTGGCAGGAGATGGGCAGCAGCATCTTTCTGATAACAGCAATATTAAAATAAAAAAACTGCGGTTGCCAACCCACTCGCCAAGCGTGGCAACTATGGCAAATATCCCCCCATGATGAGAGTTATGAAGAGATGGCCCCCAGTCCCCGGTGGCCCCGCTATTCCTGGCTACGGTGGCGACCATGGTAACGGCGGGAAAGGAGGTGCTAAGAATCTCCGGTGGAGGTTCGGTTGCAACCTAAGACGACTCGACCTGGCACGCCGATATACAACGCACGCACCCTAAGGACTAACGAGAAGATCCTGGAGCTGGAAGAAGAGACAGACAAGTTACGCTGGCATATTATAGGATTATCCGAGATCCGAAGAGGGGGGAGGACACGGTAATCATCGAATCCGGCAACTTGTTCTGTCACTTTCTGTCATTTATCTTCCACAAGTCTCTCGTTAACAACATTGTAAAGATTGCGAGTGTGTCGACGAGGGTTCAGAATACTCAGAATCACCAAACAGTATTCGTTGAAGATCATACAGGTTTACGCACCAACCTCGGCGCATCCTGATGAGGAGGTGGAGGAAATGAATGAGGATATTTCTAAAGCCATGCATTCCTCTAAAACCCACTATACGGTGTTAATGGGAGACTTCAATGCAAAACTAGGCACAAGAGAGAACGGTGCGCTGAAGGTAGGGAAATTTGGAATAGGGCAATGGAACCCAAGGGGCCAGCACCTGGCCGATTTCATGGAGAAAGAGGGACTCTTTATGATGAACTCTTTCTTCCAGAAGCGGCCCCACAGGAAGTGGACCTGGTCGAGCCCCGACGGTTCGACAAAAAATGAGATTGACTTCATTATGACGACCAGACGACAACTGTTCAGTGATGTCTCAGTGATCGCGAGGGTGAAAACTGGTAGCAATCACCGAATGGTTAGAGGCACACTGAACCTAAACGTTAAGTTGGAGAGGTCTCGTCTAATGAAGTCAACGCTCCGTCCCCTTCGTGCTCTAATCCAAAGTCCCGAAACATTTCAGCTCGAGTTACAAAACCTTTTTCAGTGCCTAGAAGACTGCAATGAAGTAGACGATATAAATGATAAGCTCGTGGAAACTGTCCATGCGGTCGGAGCTAAGTTCTGCAAGAGCCGCCGCAGAAGAACACAAAAACTCTCCGAGCACACTCTTAATCTCATGGCTGTTAGAAGGGAAATAAAGCTGCAGTCTTCAACAGATTTGACAGCATACAGGCAAATGAATAGATAGATCTCCAAATGCATGCGGCGGGACTTACGCAACTACAATACAGCTTGTATTGAAGAAGCGATCAAGCGGAACCAAGGCTCTAAAGTCTTTGCCAGAGATCTGTCTGCCAGAAAGTGCCAACTGTCAACGCTGAAGACCGAGTGTGGCAGCATCGTTTCCGGGACACCTGAGATTTTGAGTAAGATTGAGAGGTTCTATGGGTAGCTGTACACGTCATCGTTGAAGCCACAAGAAAGTGTGAGTAACGATCCAAGAGCGAGTCTTATCCGACACTATTCCGATGATATCCCGGACGTCAGTCTGAGCGAAATTAGAATGGCTCTCCAGCACCTTAAAAACGGCAAGGCCCCAGGTGAGGATGGAATTACAGCGGAGCTTCTGAAAGCGGGTGGAAAACCGGTACTTGAAGTCCTTCAGAAGCTCTTTAATTCCGTCCTCCATGGTGGCACTACACCGCAGGCGTGTAGCAGAAGTGCGGTGGTCTTGTTCTTTAAGAAAGGTGACAACGCTCTCTTGAAGAATTACAGACCGATTTCCCTTCTTCCCTCGTCTACGTGCTGTTTTCGAGAGTCAATACGAATCGTCTCGCACGCAGACTCGACGACTTTCAGCCTCCCGAACAAGCCGGTTTCCGAAGAGACTTTAGTACCATAGACCACATACACACCCTTCGGCAAATTGTACAGGAGACAGAAGAGTACAATCTGCCACTTTGACTTGCGTATGTGGACTATGAGAAAACCTTTGATTCCATCGAAATTTGGGGTGCTACAGTCCCTTCAGCGGTGCCAAGTTGACTGTTGGTATATCGAAGTGCTGAAGTGTTTATACAGTAGGGCGACGATGGCTATCCGAGTACAGAACCAGAGTACGAAACCTATACAACTGCAGAGAGGTGTAAGACAGGGTGACGTTATATCCCCGAAACTCATCACCGCTGCATTGGAAGACGTTTTCAAGCTACTGGACTGGAAAGGATACGGTATTAACATCAATGGGGAGTACATCACTCACCTTCGATTTGCCGACGATATAGTCCTTATGACAGAATCGCTGGAGGACCTAAGCGCTATACTCAATAACCTCAATAGTGTCTCCCAACGGATAGGTCTTAAGATGAACATGGACAAAACAGAGATCATGTTAGATATCACACCTATGCCAGTAGTTGTTGGGAGCACTAAGCTCGAAGTTGTTGACGAGTATGTTTACCTGGGACAAATAGTCCGACTAGGTAAGTCCAACTTCGACCGAGAGGTCAATCGACGGATTCAACTCGGCTGGGCAGCGTTCGGGAAATTACGACACATCTTCTCGTCAGGTATACCTCAAAAACTAAAAACTAGATTGCACAACCAGTGCGTGTTGCCAGTGATGACTTATAGATCTGAGACGTGGTCCTTCACTGCTGGCCGTATGAGGACGCTCAAGGTCGCTCAGCGAGCTATGGAGAGGGCTATGCTCGGAGTTTCTCTGTGTGATATACTTAGAAATGAGGATATCCGCAGTAGAACCAGAGTAACTGACATAGCCCAACGGATTAGTAAGCTGAAGAAAGAAGATTAGTTAGAAGAAAAAACGTAGTAAGCTGAAGTGGCAATGGGACGGCCATATAGCTCGAAGAACCGACAACCGATGGTGAAAAAAGGTTCTTGAGTAGCAGCCTCGTACCGGTAGTTGAAATTTAGGACGACCCCCCACTTGATGGAGTGACGACCTGGTAAGACATGCAGGAAGTCGGTGGATGCAGGTGGCTCAGGACCGTGCTTTGTGGCATTCCTTGGGGGAGGCCTATGGTCAGCAGTGGACTTGTGAAGGGCTGTAATGATGACCATGATGATGATTGATTATCCATAATGTACCGCATATAGTTTTCCACATACTACATACATATAGTTTTACACTGCACATCCATAATATACTGGATATTTTTAATGTTCGGTTGTTGTAAATAATTAACTTAATTTCGGTTGAATTAATCGGTTTAATTTTTCGCGTTTATGCTTTGGTATTGGTCAGTGCAGTAAAATGTATGTTTATTTTCTTACATTTCTTACAATACATGGAATAATAAATTTAGTAATAAAAATTCATGCCAGCCCGAGTGCCGGGATCAATGCGCTGGTTTACCACATATTACCATCACGAGGAAACCTGAATGTCAACTCAGATATTTGTATTAAAAATGAGGGCCGGATTTAGTTGTCTTCCGTTATTGCGCATCATTTTAACCCACGCTATATTTTCTTGAGATCCTAATAATAAAGTAATATAATATTTTTATTTATTTACTTAAAAAATCAACAACGTATTCTAAGATATAGAAACTTCACTCGTTTACATTATCTATAATTTAAAAATTACGCGCTAAATAGGTGCTTTTTACGCTATTACATAAAATTTACAAGCTCCTTTAAGAAATTAGAAGAAAAATTGATAATATCCAACAAAAATGAAAAATTTCAAACAACTTTGGTAATATTAGGTCATTTAAATATAAATGTTTTCATATACAAAGGGTAATTAACAATTCCATTGAAGCTGGCGGAGGTCGAACTTGAGTTGCTTGCGTGTTATGAAATTTGAAGTGAACACTTTGGGTGATCCTTGAGTACACTCGGCAAAAATACCTATTAGTTATTTGAGTTTCATTTATTTAGTGACAGGAGACTTTGATATAATTAGGAACCATCGTAATAAAATATAATGCGAAAAATAAGTTTAAAATCAATGTTTATTATAATTTTTAAATGCACGCATCCCCGGATACCTCAGTTATTCGTTCAAGTCTGTGCGCATCAAACATGATTTACACATACGGTTTGTGAAAACGATTATCTTTGTAAAGTAACGGACATTAGATTATGGAGCAAGGATCTTATTACAGAATTCTTGGCACTATACAAGTCTCATGCATGCCTTTTTTTTTAATTTTATTTAATAATAAATTAAAAATAATATTAAAATAAATTAATAAATATATAATCTCTTAACGCTTAGACCAGCAAACATAACTGCTTGTATAATATCCTTTCTAACCCTTTTGTCCATTTCTTTAGAACACTAGTTTTCAGAACGCGCTTTTAACAAAACTGCGTGATTTTCATATGCTCCAGGTCGCGGAAGTTTCCGTACTGAATCACGCGCGATTAGCTTTTACACGACACTTTTTCCTATCTGAATAAAAATACAGAAGTAATAACGCGCGGAAGAGTCAACTCACATAAAAATGTATAAAAATAATCACTCACGATTGCGCATGCAAGCTTACCGCGTTCAATCGCGCACACTTCAATCGCGAGTGAAAGCACGTGTCGTGTAAAGGCGGCTAATTCAAAAGCAAACAAAGTACCTTTTCGTGGTCAATATCCCAGCTTAGAACTGCCGCCGGGTACGACCCACCCGATGTGCAATTCAAACACATGGAATCGCCTCCTCTATTCTATTTCCTATGCCTATCTCCTGTTGGTTTCCGTTTATACTTGGACCCTCGCGTAGCAAATCTAAAAATGTCCATAAAAAGTAAAAAAAATCTAAACAATGGTAAAAAGTATGGAAAAATAAACAGATTATTTACATATAACTTCCATTCTGCCCTCACCAGCTGCAGAAGCAAAACTAGGTGCTTCTGCTGATACCTTGCATCTGAACTGCCCAGTAGATTTCAGTGTCACAGGGTGCAGTAGCACTTTTCGGTCATCAGATTTAGATAACTGTAAAAATTTAATGTTTAATATTTGTATTAAAACGTCAGTAATAAATTTATAAAACATAAATCACAACATGAAAATAAACATTTATTTGACTTTATTTTTAAAACAGTGGAGCCGTGTTAGCTTAGGTATTAAAATTTTCTATTAAAGTAACCAATTCCAATCCCCGTTAGAACCACAAAATTGTTTCTTTCAATTTTAATTGCTGATTGGCAGTATGAACGTAAAAATATGTTTTATTTTTGTTACACACGAGTATAATAATGAATAAATTATAGCTTTCTGCACTCATTTTCCAAATAAACTCTAATTATGCCAATCTGACACTCCTCCGTGTGCGCATTACGTTTTCCCTTCACGTATTAATTTATAGATAAATAAATATTTAATAAATGAAATAAAAAAAACATGCTTTTAACAGTTTTTCATTCCTAAAATTAGCTTAAACGTTTTAATTGCCCTATCATTAAATGTTTATTTTTCTCACAGCTATATTACAATAAAAGTAGTGATTTCTGCGGAATAATCTACAAACTTCTATATAAAGATGAATAATCCGAGAGGTGGGAGGGACTTCGTGACCTATCTTTCAATTATAGCTAAAAGCCTACTGCTGAATATAGGCCTCTTACACCGACACTCACATGACGATAGTGGTACGGGATCCACCCACAGGTAATGGATATTCTTACACTACAAGGTCACCTATAGAACAGTTATTATGAAATACCTTTGTTAGGCATCATTCTGGCACAAAATATTTGTCACCTGTTTATAACCATAAATTTTGTACCTATTTGAGATGAGAATATAAAATAAATATATAACACCAAGATTCCTTTAACTTGTAAACGCATTTCATCTTAGTTCCCCGGGCTGACAACGCATTTTCATTTCGATTATATTCATTCTTTGCTTTCACATAATTTATTCATACGGCCCAGCTATTTCACAACTAACAAAAAAACCATTTGCCCTAACTATTGCCTTTCATAATTGCAGTTCTGAGCTACTCAATGTAGTGAGGGACAAGAGTAGGAAGGAGGGTCAAACTATAAATCTAGCGACCGATCGGGTAGTTGATAACACAATTAATAAATAATTACATCATAATATAAACTTTGGATTTGCTTCTTATAATAGTTTATTTGAATATTTTTGTGATGACCATACGTCTTACTTTATTTTAAAATACATAGTAATAGCGGACCGGCAAAAGCATGTAACGTCTTAGACATTATTATCTTCATCCTCAGGGTGAACATCTTACTTACCCAGAGAGAGCTAGTATACACAAAATATTGAGAATATGTACATTATTTCACTTGAACACTATAATTTACTCGTAAAAATTCCGTGTAAATTTAAAAGGCTTAATAAGCTAGGAGAGTTTTCCCAAAATGACTGCGTATAGTATTGCATGGTTGGTTTTGGCACTAGACACAGATTTGTGCCGCACCTAGGAATACTGTAGATAGTCCAACCATGGAAATATTTAAAAGATTATATTTATCAAGGATCACTTTATTTTACGGTTTCTATATTAGTACTTTCTTGGCCTTATCACAATAAAAAATACAGTTATTTAAATAAATATGTAACCACTACACTAAATCCATGTTAGTTAGCGTTCTGCCTCGTCACATACGGAGTTTCGTGACTTCACTAATGTTCATTTAAAGTAAAAGATAATCTGATGAAGGGAGTTTCAATCTATCATACGATTAATATATCCTAAATTGTTTACCAATAAAACAAAAACAAAATGTAATATATAATAAAAAAGGTTAAGGTAAAAAAGGCGATCTTATCGCACTGAGGACAATTACTTCCAGACAACTTTTTACGCAAAGAACTCTTTTTATTTGAAATAAAGTGTATATGTGCATTTTTTTTAAATTTCCCTGACAAAAATTAAAATGAGGGAGGAGAAATCATTATGAGGGCGGAGATTTTCCCAAGGATTTTCGGACAGGTCGAAATTGGTACGTGTAATAACTCTGCTTATGTTTCGTGTAGTATTTCTGTATTTAGGCACTTCAGCTTTTTAGTTCGAAGTTATTTTTGTTTCTTGGGGTTTTGAAAATTCGTGTGATTTTACCACACTTTATTAAGACACTTTCTTGCTTGTCTATCTGTCTGTCGTTCCGGGTGAAATTTATTAATAGATTTTAAACTAACTTCTCGATGAGCTGGAAACTTTAAATCTTGAATATAGCTCAAATGTGGACGACAATGCAAGAAATAAAAAAAACGTGGTATAATAAAAAAAAGTTCACTTGTTTAATACGAGTTCCGATGAGGAAACAGCACGCAATATCAATGACGTATACGGACCTAGCGCTACTAACGAACGAATTGTGTGTTATTGGTTCAATCGCTTTCTTTCGGGGAATTTTGCCCTCACAAATAAACGCCCGGTCATGGTCGCCCGGGAAACAAGGTTGATTATGACAAATAAAAGGCGATAGTGAAAGTTAAACCCAAGGGGCCGGCAGCTGGCCGACTTCATGGAGAAAGAGGATCTTTATGATGAACTTTTTCTTCCAGAAGCGGCCCCACAGGAAGTGGACCTGGTCGAGCCCCGACGGTTCGACAAAAAATGAGATTGACTTCATTATGATGACCAGACGATAACTGTTCAGTGATGTCTCAGTGATCGCGAGGGTGAAAACTGGTAGCGATCACCGAATGGTTAGAGGCACACTGAACCTAAACGTTAAGTTGGAGAGGTGTAGTCTAATGAAATCAACGCTCCGTCCCCATCGTGCTCTAATCCAAAGTCCCGAAACCTTTCAGCTCGAGTTACAAAACCGTTTTCAGTGCCTAGAAGATTGCAATGCTGTGGACGATGTGAATGACAAGCTCGTGGAAACTGTCCATGCGGTCGGAGCTAAGTTTTGTAAGACCCGCCGCAGAAGAACACAAAAACTCTCCGATCACACTCTTGATCTCATGGCTGTTAGACGGAAAATGAAGCTGCAATCTTCAGTAGATTTGATAGCATACAGGCAACTGAACACTGAACTGAACAGGCACTCTCCAAATGCATGCGGCGGGACTTACGCAACTTTAATACTGCTCGTATTGAAGAAGCGATCGAGCGGAACCAGGGCTCCAAAGTCTTTGCTAGAGATCTGTCTGCCAGAAAGAGCCAACTGTCGAAGCTGAAGACCGATTGTGGCAGCATCGTTTCCGGGACACCTGAGATTTTGAGTGAGATTGAGAGGTTCTATGGGCAGCTGTACACATCATCGTGGGAGCCACACGCAAGTGTGAGTAACGATCCAAGAGCGAGTCTTATCCGACACTATTCCGATGATATCCGGACGTCAGTCTGAGCGAGATTAGAATGGCTCTCCAGCACCTTAAAACAGCAAGGCCCCAGGCGAGGATGGAATTGCAGCGGAGCTTCTGAAAGCGGGTGGAAAACCGGTACTTGAAGTCCTTCAGAAGCTCTTTAATTCCGTCCTCCATGGTGGCACTACACCGGAGGCGTGGAGCAGAAGTGCGGTGGTCTTGTTCTTTAAGAAAGGCGACAACGCTCTCTTGAAGAACTATAGACCGATTTACCTTCTGAGCCGCGTCTACGTGCTGTTTTCGAGAGTCATTACGAATCGTCTCGCATGCAGACTCGACGACTTCCAGCCTCCCGAACAAGCCGGTTTCCGAAAAGGCTTTAGCACCATAGCCCACATACATACCCTTCGGCAAATTGTACAGAAAACCGAAGAGTACAATTTGCCACTATGTCTGCCGTATGTGGACTATGAGAAAGCCTTTGATTCCGTCGAAATTTGGGCGGTGCTGCAGTCCCTTCAGCGGTGCCAAGTGGACTGTCGGTATATCGAGGTGCTGAAGTATTTGTACAGTAGGGCTACGATGACTATCCGAGTACAGAACCAGAATCCAACTGCAGAGAGGTGTAAGACAGGGTAACGTAATATCCCCGAAACTCATCACCGCTGCATTGGAAGACGTTTTCAAGCTACTGGATTGGAAAGGATACGGTATTAACGTCAATGGCGAGTGCATCACTCACCTTCGATTTGCCGACGATATAGTCCTAATGGCAGAATCGCTGGAGGACCTAAGCACAATGCTCAATGACCTCAATAGTGTCTCCCAACGGATAGGTCTCAAGATGAACATGGACAATCCTATGCCGGTAATTGTTGGGAGCACTAAGCTCGAAGTTGTTGACGAATATGTTTACCTGGGACAAATAGTCCGACTAGGTAAGTCCAACTTCGAACGAGAGGTCAATCGACGGATTCAACTCGGCTGGGCAGCGTTCGGGGAGATTACGACCCATCTTCTCGTCGGGCATACCTCAAAACCTCAAAACTAAATTGTACTAAATTGTACAACCAGTGCGTGTTGCCAGTGATGACATATGGAACTGAGACTTGGTCCTTCACTACTAGCCGTATGAGGACGCTCAAGGTCGCTCAGCGAGCTATGAAGAGGGCTATGCTCGAAGTTTCTCTGCGTGATAAACTTAGAAATGAGGATATCCGCAGTAGAACCAGAGTAACCGACATAGCCCAAAGGATTAGTAAGCTGAAGTGGCAATGGGCCGGCCATATAGATCGAAGAACCGACAACCGTTGGGGAAGAAAGGTTCTCAAGTAGCAGCCTCGTACCGGCAGGCGAAGTGTAGGGCGTCCCTCTACTAGATGGAGTGACGACCTGGTAAGACATGCAGGAAGTCAATGGATGCAGGTGGCTCGGGACCATGCTTTGTGGCATTCCGTTGGGGAGGCCTATGTTCAGCAGTGGACTTGTGAAGGACTGTAATGATGATGAATGATGAGTGAAAGTTGACACCTCTCAAGCTACGGCTGAGCTTTAGCGTCAACATAATCGGTACAATAAAAAAGCTCGACAAATGGGTACGTTACGGACTGAGTGGCGTCTATATGACAACTTTTCACGCCACAGACGTTGGAAAAATTAGCAGAGCTAAAGCTAGAGACCCTTACTCATCCACCATATTTTTAGACCTTGCCCTAAAAGGCTTACCATTTTTTAAAAGTTTACATAACTTTTTAGTGGCAAAATTTTCAATTTCTTCGACTTCGACAAAGACGGAATCTCCATGGAATGGAACTGTCCATAAAATGGCAAGAATGTGTTAATTTATTAAAATATTTTAATAAATTGAAGTATTTTTGTAAATAGTTTATTCATATACTCAAATAATATCATTATTAACATATCACATTCACTGAAAATATTTTGTAGGATCTTAAAATTTTGAGTTTACTATGTTAAGCAAGTCAAGTATCTTCCATTCTTACTTTGAATAAATAATATCCGTAAAAGCTCCAAAACAGCGATCATATTTTATCCAACGCAGGCTAGTCCCCTCGTGCTCGAGACAATAAATGTGTAAATGAGTACTTGCATATGACCTAATTATTTGATTTACACAATAATTTATTTAGTGTAAATATTTTGCCACAAAATACTGATTTAAAGATTGTAATTGGTTCAATTAACCGCTCATCATAAGTCATCCACCTCCTATGTTCAGGCTTAAGTTCAGCCTTAAATACTGCCTCGAAGCGCTTTAGCGAGACGACCCGAGCAGCACACAAGCGTTATGAATATCAATAACATCAATCAGGTAACATAGAACTAAGAGTTCTTTTAAAAGTGTATAAGAGTGTTGAAAAGAGGTTGAATCCTTTGTATTAGTTGCATATAATTTGTATTAGTGACATAATATCGCCATTTTGCATGCGTTGCGTGTTTATATCTATTTGTGCTAGTGAACAAAATAAATTAGTTATCAATATGTGGAAAAAAGAAAAAGATTTGGTGCAGTAAAAAGATCATGTTAAATCTAAATTAAATTTATCCAACACTGTTCCCAAGACAAGGTTTTTCATCTTTTATAAGTATCTCTTAAGAGAATTATATTTAATGCTGAAAAAACTGTACAGCATAAGTAATAAAAATATCCTATTATAAAACTGATTAAAAACGAATAGCTGCATGATATAATCCATAACATACATAGTACAGCTACTAAGACTATAAGACCCTCGAAATACCGTTTAGGCTCTTTAGCAAATTGTCGCCATTTTAAGGCCCATCAAATAAAATTTTAAATATAATTTTGGGAGTATTAGATATTAATCTAAGCCTCTACTACGAAATTATTTTAATTCTGTCGACCAAACGACAAATATTTATCAATAGATCTTAGGATATTTATCAAAAGTTGGTAGTGTTGCTAGGGTAAAAACTAGCAGCGATCACCGAATGTTTAGAGGCACATTGTATCTTAACATCAAACTAGAGAAATTACGTCTAATGAAGTCAATGATCCAAACTCCTCGTGGACTGATCCAGAATCCCGATATCTTTCAGCTTTAGCTACAAAATCGTTTTCAGTGCTTAGGTGATGACAGACAATATTGTGGTCAACATCAATAATTATAAGCTCGTAGAAACTGTACCATGCGGTCGGACCAAAAGACCGACCGCAGAATATCCCGAAAACTCTCCGATCACATTTTTAATCAAATGGCTGATAGACAAGACATATAGCTGCAGTCTCCAGCATGCAGGCTATTGTAGAGACAGATCTCTAATCGTATGCGGCAAGAATTACGCAGCTTCAGTACAGCTCGTAGCAAAGAGCAATTAAACGAAACTAGGGCTCTGAAGTTTTTGTCAAGGATTTGTCTGCCCCAAGAAGCCAATAGACAAAATAGGAAACCGATAGTGACAGCGTCATTTTTATATCTTAAAATCTGAGATTGAGGAGTTTTATGGACAGCTGTACACATCATCGATAGAATTGCACGCACTTACACTTACGTGTCAACCCAAGGGCAAGTCCCAGCTTACAAATATCCGATATGCCGGGCGTCAATTTGGAACGGTTTGGGCGTATTAAGAATGGTTCTCCAGCTGCTAAAGAATGGTAAAACGCCGGGTGAGTATAGAATTACAGCAGACCGATTTCACTTCTGAGTGGCGTTTTTTATCAAGAGGCATTATGAATCGTCTCGTACACAGAATTGACGACTCCCAGCCTCCCGAACAAGTCGTTTTTCGAAAAGGTTTTTGTACCTTAGACCACAAATATACATCTTGGCAGGTAACATACAGAAAACTGAAAAGTATTATCTGCCGTTATGTTTGGTGTATGTGTACCATGAGATAGCCTTCGATTAAGACAAAATTTCTGTGCTGCTACTGGTGACTGCACCGGTACCAAGATGATAATCGATATATCAAGGTACTGAAGTGCTTGTATCGTAACGCTACGATGTATATCCGAGTACATAACCAGCTGTAAGCTCTTTGCCGAGAGGTTTAAGACAGGATGACGATAAATCCTTAAAACTATTTACCGCCGCATCGGAAGACGTTTCCAAAGTACTGGACTGAAAATGATACGGTATTAACTACATATACGGTATTAACTAAATATATCGCTTAGCTATGATTTTCCGACGATAAATTAGTCATTATTGCAGAATGGAGGGCCTTAACACTATGATCAGCGACCTCAGCAGTGTTTACCTACGGGTAGGTCTTATGTTAAAAATAAGTTTTAATTCTAATGGTGTTCCATGAAATCCGCTTTTATTGCAATTTTTAAATTAAAATTTCAATCTTTTACAGTGATATGAAGCTTTATTAAATGAACAAGACTGTGTTTAACGAAAAATAAAGTAAAATGACTATTAGAATAACTTGATTATATGAATTTAAACGTTTTAAAATGGCGACATCAATAGTAATTGGTATACCTGCCGACGTAACCAAAAAAATATAGAATTATTATTAATATAATTTACTCCCGAAATCGCAAAAATAACCACCGAGGGCCCATTTAAAGGTATTATCTTGGATTTATGTCTGATACTTTGCGGAAATTACGGGTGCTCCGCACTGCGGCAGGTTCGCAGTTCGGGGACTGAATTATCTTTGCCTTGTCACCGCATTCGTTCTTATTATGAGCTTATTGCGTACGGCGCAGCTTATAAGAATCTTTGTCTTCCAATAATTCAGAAAATTTTAACATCCTATGATAACATTGTCTAACATTGGTGTGTGGGGCCTTTTCAATTTTTATTAATGTACCGAAACGGTTCTTAAGTCATGCATCTCGTCTCTCAATGCAAAGTACCCTCCTTTGTAGGACGAATTCATGAAATATAAAGGTCAATGACTGCACTTCAAAATCATGTTTTGTACTAATGTGTAGGATAAGCCTGCACATACATTGCAGTTGCTTGAAATATTAATGATAATTTCATACCTAAGTATGTTCGTGCTAAATAACAAATAATATATTATATTCGTAATTATCTCTATACGGGGTTATTTTTCAAAGAGTAGCCAAATTTTAAACTTAAGTTCAAATATATAAATGATGATATACCGTTATTGCAATTTTTAAAAATATGAGTAAATAAGGCTTCTACTTTTATTTGAAATTATCCCAAATTGAATTTCATTCATGGGCAACAATGTTTTTGCCTACTGATCGACCCTTACGAATGTGTGCGTGCGCAGTAAAATCAGTTAAAATAATGCAATACCACGCATATTAAATTTAAAAGTTAAAAAGGACAGAATTTTAGAGATTTTTTTTTAATTAATTTTTCTTCACCATTTGCCTATATTACTTATTCTGAACCTTCTCTGCAAATTTGGCCGGTTATTGCAAAATAACCCTGTATACAGAACTCAATTGCTATCCAAAACTCGAAACTGGCTCTATCAGAGAGAGACAGCTAGATTAGTTTATTTTAGTTACTTTCATAGCGTAATTGCTGATTTACACAGGGACAGTAACTGGCTCCATTATGGAATTTTGCTATGGGGTAATGCGACTGATATTGAAGTCATATTTGTTTTGCAAAAGAGAGCCGTACGGGCGATTTATAACTTAAATTGTAAAGAGAAATTCCCCCAGAGAAAAATTTAAAGAAATAAACATATTAACTTTGGCATCGCAATATATTTATGAAAATGTAATGTATGTACATAAAAACATAAATAGCTTTAATAAGAATAAGGATGTTCATACGTTAAACACTAGAAAGAAATATAAGCTTGTAATGCCAGTTACTAGACTCCACAGAATCAGTAATTCATTTATGGGGCAATGTATACGCTTTTACAACAAAATCCCAGGACATGTTCAAAGTTTGTCAATAAACAAGTTTAAAAGTTTTATTAAAGAAAAAAGGTACAAAAAGGATTATTATAATATTAAGGAATACGTGAATGAAAATAACCCCTGGGAATAAGGTGATCGCCACCATGCTGGTTCTATGAAAATTCATTTAAAAATTGTATAAACAAAATTATTTTTAAGTGAAATATGTTTAAAAATAAAGTCCCGCTGGGTTTCTTGGTGGTTCTTCCCAGGACAGAGGGAATTTTCCGAACCAGTGGTAATAAAAAATGACTTTCAATAAGTATTATGTTATAATCAATATTGAATAAAAATCATTCTATTCTATTCTAATCTATTCTATCTAATGAAATTTTTCGTGTGGTACAGTGGGATGGCTTAAAATACAATTTGACGCGGTGGGTGGCGCTGTTGTTATTGAGATCCAGAAATAACCCATGTGAAGTGGCGGATTGCTAGTTATATATAAAACAAAAAAAAATTGAACTTGATGATTGACAAGCATTCGACATTTACTGCGATATGCATTTTGTAAAAACGTATACCCGTGTATAAATGAATTACTAATTTTATGAAATCGAGTTACTACAATAACACGCTTTTGTTTATTTCTAGTATATAAAGTATGAATATCTCTTTTTTAAAAAGCTGTTAATGTTTTTATATATGAACATAGATTACATTTTCATAGCTATATATTGCGGGACTAAAGTTAATATATTAAGACTTTAAATTTTTCTCTGAGGAATTCCTTACAATTTATTATTAGCAAAAAAAAATAGCAAAGTTTCAGATATACATTAATTTTTTACTACTTATTATATCGACCTGGTCAATTCTGCCGAGCACGATGACAACTTAATAATCAAAAGCTATCAGATGTTTTATGCGCAGTAATATTACAGCGCAAAAGTACGGACGCATATTCATTTGTCCGAACCTACCTGGGCAAGCTCTTAGCTGATAAGATAGGCTAAAGGCAGACACGGGACAGTCAGACAGGCAGAAACTCGAATATTAACAATTCTGTTTTAGCACTAATATTTTGTCCGGGTTGGATTCGAACACAGCGTGTTGGTGTAGCATCGTGGAACTTACATGAAATGACAAACTAAAGCTAGGTCACACGATCATCAAATAATACTTCCAGCTCAAAATGAAGATTAGAAGTACCGTCTAAAGAAAATATCTTTGTCTACTGAGATATAGCTTTAACTTATTTCTCGCTAGTATTCTCATCCGCATTAATATCATATATTATGTAATTACATACTAATATCAAATTTCTATCTTCGACATATGTACAAAAAGCTGTCACAACTTCCTCTTACGTAATATGCATGTACAAAGAAAGTAAAAAAAAAAAGATGTATCGTTAAAATTTAAAAAACTTAAAACACATTTGCCAATACATTGTCTAAATCTCAGAAATCATAGTGAGTTTAACTGCAATATTCTTAAGTATTCGGAAGCATTTCGAGAATGCAGAACAACGCGCTCAGTGCAATATACTCCGGCGGTTGGTTTCAAAACACAAACAAGATAGAACACGATCCGCCCAACAAGTAGTGACACTTGACATGTTCACTGTGAAGCCATGACTGTGTTTTCTTTTTTAATTACGAGTAACGAATGGTTGAGATATATATACATTATACATATTTGATAGGCATTTCTTGTTTAAAATTTAATTTTCATACTGACACAACAGAATTTGAACCTAATAAAGTTGGAACCAGTGTTTAATATTTGAAAGAAAAATACTTTTAATACCTATCCAAACAGTATTTAGATAATATCAGACATTACTAACTTTTAAACTTATAAGGAGAACAGTAATTTAGTCTTTTAATCAGTAGTAAATCTTAATCTAAGGTTTAGATGAGAAGCTAAGTACATTTCCTTAGCTAAGCCGCATGAAATGGAAAAATATTTAGCCAATTTTCTTTAATCTCCGCTTGCGACATCGGAAAATGCAAGTCTGACTTAATCCGATGCATGGTGACATCGAAAATAAAATAAACTATCTAAGAGAGGAATAAAAGAAGTTAGTATTTCAGATATATTATTTCAAGAAATGTTTTTCCGAGGTTTTAAACAAACATGGGTCTTAAATTGGGATTTAGACAATAAAATTATTTTTTGTCTTTGGATTTAGACAAATTCTTTTTTCAAAGAGGGAGGAGCCTGTTATAGTTTCTGAACGTTCTTTATTACTTATTAATTATTTCTTAAATTTAAGACTCACTATTGCAATTTCAGTATGGTTTCTTAAACTAACAAAGAATATGTTAAATGATAATAATAATAATAATCAATACTAATAAGCACTAACTTCTCTTAGTAACAGTAATAACCATTACGACGAAGAAGTGACGACGACGAAGACGAAGTGAATAATGCTATATCAAAATTAGTGCATTGGTTTAACGTTAATAATCTACATTTAAACGGAAATAAAACTAAATGTATTAAATTTACAACATCGAATGTTAAAAATCTGAATACCAATGTGTTTTTGAATGGGGAAGAACTGAGCCCTGTTGAATCCACTGTTTTTCTTGGCATCACTCTCGACGCAAAGCTTCAGTGGGGCCCCCATATATCCAAACTAGCAAGCAGAATAAGTTCTACAGCCTATGCTGTAAAAAAGATTAGAGGTATCACTAGTGTCGAGACAGCTAGATTAGTTTATATCAGTTATTTCCATGGCATAATGTCTTATGGGATTTTGCTATGGGGAAATGCGGCTGACTCAAAAACTATTTTTGTTTTACAGAAGAGGGCTATTAGAGCTATTTACCACCTAAAACCGAGAGAGTCTCTTAGAGATAAATTTAAAGAAATAAACATATTAACTTTGGCCTCACAGTATATTTAGGAAATTAAGTTTAAATGTTTTGTTAAGCTGAAGCTGTATAAAAAGGGTTATTATAATATAAATGAATGCATAGTTGATAATAACCCCTGGGAATGAGGTGGTCGCTCCCAAGTAGTTTCTAAAATAAATTTTGTAAATAGTTTGTACAAACATTAATGTAAAATTTATTTAAAAAAAAGTCCCGCTGGGTTTCTTGCTGGTTCTTCCCAGGACAGAGGGTTTTTTTCGAACCAGTGGTAAAGTAAAAAATGACTTTCAATAAGAATTACACATGTGATCTATATTGAATAAAAAATTATTCTATTCCATTCTATTCTATTCTATTCTATTCTATTAATATCCACTTTGTTTATACAAATTCAAATTAATACCTTTTTTTATGACAACTGACATTAAAAATGTTACAAGTTAAGACGAACTACTGGTTTTCGAATTCTCTCGCTCCTACGTAACATAGGTACGGTAGGTTCTTTGTCTGTCTTAACTTCTGACTGAGTATGACATAGTTCAGAATACAATTCAGACTGAAATGTTGGGTCTGATTCCAAACTTGTATTGGCAAAAGAAGCAGAATTTGAATCAGACTGAGTAATCGGAACTTCACTTGAAACCGGTACTTCTACTTCAGAGTCACCATTAAAAAACATCCTTTCATAATGAGAGGGTGTCTTGCTACCCACACTCCACAACTGATCTATATGTCGACGCCAAAGCATGTCATTGTCTAGTTTTACCATATAATGTAATTCCCCAAGAACCTTGTCAACTATGCCTAACTTCCACTTATCCTCCCCCTTATAGTTTCTAGCCACTACCCTTTGACCAGGATTAAATGATCTTACACGCACACCGTTAGCTCTCTCCCTCAAAATTCAGTACCTTGTTCGGACACATCAATGAAAATCGAGAATTAGGACGATAAGAAGTATAAGCTTTTTTTGAAGTTTTGAACAAATCGTTCAACCTGTCCATTGGTAGCAGGATTACATGGCGCTGACCGTTTATATTTAATGCCATGCATTTTCAGGAAATCATGGAACTTGGCGTTAATAAATTCAGCACCAATTTCACTCTTCAGTGTTTCAGGGTAACCAAAAGTAGTAAATATTTTATCTAACACTTCAATTGTAGAGTCTGTCTGTTTAAAATATATATCTCTGGCCATTTTGAGTAAGCATCAATAACTAAAATAAAATATACATTCTGAAATTTGCCTGCAAAATCAATATGAACCCTTTCAAATGGCTTCGATGGGTACTCCCAAGTATGTTTTGAAGCTACGGCTTGGCGTGAGTTCAGTTGTAAGGAACACTCCATGCAATTATTTACTACATTTTTCACGTCACTATCAATACCTGGCCAGCAACAGTAGCTCCATGCATTACATGTGGAAGTACTGCCTCAACACCTGTTGAAGAAGCATAAGTAGCCAAAATTAATGGCAGGTCTGGTGAGTAATGAGCCAAAATTGTATTCAAAAGCATTTGTTTTTTTAATTTTTTGGAATGATTTTTCACACTCGCCAGACGAATGCCAGATAGACCCTTTCCTCAAGAGCCTATGTAATGGTTCTAAAATGTCACTTAAATTTGGAAATAATCTCCCATAATAATTGACGAGACTCAGTAGAGCTTGTAATTCAGAAATGTTTGTAGGTTTGAGGGCATTAACAACAGCTTGCACTTTACGAAGAGATTTATGAATCCCTTGTCGGCTAATTTTGTAACCACAATATTCAATATCATCTTTCATGAATTATGATTTCTCTAAATTGACTTTCAAACCAAACTCAGAAAGTCTAACATACACCTGTTCCAGCCTATCTAAGTGTTCAGCATCATTTGGAGCAGTAATACGAATATCATCTATAAAGCAGTGTACTCCTGGTATGCCTTTCAATATATTCTCAATTTTTCTTTGCCATTTCGCAGGAGCACAGTTGAGACCATACATTAGACGTGTACATTTGAAGAGCCCTTTGTTGGTGTTAAGTGTAAGTAAATGCTGATCCTCATCTCTAACCTTCCAATTTAGGTAAGCATTCCGTAGGTCAATTTTGGTAAACTTATCTCCTCCGGCCAAACCATTGAACAATTCTTCAGATGTAGGTAAAGGATGTGTCATCAACTATCAAATTCTTATTCAGTGTTAATTTTTAGTCTCCGCAAAGTCTAATTTTTCCATTGGCTTTTACAACTGGAACCACCGGCGTAGCATATTCACTATAATCCACTTTAACTAAAACCCCGTCCCTCACTAGGTTTTCAATTTCCTTCTCAACCCTATCTTTGAGAGCAAAAGGAACAGGTCTAGCTCTATAAAATATAGGTTTGGGCCCCTCTTTGACATATAATGAAACAGGATCTCCTTTAATGTCGCCTACATTTTTGTCATCGAACAGGGCACTGTACTTTTCAAAAAGTGACTGTAAAGGAGGTGTATGTAAAACATTACCTGGAGACACATGGTTTACTTGTGTCATGCAATCCCTGTAGCCTTGAAAAGCATTAAAACTATTTATCCACTCTCTGCCTAAAAGTGGATACTGGTAACCTGATATTATGTAGAGTTTGACAAGTTTAGTCTATTCCCCAATAGCAGCTTTGACATTTACAACACCTAAAATATTTAAGAATTGGTTAGAATCAATCCACAATTTAATATTGGTAGGTAACAATTTCTCTTTACAAATTTTCTTGAAATCACTATGATTCATTATAGACACTGCTGAACCACAATCAAATTCCATTGAGACTACAGAGCTATTAATTCTAACTTTAATTAAAAACTTTTTGTATTAGTGTCTGTGTTACAGTTATTTATGTACACTATTTCTTCTGTGTCACTATTTTGTTCATCCAATATTTGTACAGCATTCTATTTTTTAATTTTAGGCACATTCTCTTTATGTGTCCAGTCCGCTGATAATAATTGCATTTAATATTTATCACTGAGCACTAGTTAGCATTATGGTTCCCACCACAACAAAAACAGCATATTTTGTTCATCTCTGTTGGAGCTGGTAGCAATGTTGCCGATGATTGTGCCATTGAAGCTTTCTTTTTAATATTGATACCCTGTATTTCTTTTTCTATATTACTTGTATGTGCCCCCTCTGTAAGTCTACCCTCTATTCCAACAGCAATACTGATCCAATGTCAGATCACGAGATTCTAAAAGCCTGTCCCTGATTCTTTGAGATCGTATCCCACAGAAAAACTGGTTCCTTAATTCTGTTGACAGAAATGTCCCAAAATTACAAGTTGAAGCCTACTTATTCCTACTACTACTTATTCCTTTATGAAAACCATAAAATTTATGGTATCAATATGATATTAAAATAATATATCGCGTTGTTTAAACACAAAAATCATACTTTGTTTAGGGAGTTTCAATAATAAATAGTATAAAGTAATTACTATTACGATTAATAATATTGACGGCTCCGTGGCGCAGTGGCTTAGCAATACTGTTCCCATCTCTGTGCCGGGGCTCCCCAGTGCCAGCTCCTTCCACTTGACCGCATCCAGCGCAGAACGGCTCGAATCGTGGACGACCGAGTCCTCTCCGATCGGCTCGATTCACTGGCCCTACGATGAGATGTTGCATCGAGTGCTCTGAGGAATTGTTCGGATTAATGCCAGCCGCCAAATTTCACGAACGCAAATCGCGACAAAACTCACGATACCATCCACACCATCTGGATGCTTGGCCGTCCACCACTGTGCATTTTACTAGGAGGTTTCTTCCTCGTACGACCCTTCTATCGTTTACCACTGGCGATTTTTCCGGACCAATACGATTTAGGCAAGACAAAGACACAAGAAAAGAGCTTACTCCTTTCTAAAAAGCCGGCAACGCAACTGCAATTCCCCTGGTGTTTTAGTTGTTCATGGGCGGTGGTAGTCACTTACCATCAGGTGACCGCATACTCGTTGGCCCCTTCTCATACAAAAAAAAAACGAGTTGCAGAGCTGAGGGCCGCGGGTTGCGAATCCGTACGGAAAAATTATTTGTATGACCTACAAATAATTGTTCCGGGTCTGGATGTTATATATGTAAACTGACTCTACAATACAGGAGAAAATTCTAGTGTGGAGTAACGTTTTTTAAAAATCAAAAAAGCAAAAATAAAATATTACGGTTTAGATATTAGCAAAATTTTCGAAAAGTTAATGATTTCTAACTATCTATTAGTAATTTGAAGAAATATTTAGCACCTTTATTAACTTTTTCACTTCTTCTTACATACTGCCATACACTTATTTAATTTTTCAGTGACCAAAATTAACTGTTTAAGTTTAATCAAAATGACAAATTCATATCAGTCAAGTCCAGCTTGAAATTCAGGTGCATCTTAAAATTCAAGTATTTCAAGCGGGCCCTTGTTTTTAAAATTTATTTATTCTATACGTTTGAAGTGTTATGTGGTGTGCGTCTGACTAAAATTAAGGCAAATTAATAACTTTTAATTTATGCTGGTAATAATTTTGATTTATAATATATTAATTTTTTTTAATAGTATAAGGGTGACGAACGAGCATACAGTCCACCATATGGTAAGTGGTTGCTGTGGCCCATAGATATCTACATCTATCCTCGATTACCATTCAAAATGCAGATGCATTGTCACCTCGTTTCCAGTAAAAAAGCTCTCCGGTTCTAGATAACAAAGAATGAGTGTAGACACTTACCATACGAAACACAGAAGCGTTAAGCTGCTATTTTACGCTGGTATTCTGTGAGAGCGTGGTCCTTTCCTGGTCGAGCCGACCCATTCGTGCTACAACTATATTACTAATATAGCTGCAGTATGGCTCTACCACGTAAATGTATGTGTAAATACCAAGTAAAAAAAGTTACCAAAGTTATCACAGTTAAGTTTAAAATAAATAATAAATAAAATAATGAATCATTTATATAAAATCATGATTATCATCATCATCCTAGTCTCTCTATTTTTAAAGCTTTATACAACTTTGACAGACCAAAATCATTCATTTGTTCACCTCATTTATTGTATGTGCAAGTCTCAGTACATGTGAATTGTATAATAATTTAAATTAAATGGCAAAATAATTATTAATATATAAAAACAAAAATATAATTTTAAATAAAGAGAACCATCAGAAAATGATAAACAGAATTAATACCTTCCATGCAGTGTTCTGTATTATTCTCAGAGGAATGGGAATATACGTTTCCTTTTTTTTTTCATTTCATTGCTCCATTTGCGTCAAGCTCGGCTTGTCTCTGCAACCCTCCACTCCCTGTGGACCCCTAATTACGACCGACCACATGACTAATTGAATGAAAACATTGGATAATTAACGAAGAGGCCAATACGCGATTTGAAATTTATGCTTTTCAAGTTTTAAAGGGTAGCGAAACCTATTTAGGTATTTACAAATGAAGACATGAATTTTATAATTAAAAAAGCAAACAGAAAATTGTAATTATAATTGTAGTAAGTATCTATGGTGGAACGTACATATATATTTTATTTTTGATAATTTACTAATATCCCGATACTGTAATGTATGTAGAAATCGTCTTATATAACAGTTCAAAAATCCAGAAGGACAAGTTGCGAGATGGATTGAACTACTACAGGAATACGACTTTGTGATCGAACATCGCAGCGGGAAATCTCATGGCAACGCAGATGCATTGTCAAGAAGACCTTGTCCTGAAGATTGCAAGCATTGTACTAGACAAGAGGGTAAGGAAGTGGTATCTGTGAGGATGCTTATGACAGACCAGCTCAACAATGAGTGGAAAGACAGCCTACGACATGCACAGCAGGAAGATTCGGACATCAAGCCGATTCTAGAATGGATGAAGGCCAGTGCTCCTAAGCCCAAGTGGAGCGACGTTTCAGCGATGAGTTCGACCACGAAAAGCTATTGGGCCCAATGGGACAGCTTGCTGATTCAGGATGGAGTCCTGTGCCGTAAATGGGAAAATGGTCGGGGAGACAGTTGTCATTTGCAAATGGTTGTCCCTAAAGCTAAAGTACCGGATGTTCTGCAGCTGTACCATAATGGTTGTTCAGGAGGCCACCTGGGAGTTAAACGAACTCTACTGAAGATCCGAGAACGGTTTTACTGGGTCGACTGTCGTGACGATGTCGAGGACTGGTGTCGCAAATGTACAAGTTGTGCGGCTGTAAAGGGACCTCAAACTCGTAGTAGAGGTGCATTGATATTGTACAATGTTGGTGCACCATGGGAGAGTATAGCCCTTGACATTGCGGTACCGTTTCCGGAAAGTGAAAGTGGTAACAAGTATTTCATGGTTGTGATGGATTACTTCACTAAGTGGCCAGAAGTCTTCGCCATTCCAAATCAAGAAGCTTCAACAGTTGCAGATAAACTAGTTCATGAAGTCTTCTGTCGTTTTGGAGTACCTTTAGAGATTCACAGCGATCAAGGAAGGAATTTTGAGTCTCAAATATTCCAAGAAACTTGCCGAGTTATGGGTACTCATAAGACAAGAACAACTTCTTACCACCCACAATCTGATGGAATGGTAGAACGATTTAATCAAACATTGGAGAGGTACCTAGCAAAAGTTGTGGAAAAACGGCAACGAGACTGGGACAGGCACATACAACCGTTTTTGTTGTCATATCGAAGCGCTGTTCACGAAAGTACATCAGTGACACCAGCTTTAGCAAATTTTGGGAGAGAATTACGGCTGCCTGCAGACCTGATCACCGGAATACCACCTCATGCCCCACGCAGTATAACCGATTATGCAAATGACTTGCGGAACAAAATGAATGACATTTATGAGCACGTCAGACAATCGGGATAGCAAACGTCTGAAAAGATGAAAACACGGTATGACCGCAAAATGAACAACAAAGGGTTTGACGAAGGTTCACTAGTGTGGTTACACAATCCAGTTCGCAGCAAAGGGAAATCTCCTAAGCTTCAAGCTAAATGGGACGGACCGTACCGGATTGTAACAAGGATCAATGACGTAACCTATCGGATACAGAAAGGTGCAAGAGGTACTCCTAAGATCGTCCATGTGGATCGACTGGCGCGTTATTATGGGGCCAATAATGCTCGGGACGAGGATATCTTAGGAGGGGCCAGTGTTGCGCGCCACTATTAATGTCTTGCACATGGCAACACTAGTTACCACTAGCGCCCTCTAGTATCGAGTAGCAGAACTAGGAGAGTCAAGATCCTTCTAGAAATTTCGGGACGGTAGAAGGTTCTGGAAAGTATCTGAGGCGCTATATAAGGCCGGTATAGACCACGACCGAGTCAGTATTGAATTTGGAATACAAGCGAAGACTTCGAAGCGATACAACTGCGAACTAAAACGATCTGTAGTAAAATTGTGTTTTGTTATTAGTGTGGTTTAAAGTGTAATAAGTGTTGTGTAATTAAAGAGTCAATTTTGGTAATTCAATCGGCAGTTTTTAATTGTCTCGAATCCCAAGCTCGTAACAATTGGTGTCAGGGCAAATTTTATATATATACTTGATTTTTAAGGTAAATATGACAAAATCTACCAAAATACAAGTAAGGCACGAGCAGTTTTAAATAACGACTTTGGACGAGTTAGATGTAATACATGTTATGATATTATATGTATATTGTCATAAAATTAAATTGATATCAAAAGTGATACTAAAAATACTTGTGCATATAATGAGATGTATAATTAATGGTTTTTTGAAGAGATTTAAGGCAAAGTGGTAGTACTTTTTAACTTTTTTAAGCATCTGTAAATTAAGTGAAATATAATTATTGCGCAAAAGTAAAACCATTTTTGAAAATTGAACATACGGACTAACGTTGTTGAAGACATAATAATAATTTGCTAGATAACAATCAATCGCAATTTAAGCATGCAGTAACACAGGACACGCTCTCCTCTATAGTCTCTATCTCCATCTACCTTCCGCATCCGCTACTCGAAGGCCATGGGGCCAGGAAATCCTTGTACCCGTAAGCACCAGCTTAGCCGACCTCAGCGGCGCATCTGGTCTATGTCCTGCCACCCACCACGTTTCGGCCGTAGAGGAAAGCGTGAGCGGCGCCTCAACAAGCACTCCTCTTTCTTTACGACTCCAACTGGCAGACCTTTCTATCAAACAAGGCGGCAGCCAGCCATGGGTGGATTTCGCAATCCACTAACGCACACAGATCACCAAACCCACTTGGAGCGACCACTTCAAGCCGGCCCCTTACCTCGGGCCTGCCATGGGGCATGCCGAGCAATCTAGAACAACTATATAACTATATATTCTTATAGCTTGCTTAGTAACTTTGAGCTTTCTTACACAACTAGCAGTGAAAGATCTTGTCTCGCTTCCTTAAGTCATCACTGACTATACATATTAGTTATAAATTTTTTGTAAATCTAAAGTTTACCGTACGTGAAGATGTTTTGCATTTTCTAGTCATCCTGTCTAACACCTTTCTGTAGGTGTATACAGTTGAAACAATTGAAAGTTTATGAAATCTATAGTATGTAATTTCATACTCTGAATGTCAACTCAGAGAGCTATCGTTGCTTTTACCACCACTGAGCTTTATTAAGCTAGTTGTGATAGCTTAATTTAGGTTTCATTATATTATGTATTATTTAATATACATGAAAAATTCATACATGCCTGCCCTTATACCAAGTTATTTGGGGTCGGCATAGCATGTCTCCCCTTCCATTCTCCTCTATCAGCCGTCAACTCGTCACTCACTCCTTTCTTACGCATATCATACCTGTCATAGTCCATTCATCTTTTCTTAGACCTCTCTCTCTACTTTTATATCCATCCACTTTCATGTATATTCCACTTTCATAGATTTTTATATGAAAGATATTATTTAGCAGCCAAAAACTTTTACCACTGAGGGCTTCGGTCACGTTAACCATACCTCTATATAAATAAACATATTAATAAAATTGAAGTGTCTGTCTGTAATATCAAAATAACTGCCTTCTATTAAGCTCAGAGTCTTCTATTCAGCTCAGGTTATTTGCATGCTATTAAGACATGAATAATATATATGTTTTATTCATGTCAGATTCTGTACAGAAAGACAGACAGACGTCTGTCTTTCTGTATGTCTGGCATAATCTTCGGATTGGCTGAATCGATTGTGATGATACTTCACGAACAGGTAGAGAGTTAAGCTAGGAATAATCTAGGTTATATTTTATCCAAAAAACTGATAAAATAAATTATAAAAGTTTTAATGATTATCTCATGATCTACGAGTATTAAAGATATAATAAAGGTTCGAACAAAACCTTTTTATTTAGTTATTTAAAAAAATGGTTCTCAATTTTTATTTTCTACATCTTTACTTTTTGATGCAAAATCGGTTTTTAACATTTTTCTAACTCCAAGACTGTTTTACTACAAAACTATGAGCGTTAAAGGGTAAGATGATAAGACCTTTTTACGTATTGATAGGTCTTCAATTTTTGTTTTAAATTTTTTCTTCATTTTTTTTCGATAATTAAACTACTTGCCCAACACCCGCCGTAGATCTGTAGTTTTTTTTTTTTGTTTAAGTTCTCCTTGGACGATGTTGCAGTTGATGAGCTAGCCTAGTAATAAAATATTATAGAATGCAAACTACTAAAGGATAATCAAAATAAGTGGAAATATTTCTTTGTAACGGTTATTGCTTAAGATATACATAAGAAACTGTCGTCCAAAACAAGATTTCCTGTAATCATACCTTTAATGGTTCGTATAATGACGTCGTAAAGTGGTTACTGCTAGAAGCTACTTTACTATATAAATTATGAGTAACCATGCCGAGTCCTAAATTAACTTTTACCCCACTGTTGACCTCAATTTTAACGGTAATTTATATGAATTTATATTTTTTTTAAAAATTGAAAATTTCTTTACAATATAAAGTATAATGAAAGTTTTTAAAATATCATTCTTTATTTTAATGATTAATATGGTAACCCTGTAAAACGTTAAACATTAAACTCCGCGTTATCTTTACAGGAAAGGGGACAGATGTTGTTAATCTTGATATATTTCAAAAGTTAGGAACAATCACGAATTTGCTTACGAGTTACGGATAACATCGTTTATGCATTTACCACAGCGCCGGCGTTATTAAACAGGTAATCTAACCAGAAGCAATTTGAAACGACCCGTTAATTCATTTATCCTGTAAAATTACCCCTTGTTGTACGAATCATTTTGAACCCACTTTGATTGCCCTAATCAGCAAAATTGCAAATTTAAATTGCGTTAAAAAGAGGCTACGAGAAAAAGCAAACGACCTTCATTTTTAATTAGCATTTTTTCGCAAACATTATTTATTTTTCTTAAAACCCACTGGCATAACACTGTTGGATTAAAGCTTCTTAAAAATTAGAAACCGTTGCAGTAATCACAATGTTTGGTGCCTCGGAGCCGTTATCCTGCTTTCGAGATTGTTCCCCAATTTCTTAAATTCTATAAGATTCTTTTCTAGGGATTTCCCTTATTCGATTTTTACAAACAAAGCGCATGAGACGTATTAAAGGGATGACCTCTTTTACGTTACTCACATCGTTAATCTTTCTCTAATGAAATGAGTATCGGAATGACATAACATGGAAATGGCATACAAATGGTCTCACGCAGGCATCCTCGGTAACGTTAAACATTCTTCTCATTGCTGCGCTGTCAGGAGGAGCATAATTAACAAGTATCGGCTGTGTCTGCCCAGTGTAGTTAGTATGGGCGAAACTTTAAAGGATGCATACCTTTTAGTTGTTGTTCTTGTAATCAAGCTGTAGAGTCTGTAAAGAAAAAAAATATTAATAAGAGCAAAGACATTTATAATAATGTACATACATAAACACTCACACCTGTCACTCAGAGGGGTAGGCAGAAACTATAGACTTCCATTTGGCACGATCCTGACACACTTCTCTTGCCTCCTCCACATCCATATACCTACGCATACACGCTCGTTGGTTAAGGGTACTCTTAATTTGCCCCATTTTCAATATATCGCCAATTTGGTCGATAAACATTCGCCTAGGGCGTCCCTTCCCGACTCTGCCGTTCACCTCTGCAACATAAATTTGCTTTGTCACTCTTTCCTCATTCATTCTTTCTACATGACCAAACCACCGAAGCATTCTTTTTTTAATCCTGGTCACAACATCATCTTGCAAACCACACTCGTCTCTTATCACACAATTTCTCACTCTGTCATTCAGATTCAGCCCTAACATACTCCTTAATGACCGCATTTCTACAGCATTTATTCTAATCTCGTGCTTTTTCTGCCACACCCAACTTTCACTACCATACATTAAAGTAGGGACTAACACAGCATTGTGAATTGCCATACGTTCCTTTTTGGACACATTCTGACTTTCCACAATAGAGTGTAGAGCCCCATTTACTCTATTTCCTGCGTTCACTCGTCGTTCTATATCCTTATCATATTTATCATCCCTGCTAAATACACATCCCAAATACACAAACTCATCTACTTGCTCGACCAATTCCCCTTCTATTCTTATTTCACATATAGTTTTACTTTCTTCTCTTTCAAAAACCATAACTTTCGTCTTACTTGCGTTCACTTTCATTCCCCTTTATTTTAATGACCTGTTCATTAAAGTAACCATCATATGCAACTCGGCCGCCGACGACGCAAGTATGACTTGATCATCGGCGTACAAAAGGCATTTGACGGTTAACTCACCCATTCTTAACCCGCATTCTTCGACTTTCAAATTTTCCAAACAACTGTCCATAAATAGGTTGAACAGCCACGGTGAAGCCACACAGCCCTGTCTGACACCTTTATGGATGCCAAACCAGTTCGAGTATGCTCCGTTGATCCTGACACAAGCACTGAAGTCCCTATACAGAGACTTCAAGGCCTGTATCAACCCAGCGCTTAACCCAAATGAGTTCAGTGTTTGCCATAACACATCCCTGTCCACTCTGTCATAAGCCTTTTCCAAGTCCATGAAAGCACAAAAAACGTTTTGGTTTTTGACCAAAAACTTCTCCTCGATCATGCGCATGGAAAAGACCTTATCCGTACATCCCATTCCATTTCTGGATCCCGCTTGCACATCCCAAATTTTTCCATCAGTATCTTTCATAACTCTTTCAATTAGTACCTTAACATACAGTTTTCCCACAATCCTTTTCCCTTATATATTGGGACTGCTTTGCACCAGTCTCCCGGTACCCGCTTAAGTTCCCAACATAAATTAAACAAGGTGTACAGCATGTCTGCCACCACTCCCTCTCCAGCCCTTAGCATTTCGAGTGATACTCTATCATATCCAGCTGCCTTACCTGCTTTCATACTTTTCATTGCTTTCACTATTTCATCTATACTTATCTCTCTATCCCTTTCCTCTTCTTTCGGAATTTTATTTATTTTTTTATTTTTTATTTTATAGGATAGGGTGACAAACGAGCACACATTCCACCTGATGGTAAGTGGTTGCTGTGGCCCATAGACATCTACATTTATCTTCAATAAAGAATCAAAATGCAGATGCGTTGTCACCCGTAAGGACTAAGATGGAATGCCTCTTTTCCAGTAAAAATGGTCTCTGGTTCTCTACACTCACCATACGAAACAAAGCAGTATTAAGCTGCTATTTTACGCTGGTATTCTGTGAGAGCGTGGTCCTTCCCCGGTCGAGCCGACCCATTCTTACTACAACTATACTACTAGTATAGCTGCAGCACGGCTCTACCACGTATATTTCTATTTCATTCTAGGGTGGTTTGAATGTCCCCTGGCAGTTCTTACTAGTTTCCAGAACAATTTAGTATTTGCCTGGAAGTTATCCGATATTCTTCTATCATTCTTATCCGTTCTTTCTTGCTTTTTCCTTTCAACTACTTCTTTTACTCTCTTATTTAGATGTCTAAAGACTACCCTTTTTCTTTCAATATCATCATTCATACCGCTAGAATAACAAGCCTTGGTTGCTAGTAAATCTAGTCATGCTCTCTTCTTTGCTTCAACTTCCATCCGTACCTCATCATCCCACCATAAAGTGCTATTTTTCCTTTCATTCGTTCTCTTACTTACACCACATACTTCGGTAGCTGCATCCACCAAACCTTTCTTGACATTATACCACACAGTCTCCAAGTCTAAATCATTCATACACAATTTATCCATACCACTTATATTTTCTTAGTCTACATTTGAACTTCTTTTTCACACCTTCATCTTTTAACCTGTCTGTTCTTATAAGCTGTAACGCAGTGGTAGACACAGGTGTCCGATGCCACCAACGTCTGAATAAACCATTAATTAGGCATAAGACCAAGTAATGATCCATCCCTACGTTGGACCCCCGGTAAATCCTTGTATCTACCACTGCGCTCCTCATTCTTTCACCCACAATTATGAAATCTATCATGCTTTTATCACCACTTCTTTCCCACAAAAAGATTATTTTCCACACATACGGTGAGGAGGCTTTCACCATTCTCATTTACACTTTCATCAACAAACGTTCCCACCCTTCCATTAAAATCTCCTAATATTACAATATTTTCATTACCCTTGCATTTCATTTGCACCATCCTTACCATCTCCCAAAACTGCTCTCGGATATAAGTGGGCTTAGACATGTCTTGGGCGTATACCCCTAGCACAAACAATTTCTTTAAGCCCACTTTCATTCGTATCCATAGCAGCCTTGGGCTTACACATTCATACTCTTTCACACAATGACCCATTATTTCTGAAAGGATGATACCGACTCCCTGGCATGCCCGCGCGGTCTCGTCTACACCAGACCAGTACGCGGTATACATGCCATGTGTATTGGCATTTTTCCCTTCCGTTTCGTCTCATTTACACATAACACATCTATTCCTCTATCATACATCATATCGCATATTTCATCCATCTTATCATTCATTGATCCACATACATTCAGCGTAGCCAGACGGGCTTCCGCAATCCACTTTTTGCCCCTCTGGGAGACAGAACGTGACGGGTGGCGAACCTGCCCCATAAAGGGGCGCCGGGAACTCGGGGCCATTTCTTTTCTTTTTGGCTCATGGTGCGAAAGTAGGGGGTGGTATTTTTTACATCGCTACCACACGGCGAGGAGCCATGTCTGTTCTTTCGGCTTTGTCGCTTGTTTAGCATCACCCGGGGGACACGTGTAGGGTGGGCCTAGGATTAGGTGGTCGAAGCCTACGGACGCGAGCGACTCATCCCCCCCTACGGACGCGAGCGACACATCCCCCATACACTATTTTTTTTATAATAATATGTAGCTGTAAAATTATAATTAATGATTGCTTTCAAAATGACACGATTTGGTTCGGTATCCGATGAGTTGCAGTCCCAAAGACAATTATAAAAACGTTAGTGATTTGTGTTTCTGCATAAATATTGACTTCGGTTGAGATCCGAACCTGTCATCTAATACTTGAAATTCAAACGTCTTTTACCGCTAAGCCACATGATTTATTATTAATTAACTAAAAAATATATATGCTCAAGAATAAAAATCTCATGTTCCTGGGTAAAGTCCATATTAATACAAACTTAATACTCCTTTGTTTGCGGTCATAAGGGTAACCCGAGGGAAATTAGTGACTGATTGATGTACTTCGTACGAAGTGTAATTGAATAAATATAGTCTAAAAATAACAACTTTTTCTAAGATTTTTATTTATAATAGGACTTAACTTTAGTTAATTTTACAGATGTTAATAAAAAAAAATATTTCAAATAATATAATTGTAAATAAGGCGTTTTTAATGTATAAAAAAGTAAGGTATTTTATTTACTAATAAACATGAAGGCAATATCATGGTTAAATATAATTCAGTCTTAGCTTTATCAAAGGTATGGTAATTAAAACATTATTTATTAAAACATACGAGTAAGCCGCATTTTTACTTTTTTTTAAAACTTTAAAATCCGGCTATTTTTTTAATTACACTTAAGGAATTTCCGATCGTATTTTTTGTTTCAAGACATTTAATATTTCTTTGAATAATCTAACCGATGACCTTTTGGCATGTTAGATAAATTAATGTATCTTGGAAGAAAAAAATGCGTAATTTAAAAGATATCATGCCATGTTTAACTTTGCGAAACGAAAATAAATATGAATTTTCATGGGGTTTCATTGTGGTCACGCACAGCTTTGGGCGTTTCTTTTTATTGCTTAAGAAATTCCTGTTCCTTTTATGTTAACTGGTGCTTTATCGTGTTGCATGCCAGTGAACCCCGAAGATTGGCCATGAAAAACGAGAGATACCTTTACTTCGGACGTTAACAAACAATTGAAAGTTTAGAAGCGTTTTCAGTGTATTGTGTATTGTATATTAAAATAAAAAGTAAAGTAATGTTATAACGTATATATACGTCGCAATGCTGGGAACAGACTTCCTCTCATTTCTGAGAAGGTAATGGAGCAATTAGTACTCCGCGCTGTTCGGTAGGCTTCTACGTCTTTAAAATAATTTAAATCCTCACTCATACAGGTTTTTTCATGAGTTTTTCCTTTATCCTCGAGAACGTGGTAAATTGCACTTAAAATTGCAATTAACAATTTCATGGTTGACGGCGGTGATGGAACCCAGAGTATTAGTATCTGCAAATTTGCGGCGAGCGATTGGGCTTTGAGTTACTCGAGGCCCAAGCGGCTCGGTTATGTTGAAATTTCTATACTTATATGTATATTATTCTTTATCTTTAAATTTATTATAGTATATAACGGAAGATAACTCTCAAAATTATTTAAATAAATTGATTTTTTTCCGATAACAACTTAATTTTATAAAAAAGAAATCACAGTAAGCATTAAGCAGCAAGGAGTAAATACAATATAACCGTTTGAATGACTTTAGCGGAATGCCGAAAGAGTATAGTATTATCGACGGAAGGAATGGCCACAATGAACAGAATCACGACAAACGATATATCCGATCAAATGACTATATGACGTTATGATGGAAGGACCGTATGTAAACTAACGTAAACTTTTACGAGTATAATGACTGCAAAACAACTTCGTAGTAAAGTAGAGAGTTACGTGATGCACTCGCACTTCTGCACGTGCTGTTTACAAGTTGCTATTTAAAAACTTTAACCCGTCCCGACAAAGACACCGTCATTATAAAGGTAAGATAGAACTATCATTTATTTTACTATTACGGTAGTAAGCATAGGATTATTTATAACATGGGACTAATACGGCTCATTCGAGCCCACAGATACTTTTATGTTCTCGAAATGTACGTTGACACCGGTCTTGTTTGTTTCTAATGCGTCGAATATCGACAACATAGTCGTGGACAACCGCCGACCGTCTGATTGTCCCATTGTGGAAAGGACACACTCACCATTATGTAGCTTTAGAATACCTGATGCCTTATAGCACGCCTCTCTACTCATTCCAAGGCTGCTAGGTAGCATTTTGCAGCACCAGCCTACATGTGACAACATTACTCCTTGCACGACCGAACTTGCGCTTTATAGAGGCATGAATACTTAGGTTTCTTGTCAGCCGTAAGGAGTTGGTCTCAATAAACTACCCAAAGTTGAAGTTGGCAGAAATATCAATTCCCAACATTTAAAGGTATTAGGTATTTTTCAAGGCACATCCCGAAAAGCACAAGCCAAGATAAGTGTGCTCCTTTTCGCGGTGAAGAGACACACAAGATGGAATGCCTCACATGGGTTGCTTTGGTATCTTGCGGCACGAGGAAAGAGGTGGAATGGGGAGGATTGACCCTTCTCCTGCACTCCCCCTTGCGCAATATTATATACTTATATAGCATTTTTATCTGTTTTTGAAAATTTCTTATACAAATCAGTTTTCAGAAAGTTCAGAATTATACTTTAAAAACGCAATAAGTCGCCTAGATAGGTGATTGAAAGAGGGGCGAGAGAAGGAACAAGTGTCTTCTCCCACTAATTCCCACTGGACCTAGTAGTAATAAGATACTAAGAATAGCCTTAAAATTCTACTTCTGACGCTTTGGCGGCCGCTGCCGTGGCTCGCTCGCTTCACTCGCTCGACTCCCGCGTTGTGGTCAACAGTAACCTACAGCTCATCCTTGCTTCGCTCGTCGTACCGTCTAAAGCTTTCGGCTTAAGCATTATCTATTAATATACTAGTTTTCTTAGTATATGTACACAAAAGCCACTTATATTAAACAAAAGTCATTCATCCACGCATTCATTACAGCCTTTAACTCTTTACAGGAAAGAAGTCCTATCACTTAGTATAGTTATTTTAATTATAAATTATATTAAGGGATAAGGTTAAAAGAAAAAAAAGGTATTAAAAGAATTGATACCGTTTTACCATCATCATAAATATTATTTTAGTTTTACTCAATGAAAGCCTACGAGAGCACAATCCTTTTTTATTTCTTCAAATAAAAAATATAGCTAAATGAACTAGAACATTTCTTGATTGTTTGTAAAAAACCCTGTGAACCGATTTGGATGAGACTTTCACTGGCAGATAGCTGATGTTATAAGGAGTAACTTAGGCTACTTATATTTTGGGAAAATGATTAGGGTTCCGCGCAAAAAAATTAAAACCCATGAAATCCAATCGCAATAAATTCCACGCGGGTGAAGTCTCAGGAACAAACAGTTCATAATAAAAAAATTGCAATCGGCGTTTATGTCGAAGTTTCGTTTTAGCTTTTAAATCAATTTTTATTTTTTTATCCAGTAAAAATTGAACAGACCAAACTTTAATGGCCATACTCTTACAATTACTAGTGGCGGGAAGGGCGGTACATATTTATTTGTCAGCGAAATCGCGTTCGCCCATTAGGGCTTAGGAAATCGTAAGCACGCAATAAGGACTTTTTAGAAGTCCTTTCAAATTTACCAAGTGCTCGACGTCATGTTTATATTTCATACGACTTATCAGATAATATACAAGAATTTGAATAATTCATGCCATTTTTTAAAATGAGATTCTCAGATTTACATTTATTCGTAATGTTTTTATGAGTATAGTAACTTTTCAAACTTGATATTACAAAAATCAATAGCCATGCTGCAGCTATATTATGGTAGTAGCACAAATGAAAGCGCTAGAATGGGGAACGATTATGCTCGCACATAATATTAGAATAAAATAGCAACTTCATGCTGCTGTGTTTCATATGGTGAGTGCAAAGAACCGGAGACCCAAATTTACCGGAAACGAGTCATTCCATCTTAGTCCTAAGGAGTGACAACGCATCTGTATATAGATACTTAATCAATGATATATGTAAGTGTCTATGGGCTACAGCATTCATTTACCATCAGGTGGAATGTTGCTCATTTGTCACTCTTATTCCATAAAAAAATATCTATTTACTTAATGAATAAATGAAAATAATAAATAAATAAATTACACAAATTTAGACCTATAAATAATAACATTTTTTACTATTTTTTAAAGTACTTAAGAAAGAAAAAGTATACAATGTAGGTAACAATAAACTAGTTTCTTTATTGTGGAGGCAGGTAAGTCTCAAGGGAAATTAACGATAGATTGCAGCGTCAAAAACTTGATCTCATATTGTACACGATCTCTTTCAAATATTGCCGACTTGAAGGTCGTTGCACGTATTAGGTTAAATTGAGTATTTATTGACACCCGTATGGGCCGTGTAGTGGCAGTGTAAGAATAACACTACCCCATATCATCCCGTGAGTGTCGTAAGAGGCGACAGAGGGAAACAAATCTGGAGATGGGCAGCAGCGTCTTCCTAATAACGACTAAAAAAAACTGTGGTAAACTCCTATGTGGCAATCTATGTGGGAGGCCTATGTTCAGCAGTGGACTTTAATAGGCTGTAACGGTAACGGTATGTACAACATAATTAGATTAACGTATAATACACAGTAATAATTTAATACTATCCTATATTTCTTATTCATTAATTATGTACTTTCTAATTATGAAATAAATGGAATCGCAGTGATGCCGTGTTATTTTTTGATATCAGTCTGAGAATAATGATATCGAAAAATAGTTCCAAATCTTAAGAGTTATTATAAAAATATATATATACAGATGAATCTCCTGCTTTTTTGAAGCTAATTTAAACAAAGTAATATAGAATAAGATACGTCGTTAAAATTGTGACGGCGCATTATTGGTAATAATAAATAATGTAAAGACGTCTAAAAATATCATAGAAGTAATATTTCAAACAAGTTAAAATACATTTATTTCGAACATTATGTGTTATAGTAAAGGAAAGGCTTAGTATTCAAAATTCATTAAATTTACTAAATTTCTGTTTAAAATATTCAAAAGGTAATAAATAATATAAATACACGACGAATATATTACAATAATAAAGATAAATATCATTACAAGTCTCATATTATAATTGAGAGAATTCAGAAGATGTTTTGGGTATATTTTGTGACCTTTTCAAGGCCTTCGACTGTGTTCACCGTGAGACATTAATCAGGAAGCTACAGAACTATAGTGTCAAGAATTCAGCGCTTAAACATTATTTCACATTGAAGTAACAGAACGCAGAAAGTTATTATCAGTGGTAAAAGTCCTTCCGGGTCACCTGTACTAATGGCTGTCCTTCAAGGCTCAATTCTCGACCCTTTCCTATTTCTAGTCTATATTAATGACTTACCTTCTCTTGTAGGGGATAATCATGATATAATATTATTTGCTGATGATACTTCCCTGATTTTTAAACTTAAACGTCAATAATTTATGTGAAGAAGTGAATCCAAATATAATTTTATACGTGGTAGAGCCATGCTGCAGCTATATAGTATAGTTTATAGTTATAGTATAGTATATATATATAGTATAGTTGTAGCACGAATGGGTCGGCTCGGCCGGGGAAAGACCACGCTCTAACAGAATACCAGCGTAAAATAGCAACTTAAAGCTGCTGTGTTTCGTATGGTGAGTGTAGAGAACCGGAGACCCTTTTTACTGGAAACGAGGCATTCAATCTTAGTCCTCACGGGTGACAACGCATCTGCATTTTGATTCGCAAACGTGGATAGATGTAGATGTCTATGGGCCACAGCAACCACTTACCATCAGGTGGACTGTGTGCTCGTTTGTCACCCTTATAGTATTAAAAAAAATGCTGTATCAAAATTAGTGCATTGGTTTAACGTAAATAATCTACACTTAAACGGCAATAAAACTAAATGTATTAATTTTACAATACCGAATGTTAAAAATCTGAATACCAATGGGTTTTTGAACAAACACAAGCTGATACCAGTTTCTCGACTCCACTGAGTCAATATGGTTCATTTTTGTGGCAATTTATACTCTATTACAACAAAGTCCCAGAAAATATACAAGTTCTCTCTATTGCAAAGTTTAAATATTTTATTTAACAAAAACTGTATAAAAAGGGTTATTATAATATAAATGAATACATGGTTTAAAATAACCCCTGGGAATGAAGTGGTCGCTTCCAAGCTGTTTCTAAAATAAAATTTGTACCTTTCATATTGTTTAATTTACTTTAAAAAAAGTCTCGCTGGGTTTCTTGCAGGTTCTTCCCAGGACAGAGATTTTTTTTCCGAACCAGGGGAAGTAAAAAAATTACTTTCAATAAGAATTACATGTAATCTATATTGAATAAAAGAAATCTAATTATTCTATTGTTCCCAATAGAATAATTAGATTTTTTTATTAAATTCTTTTTTATTTATTCTGTAAACTTAAAAAATATTTGATTTTTTAAGTTACAGAGCGTGTTCATGCAATACTTGAATCTTATTTTGTTAATATCTGAAAAACTAATGCTCAAAATATAAAAATAATAATTTTCTGTGTAATGATTTAACATATAGTACCTCCATACTAAGTTTGAACCAAATCAAAAGGGGTTGACTTTTGAAAGTCGATAGGGATCATGTGGGTGTGTTGTGAGTGGGCGCCATCCGTATGATAGTTGCATTGATAGTTATTGCTATCTGCGGCATTGCTTCTTGTGATGGATCTATGGTTGTGCTGCGCCTGATTCGGCGCATCTTGTGGTTCTGGTCGATGGAGGTATGCGGGTAAGATTTCTGCTGGAATCGTATGGGGGACCTTAGGATGGCTTAAGCCTGGCGATAGTCGTATTGACGCTTGTTGCGTTTTGCAGCATTGCGCCTCTGAGATAGTTGTTTGGCGGGTCGTTATTCTCAATGGCGTTCTCTGCATCTTAGTTTGATTCACACTTAAGTAGTTTTGGCCAAATCGGGTCCCTTGATGACGGAGCTGCAGACTGTCTGACCTCCACGATGTTTTATATACCAACATAATAAAGTGTCTCTGTAAATTTCCCACCTTTGAATGAATAATATTAACTTGGTGGGTGAGATAACATGATTTAAAAATGCGTATACTCAAAGTCAGTTACACAAGCCCTTTCTAATGGCTGAATTATTATTATCATTATGCTTTTGCCTTTTGGCTATATCTGCCGTTGTATTGGTTGGTGGAGCATAAGTGTCGATCATGCGGATGGTAGTTGGAGGGAGGAGATTCTCAAGTCTGCGGCCGAAAGCTGATCAACGTAGGACCCCATTCTCTTGAGGTGATCAGTGCACTCATGACACGCTCTGATGCTGATCATGCAATTGGTGGTGATGCCTCACACTTACATCACGTCTGCACGAGCGGCTGTCTGGCAGATGGTAGCGTTCACGGAAGGCTTTTTATGGCCAATGTGCCTATTTTAATGTGTGCCTAAACCATGTGACGTACATTCACTGTTGCTGGATTTGATCGTATTCTGTATGGCGTTTAAACACATTTACATGTGCGATTTCGCGCGATTGATGTTTGTGCTTACGTACTATCAAGGAGCCAAGCCCTCTTTTACTGTTTCGCCAGTTATTTTTCTGTGGACTTCGTCTCTCTTCGGGGGTAACGCGTTGTTTGGGTTGGCGCTCACCGCATACGGCGTTGGCCTGTGTGTAGCCGTGTGCCCCCACATTTTTTTTTTAATGTAGGAGAGCGAAGCCCTTGTATCGGGCATTCTATATAAATATTGTGAGCCTTTTCCAAGTGGGAAGGGATGAATTAATAAGGAATTAACTAGTGTGAACCTGATACAAGTGGAATAGGGATGATTTAATTCTCTTCACCTTTTTGAGCCCTATCCTCATGAATGGGGTTCTTTAGTTTGAAAGAATTATGAGACACTTACAACGGCTTGTGATTGCTCTGGTGAATATTCATTCTTCCAAGAGACACCTAAAAGATCTAAGTTTCTAATCAAACACAACTTAAATAAGGGTCCTTACTAATTCGATCACACCATAATCAAACGGCCTATAACTAAACATTTAGAAAGATCCTTGAGAAAGTTCAATCTTCATTTTCTGGTAACGTATTATAATACTATCTTATATATTATTTGAGGGATGGGTGAAATCGTTACAATACGAACAATGAAAGGGCGAAATCCCTTTTTATTGTAAAATAATATAATAAAAATGAAAAACCTATATGATGCTTTAACCTAAAAAGTTACTCCCACACTAGGAATCTGTCAAGTATCGTGGTCGCATTTTAGAAACATAAATTACACATGGACAAACATCCAGAATTAAACTTATTATTGGACATAAAATGCTTGTTCCATGGGAGAATCGAACCCGCGGCGCCTTAGATAAGCACTCACCAACTGCGCTTTTAAGATGTCAAACGACTTTACAATAATTACTAAACGTCAACGTTTCTTAATCTCATATTTGCAATTTTTTCTATTATATTTGGGCCTACGAGAGTTAATAATAGTTTTCTTTAATTGCTCAAGCAATGGAAAAAAATCCATCAATGGAATTTATATTTAGTAGAATGAACATTGAAAAATCTAAGCCATTTGCACAAATGTGTTATTATAAGTTTTCATAATGATACTCTAAGTAGCAATACTTAGTTTATACTACGTAGCAAATATTTTTGTGAAACGTTTAATTTCTGGATTCCTTTAAAATTAAGCGGTAAGAGTGTAAATAATTTCTAAACAATAGATAAGTACAATCAATGTGATGTAGTATGTAAATGATTACTAAACAATAATTTAGAAATTGTCGTACATTATGTACGATATTAGCGTGTAGTGGCGTTGTAAGAATATCCACTACCCCATACCGTCCCGTGGGTGTCGTAAGAGACGACAGAGGGAAATTGAAATAGAAAAGAACAGTCACATCTTCCTAATAACAACCCAAAATAATAAAATACTGCGGTTGGCCACCCGCCTGTCAAGCATGGCAACTATGTCAAAATGAAACAATATATCGGGGAGATATATTCAGCAGTAGACTTTAGGGTGTAATAGTAATTGAATTTACGACAAAGCATACTAGAAGTAGCCATTTAAACGTTAAGCATTTAAATAAGCGAAGCTTTTCAAGAAAAGCACATAAGCAGATTAAACATGAAAATCACTTTTAAAAATGTAAATTTGTAAGAATTTAAGGTAAAGGCACCTATTTCCGCGGTATTTTCACCAAAAAATTAAAGTATATCGAAAATTAAGCATTTACTGGGACATTTACATTTTTATCATTTACGTTTATTTTTAAGGTTACAGTAGTTTTATTTTAAAGCTTCATTGTTTTAACTCTTAAAATAGACTAATGACTATAAGAACTTGATTTGAACTCAAAATTAAATAAAATGTGAAAAAAGACTGAGGCACTTTTTTTCGATGTAAAAATCCTTATTCCGAGGTATTTAGTTCCTAATTTCAGGTGTAAAATATGTAAAGGAAAAAAGATAGGAAGAATTTCAAAAAGTCAACTCTAATTATTCACCATGGATTCTGTCGCTCTTAAATCTGCCTTCAAATACGTACTGTTAATATTTATTGCCGACCAGATGCATTGTGAAATGATGTCATAATATTTTATTAATATAATAAAATGCCTATTACAATAATGACTAAAATACTTTACTTACATAACCGCGTTGTTTTACACTTGTTTTTAATAGTTTTGATTTCTGTAAATTTTTCAACAGATTTGTTGAGCGTGAGAATTGAAATAGAATGTTGCCATAGTTACCACGCTTGGCGTGCAGGTTTGCAACGACAGTTTTATTTTAGCCGTTAGCTCTGTCGCCTCTTACGAAACCCACAGGATGATATGAGGTAGTGGATATAGTTACACCACCACTACACGGTAACGCTGCTTCGCTTGCGTAGGCTTAAATTCAGGAACATAGTTAATTACCAAAATTAGTAAAATTCGATTACTTGTAGAGTCACCTATGTGTCTTTGTCTCTATGTTTTTTTTAATAGAAATAGGGTGACAAACGAGCACACAGTCCACCTGATGGTAAGTGGTTGCTGTGGTCCATAGACATCTACATCTATCCTCAATAACGAATCAAAATGCAGATGCGTTGTCAGCCTTGAGGAATAAGATGGAATGCCTCTTTCCAGTAAAAAGGGTCCCCGGTTCTCTACACTCATCATACGAAACACAGTAGCATTAAGCTGCTATTTTACGCTGGTATTCTGTGAAAGCGTGGTCCTTTCCCGGTCGAGCCGACCCATTCGTGCTACAACTACGCTATAAATATAGCTGCAACTTGGCTTTACCACGTACAAAAGTATGTCTGTTTGTCATAGATTTTTTTTTAATTCTCTGAGAATTTTGGATGTAGATAATTGAAATTTGGCATATATATAATATGCTACGGGAACACGTGATTATGTGGGTATTTTAGAATTGCATTAATTTTATACGTCTAGCAACTCCTACCACTTTTTTATATCGGGCATGTTTGAGACAAGATTTCAAAATTTTATAAATGTAGTTCTATTCACGGTGAACGTGAGAAGAACAACATTCATGAACGGAAATAAAAATATATTCACTTTGTAGTGGCGGCGCGAGAGAATCTACTACCCCATATCGTCCTGTGGGTGTAGCAAGAAGCTAAGGAGGGATTCTGAAACAGGAGATGGGCAGCATGGCTCTTCCTTATAACAGCTCAGGATAATAAAAAGCTGCAGTTGCAAATCCACCAACCAACGGATGCAATTACGGCAAATATCCTGCATTTTTGGTAATCTTTAGAGAAAACCTATCTTCATCAGTAGACTTTTGATAGGCAGTAATTATAATAACCCTTAATATTAACGGCAGAATGAAAATAAAAATGAAACATCTCCGAAAACATGAATAAAATGAAAACTGTATTCATACATGTGAGCCCGCCAACACACATACCGTTATCATACGTGTGAGCCCATCCAACATGCAGATCGTATTCATACATGTTATCCCACCCAACACGCAGACCGTATTTATACATGTTAGCCCACCCAACACGCAGACCGTATTCATACGTGTGAGCCCGCCCAACAAGCAGATCGTATTCATAAATGTGAGGCCCAAGGTTTAGCGACAAATGTCAAGCGACGAATGCCTGAGTGACTAGTACCACAGCGACTAGCACTTATACCCAGCCCAATAGACGATGCACTTGCGCCGGACTCGTACCATCGTGCAGTTGCGCCAGCTAGTGAAATGCAAGCAGCTGCAGGCGTTCACCAAGCAAGTAAGTGCTCAAATCTCCATGTACTGATTGCTATTTCAAAACTCAATCTAATCCAATCCCGCACCTAATACGGTCCACATTGCTGTTATGTAATATAAATCGCCGCTCCAGGCACTATTTTGTAAAAGTGAAACGTTTAAAACTAATGTTAGGCATTATTTATAAATATGGTATTTATTTAAAAAAATACTACGTGATCCCACTCATTACTAACAGAATCATTTAAAAAATAAACGAACATCTAAAGGAAGGAAAATACTTAACCTACCTTTTTTGAAATTTCGTAAACAGATAAAAAGTAGCCTATAAGTTGCTCCGGATCCCTAACTTTCATGGAAAATTTCATGGAAATCCGAACAGTGGTTTTTACGTGAATCGTGAATACACAGACATTCAGACAGATAGACAGACTGACAAAAATTCCAAAACCACTAATTTGGCTTCAGTACCTTTTCTTTAGTCCCCTAGACTCGTTTTTACCAGAAAATTACAGGCACGACATTTCTACAAATTTATTATATGCATAGATAAAGAGATTTACATGTCAACATGATCAAATAAACCTGTATGTTTCCAAGTATTCCAAATTCAATGCTTAGTTACAAACTGTAATTGTTTTACAGTCTAATGCACAAAGTAATTAGTTTGCAGTTAGGGCATTACCATAGTCTTGAAATTAATTATATATTTTAACCCCAAATCACTTTTAAATAAAGTAAAATTAAACAACTACTCAACTGCAAGGGAAAATGTGAATTAGCTTACTTGATGTTACAAATTTACCGAAAGACTTATTAATGATTTTAATAACGTAAAAGTTTATATAGATACATATGGTCTATAATTTTTTTTTTATAAAACTAAAGATATAAACAAATTTAAAGTTCACCTGACTGTAAGTGACTACTGCAGTTCATATAGATCTGCAGCCATCTTCAAACAAAAAGGCTTCAGACGCGTTGTTACTTCCGAAGACTAAGATGGAATGCTTCACAGTCTGTAATTATATTGGCACTCTGTACCGCTCAGACCGGGACACAGTAGGTTGGAAAATGTCTACCCTGATTTACTCCTGGGCAAAAAATAACTTCTACCACCTAGAAGGAGTCTTACCACCTAGATTTGTTCCGATATATTTATGCCCTGTGAAATAAATAAAAAATCAAAGAAGTTAAACAATGAAAAGAAGGTTTCAAGAAAGGAAAAGAAGGTTTTGTTTTATTATTACGACTGTATACCTATATTACGACGATGAATCGTAACAATAAAACAAAATGTATATAACATGTGAATCATTCAAGTTGTTCAGAAGTTACACGATCACTAACAAGCGCACCAACGATTATATAATAAAATAAAAGAGGATTATGTTTTACGAACAAAATTATCATTGTAAGTGGCTATCAAAAGTCTGAACAGGCCTATCTCGTGGAGTGCCTGATAGGGCGGATATTTGCCATAGTTGCAAGCGGATTAAAACCGTAATTTTTTTATAATTTTAAGTTTTTAGCAGGAAGTTATTGCTGCAGATCTCGTATTTCATTTTTTTTTGTCGCCGGATCTTCTCACGCCTCTCTGAGAAAATCTAGAATAGTCTTATCCATGGATGTATTATGAAGTTATTGAATAGCAGATTATTTGTGATTATAAATATCACTCGTAAAAATAAATACAGATGTGCAATAGTTAATTAAATTCTATGTACACATTAATAAAATTGAAGTGTCTGTCTGAATATTGAAATAATATACTGGCTTCTATTAATCTCAGGGGGTTGTTTGCATGCTATTAATTTTAAGACATAACAACCATTAAAAAAAATATTGTCTGTCTGTCTAATGCCTGTAATCTTCGTCTATCTGTCGTGCTAATGCCCGGACAGACAGACGAAGATTACTTCGAAATGGCTGAACCTGGCTGGCTATTTTTTATCCGAAAATCTTGTTGAAAAATCGAAAAAATTTATTACAATAAATTGTCTTTGGTTATTTTAAATCTAAATAACGCCACATTAATAGGTTTGACCCAGGCGGAGCTAGTATATACAATAAGTTAAATAATGCAAGAGTAAGTAAAACTGACATTTTTTAAACTTTAACATTTCAAAACTTTTGAGTACTATAACCTGTTTACCTATGAAGGTACATTTGTTTCTCATTTAAATGTAAATAGCTCCGGAATCTGTACATTAAAAAAAAATCTAGAAAAAATCAAATGTTTCAAAAAGTAACACAACAAAAGAAAAAATTGTAGATAAATTCCATACCTCACTATCAAGATTTATTCAGATTTGCTTCCATAAGTATTAACTATTAGTATGATGCTAATAGTTGCAGAAAAGTATAGCTCGTTCGGGTGGAAACTTTCTTTAAGCAGCGGCATGGTAGTGTACTTTTTTATCGATCTTTCATGTCGCGTTAAAAGGGCTCATTTGGTTTTATTGTATAAAATGGATGGAAGTGTAATTTGCATTGAGTTGGTGGTCACGCACGTCGTAGGGAGTTTCCTTTTTTATTGTTCGGCTTTGCCTGCGTCTTTCCTTTAATGTTGTGGGTGGTATGGACCCACCTATGTAATAGTAAGAGGTTTAAAAGCCGGACATATCGCTTTACTTGGGAGGTTACGTAACTAGCTACGTTCTTAGTTCATTATTTTATTTTATTTTTGGCATTTGAGATTTTTTTTATATATAAAGATAATGGAAATGTAAATACGTGCGTGTGCATTTATCAAGGTGCTAGCCAAGCTAAACTGCAGCGTGGTCGCACAAGAGGCGCATTTTTGCAATTTCAGCTGCATTCATTGACTCGAGGCCTGGCGCGATCGCGTCAATGTCAAGGCGAAACCAGGGCGCGTGGTGCGTCTGAACTCCGATCCAGGGCATAGTGCATCTGTACGGATATACGAGGGTCTATCGTATTCTTATTACGTATTTGAATGTATTACGCGCTTAGACTACGCTTTGACTGCATTGTCCGCACTCTTTACTTCGCAGTGAACATCTTCTATAGTAATGAATATTTTATATAATTTTTGTTAAGCCGTTGTAGCTCGGAGGATAAGTGATCCCTGTAGACAAGCAACCCGGGTTCGATCCCTCCTTTACCGGTTATGCTTGGCGATGAAGAAAAACATGTTAACCTAACATAAAACCTTCATCGTGTCCAAGAAAAACAAATCGAGGACGTGTAAAGACTACTAGTTGTTCATGGGCGGCGGTAGTCACTTACCATCAGGTGAGCCGTATGCTCGTTTGCCCCCTCTTCTATAAAAAAAATACCAACACGCGATGAAGCAGCGCGGCGCAACGGTCTAATTACACCATAAGCCTTTAAAAAATGACAGGAGGCATATGCCGAGCAGTGGGAAGTATAAAGGCTGTAACTTACTTTATTTTACTTTCTTATAGTATTTTTGTTTCTATAATTTATTCATTTATTTCTTTAATCTTTATTTTCTAAAGTTTCTACAAGGGATAAACATATACGTTCTCTGCCAATGAACATTGGGCCTAGTTAAATTATATGATAAGATGGATGGGATTTATAGTTTGAAATTATTAAAAATAATACAATCTTACGGTATTAATCACAAAATTAAATTATAATCACAAGTTTTAAGCAATAATATATAATATCTGAGTAAGATGTAACCGCACGTGTGGTGAAGAGAAGACGCAAAATTCTAGAGATACAGCTTTGTTTAATACGGAAGAAGGAAAAAGGTCATAAAAGGAAGGCGATATTGAGTTATGTGGTCATATTTTCTATTACCAAACATGTATTTATATGTAATGATACTATTATTGAAAAAGTGCTGAAAAGTGCAACATATTAGTCAAGTTAATTGAATAATTGGTAATTTTATAAGCATAAGCTTTGTGTTTTAATGGTAGTAAATTATTAAAATCATTTTTCAAAGAAAACACTACCTTTAAACCGATTAACAACAACATTTATTATCCATCCTAGGAAGGGGTCTCACCCATAGGTACTTTTTTCGGTGACGTATATTGTCCTGAGCTAGAGAAACGTAGGTGGCTAAACAAGGTTTAAATATAGTACCTATATATACAATAAAATAATATTAATAACTTCACTGTAATATTCTAAGCTCTACGCATAGGCCGGTCTTGGATTTTGTTCCCAAATTAATCTTTTTTAATTCATGTTAATCAATCAAGAGAAGGATGCAATGTAGACCATTATATCTCTATATGTACCATTTTATATATATTTATATATATATATATATATAAATATATATAAAATGGTACATATAGAGATATGTACCATTTTATATATATTTATATATATAAAATGGTACATATCTCCTTGATTTCAATGTCCTAACCCAAAGTATATATATTTCCATATATTCTTATCCTATTAATTTCCTTAATTTCCCATCTTCAACAGAAGAAATCTGCGAGAGATACTGCCGGCCTATGGAGGTATTATATCCTTAAATTGTTATCCTTCTTTACGCAAATGCACCACAATAATTTAAGATGGGATAGAAAGGGTCCATTACAGCATTATAAGCAAAATGAGAAATAAATTGAAAGAAAAGGTCGGTTATCCTTGATTGTGGATGTCACCACATCCACTCCCATGGCACTATTTTTTTTTACATCATCTGAAATATTTCCTTACATCTTTGCCAGTCTTTTGTAGCACGTACACTGGCAAAGATGTAGGAAAATTTGTTAATGATCGCGCTGATACTGTTTTTCATAATAACTCTGGCTCATGCCACACCTATTTGTTTTTTTATCCATTTTATCCTTTTGATAATAAACATGAATCATAAACTACGATATTAAATACTATTAACAAAAATGATTGGAACAGACACAACATTAAAGTGTTTTTTATGATTTTTCTACAAACTATATTTTTTGTTTTCAACTTAAAAACATACGTGTTGAATGTACTACCTTCTGTTTTGAACTCAGGTAAAAAGAACCTAGGTGGTGTAGACATCCTTTATATTCCGTTATAGGTTTCTTTCTCGCGCCTTCCTAAAGACATGAAAGATGCGAAACTAATTGAAAGCAATTAGTTTCGCATCTTTTCATGACACGTTTTTGTCATCTGTTTCTTTCCCTGTATTTTTTCGTTTTCTAAACTTTGAATTTATTCTGTACTCTCTTTTTCTAGCTCCTATTATCTAGTTCACAGACAAGCTAACCATTTAAGCAATCTTATTAGCTCTATAACATCTAAATAGATAAGTATTTTATTTATCTATTTATTTATTTATTTAAGATCTCTATTGCACATAAAGTGTACAATGGGCAAACTTAATGCCGTTAGGCATTTTCTACCAGTCAACCACGAGCTAAGCAGAGAAACTTAAGTAGGTGCCGTAAAAACATGAAAATATGTATACATGAATATAAATATAATAAAAAACAAACAAAACATACATATAGATACACTTATAAATATTTATTAATACAAATAACCTAAACAATATACTCTATACCATCAGGTATCAGCATAGCATACACAATTTTGAAATAATACATAATATACACATTTTAAGCATATTTACATACGAACATATACAATATCAACATATATCATTTATAATATCAATCCATATATACATAGGCAGAAACATTTAAGAAAGCTAGCCACTGGAAGAAGAAAGGTAATGATCAGACACCATTCTCTTAAAGACAGCAACAGAATCTATATCTATACAACACATATAAATAAAATTGAAATGTCTGCCTGTAATATTAAAATAATACTTCTATTAAGCTCAGAGGGTCATTTACATGCTATTAAGACATACCATTTTTAAAATGTGTGTCTGTCTGTCCAGGCTAAGCTTCGGACTGGCTGAACCGATTGTGATGAAACTTTACGGATAGATAGGGAGCAATACCAGAAGGATAGGTCATATTTTAGCCGAAAAATTTGAAGTATTTTTTTAAAGAAACGAAAAATTGATTAAATAAATAGTCTTTGATTATTTTAAATATAAATAAAGCAATAATAATATATCCTATCGCATAATTTTAATGGTTAGAACCTAAACACGCTAAAATATTTTTCTTTTTACATATAAATACCTCCATTAGTTTTTTAATATATTTTTTTTACCGAGATCTAAAACACGACAAGGTTATATATTCGAGGCGTATGTTTTATTTTGATCTATGTTCACCGATTTCTCCGAATCGGCTTATCCGATTTAAATAGTTCTTTTTTAAATCATTTATACTTCAGGGGTGACCCGATATAAATTTAAAGAAAAAATTCTACTCTACAGCTGGAAAAAAAGAGAGTGAAGGTTCTTAATGTACCTACATATTTAAACGACAGTCTAATTGTTACCTTGAACTTGTGATATACTTCAGACCACTCAAAAGGGTAAAATAATGTAACTTTTAATAAAAAAGTAGAACCTACTTCGAAAATTAAAAAAAAACGAAAATTAAAAGAAAAGCTTTTGAAGTCACACACACACACACCTTATCTACCTACCTGAAGGACACAGATACACTATGTTATTGTGGTTCACTCGTTTTTACAACCTTCTAGAATATTTATAGACGATGGTAAGAGGTCCGACGCATTAGCTTTAAGCCCTTCGGAGAGAGGTTAAGCCCCAGTGCGGGATGCTACGTCGTGCGTAGACACTTTGGCAACCTCTCATCTCGGGGGTACCTCGATGAGAGACGGTTGAACTGAGTAACTACATATTTGTGCCATTTGCTGTAGATACTATCGGTCCGTGAGGTCCACTAATCTTGAAGTTTCTAAAGGAACTGTATTCGCAACTTGCAGTCGCTGCTGGTGATAAGACAGCTCGTTATTTTCTCGATCAAAGACCAATTATATCCAATGAACGAGGAAACGTAGCTGGCGTTCTTGGCACTATACCGCGGGGAGTAGAACTGTGTGATAATAAAAAAAATAGTTTTTTTTACTATGGTAATATATATTGTGTATTTGAATTTTAAGTAAATAAAGCTTAAAAAACTTTCACAACAACTATTATGTGGAAATTATTAAATACTAGCTGCTGGTACCCGGCACGTTGCTGCAGCAGAAGAAATAATTTTGGAAATATCGTTTTAAATTTGAAAGAGTCATATCGTTTAGTTAGGAATGCTAATACAATCATTGTAATGGAATGATAAATATGACAAAATGACTTTCGAATAAATTGTCGGTACGAGATGCGCGCCACCTAGTGTAAGTTTTTTTTATAGGACAAGGGTGACAAGCGAACACACAGTCCACCTGATGGTAAGCGGTTGCTGTGGCCCATCCATCCTCGTTTGCGAATCAAAATGCAGATGCGTTGTGAGCCGTGAGGACTAAGATGGAATGCCTCTTTTCCAGTAAAAGGGGTCTCCAGTTTTCTACACTCACCATGCGGAACACAGCAGCATTAAGCTGCTATTTTACACTAGTATTCTGTGAGAGCGTGGACTTACCCCGGTCGAGCCGACCCCACTATACAATTAATATAGCTGCAGTATGGCTCTACCACGTTAATTTTACTATGCCTATAACCTTCGCGCAAGTGCAAGCAATAAGTTGACAAAGTTTTACAGCAATCTGATGAACGGTACGGCAGCGCATAAAATACGAACAAACAAACATTATTTTTTATATATTAGATCTACTCTAATTTTTTCAACAAATATTTCCCTTTTTTGGAAATAAACCGATACCTAGAGTAAAACTTTAATTCAGATTAAATTAAGTTTCTCAAAGACACATAAAATCATAAAACATTTCCTACCTATATGCATCTAGATCGCATGTTGAAATGAAAATAGATCTGGTCTTATTATATACACCGTGCACGTTATTCATACAACTTGTGTTAAAACGTGTCAAGGTACCTAAGGGAGCATTATTTCAAAGAGTTTGCGAACAGGGTTGTAAACCACTAACGACTGCCCGACCGCGATAATGAATTCACTCTGCACTCAAACCGACTTCGTATTTGATTCTAACGAGGGACTCAAAATATTTGAATACAAACCTGATTCCAGTAGTCATTTAAACAAAATTTTAAAACGTATTTTCAACTTTCCATAATTTTATTTGAGTAAATTAAAAAAAAAACACTCATTAATTAATGTTTCGCATTTTTTTGTTGTGTGGTCACATAGGTTATTATTGCACTCTATTGTGGCCCTAACAATATATAGGGATGATTACGAATATAAATAAATAACACGATAGACGAAGCGTATGTAAAGGCCGAAGAATAAAAACCAAATAGCAAATCTGCTGTGTTACTTTTTCCGGCTTCATTTATTTTATTAGTTTCAAACGCTCCACCTATTTCTCTTTTTGGACTAAACAATAAACGTTTACCATGAAAAGATTCTTTGCTGTGTACGATTGAGATTACACTTCCTGATGGGGAATTATATCAATTTTTATGTACTGTTACTGGGAATGTTATTAAAAAACCTTATTAAATACCAAAAAATGTAAGCATCCTATGAAAAGCCACTTTTTTACCAGACGAAGAGTTTGCGCATTCAAAAAAATTTGGCTTTCTTGCTCATACATCCAGTCCCCGGCCATATAAAACCCATGTATGGCATTCGAACCCGCGATCCATAGCTTTCTTTTCTCAGACATCAATATTATAATTAATAAAAATTGATGCTTAATGTGTTTTATGTTTGAGTGACTCAAGACCGTGCTTTGTAGTAGCATTCCTTGAAGGTGGCTTATGTTTAGCAGCGGATTGTGAATGATAATGATGATGATACGTAAATAAATAGAAGCGAATGGAGAAGGTTTACCGTCTTATATAACAATTTAGTACGCAACTCTATTTAGTATGGGACAACAATAACCTTTTCAATCCATCCCTGATTATTGTTTACCCCCGCTCAGCAATTTTACGTCACTACTCGGTCTCAAGAGTAGCGCTCGTTAATAACAGAGTACACCACAAACACCAGAGGGTATAATAAAAATAAAATATGGCATCATACGTGGCAAAGCCGCGCTGCAGTTATATTAGTAGTATAGTTGTAACACGAATGGGTCGGCTCGTCCAAGGAAGGACCACGCTCTCACAGAATACCAGCGTAAAATAGCAGCTTGCCGCTGCTGTGTCTTATATGGTGATTGTAGAGAACCTGAGACACTTTTTACTGGAAACCAGATATTCCATCTTAGTCCTCAATGGTGACAACGCATCTGATTTTTGATTTGTAATCGAGGACAGATATAGATGGCCGCAGCAACCACTTACCATGAGGTGGCTCGTTTTTCAACTCAACTAGGGCAGCATAAAAGTTATGTGATTTATATAATTAGTGACGAAATCTTTTACCGTTAACGAGGTATTTCATTTAAGCCCTCAACAACAAGGAAAGATTTGGGTGTCTATAGTCCCACAGCTGTGGTAGCTCAGGGGCTAAGCGCTCGCTGTAAATTTCACAGTGTGCGAGCAACCCGGGTTCGATTCCCGCCGCTACCAATGAAATTGTTAATTGCAATTTTAAGTGCTGATTTACCACGTACTCGGCGGTGAAGGATAACATCGTGAGGAAACCTGTATGTCTAAGAAATGAGAAAAAAATATATATTTCGAAGACATGTGAAGTCAACACACATTGGGGCAGCGCGGCTGACATTTCGTTGCCCTAAAAACAATTCAGAATACAAAGATTGTACATACAATCTTTGTACTTTGAATTCAAAATGATGACAAATTTTTATTGTAAGTTTTTTTGCAGTCACTATGTACTATATGTACATAAAAACATCTAAAATAAATTTTGAATATGAGTACCGATGTAAAACAAACGTTGCACATGCTATGCGTAATTTCAATGCCGCCTTCGGGGAGTCTGCGACTAATGAACTGACTGGTTGGTTTTAGTTTAGTCGCTTTCGTTGGAGAAATTTCTATTTGCAAAATATGCTACGAGGAAAACCAGCTCCTAAAGTTGGTATAAGGACATTGTGAGTAATAGTAGGAGCTAATCGGTTTTTGAACACAACGGAATTAGAGCAATATAATCGAACATACAAAATCAAAACACAAGAAAAATGTTAACCCCACGAATTGACTGTTCTGTAGAGAGAAACAAGAGCCAAAGATTTTACTTCATAAATGATGGGATTTATATTTCGTTATCACGTGTGATAAAAATGAATTGTTTACTTCATCAACCGCTCTACATCATAATTACTTCATGATAACGCTAGACCTCATAATGCTCAACAAAGCATATTACCACTTATAGCATTGCAGCTAGAAATCATTTGTCTCCGGTTATATTCGTTTAGCCTGAACTGACTGCTATCGGGATTTGGGCGAACTTTCTATAAAGGAAAAAAGTAGAAAGAAAGAAATAAGAAAGGAAACGTATTGCATGTAGAAATAGGCGTACACACATTGAATTTAGGTATTAATAACTTTTAAAACCGTAACAAAAAAGAAATCTAACTTATCTAAGAAAAAAGATATAAAATGAAAAACATAAGTACACCCAATAGAATATATTTTAAAAATCTAGTAAGTTGTATTCCTAAAATATTTGTCGCAAAATCATAAATAGCTTTTATATGTTACAGTCATTTTATTCTTAAATCCCTGTAACATTTTGGCGAAAAATTTTATATAGCTATTGCTAAGCGTTGAATATAACAAGGACTCTTCCGAACGTCCGGAAGTTCACACTTACAATTTTTTTGTGGAAACAAACACGACGCGAAGCAAGAATTTTTATTTAGGTATACGGTTTCAAATTAAGCATGTCCTTTTAGATTGTCATTGTGGTGAATTAGTTCAATTGTAAAAATTATGATTTTATTATTCTCACTGGCGATTTGGTCTTAATTTGAGGATACATTTGTCTGTTTTTATGGTTATATTTAAAAGGATTTTTCATCTTCTTCATTAGCGGATATGAGTCTAACGCTGGACATGGGTTACTTCAGTTGTGGAAAAGTTTTGCCTTTATAGCCACGCGTGGCAGGCAGATTGACGATTGCAATACCAGACGTTTCATATCTTTCCGCGGCCAATTTGAGTATTTTACGCCTGGCGTAACTTGATTTTTATTCCGCCACTTCTCGGAGGCCATGAAACCTTTCAGGCATATCCTATTGTCGCCTCTTAAGATACACACGGGACAAAACAGGGTGATGGGTTTCACATGCTCCGCCACCACACGCCAAATATATAAAAAAAGTAGAGTAAAGTTACAACCTATATACGTCCCACTGCCAGGTACAGGCCTCGTCTCATTATTATACGATTTCATTATAATACGATTGAATTGAAGTTTATTTAACTGTGCAGTTTAACGACTCCCCACAAAATTAGCAACTATTTATATTTACGTGTGGAGTAACATTAATATTACTAATAGCAGTCACTGCTGCGGGTGAAATAATTTGCATAAAGCATTTCCTTGCTTTATAACCTACGTCACGACATCTTTAATAACAAAGAAGGCTTTTTGTGACGCCTTCGGTAAAATAATAAGGGTGTGGAACAAAACGTACGTTTAGTATGATCTTTGGAATCTATGTTTATAAAAATATTATTTTATGCATACTAAATAACAGCATAGTGGCGGTGTGAAAATACCCACTACTCCATATCGTCTTGTGGATGTCTTAAGAGGCGACAAAGAAAAACAAACCAGGCAACAGACAATCATAACTGCGGTTGCCAACCCAGGTGTGGAAATTATCCAAGAGGGATCATTAATTTTGCCATAGTTGTCTATGTAACACGACAAAGGGAATCTGAAACAGGATATGGGCAGGCCTTTATACGCTGTAATAGATGGATTGAAATATCATTTAATATTGTGTTAATAATACTTTCAGTCCAAACACGATGGATTACTCAAGATTATTGTCGCAATACCATTAAAACATGGAAGATCACAGAACTCGTAAAGTGAATCCAATTATTATAGATCGTGTAACTCTACGACTGGACGGCACAATATATTTGCTCTGTTGAGATAATTGTTCACAGCTTTGCTAAGCATACACTTGGTAGCGATGTAGTCACGTTATTAACACATTATTATTCATGGACCAAAATGACTCCTATTCACAACGTATGTTGGTTTAGTGTCAGAAAAGAAAATCACGAAATCTGTACTCGGTAGTGGGTCCTGTGGTCCAGTAATTAATAAATTTAATATATTTTTTCATTTGTTAATATAGACCACAAACAAGTTTACAATAATTACTACTAATACAACAAAAACAAAAACATTTTTAAAATACGGAAAAGCATTATTGTTAACCCAACAGCGATGGTCACACGCGTATAAGCAAATTTGAATTTCTTCCTGTCTAACAAAAAGATATTGTAGTTAGATTTACAATTATATTTTGTCATATTTATCCAAGCACGATTTTCCTTTTCATATATGTGAATAAGTTCATCTGTAAGCCAGTGCGGATATAGAGACGGTTTTACTTTCTAAGTATATGTTTTTTAATGTTTTTGTACAATACTCTGTTAATAAAAAAATACCAATTAGTAGCTATATTTTCGTTTACCTTGTCATAATCTGCTTTTTGGTAACAATATTCTACATAGTGAACGTAATATTATTTTTTTACGTGGTAGAGCCATGCTGCAGCTATATTGTGGTTGCAGCACAAATGGGTCGGCTCGACCGGGGTAGTACCACGCTCTCACAGAATAACAGCGTAAAATAGCAGCTTAATAGTGCTGTGTTTCGTATGGTGGATGTAGGGAGCCGGAGACTCTTTTTACTGGAAACGAGGCATTCCATCTCAGTCCTCAGGGGTGACAACGCATCTGCATTTTGATACTTAATTGAGGATAAATTAAGATGTCTATGGGCCACAGCTTCCACTTACCATCTGGTGGACTGTGTGCTCGTTTGTCACCCTTATTATATATAAAAAGAAATATTTTCAAATTTCTGAGAAGTCTAGATGGCTCCTTGGCACAGCGCAGCCTACAAATAATTGTAACATATTTGGATGTTTTTCCCTGTATAATTTATGTACATAAACTGCCTCTACGATACAGGATAAAATCCAAGTGTGGGGGCCATTATCGAAGTACCTTTTTTCAAAATGAAACAAAGAACGTTGTGGGAGACAGACCTACCACACATTAACAGATAACGAAGTGATCAGAAATTTTGCCATGAAACACTAATAATTTTAGAAAAGCAAATTCCACGCAAGCAAAACCTCGGGTAAAGCTAGATAGCTTATAAAAATGTTTGCAAAGTCTACCAAAATGCGACCCCAATTATTTTTATAACAATGGCTTTTTGTGGACCGGAATCGGGAAGATTCCCGAAATTTGCATGACTTTTTTAACATAAAATGTTATGTTAATTTTCAAGTGTCTAAAATTTTTTGCCTTTTGTTAAGACCCTTTTGCTCAACATAAAAAAAGATTAATAAATTAATCAGTAATTATTTTAATTATGTTAATTATATTATTAATATATTATTATCTTTTATCAAGTAGTTTATTATTAACAGTATTTAAATTCAGAGTATAATTCCATCTATACTAACAGATATTACATGAAGTATCTACTTGAACCTGTGAAGCCCATATCTGTACGCACTACATAAATCAAACATAAATAAAGGACCTCATAAGCTGTCACCCTAATGCCATTCAAGCTAGGCTGGGGTGCGTAATATTGTAGAATAAATCATGTTCAGCTAAAATATGCCTCAATACTTGCTGTTGAATATGAAATTCAGCTATTTAATAAAACGACGAAGGAAATCATAATCGAGGTCGTACTTTTTCTACGAATGTAAATAGCAACTGATATGACAGATTTAAGTTATAAAAGACAAGTCGATGTCAATCAAAGTATTTACGAGTAGCTCAGAATCTTGCTGGAGAATATATAGCGCCACATCGGTATGCGTAAATACATCACCCTATTCTATCCCTTGGATGCCGTTAAAGACGTCTATTCTTGTATTTAAAACTGATGTTCATTAACTATGGGAAATGCCAGTAAAATCTTATAGCATTCTATAGATAGTGCTATAAAAGGAGATATCCTTTACCATACGTAAAATTTCCAAACTAACGGGCAGCAGCCGTAAAGGTGCTAGAGTGGTAATCAGCCTGCCAAGCGTAACGGTTATAGCAAATTCTCCCTAGAAAGGAAGTGGCCAACGACAAATACTGGATTTTTACGGACTAATGAAGAAGAATAAGAATATCTATATCCAACAGGCGATACGTTTGCGCTATAACTTTCAAGGTGGGCTTATATGCAGTGTTGGAAATTCCAGAATAGTCACAAAACAATCACGTCTTGAACCCACAATATTCTGATTCTGTACAAATACTTTTACTCGCTAGGTTATGAACTTTTAAAAAAAAAAGAAAACTTCTCAATATTATTAAGAGCTATGATAGCTCAGATAAGCACTCGCCGTAAATTACATAATACGTGTGGAACCCGAACGTTCTCGCCGTTAAAAATGAAATAGTTTTTTGAAATATTAAGCACTGATTTGCCACGTGCTCGACGGTAAAGAAAAATATCGTGAGGAGACCTGCATGTCTAAGGAATAAAAATATCTCAAAGACACGTGAAGTCTGCCAACAAGTACTAGAGCAGCAGTAGTCTAATTGCTCCATGACCCTCTCATAAATGAGAGAATGCCCATGCCTAAGAGCAGGACATATATTGACATTATTTTACCACAATATTACACACTCACTCGCTCATTTACTACAGCTCATCACTGCTGATAAGCCTCTTACATAGATTACCACAAAGCACGGTCGTGAGCCACTTACATTCATCAACTAACTGCATGCTTCATCAGGTCATCACTTTCTCTAGTTGGCGGTCACCCAACACTATGCTTGCCAGTACGAGGCTGCCACTCGAGAATCTTTCTTTCCCATCGGCTGTCGATTCTTCCAGCTATATGGCCGGCTTATTGCCACTTCAGCCTAATGATTCTTTGGGCTACATTAGTAACTATTGTTATTATTCGGCTGTTCTTATTGCAAATATTATTAGGTAGAAAAATTCCAAGCATAATCCTCTCCACCGCTCGCGGAGTGAATTTGACCTTCCTCATCCGACCAGCAGTGAAGGATCACATTATGATTCCTTAAGTTATCACTGGCAACACGCACTAGTTGAAGAGTAGTAAGGAGTATAATTTACTGTTATGTCTGGCGTAAGTGGCCTACGATTTCGCCGTAATTTCGGCGGTACTACAGTCCCTTCAGTGCTAAAATTTAAAGTTTAAAGTTTGTACAGTAAGGCTCCGTGGCGCAGTGACTTAGCAATGAGTTGCAGCGCTAAGGGCCGCGGGTTCCAATCCCGCACGGAACAATTATTTGTATGACCTACAATTAATTGTTCCGGGTCTGGATGTTTGTCCTTGTGAAATTAATGTATGTTAACTGCCACCACGATACAGAAGAAAAGTCTAAAGTGAAGGTAATGTTTTAAAAAAAAAATTGAATAAGAAAATTAGAAATTACAAAAGTTGTCTATCCTAGTACAGAACCATAGAATGAAACCTACCCTACATCAGAGATGTTTAAAACAGGGAGGCGTTATATCTCCGAAAATTCTTACCGCTGCATTGGAAGGCATTTTCAAGCTACCTATAATACCAATGGCGTATACATCACTTCGCTTCAATTTGCCGACGATATCCTCAATATTGCTGATTCCCTAGAAGACCTTAGTAGCCCTATGATCAATCAACCTGCGTAATGTCTGTAGTGTGTAGACACTAAGTAGGCCATCGTCATCGTCGTCTTAAAATCAATATGGACAAGACAAAAATCATGACTTACGTCATGTTACATACATACTGGTAGTTGTTGGGAACGCTATCCTCGAATTTATTGACGAGTATGAATACCTGAGGCAAAATGTTCTTATAGGTAAATCTAACTTCGACCGACAAATCCAACTCGATTGTGCAGCGTTTGGGAAACTGCGACTAGTCAACTTGTATAATATTATTGTATGTAATACGCACATGTATTCATTATAATTTACGTGTAATGTAAATTACGTGAAATTTTGGGATAAGAAATTTTGCAATTGCATAATTAAAATGTTCATATACATTTAAATATTTAAGTATAAGTAATTAACCGCAGATTACTGTTATAAAATATATGAGTACACTCAATAAAGCAGTAAAATATTTTCTAGAGAGTTAAGCTCAATAGTAATAATATTGCGACATTCTTCTCCGTGAAAATCTCTTAGATACGATCATAAATCGCTTTGGTTGGCATAATAGCGTAAAAGGAAGGGCCCAGATTTATGCATGTTTGATTTAGGTGTCGGTGCGAGTTGTCATTTTATCAACGGTTCCACAAAAAAAAAAGAATATTTATTTTCAGGAACATGATTATCGTAAATAAATGATTTATAATATTTTTTTATTAATTTGAAGCAAGCCCTTATTTATAATTCATACTAGCGATTCGCCTCGGCTTCGCACGGGTGATTTCTGGATCTCGACAACAGCTCCACCAACCGGGTCTAATTGTGAATCTAAACCATCCAGAGACCCAGTCAACACAAACACAAAAAATTTCATCAGAATCGGTCGAGCCAGTTTCGGGTTTCAGCGAGACCAACGGACAGCAATTGATTTTTATATATAGAGATAATAGTAGTGGTAGTTTTAACCAAATTCCAAAAACGTGAAAGTTCTTTTGACGCGTATATTAAGATTTATTATTATTATTATTATTTAATTTCATAATATTTCAAAATTTAGATTTAATATGTACTTAATAATTTAAATAATACCATATTATTAGACATATCCCGAAGCTCGAGCTCGAAGAACCGACAACCAATACGGATGGAAAGCTTCTCGAGTGGTAGCCTCGTCCGTAATAATGACGAAGATGATGATGATGATGATACTTTTCATCTTCTAAAGTGTCAAACGGTTCATTTAAAGATTGTTTCTTTTTTATTTTAATAATGACTGGTGTGTTGGTTTAACTGACCAACTGCTGGTTCAGAGTTATTAAAATAAATAGCAGACTGTATTATAGGGTGCGGTGCGAACGGCGAGGAGGTTTTAATATTTCGCGATACTGCAAATGCCCTAAATTCGGGCTACAGGAAGGATGTGAAGGAATGGATTTGAACTCACCTGGACTTATGCTGATCTGCCTGGTGTTCATCATGGATGCAGCCCCTGAAACACGAGGCAGATCAGCATGAGTTCAAGAGTGCACATGCTAAAGGCATAAAAGGCGGTAGATAGGAAAACCGGAAATGGGCTTTGCAGTACTCTTATTGGATAATAATTATGTCATAAGCGTTAGGTGGTAGTGCAAAAGTAGCGCGAACATCCCTTCGGTCTTGAGGTATCCTCAAATAGCAAAAGAAAATATAAAATAATATGTATATAGCGGATAAATTCTTATATAGTAGCGAAACGAAGCAATATTATGACCTAGAAATTAAAACTAAATACATAAAAAATAATGCAAAGTTAACTTATAATATTTATAATGTACCCAATCATTGTGTCGGTAAAGGACACAGTTTGACAAGAGGGCGTTTTAGAGCTATTCATAAGTTTAACTTACGCAATGCGTGCCACACCATCTTTACCAGGATACAATTCGGTGACAATTCCTAGAGGCCACTGAAGCGGTGAAGTCTATAAGTCTAATTATCCATTTCTATTAGAACTACTGTCCCTACAGAAATGGCGATAGCATTCTTATTCCACTTTGCCTTACTCTGTAATGTATGTAAGTATTCAAATCTAAAGCGTTTCCAAAAAGACTGAAATAAAGAATCTATTAAAGAAAAAAATCTATTAAAGATTAATACGGTTATAATTACGGTAAAAACCTTAAAACATAAACGACCGATCTTAGATATTTATTCCAATTAGAAAATTTTAAACTTAATGAGATAAATGGGTGTTCTGCCATCTCACTAACTGCAAACGGCCCATTTTTTCTTCTGGTAAGCTTATATGCGTTGGTGCGAGCCTTTCTACAGGCCATGCTTTACATGGCAAGGAAACCCACAGAGGCCCATGTAACCAAAGCTCGCAATTTAAAATTTGCGATAGTAACAGTCCTCGCGAAATCTGCAGGATTTTCCGACCCTGCGATGTGATAAAAATTATCCGGTTATAAATAAGACTGTATCTGCGAAATAGGGTTAGCAACAAAGGTGTTGAGCTTATGCGGTGAAGAACATGCCCAACAGAGTGCGACTTCCGAATCTGAAAATGCGTAAATGTTGTCAATCGGATGCCTCAATGACAACGAATCGTAAACGTTGCGTACTAACTTAGCGAGCAAAACTAAGGCACATAACTCAAGCCTGGCTAAAGTTATAGTTTTTAATGGGGACACCCAAGATCTGGAACAGATGAGCGTTATAATGAGAGGATTATTTCCGTTAACAACGTGCGAATAGATGACACACCCGTAAGCCTTTTCACTAGCGTCGGTGAAGGCGAGTAGCGATACATGCGATTTTTCATTTACGCCCATATGACGTGAAAAGTGTAAATGTGAGATTAAAGGTAATTCTGAAATATATTGCTGTCTTATATTGATAATTTAAGCGGGTGGAGCCTCGTCTCAGTTAAGTTTAAGAACCCACAAAGTTTTAATTAATAATTTTGCGTAAAGTATTATTGGACCGACAAGTCCTAAGACATCGTACAAGCGAGAGGATAGCGCGTTTGGTACAAGTGACCGGTGGCGGGGAGACAAGAAAGGAAAACTTATCGGTAGCGGCATGTCAACGAAGGCCTAAAATTTTATAAATGTCATCATCATCAAATGATACCGAGTCTTGTTGATGATGTGACGCTGGTATATGTTGTAAAAGCTCCTTGTAATTACTTGTCCACTTAACCAATTCGGATCCACCTCGGCAAAACATTTGGATTAGTAAAGTGGCGATGTCGACTGCGTTGTTGACGCAAGGCGCGGATCAAGCGACGTCATCCATATAAATATCCCTCTCTACTACAGATGCAGCAAGGGGATAGGACTCCCTTTCGTTAGCGGCTAACTGGCGTAAAGTGCGAATTGCGAGGAAAGGAGAAGAGCGTAATCCTAAGGTGACTTCATAATATGTTCGTATAGTTTCTTCTGTAGAAAACCGATATAAAATGCGTTGGAAAGCGCGATGAAATTTTTGGACTTCTATACAAAAGTAAATTAAAATAGCCTAACATCTACAAGAAGGCGATGCGATTCAATAAAATGTTAAAAATGTCAGTTTGTAAATTCTGTCCTGTGTGCAAAATGCCATTCAAAGAAATATCGTTATCCGACTTAGCACTAGCGTCTAGTACAATGCGCAACTTCGTGTACTTTTATCATTACGTACAACAGGGTGATGTGGTAAATAAAAACAAGGCTGTATACAATTGTTATCGGAAACAACGGATACCCTTATCAATGTATGCTTGTATAACAACGTTATATTGATCGCGAAGATCGGGATATTTATTAAACCGCTTGTCTAAAAGTAAGAGGCGCTTTTTTGCGTTCATTAAAGAGTCACCTAATGTATCAGGCCTTTTCTTAAATTGCAGGGCGACCACATACCATCCATCGTTTTGGCGGTGAGTGGTAGAAGCATAAATATCTTCACATTCCTGCTCATCAGGACTGAAATATATTTTTGCGGAAGTTCTTCTATTTTCCATTAATTCAGTAAGACAATTTTGATTTAAATTTGTGTCGTAAGAACAGTAAACAAATCAATAAAAAAATTAATGGTTGCCTCATAAAATATGTAGATGTTCATGACGCCCAGTTCGGATTCAGGGTACGATTGTCGACGGAAAGTGCAATTCTTACATTGAAGCATACTGTCGGATATTACACGGCTAGGTGGACGCCGGTATACGCGTGTTTCCTCGACTTGTCCAAGGCTTTTGATTTTGTCAATTATGATATACTATGGAGCAAATTGAGGGACCCAGGTGTGCCGGCGGAATATACTTCTCTGATCAAGTACTGGTACAGTAATCAAAAAAACCAGGTGAGATGGGCGGGTACGCTATCAGATGAATATAGATTAAAATTTGGTGTCAGACAGGCGGTTTAAGCTCACCGTTGTTATTTAATTTATATATTAACCAGCTTATCGTAGAACTGGTTAGCACACATGTCGGCTGTCATATTGACGAGACATGTGTTAATAATATAAGCCATGCAGACGACATGGTGCTGCTCAGTCCATCTATAGGCGGGTTAAGTAAATTATTGTCTATTTGTGAGAAATATGTGGATGACCACGGCTTGAAGTACAACTCGAAAAAGAGTGAAATTCTTGTTTTTACAGCACCGAAACAGCGGCCGCGTCGTGTTCGTCCTGTATACCTCAATGGTATAGCCCTAAATATTGTTAATAATTTTAAGTATCTTGGTCACATTATAACGAGCGATTTAAGCGATGATTGTGATATAGAGAGGGAGCGTAGGGCGCTGGCAGTTAGGAGCAATATGCTTGCCCGCAGGTTTGCTTGATATACAGATGACGTAAAAGTCACTCTTTTCAAAGCATTTTGCCAATCTTTTTACTCGAGTAGCCTGTGACAATAGAATATAAATACTAACATTACTAACATAGTTATTAAGTAAAATTGTTACTAATATATTTACACTTAATATGGACTAATTATGTCTGAAATAAAGTTATATTATTATTATTATTATTTAATATTTCGCAGTACTGCAAATGCCCAAAATTCGGGATACAGGAATGATGTGAAGGAATGCACGTGCACTCACCTGGACTTATGCTGATCTGCCTCGTGTTTCAAGGACTGCAGCCACGATGATTGGACACCGGCTTTACAAAGGCGGTTGCGATGGCGCGACATAGAAGCGATGGGGTTGGTTTCTTGTCTTCTGAACTTATGCGAACCCCGTTAACACAAGAAAGCACACGCTAAAGACAAAAAGTGTGTAGATAGGAAACCCGGAAATGGGCTTTGAAGTACTCTTATTGGATGATAATTAATGAATCTCATAAGCGTAGTGCAAAAGTGGCTCGAACAATGGCACTTGATAATGTTTTGCGCAAAGGATTAGTAATCTGTCAGAATGGGCAACCTAGTCTGATTTCATAAAGATTATTAAGCAATATTATATAAATAAACATAACGTATATACGTTATGTATCTTTATAAATGACAATATATTTTTTATAGAAAAAGGGTGACAAATGAGCACACAGTTAACCTGAGGGTAAGTGGATGCTGCGGCCCATAGACTACTACATTTATCTTCAATTAAGTTTCAAAATACAGATGAATTGTCCGCCTTGCGGACTAAGATGAAATGCCTCGTTTCCAGTAAAACAGGTCTCCGGTTCTCTACACTCACCATACGAAACACAGTAATATTAAGCTGCTATTTTACTCTGGTATTCTGTGAGAGCGTGGTCCTTCCCCAGTCGAGTCGGCCCATTCGTGCTACAAAAATAATATAGCTGCAGCGTGGCTCTACCACGTAAAAATGTGTTATTCTTGATACATGTCCACGTTTTGATAACTCATATGTGACGTATTATATACTACGCAAAAATAATGTTATAAACTTTTATTAGTACCGAAAATTTGTTTTACCAAATCACCTTGTGCTTATCATCTTAAAATTAATCATCAGATGATGATTTGTATTTTGTGAAGAGAAATGAATATCGGGCAATTCGATATATTCCAAATTCAGGACACGATTCAAATTAAGTGGTAAAGCGTTCAGAGTACGCCGCCTGCGCTCGGTTGTCACTCGGTAGGTAATACGTGTTGAAATGACGTACCCTTGCCTGTTATAATCCGAATATTATCCAAAAATATTGAATTGTTGTAAATTGCCACTTACTTGCCACATTGTATAAATATTAAAATTTAAAAGGTTCTTAAAAGTATTAACCATTTTCAAAGTTCCATCCATAAGAAAATAAAAGAAGAATAATATGTCAGTGTCTTTTCTTAAGAATTTCAAGGAAAGTTAAGATTAGGGGAAATGCCTTTACATTTTACATTCTTGTTTATTATATTTGGAATGAAATCAATAACAACTGGAGGTTGTTATTGACTTCATTCCAACACTTTTCATTTTATAAATTTTATGAAAAATCATAATCGGTGAGAGTCCTCCTTTACCATGTAGTGGCAGTATAAGAGACTCCTCCTCCTTTACCATGTAGTGGCAGTATAAGAGACTCCTCTAACCCATATCACCCCGTGGGTGTCGTAAAAGATGACTGAGGGAAATAAACAGGGGATGAGCAGCAGCATATTTCCGATAACAACTTCAAATAATTGAAACAACGGTTACCAACCAGCGTGTCAAGCAGTGCAACTATGGCAATCATCCTACCAATCAGCAATCTATGGAGGCGGCCTGTTCACTGGATCTTATAGCGCTGCTAAAGTCAGACTTTGATAAGCCGTAATAAATGAATGAAGGAATAAATGAATAAGAGTCCTCTTGAATTCATCAGCATTGTTAGGTGAATAAAGTACAGAACTCAATGGAGGTCTAAAACACTGTAAAAATATTTAAATGAAAATTTTCTGATGTCCGTCAGTAATAAGGAAACATATTATGTTGAACTGAAAGTAACGTTTAAACTTAATCAAGAAAGTTTTATTACGAGACAAGACCTGCCAAAAAAAACTTTAACGGTGACCTACTAATTTCACTGCACTCACATTCCAAAGCCTGCAGCTTTGAAAGCAGCTCCTATTGCTATGTGCCTGTGTTTCTGTTTTTCGCTGGCCCACTACATATTAGACGCGCTTTTTTTTTAACGTGTGGAATTCGTCATAGATACCGGCTCTGAGGGACGAAGGCATGTTTTTTTATAGAATAGGGTGACAAACGAGCACACAGTCCACCTGATGGTAAGTGGTTGCTGTGACCCATAGACATTTACATCTATCCTCAATAAAGAATCAAAATGCAGATGCGTTGTCACCCGTGAGGACTAAGATGGAATGCCTCTTTTCCATTAAAAAGGGTCTCCGGTTCTCTACACTCACCATAAGAAACACAGCAGCATTAAGCTGCTATTTTACGCTGGTGTTCTGTGAGAGCGTGGTCCTTCCCCGGTCGAGCTGACCCATTCGTGCTACAACTATACTACTAATATAGCTGCAGCATTGCTCTACCACGTATAAACCACAATTAAATGTTTTGTAAATAAATGAATATTCCTTTAATAGCTATATTTTTAGATATTAACTTGCTATATTTTTACATACTCGTATTAACATACTGAGCGTAGTCGAGCTGTAGTGTATATATGACAATGTAGTATATCAGCACTAAAAATTGCAATTAATATTCTCATTCGCGACAACGTGGACCAAATTTGAAATTTTAAGGCGAGCACTTATTCCATTGATTCAGCACGGGTTAATGTTCGTCTCTTAAGATACACACGAAATATTATGAAGGATTCCCTTGAGCTGCGACAAGGTTAAATAAATTTAATTTCACAAGAAATGTAAGCAGCTGCATTATACCATATATCATAAACTCTCACGTCTGTCACACAGTGGGGTAGGCAGAGAATATTAACTTCCATTTGGCATAATCCTGATATAATTTAATTTTGTTTTTGGTACATGGCCGGGACATTGCCACTTATTACACTGGATGTATAAGTAATACTATCCCTCGCGGATAAGACATCTATACCTATGTCTACATACAAATAAAATTTAAGCGTCTAGCCGTATAATATTAAAATAACTGCATTTTATCGAGTTCAGGGTTTATTTGCGTGCCAATAAGACATTAATAACCAATTGTGAATTTTTTATCTGTCCGGAATGATTTTCCGAATGGCTGAAACGATTGTGATGAAATTTAACGAACAGATAGAAAGCAATGACAGGCGTGATCTTGGCTAAAAGTATTGGAGTTATTTTTGTGAAATCGAAAAATGATAAAATAATATGAATTATTTTATCATTTTTTGATTCGTTGATTTAAAAAAAATCTAAATAACGTAAAATTATTAGATCCCACCCAGAAGCAGACTTGGCGCGCAATGTCATTGGTAATTTCTTAACTACGATCATTTTTTCAAGTTTAAAGTCTAATGACTATAACGTAGATCTACTAAGGCGGAGTGCGCGAATTCAAATCCTGCAGTATTTAATGAATGCAGGAAGTAATTTGGCCATTTTCTTAGTTTTAGTTCTGTAGTATTTTTAAGATTTATTCCGATATAAGCTTCTCAATCAATGTGGTTAAATTCTTTATTTTTTATTCTTTAGTATTCTAAGCTACTCGGCCCCCATATCTAGGCAAGAATAAATGATCAAAGACTAATAAAATATTTTTTATAGCAATTACGATGCGAAAGGTACGCATCTTTTTAACCGTGACGTCAACCGGTTAAAAGTACATAAGTCGCCATTCTCTTTGGTTGAAAAATGTAAGATGAAAATACTTTTACAGAAAATCATTGCATCAACTTTAAAAGATTAAATTTTTTTTTAATAGTTAAGATAAAAAATAGACCATGCTTAGGTATTTATGTGACTAGTGCCTTGGAAACGGCTCTACCGATTTGGATGCTATTTTGTACTTAAGTATCGTTATACTTTATAAGTTTCCTAAATGGGTATAATCCCTGAAAGAATTAAATTTTCTTATAGCGCTGAGCAAAGCTCTATACTTTTTAACCAACTTCAAAAAGGAAGAGGTTCTCAATTCGAGTTTATATCTTTTTTTGTATGTATGAAACGCGATTTCTTTTTCGCGTGATTCTTTTTTAATTAAATAGGTTATTTTTCAAGGGTGGTCACATTTAAATTTGGAGATAAAATTCTATCCCTAAGCGTAGCAAATAAATAATTTCATTTTTAGCAATTTAAAGTCAGATTTTACTTTTTGTTAAAAGTTATAATAATCATTATGACTGGTTATTTTTTAGTCGTAAGGGAAATAACTTAGAGCTCTAAAAATGTATACTTTTAAAAAAATTGGTTTAAAAATTGTTAATGATGATCTATTAGAAATTCAATAAAATATGTTTTTTCTTTAGTTTGTCTTTGTTTTCGTCAGCTCATAGAAATCCACTGCTTAAGACTGGAGAGGCTTATATCTATAAGCTTCTCCCATCGTTGGGACGGTTTGCCTTAATCAATACTCTTAGCAGATGGATTGGCGATTACAATGCCAATCGTCTCGCACCTTATACTTTGCTTCTTGTCGCTGGTCTGGGTATTTTTCTTTTGCTATAAACGAAATGGCTAAGAATATCGCCATTTTTCCAGAGTCCTGAGATCTTTCTTACTACCATGTAGTGGTGGCGTAATGTAATGGGAAATGTTAGGGAGATCTCATGATTGCGACATTAAATACTCCGACCAGCTAATGGGAGCGGCAAAGATGTGAGAAACCTGGAACTGCGGTCTTCGATCTAGTAGGTTAGTGTATTAAATTTTATGGGAATTGCCACAAAGTATAGATGTCAATTTTTTTTCTTTAAATGTCTGTAAGTTATAAAAACGTAATGATTATTTAGAGAACATTCAAATATACAATCTTCATTACCAGACGCAGTATCTACGGCCTTACTAATGCGCCTGGTCTCTCTTCGGTCATTTCGGATTACCGTCCCATTGGACTATGAGAGTGAGGGAATAGAGAGTGCACCTGTGCTTGTGTATACACGCAGGCACTATAATCCTGTCCTGCGTAGGTGCCTTGTCTCCGTTAAGTTTTGCCGCCGTGACCGAAATTCGGTCTAGAGGACATTATTCACTCGCATTATTAAAAAAACCTATAAACTATAATATACTATATCACTATAAACTATATAATAATAACTAACTAATACTATAAACTATATAACTTAAATTATCATACGGTCATACTCTCAACAGTATAGTGACAAGAATGATGGCTACGTTTCCTTGCCGAATAGCTATACTAATGATAATTTATATTCTGGTATGGCAACTATGGAAAATACCAAAAGCATCTTATGGAATTCGATAGATGGCATTATAACCATAGATATAGTACAGTATAGATTGGCGATGGAATAATTAGGGCGAGACCGAAATCAAAATACAGCAATGTGCGTGTAATGTGTATGTGTGGGTGACAAATAGTGCTGCACCATGCATTGCCTGCCTCAACTTTTATTACCGATACCGATTGCAGTAAATTCGTGTCTTCTGATTTGACGCAGATGATGTAAGTGAATATTTTTACCCAACTACGGCGAAGCCAAAGAGATGGTTACAATTTTAGAAGGCTATGTATGCATGTGTATGTTTATCTGTGCTCTCAGATCTTCTAAACTACTCATCTTATATTGACAAATTAGATATCTTTAAAAGCATTGTGCCCTTTCGCGGCTTTTAAGCTGCATGAATTCACATAAAAACTAACATGGCGGCTTATTGCGGACATATAATAAAACATTGAAATACATAAAATATTAAAAAACTATATATATAAGAAAAACTAAAACTAAAAACTTATATTATCATACAGTCCTACTCCCCGTGGTATTGTGCCAAGAACGGTGGCTTCGTCACCTCGCTGAATGGCTATACTAATTAAATAAATATTGAAATATCGTGTCTGGGTATCCAATAAAAGGTGTAATTCAGAATATTCTCGACATTCAAAAATACATGTTATAAAAATGTTTACTATTTTAGTATTAATTAATTAATTTTTTTTTATAAAACTGAAGTATCCAACGAACTTACAGTCCACCTGAGGATGGTAAGTGGCTACTGCAGCCCATGGAAACTTGCAGCTTACTTCAAACAAAGAAGGTCGTTGTCAGCTCTAATGCCTTACAGCTTGTATTTATACCGGTAATGGGGTCCTACCACTTAGTTCATACATAAACTTCAAAAATTGTTAATATAAATTCGCTGAAAGAAACTTCGCTTAAAAATGATATGTGTGTATAAATTAAATGTTAATAACTAAAACCAAACTGCGATAGGAAGCGTGTACTAAAAAGGCATAAACCAAGACTACGATATCAATTTTTTAGAATCCTTCAAAGAGAACTAATTTTTTGTAAAAATGTTGTGAGCTCTCCTTAAAGACATTTTGATATTTACGCGAACACTACACATTGAATAAAACTATTTTTACGGATTTTATCGCGTTTAATTTACTATTTTAATTCCCGACGTTCCCCCCGTGACCATGGGTGCTGTAAATTAAACGCGATAAAATCCGTAAAAATAGTTTTATTCAATTAAAGACATTTTGCAATTTTGCTACCTACTTTATTCTAATAATAAAATAAGTTTCAATATATAATTTTATTAATAGTTGTTTATGCATGCATGATGTTTTTTCCTTAATGCACCTCTATGTTACGGTTACTGCCTATCAAAGTCTACTGCTGAACATAGGCCTCCCCCATAGATTACCTCTCTGGGGGGATATTTTCCATAGTTGCCACGCTTGGCAAGTGGGTTGGCAACGGCAGCTTTTTATGTTTAGTCGTTATTAGGTAGCCGCTGCTGCCAATCACCTGATTTGTTTCCCTCTGTCGCCTCTTACGACACCCACGGGATGATATCGGGTAGTGGATATTCTTACACCGCTACTACACGGTGGACACCTCTAGGAGAAAATCATTTTTCTTCAAAGTACTTGCTGCATATAGTCGAATATTTTCTTTTGGGCACCCATTCTTCTCTATTTATTATTTTCTACCATTTTTGTCGAATATCAATATTTTGTGAAAATCTGCCACAGCATCCACTTACCAGCAGGTGAACTGTGTGCTCGTTTGTCACTCTACTTCTATTAAAAAAATATTTTTTTCATACGATTAGAAGAATATTTAGCTACGCAATCTTAAATTTAAAAAAATATTATTAAGTTGAATAAGGCTGCATGCAAGGCATACCTTTGCATGTTAAGGACATTTCGATAAGATATTATCGATAACGTCAATCTCTACAAAAGGTTTGAGGTTAAAATTACCAGAATTTCACGTATTTGTAATTATTTTAAATTCAATTGCTTTGCATTCAGTTTATTATTATTATAAAATGTGATATTTTTTTCTTTTGGTTTTGTTTGTACTTGCTCTAAAACACAGCGTTTAGATAGCTAAACATTTCAATCGTACCTACGGGTTAGATGCGATCCAAAGGAATAATAATGTAGGATTTATTTCTGAGGTGAGTTATATTTAGGTACTACACACCTATTCATAATTACGTCTATTAGACACAATTTTTTAATTAAAAACCTGAGATTTTGCAAATACAAGCGGGATTTGTTTTGTTCACGAATGACGCCAGGCTGATACAGGTCAATAGCGTGTACGTGAATGTTCTAGCCTATCTTTTTCTCTTTTGCATTGCCAATTTATTCTAACGTCAGTTTATACTGAATCTATGGTTATAACCATCTAGTTTACGCCAGACGTAAAATACCCAGGCCGACCACAGGTGGGAAAATCTGGTACTGCGATCGCCAATTCGCGTGCCAAGAGTGGCTATTAAGACAAATACTTCCTACAACGGGAGAGTTTCATGTCCAGTGGTAAATTCCAGCATTTTCAAGAAAAATAAATAATGTGGTTGGTAAACGTGCAAGATTCGTCCTAACGTATTATCCATCTCATAAAAATAGAAGGATAAGCTGAAGTTCACGATAGCGAAATCTTGGAAAAAGCATGTTTCTAATAAACCAATTTATTTATTTTTAAACAAATCAAAACGGTTTCAAAAATCAACCTCCGATTTAATCATACTTATCCATTCCCGAATACGGCGTTATACGCATACGGTAAAGTGTAACGACCTCTTTAACGTGTAGAAAAAATACGATATCTACTTACGTTCCACTTATAAGGGTATCAGATCTAATGACATTTACCTTAATATGAGGGGTATGTGATATTGGCACGCTACCTTAATAAAAGAAAGGAAGCGAATGATGTATTAATGTATTAGAAGTTTCACCATACTGCCGTTGACAGGGTTTCTTAATTATGTTATGTTAGTTAGGATGTCCATTTGGATCGCTTTATTTTTAGTATTTATATAATAAAAAATAACAGTTAAAATTGAACTTAAAAAACTAAAAACTGAGTTCAAAAAACTAAAAAGATTAAAAATAATCTACAATCAGTTCCACAGCTTCTGAAGTCAGGGCTTTAATTATACGATACACTATGCCTTAGTGTTTATTTCTTACAAAAATAATCTTTACAATCGGTTCACTTGGGAAAGATATTGCGTAACATACATAGAAAAAACCAGTCGAATTGTGAACTTTCTCTTTTTTTGAAGTCGGCTGAACATTAACTGATACCATTTCATTCATACTTTTTATAATTACCGTTATTGTTACCGTTACAGCCTATTAAAATTCCGTGCTGAACGTAGGCCTCCCCCATGGAATGTCTTAAAGGGGGAAATTTTGCTAAAGTTGCCATGCCTGACAGTCAGGTAGGTATCCGCAGTTTTTTATTTTTCGTTGTTATAAGGGAGCCGCAGCTGCCCAATTCCTGGTTTGTTTCAATCTGTCGCCTCTTCGACACCCATGGGGTAGTAGATATTCCTACACCGCTACTTCACTGTCAATATATATATATATATATATATATATATATATATATTGCTTACCTCTGTCGCTTCTTACGACACCCGCGGGATGATATGGGGTAGTGGATATTCTTACACCGTCACTACACGGTTTATTTTTCATACCGATGATTCATTGATGAGTATAATATTATGTTTGTAAAATTAAAATGTCGCGTTTAATTTTACTTTTTAGTTCCGACGTTTCGGGTATTTTACAGCACCCATGGTCACGGGGGACTGAGGTGTTTGACGTCCCAGTGTCATAGTTAGCCCCAAACCAAACGCTCACTACGTCTCATAGTGAGCCAGATCGATTCACCAACTTATAAGTTGGCTCAACATGGCAAAAATACTATCACCACTGAGAGGACATACCAGAGCACACACAAAGGATTCATACCATTTTGTTAGTGAGATAAAGACCTACATCTCGCTGACAATGAAACTATGGTTAGTTTTGATGTTCAGTCACTATTCACATGCTTACCTATTGAAGACTGCATCTCAATTGTAACTAGGAAGCTAGAAGGTAACAACATGCCCACAGAATACGCAGTATTACTTAAACACTGCATCACATCTGGCTATCTATTGTGGTAGGAAGAGTTCTACAAGCAAGTAGATGGTGTGGCGATGGGCTCACCTGTATCTCCCGTTGTCGCCATTATATTCATGAAATTTTGAGCAGAAAGCCCTTCTTATCTCACCTCTAAATCCAAAGGTCTACTAGCGGTACGTAGACGATACTTTCACAATTTTACAATCAGACAAAGTAACTGTATTTTTAAACCACCTTAATTCCATAAACTCTAAAATACAATTCACAATGGAGTTAGAGGCAAACAATTCTTTAGCTTTCCTAGATGTTTTAGTCATCCGAAATCCTGATAACACTATGGGTCAGACTGTGTATAGGAAAAAGACTCATACCAACCGATATTTAAATGGTGAATCGCACCATCATCCATCACAGTTAGCTACCGTGGGAAAATCTTTGTTTCAGAGAGCACGAGGGATCTATGACAGAAAACATCTGGCCACCGAGCTTCAGCACGTCGAGCAAGTACTGCAAGACAACAAGCATACGTCACACAGTGACCAAGTGAAGCCGGCCACAGTCGAGCGTGTGCCCGCTGTACTACCCTATGTCAGAGGTCACAGACAAGGTTGGCTACATCTTGAAGCGAGCTTCCATTAAAACATACTTCAGGCCGCCGAAGAAGATTAGTAAATTTTACCATCCGTCAAGTGTCCTCTACAACATGCAGGAGTGTACAATCTGGATTGTGAATGTGGTCTCTTTAGATAGGACAAACAAAAGACCTATAAAACCCGCGTAAAAGAACATATAGCTGACTTGAAGCACCGACGTATCAGGAAGTCTGCAGTTTGTAAACATGTTCAAGATCGTCCCCGCCATTACATTAGATTTGATAGACCACAAATCCTCGCAAAAGAACACCGATTCCTACCTAGGATGATTCGCGAGGCTATTGAAATTAAAAAACATCCTAATTTCAATAGAGAAGATGGATGGGTGCTGCCATCTGCTTGGGATCCTATAATTAATAAAATTAAATCCAAACCCAAGTATACCACTGCTAGACTTCAAGACGCTGTAAGCTCATTCTGCGTAGATCGAACCAAAAATTAATATTAAAAAACTGAATGTAGCCGGGCTAATTATGACATTGGGACGTCAAACACCTCAGTCCCTCCCCCCGTGACCATGGGTGCTGTAAAGCACCCGAAACGTCGGGGATTAAAAAGTAAAATTAAACGCGATATAATCCGTAAAAATTAGTTTCATTTAATGTGTAGTCTTCGCGTAAATATAAGAAAACAATATTATTACGGTAAATTTTAGCATATAAATAGATTTACTTAAGAGTTTGTTATGTCGAATTTGGATGACGTTTATCATAGTTTATTAAAAAATATTTTCCACACTGTAGCTCTACGGTAAAACCCACACATTTCAACGAAGAATCCTGAACTGGAATTTATACGGCTTAAACTAGGATAAAAATAAAAGATTGAGGTAAGAAGTTTTAAATTAATCATATTTCACTGGTAAGTATTCTGGTAGAGACCGCAAAAGCTTTAGTTTCTAATTACGTTTATAAATGTATCTTTTCCGAATTATTTATATAGGATGTGTAGTTTTCAATTTTTTTTAATAAAAACTAACTACATATAAACGACTCTTTGCGACCCCAGTTGGGTGCGGGGTGAGCGGCCGAAAACGCAGCCGACTGCTGAAAGTTCAGTTGGATCGCCGGGTTCACAGGTGATGGACGTACGTGTCGTTTTCAAATATAATACGTTACGAGTAGCTTCGAATCTGTTAAAATAGTATTTTTAAGCAACGTTAAGAGAACTCAATAAAGTTGTGTGTGTGGTGATTATAATTGTACAAGGTTTAAGACGCATTTGTGATAAGTGATGGAACTTTATGATTAAAGAACAAGGATGTTTGTCACTTTTATTATTATCAGTCTGCTTATAAAGGGTAAACTATTTTCTTTTTAAAATTAATGAAAAAATTCAAATAAAAATCAAAACTCATTAATATATTCTTACACTTTATCATTTAAAAAGGTTTATATCTAATAACATAATTTCATTATAATTAAAGCTTATGCATTTTTAGGTAAAAACCATAAATATTCGATGCACATTAAAGCTCGTTCAGCTCCTAAATAGAGCTTTTACATTATTTAACTACTTAACTGCTCTAGTGAAAATAAGTTTCTATATTTAAAAAATACATTAATTATGAAACAAATAATTGTTATTAAAACAATTGAAACTTTGTCTTATTCAACTACGGCTTATAAATAAAAAATAAAAACAATTAAATACATTAAATATATTAAGAAATTTGAAAATATTAAAATTTTGTTTTATTACATAATTCTGCTTCGTAAGTATTATAACAGCTATAAATGATGCTGATTACGTACATTTTTCCCAAAATCAAAATACAATCAATAGTTTCATGACGTTTACAATAAAATTAAATGTAGCGATTTCATTTTAAATCGTTATTTTTTAATTAACGATAATCATGAAATTCAATATATATATAATTGTAACACACATTATGTGGAAGAATTAAATTACTTTTTAAAATTTATTGCGTGGTCATAAGGCTTAGTGATCATATCAAATAAACGACACGTAAAAGTAACTTGATTTGCCAGAAAATATATAATGTTCTATTTTTTTTTATTTAAAGGTGAAGGAATTAATGGCTTTATTTAATTAGATACAGTCCATATTCACCTTTGCTTGAACTTTAAGTAAACTCTGAGCTTTTGAATTAAAACTTTGGCCATTGAGCAAGTAAACCATTTGCTCTTTAACTAGTTTATATGTCTATTTTACTCATTCAAACAACCGTTCTTGACTCCGTTGCAGAACTCGAGGGAAATTCACGGATGTATATTATTTACATACAGAAATTTCTCTCATCGGATTAAAACAGTTTTACTTTAATAAATGGGATTTTATGGTACATTTACGTGTATATAATTGTTATCATTTATTCAAATCCAGTTAGTGACTGGAATTATATTATAAATTAGTAGTAAAATTAAAAATTTTACGTGGTAGAGCCACGCTGAAGCTATGTTATGTATGTATCACGAATGGGTCGGCTCGACCGGGGAAAGACCATGCTCTCACAGAATACCATCGTAAAATAGCCGGTTAATGTTGCTGGGATTCGTGTGGTGAGTGCTGAGAACCGGAGACCCTTTTTTCTGGAAGCGAGGCATTCCATCTTAGTCGTGAGGGGTAACAACGCATCTGCATTTTGATTCTTTGTCGAGGATGGGTGTAGATGTCTATGGATCACAGTATCCACTTACCATCAGGTGGACTGTGTGCTCAATTGTCATCCTTATTCTTTAAAAAGTAATAGTAAGATAAGCATGCAATTTGTTTATTGAGACCTTTATGTTGATTAATTATATTAAAAAAGCGAAAAAATCCTAACTGTTAAGGGTGTACACAGTTAAAGGATCGAAATACTAAAAAAAATGGCGCTTCGAATCCACCTTTCCACTAGTGTGGTGACCCACTCCTACACATTTCATCTTGTTTCTAGATGTCAACGGGAATATTAATAGTACTATGGCCGCTACATTTGGAATAAGATATTATAAAAAGCAAATTTGCTTATTTTTATGCAATTTGTCCTCAAACCGGTTACTTTAGAACATAACTAATACATTTACTTAATAACATTATCATCATTATTGTCATGACAATCAGCCTCCAATTAACAAAACAATAACTGATAACCGATGAGAAAGCATATTTTTAAAACTCTTCCGTAAATGCAGTGACGAACTGATAATGCCTGTGAATGAACACATAAGTCGACGGATGCCGGCGGCTCAGAACCGTGTTTTATGGAATTATTTGGGGGAGGGCTGTGTTCAGCAGTGGACTTGTATGTTGAATGGCATTATCACCCCTGAAGACTAAAATGGGATGCTTCGTGACTAGTAAAAAGATTCTCTGGTTCTTGTCACTAATCATACCAAACATAGAATATTTATTCTGGTAATGTTTATATATTTGCTTCGGCATAGCTCTACTAGTTAAGAGCCAAAAATTTTATTCAATATTATAACCATATAAATAAATATTAAAAAAACATAATACTTTCACTATCATTAAGCCCATCACAAGTCAACTGCTGAACATCGTTCTTCCTCTATATTGCCACAAAGTACGATCCTCAGCCCGCTGCATCCATCGACTATCTACGTGTTTTATCAGGTCGTCACGCTATCTAGTGGAGTAAGACCAACATTGCGCTTTCCAGTACGAGGTTACTTGAGAACCTTTTTTTCTCATCGTTTGTCGGATCTTTGAGATATATCGACGGCCTATTGCCACTTCAGCTTCTGCAATTGCTAAGATTATATGTGATTGAGCAACTGCTCCTTATAAAAATCGTATACAAAATATTAATTAATATGCATGTCTACAAAACATTATTTGAAGTACTATTCTTACAGAGTCATTGCTACTTCGAATAGTTAGGGTAGCAGTTCCATCTTACAAAGTGAGAGGCCAGCCTGCTCAGTTAGACTGCGATTACGAATTAGGAGGTGACATATTATATTCGGTCAAATGGTACAGAGATAATGAAGAGTTTTATCGCTACATGCCCAAGTACGATCCACCTAAACACGCATATAAGTTAGATGGAATAAAAGTTGATGTGAGTATTTGTAATATCATTCTTTTCCTTAGTTTTTGTTTTAGCTTTTATTAAGTTTCCAATCATTCCAATCATCACACCTTACAGAATTTTGGGAGTTTTAGCGGGAATTTGACCGCCTACCGATTGCTGCTATATTTTTCTCGTATAAATAAAAAATAAATGATGCATGTGAACTACTAAGTGCTCCGATGGTGATATATAAGCCTGAAGTGATTTTGTCCGCCTAAGTGCCTACCTACCTACCCTATATGTCCATTCATGGATGTCGTATTTGGCATGATCCTGACATACCTCTCTCGCTTCTTTCACATCCCTATAACTAAGCAAACATGCTCGTCAAGGAAAAATATTATTTTTGTAAAAATAAATATTCTATAAAAATGCTATATTAACAATAATTAACTTATCTTATCAGTATTTATGTTATAAAATAATAATTATTCTTAAATTTTATCAACTTTCTAATTTAAATATGTATACTTAAAATATTAACTAATCTTGATTCAGATAAATGGGTTCAGTCGATTTAGTTAACCTTATAACAGTATTTATTCTTTAAAAATGCTGAAATTATCTTTTCTTGTCACTACTTTGATATTTTTTTAAGTAATGAAACTGGCTAAATATTACGCAATTAATCCAGTTTATTATTTATCGTACTGATTTACGACTTTGAATATATTTTTACGCAATGAAATTTATCTCGGGATTTACACCTTCCAAAGGATAATTAATTCTTTCGTTAGTTAGTACCCTACTATTAATTTTCATGCCATCCGCTTACCTCTAAAACTCCTTGTTTATCACCTTCACATCCGGTTCTAATATAAAACTTGTCTATTAAAGCTATTCGTTTCATGTCTTTAGCTTCGGGAACAAACCAATATAGTAATTTACAAATGAAAATCAATTAACCGTTTATGTGGCCAACTGCTGGCAGGGGGATTTTTTTCTTGAACTATAGTCATAGGGCAAAAAGTGTCTGTTGAGCTGCCTCAATGATTGTTTGAAGACTTCACATGATTGATATTAATTTTTTATTTAGTTTCGCGGACGCAACCGTTTTTCTTCTTCATCGAGCACGTGTAAATCAGCAGTTAAAATTGAAATAAACAATTCTTTGGTTCCAACGGAGATTGAAATTGGTTACTTTAATACAAAATTTTAAGACCAACACATATTCTCTAAGCTAACACGGCTCCACTCTTTTAAAAATAAAGTCTAATAAATGTCTATTTTCATGCTGTGATTTGTGTATTATAAATTTATTACTGACGTTTGAATACAAATATTAAACATAAAATTTTTACAGCTATCTAAATCTGACGACCGAAAAGTGCTACTGCATCCTGTGACACTGAAATCTACTGGGCAGTTCAGATGCGAGGTATCAGCGGAAGCACCTAGTTTTGCTTCTGCAGCTGGTGAAGGCAGAATGGAAGTTATATGTAAATAATCTGTTTATTTTTCTATACTTCACCATGGTTTAGAGTTTTTTTACTTTTTAAGGACATTTTTAGATTTGCCACGCGAGGGCCCAAGGATAACCGGCAACCAACAGGAGAATAATAGAAGAGGCGATTCCATGTTTTTGAATTGCACATCAGGTCGGTCGTACCCGGCGGCAGTTCTAAGTTGGGACATTGACGGCGAAAAGGTACTTTGTTTGCTTTCGGATTTGTCATTCATTAATAGTTGGCGGCTCATATATTCTTCTAAAGATGTCCTGTTGAATATTTTATAATAAATATTTTATTTATGGCATCATTACCATTTTATTTTAAGGTTATTAAAAAATATTTGTAATTATAAGTAAATGTCAATGCAATGTAATATATAAAAGCTAACTCATAATACGTAATATTTAAAATATGGACTTTGAATCTAAAACGTAATTTAAGGTCCCTGAAAAAGATTAATATATTTTTATAATTTATATACAAAAGGTTGCTTTCAATTAAAATGTCTCGTTTTTCATAATGGTTCATCAACATCAACAACTTTCAATTCGTTTGATGTGGCAGTTGTTCAAGGCCGGCGGTAGTCACTTAATATTCGGTGAGCCGCCTACTCGTATTCCACATCTTCAAAAAATCATATAACAATGTAAAATAAGTAAAAATATTTAATGATACCATTAAATTTCAATTATTATAAGAGCGAAAGTCTCTATAAGTCTTAGCAAGACAAGATAAATTACAATAGTAAAATTTCGTATTGCTGTTAATACTTAATTCTGAATGACTGCCTCGTTTGTCTAGTTGTAGGTTGTAAACGAGATTGCGGATCACGAGGTCCTGTCCCCAAATCCCGAATCAGGCCAAAATCAGTTATTGGGTTTTTCGTCAACATATGTAGTAGCAGCCCGGAGTCAGGAAGTGGGAGGTGTTTCACCCCCGTGCCGCGGAAAGCACTTAAAGCCGTTGATCCTGCACCTGATCTCTCTTCGGTCATGTCGGATTACCGTCTCTTCGGACTATGAGAGTGAAGGAATAGATAGTGCACCTGTGCTTGCGCATACACTCAGATACTATAATCCTGTCTTGTCCAGATGGCTAGTTTCCGTAAGACTGGCCATCATGACCTAAATTTGGAAGACATTAATCCTTAAAAAATAAATCACTTTGTTGAGAATTTTAGAGACATATTTGTGACACACGAGCACACCGGCAACTCGATGGTAAATGGATGGGTTACGTCTAATGTGCTGGAACACATTTTGCATATTTTCATTTTTATACCTCACTGCGTATAAGTGGACATAATAAATAAAAAAAAACTGTATAATTTTATTTGATATTGAATTTATATCACCTAAAATTTAGAAACTTTACCAACCAAAATTTGATATATTATTGATCAACTGAAAATAATATGTTTCTATACTACGCAAGTAATGTGACATACTGATGGAATAATATAATTTTTTGATATAAATAGATAGAAAACAGCTAAACAATTTTTAATGACTAGTCTTCTTAGACAAAGTCATGTGAATTTACATTAGTGCGACAACGAGCAAAGCGAGGGGGAGCTTTGGGTTACTGATGAATACAATGCGTTAGCCGACCTAAGCGAGCGTGTTGCCGGCGAAACGCTAAAAAAGAATTTTAAGGAATTTCACGTAATAAAGTCACAAAATACGAATAAATAAAAGTAAGATTTACCTATACTTATAAATAAAATTGAAGTTTAATATTGAAATATTACTGGCTTTTACACTCAGGGGGATGCATGATATTAAGACATAAATAACAATTTTAAAAATTTTGTCTATCTGCCTGTCTGTCGGGGCTACTCTTCAAAATGGCTAAACCGATGGTGATGAAACTTTACAAACAGATAAAGATAAATGCCAGGAGAGATTAAGGTTATATTTTATCCGAAAAACTTGAAAGTTTAAATAAAAAAAGGAAAAATGATAAAATAAATAGTCTTTGATTAAATCTAAATAACGCCACATGAAAAGCTTATATTCAGGTGTAACCGGGGCGGGTCGTTAGTATTAAATAATTCCTTAGAACTCGGTCACAACATCAGTATGTCTAGTAAATTATATGTTTAAATTGTTACATCATTTGAGGAGCATACCACAACATGTCATTTATGTTAAGTGAATTCGTATACTTTTGAAAATAGAATAAGAGTATATTATATGTGCGTAAGCTCTGGGGCACTCTCTTTTCTCTCATAGTTCGATAGGATGACAATACGACACGGTTGAACGCATGGCCAACTGCTTTACGTGCTTTCTGAGGCACAGGGGTAAAACACTACCAACTTCCTGACTCCGGGCTCCTACTGAGAATTTCTTGACAGTAAAACCACGAAAGGCAGTCACGTTTGACTGACGTAAGGAATAGATATACTTACATCAACAGTTGTACATCGGGGGTTCATTATCTAAAATCTCTAATTAGTTAAAGCAACAACTTTTATTCCTTAAATATACTCGTAAGAGGCGTTTTTATATAACGAAAATTCCACCAAAGTCTAGAATATAACATTTCTCTAGCTACAACTGGACAATTTACACAAAATTTTTATTGTTGTGCCTTCTTTGTTTTGTTTCCTCCACTCTATCAGTCTGCAACGGTTCTTGGCTAGATAAGGGCATACATCTGGCACATAGGAGATGGTTATAACGTATACCTGTTATATCTACATATTAATTTTTGTCGCCATGAGATCTTTTTACTATCCAGTTTTCTCGAAATAATAGCTACCTTTTGCAATGCTCGCGGAATGAAAAGGATGGAGATACTATCACTGAAGCAACGTTAAGGGTATGAACGTCTGATAATGCGGTCGTGAATTTGTCTACCAAGCGTGTCGATTAAGGCGAATTCTCTCTATATTAGCAGAGGTCCATATCCAGCAGTGAACTTTTACCGGTTGAAAATTATGATGAAAATTATACCGTAACGAATCCAACGAGTTTTCAGCGGGATTGATAATTTTAAATGTCACGTTTTTACTTTTGAATTATGTTTAATAGGTAACTGATCCTGCGCTTCTAGTTGAGTATCCACCAATTCAACATCAGCATGGCTTAGTGTCAACGGCTTTGGGTCTACACGTGCCTACAGGGAGAACTATGCAAGTGAGATGTACTGCGAGAGTTGCGCCTTCTTGGAGAGAGGGCAGCGAAGCAGTAGTGGGCAACAGTCAACTTGCTGACAGCAAGGAAGCTATGCTACTTGGTAAATGTTTATCATTATAATGTTATTCGTTTCCGCTGTTTTACTTCAGCTTGACCGCTATAAACTCTTACCCCTTTTAATCTTGACCAATACAAATTTTTTTGAATGAGACCAACAAAAATGTATATCCATGATGCTTCGAATCTCGCGTCCTCGCTTTTTTTGTCTATTAATACTTTCATCAATTACTTTACCTATTTTTAGAATTTTTGATTGAATTACATAAAAAATTATATATTTCTCCGATATAGAGCGCAATGATATTATCATAAAAATATTACTAAAATGTTGTTTTATGTACGAGTACTTCCCCTATAAGTGAAGCAATAATGCTAGTTTAACTTTTCATAATTATTCTTGGATAGCTCTTTTAAAATATTTCAATATAAGATTCGACAAATTACTTTTAGCAAAGAAACTAACCACAGAAAAGTTTCGTTCTTTTATCTGTCTTATTATAAAAGTAGTTCTTGGTAAAACAGTCTTTATAAAAACTATTTATTCGGCAACTAAGACTGAATCAAAATGAAACAACTATAATTCGTCAGCAAGTTGTTGAACAAGTTTTTTTTCGTAAATGTTTCTCAGTAGAATGACTAAAGTAAACGAAATGTAAACGTTAAGAAAAACGAATCGTGTCATAAATGTACTCGTAGAATCTAAGCCTTAATCGAAATATTAAGCATTAAAGTAGCTTGTAATGGGAGGCATTGCAAGGTACTTTGATGTTAAATTTGAATAAGAGCCATTGTATTTTTAAATAACGCGACTAGTCTGAAAAATATAGATAATTCAATCATATTTTTACGTTACGTGTATGAATGACGTTGATTTATATTTATTAGTAATGTTATTTTTAGAAGAATAAATAACAGTAATAACTAGTCCGCCATCTTGGGCGGTCCGTCATTTTGGATTTAGAATGATGTCATTTAGCTAACCATGCATTGTCATCCAAAATAAACACCTATGCAATATTTCAGCTCAATCGGTTGAGGATAACTGCTTTAAAATTCAGTTGCAAGATTTGTTCCTAACAAATATACAAACATTGCGAGTTAAATAAAACCTTTTAGAAAGTACTTATGACATAAGTATATCCCCTCATGTGCCCGGTTACTTTAGTTTTTACGCTTCAAGTGTCAAGGGCCGTTCGGGAGGTTGCACGATACCGGTAGGCGCTAATGTAAACAATGATATCTTTTTAATTTTGTATGCCAGCTATACATATAAAACTTATACGCATCGATTCGTTATGAATTAAGCTATTTAATTCTACTTTATAAATATTAAATTCTATTTTTATAATATTATCAATCCCATTTCAAAATTGTGTGACGTAATTTTGCCGGTTTCTTGTACATAAAGGGTAAGGATTATGAAATTAAACCATTACGCTTAATCAATAACAAATATTGAAAATTTTCAAATGATTTGTATGAATCTCTTATTGCAACCACATTGCTTAAGGCAAGAAAAAATATTACAGAGAATTGTTAATCATTTGTGAAGTAGAAGCTAGTTTAATGGATGTTTTAAAATTCGAAGAGATTAACTTCTGTATCTGACTTTATTAATTTACCATTGTACACACAGAATTATTATTAATTTAAGTCTGTTTAAACAATGGGTACCGTTACTTACTTATCTTTATATTGAGGTTTTGATAATAAAGCGAAAATGGATGAATGTTAAATTTGTTTAGGGTAGCAAACTGTCTTCCTAGTTATAACAAAGAACAGAAGTGGCTTAATTGAATCATTTACTATAATTGAGTCTTTCGTTTGTATATAATGCAAAATATAGCAAGAGAGCTTATGATCCAGAATCGAGTTCATCTATGTATAATAAACGATTTTCACCGATCAATTTATGCCTTTTCTATTACATATCGCGTTTAATTATTTGCTTGATCACACCTATTGTAAATTAATTCAAAAATGTTTGCTTTTGTCGTTAAATTGTATTGTAATTAGTATTTTAATGAGGTATTTAGGTTGAAAATAAAAATGTTTATTGCACACGGCTTTTTATTTGATTTTATTATTATTACTAAATGGTAATCTGAAATATTTCGACGATTCTTTAATTTTTAATTATTATTTAATTTTTTTGTAATCATTGGGCCTTTAGCATCTTTAAATTTAAACTATGTGCATTTGAAAATTTTCGTCACTTTTATTGTGTCGTGGATATCCTCGTTACCGATTATCATGAAAAGAATGAACATAGGTTCCCCTAATAGGCTCCCCTAATAAATTATTAGTTTTTCATACGAATTTGATCATTAGTAAAGAGCGTTGGTTGCATTATTTAATAATTAATAAAAGTTTCTTGTCTTATCAGGACGCGTAGAAGACAGAATATCGAGATATTTTTTTATGATTTTAGTCTGTCTTACTTGCAAACCACATATTAATTTATGGCAGAAATAGAAAATCCAGTACCCCATAACGTTATTAGTATAGTATCGTAAGAGGAGCCAGAGATAGATGAAAGAGGAGATGAGCAGCAGCATCTTCCTGATCACAGTTCATAATAATAAAAACCTGCGGATAAAAAACTCGTGTTTAAGGCAATTTATGAGGGAATTCTATGTCCAGACTTTTCATATCATAGGCTGTAATAAAAAATATATTACTATATTCTTGCTAATCATATGTATACCTTACCTATGCCTTACATATACCTTTATATACCTTACACATACACACAAAAATGAAATCCAGTATCAAGCTCCAGAGACTGAAAGATTGAGGTAGTTTGGATAACTATTTGGTCAGCTATAAAACATGCACAATGGTAATTTAGTTTGTATTTGTTATTGTGTAATTCAATAATCCGTAAACGGATTATCAGATTTGGATGCGATGGCACATAGAAAGACAATCAAATCTCCTGGATGAGAACACATGGGATACTTTTTAACATTGCTTCGATAAAACGGCCTTGCACATGCTTAAGATATCAAAAATAACAATATCAGTGGTGTTGTCAAGGAGACTGTTACTATTATGAATTACGAATTTGTGGGAAAACGATGGCCCTCTAACTAGCACTCCATTAGATAAAAGTATTTACGTACGAAAAAGTGCATAGTTGAAACTTAATTGTTGTGAAAAAGTGCATAGGACTTCTATGAAAGGATCGTACCAAATATATATATACCAGCGTGAAATAGCAGCTTAGCTGCTGTGTTTCGTATGATGAGTGTAGAGAACAGGAGACCCTTTTCATTGGAAACAAGGCATCCCATCTTAGTCCTCATGGTTGACAATGCATCTGTATTTTGATTCAAAATCATAATAAAGGATAGATGTAGATATCTATGGCCCACAGCAACCACTAACTAAACAGTGGATTGTGTGCTCGTGTCCCATATCCTATAAAAAAATCCGTTAATCTTAAGCACTGTTCTTCGGCACGCGTATTTTAAATTCCGCTATGTTTGAGATACCTTCTACTCGAAACTCTTTACAACTTTACTATTGAAGTTATACTTCTTTAGAGGCGTTATAATTTTGACAACGCAACGTAAGTTACGCACATAAGGTTACCAAATGCGACAAACGTAAGTACGACAGTATTTGCAATTTATTACAACATGAATATTTTAACAAATATAACATATGTATAGGTAACCAGGATTCTTCCTTAATGACAAAGACTACTGTTATTTTTGACTACTAATATTTGTATTATCATATATATTAAATGTATGATGATAAGTTATAAGAATGTTATTTGTTCTTATTCTATCTACGTCAAAGACGTAGTCATGCAACCAAAGACATTTAAGTAGTAGTAGTAAACCTATATATTTAAATCTCTTTGCATGCAGCTATTTATATTTGACGTACTTATATAGTTTCATTTTATAATATTTTTCTGAACTTGACAATTTCATCTTTAATGTTAATAATTTTCAGTTTGTCCCAGCCGGATATAACACAAAAACTGACGGAGCACATAGACGTCCTGAAGCAGAGAATCGCTGCTTGGAGAAAGCGGATTCAGCGATATTCCGAGAGGTCGACACGGTTCAACCAGAATCGTCTCTTCCAGAGTAATCAGAAGAGGCTCTATAAGTCATTGGAGTGACCAATGGTACATGGAAAGAGTCCAGCACCGAATCAGGCCAAAACTGTCGCATTCTGGCGCGGCCTGTGGTCAGAGCCCGTAAACCGTCCGTAGGGCCCCGAACTGGAAAAGTCCGGGACTCGACGGGCTGCATCACTACTGGCTGAAGGGGTTTGTGGTGTGTCACGCTGTGCTCGCTCGATAGTTTGAAGAGGCTCTCGACCATAAGTCACTCCCGTGCTTCTTCACTACTGGGATCACTCATTTGGTTCCTAAAGACCAGGATTCCACAAACCCGAGCAAATAACGCCCCATTACGTGTCTACCCACCATATATAAGACACTGACATCCGCTTTGAGTCGCGAATCACTCGTCACCTGGATTTAAATCAGGTGATGTCGCACGTTCAAAATGGATGTCGGGGCGGTGGTCGTGAAACCAAGGAACCACTCCTCATTGACATGGTCATTGGTAAAGTGGTCAAACGAAACCGTCGGAACTTCTCCGCCGCCTGGATAGACTACAGAAAGGCATTCGAGTCGGTGCCTCATACATATACTAAAGAGTGTCCTCAATCTGTATAAGGTTGACTGTACAGTTAGAAACTTCCTTGAGCTGTGTGTGGGGCAGTGGAGTACAATCTTTTGTCATCTAGGCAAGCGAATAACGGATGCGGAAAGTCGCATAAGGATAAGAATATCTTCCATTGCGCTTGTTTGAGTCCAGTCTGGTCTTGCCTCTGCCTGAACCCTCTCAGTACCTTACTGGAGGACTCCGGGAGGAGATTTCAGCTTCGGAAAGAAGGTACAAAAGTGACCCACATTTTTTATATGGATGATCTTAAATTACTCGCCTCCAGTCGCTCTCATCTTATGGAATTGCTAACCATCACTTGTGATTTTAGCAATTCTATTAGAATGGAGCTGGGGACGGATCAGTGTGCGGTCCTCCATGTTGAAAGTGGTAGGGTTGCTAACTCTGAGGGCATAGACTTATCTATGCCCATCAACATAAGGACCCTTTCCGAGGCTGAAACATACCGATACCTGGGTATGTCACAGAACATCGGTATCGATGAGGCGGGTATGAAACAGACAGTTTGCGATGTGTTTTATGCACGCTTAAAAAAAGTGATTAACAGTCTTTTGTCGGGCGTTAATAAGAAACACGCATATAACGACTGGGTAAAGCCTGTCCTCATGTAAACCTTTGGCATACTCAGATGGACTCAGACCGAACTGGACGCGCTGGATAGAAAGGTTCGCACTATTATGACGTCCCACAGGATACGTCACACGAGATCATCAGTAATTAAGATGTACTTGCTGCGGAAATATGGTGGTATTCATAGTTTCTGATTTGATACGGTCCGTTATTGTGATTAGCTAGCAAGCACATTTGCCTTTTATGATTCATTAGGCATGCGCCATGAGCATAGTTGTTGGTAAACACAGGTGAATAATATAGCTATCCCTACTCATATTATAAATGTGAAAGTGCTCGTTGATTTGACCTTCATTCACGCAGTAGCGGAGCAACGGGTTGATATGATTTTTGCTTAGAGATCGTTTATAGGCCGGAAAGTAACAAGCTACTTATTATCCTGGAAAATTTACGGTATCTGTGAGATAGTTTTGGTGCGTAATTCTGAATAAACATTCATGAAATTAAGTATAAAGATGTCTTAGATCTTGGACTATAAAACACACAGGATACTTTTTATGCCGGAATAATGCACAGTTTTTGTGAGTTGTGGGATAGCTAATTAGAATTTAGCTTATAACTATGAGTATTCCCTCTTCATACTTCAATTGCAGATATTTTGCATACACGTTGCCTAGGTCCTGAAATAACATAAGTATAAAATACTTTTTATTCGAATAAAAATGAACTTTTGAAACGCATGTGATAGTAAGGGCGATCCTCGGAATTTATCTGTGGGATAAAATGCGGTAACAAGAATATACGTAAAAGAACAAGAGTAACTGTCATAAAAAGTGGTCCCTCACTAGATGGAGTGACGATTTGGAAAGAAACGCAGGAAGTCGATAGATGCAGGTTGCTCAAGACCGTGCTTTGTGGTATACCTTGAAGGGGTCTATGTTCAGCATTGGACTTGTGAAGGGCTATAGTGATGATGATTATGATTATGACGAGTATATTAGTACAGTGCCTGTAACATATACAATAAATAATTCTAAGTACAGCACGGATGAGACATCAAGTTAAGAAGTCTAGGGCCGGGAGATATTTGCTAACACTGTGCAAACTAATGAAAAAAATGCGTTTAATATTAATACAAAGCATCTGGTATGGCAATCGATTATTTTCATATCAAAAGTATAACTTTTAACGCGCGTACATAAGTACACGCAACCATTTTTTTTTTCAGACAAATATTAACCGTTATTAGAATGACTGACTGCATGTTTCGGGTTCCGAACTCTCTTACGTCATCAAAGTTCGTTTTTGCATATAAATAACAATAAGGTAACTATTATTAACGACGATTGAAATTAGGAACAGATATATTTAAAATCTGCTGTACCTTTTGGGTTAGTTTATGCAATTTTAAGGACAATATCGTTAAGAAACGTCAAAATTATCTACTGGATAAAATTATTCACAAAATCAAATTGAAAAACCTCAAGTAAATTTTCTTCAAAGGTTTTTAAATCTGGCTTTTATCCTAACCACATTCTATAAATTGCCGAAGTTTTATCTTCTTAGCCTTTTGTCAGCAATATTGCGCACTCGATTACGAGCCTTTAACAATATTTTAAATCCAATTTAACTTTCATATTTTATGCACTATATAATTTTAAATGCTTTATATTATCGTAATAAAAACAGCAATAAACAATTAAATAAAGTAAACTATATTTAAATCAAGTTTTATTGAAAATATAGAACTGACAATTTAATGTTTTCAAATAAAACTTATTTTAACAGGTTTACACTTTAAAGAGTAAGAAGTAAGGAACCTTTTATTGGTTATTAAGTAATTAACTAATCATACCAATGAAGCCGTATTGCCTGATAAAGTTCTAAATTAACTCGCTTAAAGCAAAATGTGACAAACACTCTGTTTGTTCGCCTATGACGACGTAATGACGCACGCAAAGAATCATTTACATAAAACGGCTTGTGCTACGAGATTCATCAGAATAATTAAAGCTCCAAAATGTGAAGAGCCACCACCCTTCCTGTGATAAAACAAAATTCAGATTGCAAAGGGGTTAGCACTAAAATCATAAGAGCTCTAGATCTAATGGTCGTGAAAAACACGCATTGCGAGTTAATAACAAAGGACACGCAAAGGGGTTGAGCCTATTACCTACGTGTTAAATGCGTGAACATTGTGCAAATAATTTTGTTTCAGAAATGTTTCGTGGCACTGAAAAGTTTTAATGACCCATTAGCACTTAATGTTGAAGAATTTTTGCTGTGACAAAGTTTTGCAACTGTTCGTCAGTCTCAATGGGAAAATAAAACAAGTGGTTTTAATATTGTGTCAATTTGTTGGGAATTTATTATAAACATTTTTAACGAAGACACTAGTAACTCGTCAGTGAACATTTATATAATTTATCGTTAAAAACCTCACGAAGCGAGTTTATAACAAAAATTTAACCCTAAAGTACAGCAAACGTAGAATGTACAAATTCAGTATACAAATCTAAGCAAAAATAAATGTAATTGTGCTCAGAATAAAAGTAGATAAAAACCTAGTAATGATTAGGGTTTGTCAGTTAATGGTTTTAGTTTTTCCTTATTTGAATTTGTGAGAGCAAACCGACAACGTGTAAAAGCTGATAGGCCGGCAGTTTAGTACCTACGGACCCATGCGATAGCAGGCCAAGTAGTGGCAGTAGCCAAATGGCCAGATAATCTGATTACTGTGCACCAGTCGTGTTTTGTCACGCAATATAACCCTCTGACAAGTTTCATAGTTTCTATAAAAGGGACAGTTGGCTTGATGGTTGAACCCGTCATTACTATTTCAAACAGACCCTCTATTACTATTTCCACATTTATGTTTGTACAAGGATGACGTAATATTTAATTCATATTGCCGGATGCTAACAATTTACAATTGGTGTAGTTTTCATTTAGAAATATACTCGTAGTTCAAAGTATACACATTAATTTTATTTTGTTTAGTTTTGTATATTGTAGTATATATGTAATGATACCTATATATACGCTTATTACTAATATATTTTTCCTTAAAAATTCGTAATTTAAAAAAAGTTAAAACCCTATGAAATTTAAGGACAGTTCTTTGGTATTATAATTGAAAGCGCATAAAAATGGAAAGATATTTTAGGCTACATTTTAGGTTTTAGGTTTTATATTATCTTTATTTTGTTATATTATAATAAAAGTCTGTTTTACAATATGGAGAACAAGTATTATAAAAACTAGGAACCGTTGATATGGACTAGACTGATCATATACAGCAATCATTTATCCATAAATTCTATTTAGGTACACCCAAATAGCTACTGTTACAAATTACAATGAAATTGATGACAAAGTATCAACAAAAAATGTTTGCGCCTATTTCGGACATTAAAGGGCGGTTTGTGTGAAAAAAATATGTCCTTCGTGTCGTATCTCACAAGAATGGTGATCGATGGACAATGGTCACGCAGAAGTGGCGCACGCAAGGCACGTCTACTCATTCTTTAGCTTGCTTTCTGACACTTAGTTCGTAGATTACGGACATAAAAATACCCACCGTGCCTCTTCGTTACGATTGCTGACTTAATTTAATAGAATTTTGTTTACATTTCGTTGTAAAATACGTAATGTCATTTTGTATTCATAACGTATCATTTTTTAATTTAATATAAAGTTCTGGAGTTACAATCCACAACAAACTGGGAAAGTCGTGGAATCTATGAAAATGCCTAATATGCAATGTAGCGATTATAACTATTGTGCAGACACGTATGGGCCAAAACTTAGGAGTATACTTAATGGGGACCCATACGAAGACAAACAGCAGCAAGGGCTGCTTAAGCGGAGATGTGAAAAAATACGAAAAGTATGGGAAATTGAAGTACTGGACCAGGCACGATTTAAGTGGCTTATATGATTTTATTTTCAAAACCAGTTACGTTCACGTGGTGGGCGATTATATAGTGTGCATTTATAAAAATAAACAATAAGATTGCAGAATTGCAGAGTTACGGCGGTGTAAACCATCACATCATTACGTCATGTGCGTCGTTAGAGACCCTTCTGGAAGGTCAGAAAGTCATCACGATCTCGTCGTATTTCACCGTGAATGATTCAACATATCCGGTACTACTATCGCTAATCAGCTAGCCAAGCAAATAGAATATAATGTGTTCGGCAAATATTACCGATAATAGAAGTGGCCTTTGTCCAGCATAAGTCTGTTTTAGCCTTATAAGGAAGAATATTTAGTGTAGTAAACTCTACAAAAATCGACGCCTACGAGACTGAAGTAAGAAACATTGTTTTCATTTTATGGCTATACCACCAATTAGGGCTAAAAATAATTATAAAAAAGTTCCTTTTCAATGAATGATAGTTCCTTCAGAAACTTGAGCTCTCAGAGAATTCGTTGACCGATTTTTATATTATTACTAGCTCGTGCCGCCTGACTGTAATCCCACCTGATGCGAACTAGCGATGTGGCCTTACATGGTAAATTGCACTGGCTTAGCAAAAGCCTATTCACTCTTACCTTAAAGACTACGCAGAGCGGTAGTCAGAAAAAAGTCTGTCAAATTAATCCTCCCATTTGCAGTATGCATTATAAATAACGAATAAATACATAGAATGTTGATAACAAAGGAGCGAAGACTCGCCGAACGTCTAAGTAGTTATCCGATGGTGGAAGGTGGAGGGACGAATTAAGTCTTGTAATTTCTGCGCGCATTCTCTAAAATGTTTCCTTTAAATTGAGAGAGTTTGCATCTAAGTACTTTAATAAGCCTCTTAGTATGCCTTTCTACTATGATTCCCAAGCTGCTAGGTAAGTTTTGTTATTTCTTCATGGTTCTTTATTACAGATATCAAAGTGATTGCCGTGATATAGGTTTGTAAACTAGAGAAATCGATATTTTTGTGACTAAATTAGGTTTGTTAAAATTCTTGACTAGATAAATTTGTGCTTATTCATGTATCTCTATTTCTACTTAGAAGACAAGGATGCTTTATAACATCTTAATAACGAAGTAGAAGACTTTAAATTAGATTAGGGTTTCTGAATTTCATAAGAAATGTAAGAGTGTTTATTACGTGCTTATTACGGCCGAGTGGTTTAAATAGCTTACTAACATCAGATAATCTAGTTAATAGATACGCTTATCTGTAATGCAATACCACATATTTATGCCGTACTATCAATTTCTTTAGTCGCAATAGACCCGCAATAATGTATGATGATTTTAGTAAATGAAGCTAATTTTCACGATTTATTTACAAATCCCCGACGTTTCGAGTGCTTTTCCACACCTATGATGATGGAAACTAAGGTGTGCAGAGTCCTAAGTCCCAAATTCCTCCAGTTAAGTAACTCCAGATAAAAACTGTGGTAAACCTTTCAGGGCTACCTTCAAGTTTTAAATAATTTTTGGTTCGACTAACACCCATCAACTTATGAACGTACAGCATTTTGAGGACTTGGTATGCTTGGTTTGGATATAATTTTATTAATTATGGGATTCCAAGAAGACAGTAAAATCCAATTAACATATATAATGAAATTGGAGTGTTTTTTTTCTAATTTATTTGTCTCACGAATTATCTTAAGTAGAAACTATTTATTTAACGTGCATTAACTTCCACAAAGATTCCGATAAGTCTTAAATTCCAACAAGTGTGTAATATAATGCATGTTTGCTACAAATCGAATAAAAGATTACAACTTGAAGCCTATTTAAAAGGCATAACGTATTTTGCTATTGGTTAATTAATTAATTACAATTCGGCGAGAGGGACCAGAAAATCGATAAAATTATCCCGGCCAAAGTGACCAGAAAATAGATAAAATTATCCCGGACGAAGTGATCAAAAATGGTTCTAATCCGGGCGAAGGGTGAAAAAATGGTGTGTTGGTTTAACTGGCCAACTTCTGGTTCAGAGTTATTAAAATAAATAGCAGACTGTATTATAGGGTGCGGTGCAAACGGCGAGGAGGTTTTAATATTTCCCTATACTGCAAATGCCCCTAAATTCGGGCTATAGGAAGGATGTGAAAGAATGTATGTGCACGCACCTGGACTTATGCTGACCTGCCCGTTGCATGCTGACAAGGGCTGCAGCCACGATGATTCGGCGCCGGCTGTCTTCACACAAAGCTAAAGGTATAAAAGGCGGTAGATAGGAAACCCGGAAATGGGCTTTGCAGTGCTCTTATTGGATAATAATTAACGAATCTCATAAGCGTTAGGTGGTAGTGCAAAGTGGCGTGAACAGCTATATTGAATAATATAAATGCTACGAGAGCAGGGAGATATAATATTGACATACCTTGAGCATTTCATTGGGGAGGTACTCGTATATTATGTTCAGCAGTGAACTTATTATGATGATGATGATGATGTAAGCTTTGGCGGGCCCTTTTGAAACCAAGTTTTATCCTTTCTTTTATGTAAATAAATTAATATTAGAAAAAAAACATTTTTCAAAAATAACCTTATACCTAAATGCTCTAAAAAGAAGAAAATAATGTTTAAATTAAATCAAACTTATCAATTTATTACATAAAAAAAATTATCCTACTATAATATTATAAATGTGAAAGTTTATGAGGATGTATGGATGTTTGTTACTCTTTCACGCAAAAACTACTGAATGCATTTTGATGAAACTTTACAATAATAAAATAATACTTATACATCAGAATAAAACATAAAAATATTGTGTAAATTGACCAAAATATAACGATAAATGTTATGTAAGTCTGAAAAAAATCTGTCATCTGCGAGCTATTTTGGCGTGAACACGCATCTTGCAAAAACCTGTGAACCGAATTGGATGGGACTTTCACTGGCAGATAGCTGATGTTATAAGGAGTAACTTAGACTTATTTTATTTTAGGGTTCCGCGGAATAACATTCCACGCGGGTGAAGTCGCGGGGAAAAGCTAGTATGATATAAAAGCTTGTCGCGAGATTTGCCTATTTTATATAAAACATTTTTTTTCCTACTTATGTCAACAATATCAAGTTACATATTGCATTCTTGTTTATGTACACAGGTAAATATCGCGACAAGCTTTTATATTATATAAATTGTGTAATGTAATACATTGATGGGTTTGATTTAATTTAAACCTTATTTTCTTCTTTTTAGAGCAATTAAATAAAAGGTTGTTTTTAAAAATGTTTTTTTATATTGTTTTATTTTTATTTTTAGTATCGCTTAGGGTTTGGGAATTCCCGACAATTTCAAAGTCCCGGGACATGAGACTGCCTACACTCGAAGTCCCGGGAATTCCCGGGACTTCGAGACAAAAACTTTTTTTTGATTTTTTTTAAGAGGGGTAAGCCTTTGAGTTAATTTCTGGTGAAACGTATTAAAAAAAAGTCAAGTCTTTGTAAAAATCAACATTTATAAAACAGAAAATTTAATCTTAATAAGTTTAACGTTAATTTCAGCCTTTATAATTGCTTTGTTTATTTCTTTTGATCACACACAGATTCACTTTTAAGCAGATAAATCTTATAGCTATAAAACGAACTAATCTTTGTTCATAATCACAATATTGTTAATTCTCATAATCAGAGATTTGTTTCATTTATTATGTTGTGTACTCAGTAGTTACGTAGTAGACCAAGTAATTATTCATTAAAGTAACAGATGGCGCTAGGCTCCTTCAATTATTTGAAAATAAAAATGATTACATAACAATTTCGACAATCTTGTCTCGTCTCGAGTCTCGACCCGAAAGTCCCGGGACTCGAGACAACTAAAATTACGAAAAATCCCGGGACTTCGAGACACGAGACGTCCCGTGACCCAAACCCTAGTATCACTTTATCGTAAAAAGAACTCACATGGCTGGCCGGAAGTGGCCACTCCTAGTGGGCTTGGCGAGCCCACTTTGGATGTGTGTTGGTGGGCTGCGCCAAGGGGGTGCCCTCTCTTCCTATCGCTGCAGCCGAGGTGGAGTCGCGTAGGAAGGGGAGTGTTGGTATGGTGATGCGCCTCTCGCCCTATTCTCTGCGACTCTGACGGGGCACACCGTTGACGCGGTGGTGGTAGGGCTGCGGGGGAAGAAAAGTGTCGGTATGGCGAGGTGTCGCTCTCCCTTCCCTCCGCAGTCGAATCTTGGTTGGCTGCGGAGCCATAGACCAGATCTGCCGCTGGGGTCAGGAAGGCTAGTGCTTCTGAGTATCCGTTTTTCCTGGCTGCAAGACCATGGATCTTGCATCGGACACGGGGGCATTCGTTTCGCAGGTTAAGTTGAAGGCCGCTGAGGAAGGCGCACCATATTTTCTGGTGCGCCTTACCTGAGAAGGGGATGGGGTAAGAGTATTTTTCTCCCCAGGAGAGGCTGCCATGGGGCGGCCAGCGCTGGTGGGGCCGCGGATGAGTGCGAAAACATTCCTGTGGCCCTGCCAATATGCGACGAAGCAGGAACACCAAAGGGTTTTAGTCGGTGCGAGTCCGACATAACCCGTCCTTACCTCCGCGAGGCGGGTATGCGTAGGCATTTCCCCGTGTCCAAAACAAAAAAAGTTAGATATTAGTTCCCCCCCGAACGAGTTCCGTGGCGGGGGATGAACCACCCCTGGAAATATCCCAACCACCTATTTAGTAAAAATAATTATTAAAATCGGTCCACAATTTACGATGACATCGAAATACAAAAAAATATTTGAATTGAGATTCTCCTCCTTTTTTTGAAGTCGGTTTAATAAGGCTACACTGAGTGCGAACAGCAAATATATAATATATAAACATTTATTATGGGTCAGCAAATATTAATATAAAAATTGATGAAGGTTTTACTTTTTAATTAACTACGATTCACTGCATTCGGGTAAGTACAGTAATTTATCTTAAGGATCTTTTGAATAAGCATACTCATGCACACTAATGTTTTTTTTTATAGCATAGGGTGACAAACGAGCACACAGTCCACCTGATGGTAAGTGGTTGTTGTGACCCATAGACATCTACATCTATCCTTGATTACGAATAAAATGCAGATGCGTTGTCACCCGTGAGGACTAAGATGGAATGCCTCTTTTCCAGTAAAAAGGGTCTCCGGTTCTCTACACTCACCATACGAAACACAGCAGTGTTAAGCTGCTAATTTACGCTGGTATTCTGCGAGAGCGTGGTCCTTCCCCGGTCGAGCCGACCCATTCGTGCTACAACTATACTACTAATATAGCTGCAGCATGGCTCTACCACGTACAATGTTTCAAGCATTGGTGCAACTACCAACTCCGTGCTTTCATAATATTTTCGCTCTTACATAATTTAAGATTAGGTAAAGGTAGTCACGTATTTTTCGAGTAGCTCTAGTCCGCACTCGCTTTTGAATAAGTAAAAGAAAAAGTGTCCGTAGCAATTGGAAGTATGTTTGTGGGACCAAGTTTCGTTTTAAATTTCAATAACGGTTCATATGTCTCAGTCAGACTAAATGGTTTTAGGTAGTATCAAAGTCCAAAGCTGGATATAGGCCTACCTGTAGATTCTCTATTTAGTGTAAATAAAAAAATCTAAAATAATTTACATATATTATTTAGATATTTAAATGATTTATGGTTGAAGCAACAAACTTTTTTATATAATTTGGTATTACCTTAACTTTACATAATCATGCATTTTAATTTATTAATTCATTCACACAGGCAAATCACCGCTAAGCCATTCAATTAGTTGCAGAAGTTGCTTAGCTGTGAGCTCTTTTTTTCCTCTGGGCTTAGTATCTACGAGTATATAGTTACCCAGATGCATTTATTTTTATGTATTTATTTTTAATTTTTATGTATAATTTATCTAGCCTAGAGACCCTTTTTCGTTCTCTATATTCTCTAGAATCTAGACCTTTCAATTCCGAAGAAGCAGTAATAAACATCTTTAAACAGTTTGTCGATTCTCGTGCAGCAGACTTTTATAGCATAGGGATCAACAAACTGTCCATAAAATAACAAGAATATTTTAGGCAAATATTTTGTTTAGTTAAAGTTTTTTTTTTTTATTTCAATTTTCCCATACAAATCGGTAATTTCATAGGTAGAGATAATTTACCGAATAAATATTTATCAAAATATGTATTCTTCACTGAACTGAATTTTATTTAAATAAAGTGTGTTTTTTTCCATAAAACGTATTATTGTGACAAATTTATTAAAATTACAGCCTTGATTTGTCTTCGTTTTATATTGTCATGTGTTTGCCGTGTAATAGCAATCGGAAAGCAGTGGTTGAATTACTGAGGCGGGCCGAGATGGTCCAAGTGCCCCACTATTGCTTTCCGAGCAAACAAAGATGCAATAAACCCTACCAAGACGATTGTTACGCTCCTACTATCTTAATAATGCTTTTATCCATCGGGCGGGGTTACACCATGTCGCTTTGTGAACGTCTTGGGCCTTTGTCTGCTCAGCTGTATTTTATTTCGTGCTCGTTTGTTGGAGTGAAATTGATAACGCTCATCCCACAACTAATGATTTTAAGAAATGTAAAATAAAGTAACATATTTTCTTAAAAATATATACATATAAAGGTAAGTAGACGCGTATTCTGCTCGAATAATTTTACATTTATTGGATAAGTAGACTAAAAATATTTTGAATAATGTTGATTATAAAACATTTAACTTTTTATTTTTGTATTTCAAAGTTAAGATACTTTCAAACTAGGAAAGTATCAGAAGTTTTAAGTTCTTTTTTCACGGCCTATTTCGCTTTAAATAAATTATTGTTAGCAAGTACTGGCTGGTTTCACAGGGAGACGCTTTTTCCAACTCTATGTTAATGAAGTCTCTGGTATAAAATCCCTGGCGACATGTAAATAATTTATTGTTTAAACAACAAGTCACTTTAACAATGTACCTAATATTACAAAATATATATATTACGTTTATAAACCTAATATTATTATTTCGCACCTAGGCGACCGAGCTTTGCTTGGTCTACGAAAAAACAATTTCTTAGTGATTGGAAGATTTTTAGACACCCGTCTAAAAAATCTTACAATGTCTTAAAAAACATTATCTTAGTACAAAATTTTATCCAAATCGCAAGATCCGTTTCCGAGAAACTAGTTCCCCAACACCACTACCCCCAATACTACTACCCCCAACACCACTAGGAAAGACGTCGTTAATACGACACATGTTTTGCCTCTAAACGATGCATTATCAGGAGAATAGACTCCGCGAAGGCTGATCGCTCAGACTTAGCGGTTAGTGGTGTTGGTATTAATGGTGACGGGAATAGTGCCAGCAAACAATGGAGTGCGGAAGGTGCTCTTCAAACTAGACAAGATACATTATTTGAAAATATAAACACATTGCAGATTTCGAACTCGCGCGTCCTGGCGTGGTACCCACGCCTTAGCCATTGAGCTAGTGAAAAGATAATGGCTATGGCAAAATTACCAAACACATTGCCCGGGCAAGTTAAATTTATTGTCTAATGCTAACACGAAGAAACCGTTTTGAATTTTCCTAGAAATAAGACCTAGCTAGATCTATTTTACTCCACACAAACTCATCCCGAAATCCTTAGAGCCGTCTTAAAAACGTGATTACTAACATATAAACAAATATATAAATCCTCCTATACGGTAAGTTAATAGCATACTAAGTCATTACCACCTTACGTTCCCTTTATCGTCCTAAACATTTTCTTCCTGTTAAGTGGAAGCTCATGCTTTTCCAAACGCTTACTTAACTATTATTGATTGTGCAGATGTGTATTACCCAGACCTGTCCCAAGATCTTAATAAGCTTGAACGCATATTTTGCTGTAACTGTATTAGCTTTATTGATGGTCTGGGAAAATATGACCACATTTTCTTAGCTTAAGTGGCTTAGCATAAGGCAAAAGCGAAATTCCACAATATTAATTGTTCTCTTCTCAAATCTAAATTATCTTTATTCACTTTCCTTCCTTAATCGATCTTCTTTAGTCGTGAAAGTTTAACGTGAAAGATATGTGTAAACATAGTGAAAGCAAAAGTCGCCAGCAGCGCTTTTTGTAGTGTCTCTTGGGTTGACACGAGACGTAAGTACCATTTTGTCACCACGATAAGACTTGTGTTTAAAGGAGCTTTCTTACGTGTTAGACTTTATTTATTTTGCACTTAACATATTTCAAGTATACTCTTAGTATTAATTGGGATTGTACTAAAAAGTTGTTAATTTATATTTATAATTTGGTAATAGGTACACTTATTTTAGAAATACAATATCAAAACCTATTGATGTAAATAAAATTGTATTGTTATTCATTACCGGTATTTTATCATTAAAATTATCACTGAATTGTAATATAAAAATTGTGATTGTAAATTATTTAAAGTTAAAAAACAAGACGTGAATAAAAAAATTTATTAAATAAAATTCGTAGTATTATTAAATGATTCTACTGTAGTCATTTAAATAAAATAAATAAAGAATTTATCTACAACTTTACCATTTTGACTATAATAGAAAACTAACTGAAATATAATATATCTAACAACGCTTCAGTATCTTTTATATACGCGGTAGACCAATATATTATGAATGGTAGCACGAATGGGTTGGCTCGACAGGGAAAGGACCACGCTCTCACAGAATACCATTATAAAACAGCAGCTTAATGCTGCTGTGTTTCGTATGGTGAGTGTAGAGATCCGGAGATCATTTTTACTGGAAACGAGGCATTCTATCTCAGTCCTCAGGGATGTCAACGCATCTGCAATTTGATTCTTAATCGAGGATAGAATAAGATGTACATAGGCCACAACATCCTCTTACCATCCGATTAACTGTGTGTTCGTTTGTAACCCTTATTATGTAAAGAATAATATTAAGTATAGTCCCCTAGACTTTTTAATTGTGAACTTTTTGCTACAGATTTATCATTTTATGAGTAGATCAATAGAAGGGATCGGATCGATTCCCCACTAAATGGAGTGCCGAGCTGATGAAACACCCAGGTAGTCGATGGACCGTGCTTTGTGGCAATCTTTGGGGGAGCCATGGAGGTGCAAGGCAAGCAGTGGCCTGTGATGGACTGTAGTGATAGTAATAGACCCAGATCCATAATAAGGTCAAGAAAATACGAGAATTAAATCATTTTTAAGTATACCTGCTTTTTGGTAAAAAAAAAATCGCAACCCTAATCTTTATCGTCCGTCTGTCAAGACCCTTTTTCTCAGAAACGGGAAAATTCCCTTATAGGTGTAAAAAATTCAAACTTCTAAATTAACGTAGTCACATATTTTGATATTCGCAAACTCACTCATGAATACTTCCTATAGGCAAATAAACAATTATTCGAGTAAAGGAAACAATCGAAAATCGTTAATTTGTAATTATATATAAAGAAGTATTATTTTTTCCATTTAAATAAAACTAGTTCGTACGGATTATATCGCGTATATTAACTTATTTTTATATTCCCTACGTTTCGAGCACTTAACAGCAACCATGGTCACGGGGAGTCCTCCCCGTGACCATGGGTGGTGTTAAGTGCTGTTCCATACAGTATTTTAATTAATTTGGTGAAAGAAGGTATACATCTATGTTTATACCTTCTGAGCGCGAGATTTATGAACGAGCTTAGTGTGATGGTTATGGATGGATTCAGCTCCGCAAAAAAGTGGGGCAAAATAATTATTATAATTATTATTTTGTATATCCACTTTTTGATTTCGGGTCCGTTGAGGCCCAGTTATTTAATAGGCATTTCAGTAGGGTCAACACGCAGATGCCTTTTTGGAGAAGTTTACTATACTTTGTTATGTGTACGTTGTAGGCATCTCTCCGCATACATAATAATGTATCCGAACATACAAGAACTATTGGCAAAAAGGGAAAACATAAAATTTTGGGCTATGAGGTTGGGATGCTTGATGGGTTGGGATACAGTGCAGTGGTGACTTGTTTATTACTAAATGGGTACTGAACACTGCAATATTAGCTGACAGTGAGGCGCAGCATTGGTGTAAACAGCTAAAGTTGTAGAGAGGTGAGTCTGTGGGGTGAAGATCCTTTTAGAGTCAGTATCTTGTTATTATCACATCACATTAAAGGTAGTGTAGGTATGCAAAATTACATCTTCATTACAACACATTAGGAGTCCACTGCTGAACACAGGCCTCCCCCAAAGAACTCCACTAAATACGATCGATGTATTTAGTGGAGTTATAAGTAAGGTCGATACGATTATATATAATTTATATATTTAGTGGAGTTCTAAGTAAGGACGAATTGGCCGAGCCAAATCCATCCATCGCCTTCCTGCATATCTTAACAGGTCGTCACTCTTTCTAGTAGATGGCTGTCCTACACTTTGCTTACTCGTACGAAGCTGCAACTCAAGAACCTTTCTTCCCCATCGGTTGTTGTTCCTTCGAGCTATAAGATCAGCCCATTGCCACTTCAGATTACTAATCAGTTGAGCTTTGTCGATTAATCTGATTCTAATGAGGATATCCGGACAGAAGAATTATATATATAAAGATAAAGATAAGAACACAATGGTTAACTTATAATGAGATACAAAGTAATGTCTAAATCTTATACGTGCTAGAGCCATGTTGCAGCTATTTTATTTATTGTAGCACGAATGGGTCAGCTTGACCGGAGAAGGACCACGCAGTCGCAGAATACCAGTGTAAAGTAGCAGCTCAATGCCGCTGTTACGTATGGTGAGTGTAGAGAACCGGAGACCCATTTTACTGGAAACGAGGCATTCCATCTTAGTCGTTAGGGGTGACAACGCATCTGCATTTTGATTCTTAATCGAGGATAGAAGTCTATGGACCACAGCATCCACTTACCATCAGGTGGGCTGTATGCTCGCTTGTCACCCATATTCTATAAAAAATAAGATTATATCATATCTAACTCTAGAGTGTTGGAAACGAGATAGCCATAGATTATTCACATAAACTTATAACCACACATTAAAGAGATAACACTGTACATAATTATATCTTCAGTTTACTTTTGAACATATTATTCATGTTATTGCAGTGTTTATAATCATCTGGTAATCTATTGAACAGCTGTGCTCCTCAAAATAATAGCGTTTTTTGCCATAATTAGTTCGAGCAGTCATTAGTTGGAGTTTATTATTACTTCTTAAGTTGTGTGTTATTGTTTTTATATGTAACTGTAAGTTCGCTTGAATAGAATATTTTTCATTAGGGTGCAAGTAAGTGTATAGTTGTGTAAGATTGAGTAAGTTAGTTTTTTCGTATAGTAATTTTGTTGGAGTGAGATAATGATAATGAAATAATGTTTTGATCATTTTGTTCTGGGTTGTTTGAAGGTAATGTAGGTTTGTTTTGGAGGCTGATCCTCATATCTCGATTAGATATTCGATGTATGATTTAACTACCTTTTCGGAAACAGGCTTGTTCGGGAGGCTGGAAGGCGTCGAGTCTGCGTGCGAGACGATTCGTTATGACTCTCGAAAACAGCACGTAGACGCGGCTCAGAAGGGAAAGCTGTCTGTAGTTCAAGAGAGTGTTGTCGCCTTTTTTGAAAACAAGACCACCGCACATCTGCTCCACGCCGCCGTATTAGTGCAACCATGGAGGACGGAATGAAAGAGCTTTTGAAGGACTTTAAGTACTGGTTTTCCACACTGCTGTAACTCCATCCTCGCCCGGGGACTTGCCGTTTTTAAGCTGCTGGAGAGCTATTCTAATCTCGCTCAGAATGATGTCCGGAATATCATCGGAATAGTGTCAGATAAGACTTGTTCTTTGATCTCGCTCATGAATTCGGAACTACGCCTAGGGAGTAGGAGTAACGGAAAAGACGCGTTAAAACCGGTTCTACTTTCGGTGCACACATCTTCAGCACAATAACAGTGACTCTAACAGGCCCACTCGACTTGTTTAGGTCCAGGGAGAGGATTGGTTTGCGCACTGAGCGCTGTGTAAACAGCACATCCTGCATGGATTACTCACACCGCGGGATGATCGAGGTGGACGCGAAGAGAGAGCCTAGCAGATCTGCTTTCTCCAAGGTCCAACAGAGAAGGTGCATAATCCTCCACATTTAGGATTCGTGTAAGCGAAGTAACCAGTTACGCCAGACCATATGCCAAGGCAAAGTCATAAACAAATCTACCCGCATGATCGGTACTTTCGCTAACACTCCAAACGGACTCCAAATGACCGACCACGAGACCATTATCTCATAAACAAATATTCGCCATGGGCCTGAACGCGAATTATAAGTGCCTCCCGCCCCCTTTCGTTTTTACTTCCCCGTACAGCACATATCGGGAGCTCATTTTGAGGAAGTAATTAAATCATTGATTTGAGTTGATAAAAACTTTTAAAATTTTTATCAACAATATACGGTAGCAAGATACACGGAGTAACAGATGGAGAAAAAAGTCGAATATACACAGCGCCGATATACGCCGAGAAGAGGCGACCTACAAATGTTGTGCGGCAAGTCGCTGAACTAAAATATTCGCCGAAATTCATTGCAATGATGAAATAACGTCCAGGTCAAGTTTTCTACCGACTTCAACAGGAGGAGGTATTCAATTCGACTCTATGTTTTTTTTAAATGTGATTCTATGTCTTTTTACTGGGTGAACCGATTTCGATAATTCTTTTTTTGTTTGAAAGTTGATGTCTCACATGTGGTCCCATATAAATTTGATCAAGGTTTGTCCAATAGTTTTTGAGTTATTCTTAGTAATTTACATTGAAGTCGGTTGTACAAAAATTTTAATTTAAAATTATTGCCCAGATGGTTTACCGGCTGTATGAAGTCTGTTGGCTGATTATCAGGGTGGGTCAATCTTGCGTCCGTATACTAGACGTAACAAGTCGGTCGGACGGAACATCATCGGTAATTTTGTAGCCATGTAGGACGCAAGATTACTCCGGGATGTATATATATGTGTGTGTGTTAAATATATAATACTCCCTTGCCCTAAAATCCTCTCAGAAATGAGGGGAGGCCTGTGCCCAGAAGCGGGACGTATATTGACTGTAACTTTTTTAACTTTAATTGTTAGTATGTTATATTTTTACCATTTTCCGAGTATATGGTATTTTGGAGCATAAATCACAATGTTTATTTACTTATTTATTCTTTATTGCATTGCTTAAAACAAAAGAATACAAAAAGCAGAATTAATGCCTTCAGGCATTCCCTACCAGTCAACCCATGGATTGGTGAGAACTTGACGTAGGTGTAGCAATAAAGAATGAATAATAAAATAAAAATGATAATTAACTACGTAATATATACATTTTACTAATAAATAAACTATACACATAAATCCTATACAAAACATACATATATACAATACTACTAACTAAAGATTTAAACTACTAGAACTAAAGATTTTTATGCTATTATTAATTAATAAATAAACAAAACTTTTTTCTTGTGAAATACAGTTTCTTTTATTATTTGAACTTAGATTTACCTACCAAAACTTTATTTATGTAAGTGGGAATAAGTAGGACTTACATTTAAATATGTAATCATATAGGAATGTGAATGAATTCGGAAATGAATCATCAATGCATCATGTCCCACTTTATCCACTGTCACTCCAAAATTTAGTTAAAAAGATTTATAAAGGGTATGTCTGTGACGTATGTAATAAACTTTTTGATATCTTTTATCTTTTTACATTTATTAGTTTTTTTATGAATATGCCAATTCTGTTGGAAAAACTCTATTTAAAATCTTTTATGATTTTGAAAAATTTCTCCCATATGAACAGTCTGACAGACATGACTTTTTATAATAGGTCTTCTACCATTTTAGACAGGGTTGGGTGTAAAAACAACACAATTTAATGCATTTATGTTGTTTTAACAATAATCGGAGAATGAAAGTAACGAGTAACGTTGTTCTTACACTAAACCGTATTTTCAACGTCCGATTTTTAAATCATCGATTCATATAGATGATTACGTACCAACTTCTTAAAAACATACCTAATGGGTGCTTTTCTGATGTCATCGGGCAAGGAGTTCCAAAGACGTGTAGCCTGAACTGTGAAGGAGTTACCGTAGAACTCGGTGAAGTGAACAGGAATACAGATTTTGTTCTTAGAAGAAGAACGTAAAACCCTATCACGAGATGAGGAGAGATAGTGAAATTTACTCTTAAGATAAGAAGGCGAAGATGGGTGATTTAATATGAAAAAAGAACAAGCAATATTCTGAAATTGCGCCTCTGCCGGATTGTAAGCCAATTAAGCTTAGATATAAATTGTGAAATATGGTCGTACTCACGAAGCCCGAAAATAAATCTTATACAGTCATTGAGTAGGTGTTCCAGCTTGTTCAGAAGATCTTGAGGCAGATCCGGGTAACACGCATGTGCTTAATCAATTATGGGTAATATGAGCGATTGAACAAGAATGATTTTAGATTTTGTGGGAATAAAAATTTTAAACGATAAAGAGAACATGGCACACTTCGGCGGGAGAAGAGTTATTAATACAATTATGGAAATAACGGCGTTCAGCTGCACGTACCATCTGACTGCAATTATTCCTGGCTTCTTTAATGGATAACCAGTTTTCCTAAGAACATTCTCTCTTGAAACGAAAAAAATCAAGATTTGCTCTAGACATTGCCAACCTTACGCCTTTAGTCATCCACTTGACAAGGAGACGCTTAATCTAACCTGTGAACTGGAGCACGAGCATTGCAAAGGCTGAGCACATTATAGTTAAGACTTTATAGTCAACGGTAGTTGCTGCAATTAATGAGGCTAGATCGAGATTAAGAGCGTAATTCTTTAGCTTGTCAAAGTCTATTTAAAAAAAGTTGTGCAGATGCAGTACAGAAGGGGAATATTTGGGAGGCTGTAAATAGATTTATCGAAGTAGAAGAGACATGTGGCGTCCGTGTACAATGTTAGGTGTCTTGTCTGCCCTATTTTGTTTATATTATTGTTATGCATAAATTATAACCGTAACAGACTTATAATTGAGCCTTGAAGACAGCCGTATGATACGTTTCGTGAGTGCAGGTGGCTGGAGGCCCAATCCCCCCCCCCCCCATCAAAATGGTAGCGGAATTAAACGAAAGACTACCCCAGGAGGGTAACCGCACCCCTGGAGAATCCCTCGCTGAGCATCCACGACCAAGCTACTCCACTCCTGAGCGTGGATGTTTAGGCTACCCCGCGTATTCTGGGGGGGGAGCAAAATTCTGCTCGCGACTAATACTGCTCGAGGCAAGCGGAGCAATAAGACCAAGGCGACCCCTGTCACGCTATCAGTGAACTTTTGCAACATCAGGGGCTTCATTCCAACCTTAACGCTGTCCACTTCCATCTAGAGACGACGAAGCCGCCCTTGCTCTTTTTAACCGAGACTCAGGTGTCCTCTCCGGCTGATACTTCATATCTCTCCTACCCGCAGTACTAATTAGAACACACCTTTGTGCCCGGGCTGGAGTTTGCGTATACGTCAGGAGGACATCTGTTTTCGACGCCTCGGCAGTCTTGAAGGTACGGCTACCTGTCCATCCTATGGCTGCGCGTAGACAGCGACGACCATCCCCGCGTCTACGGGTACCTCTATAGGTCTCATAGCGGTAATGCCGAAACAGACCGACTAATCGACCACGTCCAAATGGCTAAAGATTCCTTGTTACAGCAGATCCCATCCGCAAAGATCGTGATTATTGGTGATTTTAATGCACACCACGCCGAATGGATCGGTTCACTTTCAACCGATCATGTGAGGAGATCTGTTTATAACTTTGCTTTGGCATATGGTCTTACACAGCTGGTTGCTTCGCCTACGCGGATTCCAGATGTGGAGGATCATGCACCTGACCTACTGCTGAACTCTCATCCGGACGGATATCAGGTTTACGTCGACGCTCTATTAAGCTCGTCGGACCATTGTCTTTTCCGGAGTGTGGTCCCACTCACACTAACGTCGCGGTTGCATTCTGCAGGCTGCCGCCGTGTTTGGCACTATAGGTCAGCCCATTGGGATAGGATGCGGTCTTTTTTCGCATCCTACCCTTGAGGGCGGTTTGCTTCTCGCCGGAAGATCCCAGCGTTGTTGCTGATTCTGTTGCTGATGTGGTACTTCACGGTATGGAACTTCTTATACCATCCTCTGTGGTGCCCATCGGATGCAAATCCCAGCCATGGTTTGGTCGCTCCTGTAAAATAGCATCACGCTATAAGCAGGAGTGCTACCGGGCCTGGGCTGACGCATCAACGTTTTGGGATGTAAACACCAGCGCTCTTAAATAGACCTATAATTTCGCCTCCAAGTCCTTAAAATGAGTCATTGCCAAGGCAAGGTCTGAGCACATCGGCAGAATTGGCGAAAAGCTAGTTCACCTTCCTTCGGGAACCCGTGCATTCTGGTCTCGCCAAGGCTGTCTAAGGAACTTCTGTCAGCCATCTCTTCCATCTCTGCACAGAGGACGACTCACTGGCCCATGCTGCAAAGGAGAAAGCCGATTGAACAAGAATGATTTTAGATTTTGTGGAATAAAAATTTTAAACGATAAAGAGAACATGGCACACTTCGGCGGGAGAAGAGTTATTAATACAATTATGGAAATAACGGCGTTCAGCTGCACGTACCATCTGACTGCAATTATTCCTGGCTTCTTTAATGGATAACCAGTTTTCCTAAGAACATTCTCTCTTGAAACGAAAAAAATCAAGATTTGCTCTAGACATTGCCAACCTTACGCCTTTAGTCATCCACTTGACAAGGAGACGCTTCAATCTAACCTTGTGAACTGGAGCACGAGCATTGCAAAGGCTGAGCACATTATAGTTAAGACTTTATAGTCAACGGTAGTTGCTGCAATTAATGAGGCTAGATCGAGATTAAGAGCGTAATTCTTTAGCTTGTCAAAGTCTATTTAAAAAAAGTTGTGCAGATGCAGTACAGAAGGGGAATATTTGGGAGGCTGTAAATAGATTTATCGAAGTAGAAGAGACATGTGGCGTCCGTGTACAATGTTAGGTGTCTTGTCTGCCCTATTTTGTTTATATTATTGTTATGCATAAATTATAACCGTAACAGACTTATAATTGAGCCTTGAAGACAGCCGTATGATACGTTTCGTGAGTGCAGTTGGCGGAGGCCCAATCCCCATCAAAATGGTAGCGGAATTAAACGAAAGACTACCCCAGGAGGGTACCTGCACCCTGGAGAATCCTCGCTGAGCATCCACGACCAAGCTACTCCACTCCTGAGCGTGGATGTTTAGGCTACCCCGCGTATTCTGGGGGGGAGCAAAATTCTGCTCGCGACTAATACTGCTCGAGGCAAGCGGAGCAATAAGACCAAGGCGACCCCTGTCACGCTATCAGTGAACTTTTGCAACATCAGGGGGCTTCATTCCAACCTTAACGCTGTCCACTTCCATCTAGAGACGACGAAGCCGCCCTTGCTCTTTTTAACCGAGACTCAGGTGTCCTCTCCGGCTGATACTTCATATCTCTCCTACCCGCAGTACAAATTAGAACACACCTTTGTGCCCGGGCTGGAGTTTGCGTATACGTCAGGGAGGACATCTGTTTTCGACGCCTCGGCAGTCTTGAAGGTACGGCTACCTGTCCATCCTATGGCTGCGCGTAGACAGCGACGACCATCCCCGCGTCTACGGGTACCTCTATAGGTCTCATAGCGGTAATGCCGAAACAGACCGACTAATCGACCACGTCCAAATGGCTAAAGATTCCTTGTTACAGCAGATCCCATCCGCAAAGATCGTGATTATTGGTGATTTTAATGCACACCACGCCGAATGGATCGGTTCACTTTCAACCGATCATGTGAGGAGATCTGTTTATAACTTTGCTTTGGCATATGGTCTTACACAGCTGGTTGCTTCGCCTACGCGGATTCCAGATGTGGAGGATCATGCACCTGACCTACTGCTGAACTCTCATCCGGACGGATATCAGGTTTACGTCGACGCTCTATTAAGCTCGTCGGACCATTGTCTTTTCCGGAGTGTGGTCCCACTCACACTAACGTCGCGGTTGCATTCTGCAGGCTGCCGCCGTGTTTGGCACTATAGGTCAGCCCATTGGGATAGGATGCGGTCTTTTTTCGCATCCTACCCTTGGAGGCGGGTTTGCTTCTCGCCGGAAGATCCCAGCGTTGTTGCTGATTCTGTTGCTGATGTGGTACTTCACGGTATGGAACTTCTTATACCATCCTCTGTGGTGCCCATCGGATGCAAATCCCAGCCATGGTTTGGTCGCTCCTGTAAAATAGCATCACGCTATAAGCAGGAGTGCTACCGGGCCTGGGCTGACGCATCAACGTTTTGGGATGTAAACACCAGCGCTCTTAAATAGACCTATAATTTCGCCTCCAAGTCCTTAAAATGAGTCATTGCCAAGGCAAGGTCTGAGCACATCGGCAGAATTGGCGAAAAGCTAGTTCACCTTCCTTCGGGAACCCGTGCATTCTGATCTCTCGCCAAGGCTGTCTAAGGGAACTTCTGTCAGCCATCTCTTCCATCTCTGCACAGAGAGGACGACTCACTGGCCCATGCTGCAAAGGAGAAAGCCGATCTTTTAGGCTCTCTCTTTGCGTCCAACTCGACTCTGAATGACGGGGGGAACACACCGCCGACTATCCCGCGGTGTGAGTGCTCCATGCCGGACGTGCGGTTTACACAGCGCTCAGTTCGCAAAGCACTCCTCTCCCTGGACGTCAGTAAGTCGAGTGGGCCTGATGGAGTCCCTCCCATTGTGCTGAAGACGTGTGCTCCGAAGTTGGCCCCGGTTTTAACGCGTCTTTTCCGGTACTCCTACTCCCAAAGCGTAGTCCCAAATTCATGGAAGACAGCTTTGGTCCACCCGATCCCTAAAAAAGGCGATCGCTCAGACTTGTCCAACTATCGCCATTTCCAAAATAATGGAGTCTATTATAAATTGCCAGCTCATGAGGTACCTTGAGGATCACCAGATGATTAGTGACCGCCAATACGATTTTCGTCGTGGTCGATCAGCTGGTGATCTTCTGGTCTACCTGACTCATAGATGGGCGGAGGCAGTAGAGTCCAAGGCCAATGCCTCCCGGCCGTTAGTTTGGACATTGCGAAGGCTTTCGATCGGGTTTGGCACAAAGCGCTTCTTTCGAAGCTCCTTCCTATGGGCTTCCCGAGAAATCGTAAAATTGGATCACCAGTTTCCTTGCTGATCGGAGCATCAAGGACGGTGCATGCTTTGATTACAAGCCTACTAACGCTGGTGTTCCACAAGACTGCGTGCTATCACCAACGCTGTTTCTTCTGCATATCAATGATATGTTGCAAGCTGGTATCATTCATTGCTATGCAGACGACAGCACTGGTGATGCCTTATACACCGGCCGTGCCAATATTTCTCGGGAAAACGTCGCCGAGTACCGGAACAAACTTGTGTCTGAAGTCGAGTCTTCGCTGAACAAAGTCTCGGATTGGGGGCGACTAAATCTAGTCCAGTTCAATCCCCAGAAGACACAAGTTTGCGCGTTTATCGCTAAAAAAACCTCTTTGTCGTATCTCCTCACTTTCAAGGCACTCCCCTTGCTGCCTCAGCTAGCATCGGAATCCTCGGTGTTGACATTTCGAATAGTGTGCAGTTTCGTGGTCACTTGGAAGGGAAGGCCAAATTGGCCTCTAAAAAGCTTGGCGTGCTCAGCAGAGCAAGACAGTATTTCATGCCGGCACATCGCTTGCAACTTTACAAAGCGCAAGTTCGGCCTCACATGGAATACTGTACTCATCTCTGGGCCGGGGCACCCCAGTGCCAGCTCCTTCCACTTGACCGCATCCAGCGCAGAGCGGTTCGAATTGTCGACGACCGAATTCTTTCTGATCGGCTCGATACACTGGCGCTGCGTAGGGATGTTGCATCCCTTTGCATTTTCTGTCGAATTTACCACGGGGAGTGCTCTGAGGAATCGTGCGGATTAATTCCAGCCGCCAAATTACACGAACGCACATCGCGTCAAAATTCACGATACCATCCTCACCATCTGGATGCTTGGCGGTCCACGACTGTGCGTTTTACTAGGAATTTTCTTCCTCGTACAACTTCTCTGTGGAATCGTTAACCACCGGCGATTTTTTCGGACCGATACGACTTAGGGACCTTCAAGAAAAGAGCTTACACCTTTCTAAAAGGGCGGAAACGCATCTGCAATTCCCCTGGTGTTGCGGTTGTTCATGGGCGGCGGTAGTCACTTACCATCAGGTGAGCCGCATGCTCGTTTTCCCACTCTTCTATTTAAAAAAAACGTTTTAAATCGAACCAGTAAAATTATCTATTTGAACAACTTGTCGCCTATAAAAAAAATGTGAACATTTTGAAGCCCCTACCTGTCTACATTGTTTAGTTTTTACAGCAGCTTATGATGGTTTACTGAATCAAAAGCTTTTTTTATGTCAATGGAAATCCCCAAAACAAATTTACTTTGATCGATACGAGTTTTAACTTTGGTGTCTAAGTTTACAGAGCCATATTGTTGATTAATTACTAACTTCTTTTTTTTATTAAGTATTCCTATAGGTGGCTATAGAGGACACGTTCAAATATTTTTGATACAATAGGCAAGACCGACACCAGCCTGTGGTTACTTGGAAGAGTTCTGTTTCCGGATTTTAAGGTAGGATTGATCTTAGCAACCTTAAGCGTGTTGGGAAAACACACGGCGTGTTAAACACATATTTATATAGTTCATTTACCTCTTAACAATTATACTTTTTTAATTAAACATTTAATCGCTTTGGTGCTGATACCACCTCGGCCAGTACTAGTGTTGGTATCGAGATCATCAATTATTATTTTTGATATTTCATAAGTACTACAAGGTAAAGGCTTACTTAGTGCAATTTTTTGTGTATAGTTATGCTCGTACATAAGGGTTACCAGTGTTTAAGAGGTACATATTAGGTATTTCCCTATGAAGTTGCCGTTTTTTATGAAGTAAGTTAACGTAATTTTTTTCTATATTTTTTATTTCTATTAATCGCACTAATCACCACTGCGATCAATGTATCTTTGTAAACGTAGTGGTGCTTTATTAATGCCCTTCTTGAAGAAATCAGCTGGACGGGAGGCAACAAATTCTTTAAAGGCATTTTGTACTGCCCCTCGGCACAGAATAAATAATAGTACTACGTACAGAAGTTGCACTCCTTTGATGTTGAATGCTTGCCGACGTTTTAATAGCCTACATAGTTATTATTAATCAGATAAATCACGCACGCAAGCTAAATAAAACTTTATCGCTGCGCGCGAGTGTCCGTATTACTTTGCATCTTTTCTCCTTCCTATGTCACAACGGACTTTCCGTGGCTACTTAGGGCTGTTAATAAGGAGTAAAAAAATACATTGTGAAATGGTAAGTAAATTATTTGGTGAAGTACCTATTATGACTATGATCGACCATATTTCCGCTACTATGTGAGTTCTGTGATGCCCAACGTATACAACTTGCAAGGCCATTCGTCGGGAATCGCGATGCTTGGCTCATAAGAAGTAGGTAGACAGTGTAATCAATAAATCAACCCGAAATACGATTCCTAAGAAATGTGAACGTATTCTACTTATTTAAAAATCTTGTAAACAAAGTCTTAATTTCAGTATTTTGTGTCATTATAACTTAAAATATTTTAATTAAAAAAGACAAGTATGTAAGTACTTGGGTAGTGAAGTAAACTTAAACCAAGTTTTGTAATAAAGTAATTAGGTATTATTTCCATTACCAATGTAACAAAAAAATTAAATAAATTCACCTTTCATTATCCTTCGGTAACTTAAAAATTATATATCTGAATCCTTTTGTTTGCTCATTAAGCATCCATCCCCGCAACAATTATAGTAGGGACGATGTTTTGTCATTATAATTTATGAAATAGATAGGTAACATACATATATATTATTCTTAAATTGCATTAAAACTTTTTTTCAACTATTTTATCCTACAATTACATATACTAAACACTAAACAAAAACTATTTGGACGAGTATTTGAACAAGTATTTACAAAAAACTATTTACGTAAACAGCGTTAAAAACTTTAACATTCAATCGCCTAGAACGCTCTAGCCCCGACTGCGTTCTACCCCGGGGGCGCCTCGCGATTGTAGGTAATTATTTTACGCAGGTAGCAAGAGTGACAGAGGCCTGCTCTCGGGTATTGAATTTGTTTTCCCGCCAAAAAGTTATCCAAATTCTGGAAAAAGTATAAGTCTGTAGGCGCAAGGTCTGGTGAGTACGGCGGATGACGGAGAGCTTCCAAACACAGCTCTTGTAACTTGTCGTCTGTTGTGCAGTGTAGTGTAGGTACTATGACGAAGCAATGTAACTGGAATATTAAATGATATGGAGTCCACGTGTCTTCATGAAATGTAGAAATAACATCTAATTAGTTCAGTAATATCATATGTATGGTCCTTACATATTAAATTAGCGTTTTGTCGTATTGACCACTTTGATCTGAAATATCTCCACCTCTTTGCTTAAGAATTCCAAATTCAAATTTATAAATTAATTTAGCTGGTACATTTGAGTTTTGAAAACAGTCATTCATTTGTTTTTTCCTCATTATTTTTTTCTTTGGCGTCACTTATTACCGCACAATGGAAACTTGAAATATCGGTATATTTACGAGTACGAGGTCTACCGTGGCACCATTGCTGCAGAAACAGCTTGAAGGATTAATGATATGTACGGCGCTGGTGTCGCAAAAGAAAACACGGTACGTTTTTGGTTTCAACGTTTTCGTTCTGGAAATTTCAACCTTCGGAACCAATCCCGTGGACGGCTGGAGACCAAAGTGGAAAATGAAGAATTAAAGGCTATTGTGGAAGCGGATCCATCACAAAGCACTTCAGAGGTAGCAGCAGGCTTCGGGGTAAACTTGAAGCAAATCGGGAAAGTAAAAAAACTTGAACGATGGGTACCTCATGAATTGAGTGAATCGAACTTGCAAACACGCGTCGACTGCTGTGTTACTTTGCTCAACCGACACAACAATGAAGGGATTTTAAATCGAATCATTACTTGTGATGAAAAGTGGATACTGTACGATAATCGGAAGCGCTCGTCGCAATGGCTGAACCTGGAGACCCAGCCAAATCCTGCCCTAAACCAAAATTGAGTCAGAAAAAGTTACTTGTGAGTGTTTGGTGGACTAGCGCCGGTGTCGTTCACTACAGCTTTCTAAAATCTGGCCAAACGATTACGGCAGATATCTATTGTCAGCAACTGCAAACCATGAAGGAAGAACTAGCTGCTAAACAACCAAGATTGGTCAATCGCTCTAGGCCACTGCTGCTTCACGACAACGCAAGACCACACACTGCACAACAAACAACCACTAAGTTAGATGAGCTACAATTGGAATGTCTGCGACATCCACCGTACTTTCCGGACCTTGCTCCAACAGATTACCATTTTTTCCGGAATTCGGATAACTTCTTATAAGGAAAAAAATTCAACTCCGATGCGGCAGTCCAAACCGCCTTCAAAGAGTTTATTGATTCTCGCCCCCATGGTTTTTTTTAGTAAAGGAATCAATGAACATATAACGAAATGAAATAATAACGGTGCATACTTTGATTAATTACATATATTTTACAAAAAAAAATTGACTTTATATTCCTCCCGTACAAAACGCCAATTTCATATATAAGGACCTTATATATTTATAGAAGAAGACACCATTCACTTGTCTCTGTCCTGGCACCACGTAATACGAACCCTACCCATTGTGACGGCTCATTATTATTATTATTAATAAATAATAATTAAATTCAATATAGACAAGTTTACGGGAATGTAAAATGATTTTTTAAAAACTACTTAAAATCTATTTATTTCTAATTATAATTATAATTCTAATTACTTAATTAATACGTCTCGACAGAAGTCAATGTCAAAACGAAGTGGCCGCTCCCATGATCTCTGCCTGATATCTCATGCAACCAAAAGCGCTGACTCTACAGTTACTGGATACTGCCTAATGCTTATGCATCCCCCTCTAGTTACAAACTCTAACAACCCTATGGTCTTGTGGTTGCATAACTATATAGAGACATTTAAACATATATATATATATATATATATATATATATATATATATATGTAGAAAGGTCATTATAATATAGAGAACTTAAATGGAAAGCTTTATTCCCACTTCTTATGAAGGATGTTATTATGACGTATAGAGTCACATGAAAAGGCTTTTAGAATAGAATTGAATCACTTTTATTCAATATAGTACTACTACCACCGGTTCGGATAAAACCTCTGTCCTGGGAAGAACCAGCAAGAAACCCAGCGGGACTTGTCTTTTAAACAAGGTTAATTTACAATATGCAAACTATAAATTGTACCGAGACCAATTTTGTAGTTAAGAATAATAATTAATTCGTTTGCACGAATTAATTATCCAACGAATCAAGGATAAGCTAGTAACGGAATATGACAAGTGCACCGTTCCACGCCAGAGCCAAGACTGCCTTCACTGAGGCCGCTCCGTCCGTTGTATACAAGCAAAAAAGTAGCTAGACACGGGCGCCACCGCAGGTGCAATGGCGCAAGTGTGCGGTGCACATGTTGTTTACGAGAATTCTGTCTAGAAACACCGGCGCCGCCGCACGTGAAATGGCGCAGGCACCGTCACAGCCATGCTGAGATGCGTACGTCCTCGCACGCGCTCCATAACAATCTTAGTTATCTGTAGATAGAAAAACATCGTTCGATTATCCTGACAAAAACCATAAATGTTTACACATTCAGCAACATATTCTGGTCCGGTCTATAACGACCCTGCAGATATTAACAATCAGCTCTAGTCCGGCCTATATCAACCCTTTGCATGAATTAATTATCCAACGAGTCAAGGATAAGCTAGTAACGGAATACGACAAGTGCACCGTTCCACGCCAGAGTCAAGACCTGTCAAGACTTCCATGCCTTCACGGCGGCCGCTCCGTCGGTTTTATACAAGCAAAACAAGTAGCTAGACACGGGCGCCACCACAGGTGCAATGGCGCAGGTGTGCGGTGCACGGGTTGTTTACAAGAATTCTGTCTAGCAACACCGGCGCCGCCGCACATGCAATGGCGCAAGCGCAGGCGCAGGCAGCGCAGCATAAAGTTTAAATATATTAATTTCGAATGTTAAGTATTATAGTATAGTAAAGTCTTAATATTGTCTTCAAAAACCTTTAAAGTTATTAGAACTGTGCTTAAAATAATCAAAATGTATTAAATAATAGCAATACAATTCGATTATATTGCAATAATAAAGATAAATAACATTTGTAATATAATTGAAAAAATGGATAAAAGAATGCTAAGTAAATGAGGGTGTTCTTGTATTGCTAGAGGCTGTTCATGTAAATGATTGCTTATAGAGAAGGTTGCCGGAGACACATACCCAAGGTTAGGCTGTTTGGGTGACTGCCTACTAGTAATAGTACTGTTGCACAATGTATATTCCTATATTAAGGACTTATGATAGTAAGGTCTATGGAACAAAAGCATTAATATAGAAGGTCTCTATGATGTATAATCATTATTATAGCAGAGTTTTGACTTGAAGTCCCATATATAAAAGATATAATAGTAAGGTCTATGAAATAAAGCAAATATGTGGAAGGTCTCAAATATTTAAAAGAATTATATTGAAAGAAATGGAACTTGAAAAGGATTATTATAGTGGCGTGTAGATTGCTTCACAGCGTCCGAGACCGAGGTAAACTTGGACTCGCTAACCGATGTGTCCTAGATATATCATCTTAGTGCCGAGGGTAAGCGGGTTTGTTGTAGCAATACGACATGCCCGTGGACATTGCACACCCCTACTCTACGCATATACTCAACGTCAGTGACACAAACCCTTTCTTATGGCGAATTATTACTATTATCTTAGAACTGCCTTTTGGCTATATATGCCATTGTATTGGTTCGTGGAGCATATGTGTCGACCTCATGCGGGCGGTAGCTGGAGGGAGAATCTGAGGAAGCTCTCAAGGCTGCGGCCGAAAGCCATGCAACGTGGGACCCCATTCCCTTGAGGTGAGCGGTGGACTCATGATACGCTCTGCGGCTAATTGGCCGTGCTGATCATGCAATTGGTGGTAATGCCTTAAACTTACATCACGTCTGAAGGAACGGCGGTCTGGTAGGTGGTGGCGCTCACGGATGGCTTTTTATGGCTAGTGTGCCTATTATTGTCTAATCCGTGTGACGTACATTCACTGTGGCTGGATTTGATCATATTCTGTATGGTGTTTACACGCATTGACGTGCGCGACTTCGGTCGATGTTTGTGCTGACGCACTACCAAGGGGCCAAGCCCTCTTTTACTGGTACGCCAGTTATTTTGCTCTGGACTAGGGTCCAGTTCCCTACTTAACGTTTCCTTCGGGGGGAGGGCGTTGGCTGGTTGGCGCTCACCGCACACGGCGTGTGTGGAGCCGTGTCTCCGCCACATTTTTTAAATGTGGGAGAGCGAAGCCCTTGTATATGGTATTTTAGATAAATATTGTGAGCCTTTTCCAAGCGGGAAGGGATTAATTGATAAGAATTGACTGATGTGAATCTGATACAAGTGGAATAGGGACGTTTTAATGTTCTTAACCTTTTTTTGAACCCTGTCTTCGAATACGGGGTTCTTTAGCTTTTAAGGCACTACCAACACCTTTCAATTGCTCTCGTGAATATTCATTCTTCCAAGAGACACCTAAAAGAACTAAGTTACTATACAAACACAACGTAAATAAGGGTTCTAATTAAGACGACTACGCTATAAATTTATTAAACGGCCTATATTTAAACCTTTAGAAAGATCAATATATGGTTAATATACTGGTCATGTATATTTTATATAATTATAAAAGAGTGAAAGGGAGGGGTGGGAGTGTTACAATTTGGTACCATGACCAGGTTAGAGTTTGTGTGCCTGTTGTGCAGTGCAAGCCACGTCTCGTACTTCGCGCTGGCAATTATTGAGTTCGTGGGGCACCCATTTGTTAAGCTTTTTTACCTTGCCAATTTGACGCAAATGGACCAATATTGTTATGATGCTAACGTCGAAAGCTGCTGCTAATTCAGTCGTAGATTGAGTATCATCAGCTTCCACAATTGCCTTTAATTTGTCATTGTTGACCAAAGTTTTTGGACGATCAAGGGGTTCACTTTTCAGTTCGAAATTTCCAGAATGAAAGCGGGCAAACCAATAAGAGGTGGTGCGTTCGTTTGTAGTACTTGCTCCGTAAACGTCGTTGATGTTGCGTACCGCTTGTGCCGCGTTGCTGCCACGACGATACTCTATTCTATAATTACTCGAATTTTGAACGTATCCATGATGACGAAAAAGATTCAAATGCGATGAAAACATAACGCTAGTCAATAAATAAATGACTAATTTTCAAAAAATAATTCCATGTTTTTAAAATAAAATTAATTTTAAATTGGAATTCTTATAGCCAAACAAAAATTATTATGATTTGAAATGGCCAGTACTGCAGTACGGCAATTTCATAGGTAAAGAAATTATTAGGAATTTTGTTAACCAAGTTTGAGGCTATTGATGAGAAAAATAAGTTAAATAATTCACATATTAAGTTACCTTCTGTAATTAGTCCCGCGTTCGACATAAGTTCAAGAGGAGCACTGCTGTCTTTAATTTTATTTAACGCCAAGTTTTTAATTATCTTTCACATTTTCTTAGGTTTATTGTAGCTGTTATGGTATTTATTTATTTATTTAACAATTTACCTACACACAAATTAATATTACAATGAAAAATAAAAAGATATTATAAGTACAACGGCACTGCTTATTTCATATTGAAATTTCTTCCAGCAGGCCCGATACTGGACAGATTCAAAGTGAAGCAGATTTAGTGTCCACTCTCATAATAAATATTAATATACACAATATAAAATAATGATAATAAATACATATATATACATACATACACACACACATCTATATACATATAAATACTCATATACAGGGTATTTTTGAAACGCTCCCGAAAACGAAGACAGATGATAGTACTAAGGATACCTATGATGATGGGTCACAAAGAAATTCGATCCCGAGGAAAAAAAATCATCTTTTCACAACGTTTTATTAACTTTATTCACGCTCCATCATGTTATTAAAGTTATTTGAAACGATATTTCATAAAAATATCATGAAAATACTGAAATATAAAACAAGCAGTGGAATTACTGAATTACAATCAGCTGACTACGGTCAATGTACGCGCGAACGCCGAATTCGCGCGACCGCAACTAGATGGTACCACAATACCCAATAATTTACAACACTTGTCTAAATACCTAACTTATCTAATTAACCTACTATTTTGCCACTGTGCTTGTCTCCACGTAGCCACTTTAATTCAATTCACAGGTTAAATAAACCAAATAACTGGTTCGATTCCCGCTAATGAAAAAATATTAAATAAAATGTTAACAAGTTATTTAAAAAAATTAGCTTAAATAAACCAAATAACTGGTTCGATTCCCCGCTAATGAAAAAAATACTTAAATAAAATGTTTACAAGGTTAGAGTCATGCTTTGTTATCCATTGTGTATTGTGTTTTAAAAAAAAAAAAAAAAGGTATGTTTATTATTCTGATGTATTCAGTTATGTACCTATTCAGATCAGTTCAGTACTAAGTTATTTAAAAAAAAATTAGGTATGAAACAGCTTACCGATCCTCCGTGGCCTTATGAGATACTTCAAGGCACATTAACATGTTGCCGTATTCACAAGCACTATAAATGTACCTACGCGTTAGGCATTATTAAAACAAAACAAAAAACACAAAACGTAACAACAAGAACAACATCATTAATTAATAAATAACAAGTTATAACGACAATAATTTAATAAACAAAACAATTGAACTATCGCTCGTGATAGTCAACATGGCACTGTCTCAAAAACTAAAATTATTATAAAGTCCTTGAAGCATACGAAATTCCACAGCGCGAGGCGACACGAAGCAGCGTGTGTGTGAAAGGAAGGGTAGAGTGAGTAAGTAGTATACCTAATGCATTGTTTTGTACCGATCTAGGTAAGAGTTCGCGCCCGAGATATTGACCCTATTGTCAGCTGATTTTCTTTTAAAGTTTCACTGCTGGTATTATATTTCAGTATTTTCATGATATTTTTTTTTGAAATATCGTTTCAAATAACTTTAATAACATGATGGAGCGTGAATAAAGTTAATAAAACGTTGTGAAAAGATGATTTTTTTTTCCTCGGGATCGAATTTCTTTGTGACCCATCATCATAGGTATCCTTAGTACTATCATCTGTCTTCGTTTTCGGGAGCGTTTCAAAAATACCCTGTATATGTCATGCATTAAATCATTGGGACGAAAAAGAACGGTAGTGCTCTTTAACTCGCATTTTAAACACTGACACTGTTACACTGTAGTAGTTTTTCGTGTGTCTTGATTAAATTCTTTGCTTTATTTTGTACAAGTTTTTTGTAGTTTATGATGTTTTGGATGAGACTTAGTCTGTTGCCATAAGTTGTATCGAAAATTTATTGAATCTATAATATCACGGTTTATCCAGTCTAGTAGAGGTGGATTTAGAATTTTAGTTTTGTTTATTTTGTTTTTGTGTATTTGTTGTAACATAAATCTCTTTTTTCTCTTTATTTAGGAAAACAAATAATCATACTAACAGCTTGATTTTATAAATAAAACAATTAAATTTCTTATAGTACAACCAGCTCCGTTTCCACAGATTAGTTGCTACTTAATACGTGTACACAAACTACAGAATATAAACGAAAAAAGAACAGAGAGGAAACTATGCAACTAAGGAAATATAAAAAATAAAAAGTAATATGACAAAATCAGAAAAATAATAATAAATTATAAAAACAATAAGTTGCTTAGACTAAAACTTTTAAATAACATAAAACGAGTTAAACATGGTTTGTACTATTCTGTTATTATACGATCATAATTAAATTTAGTTTTTTTTTGAACAATGAAATTGTATCTGCGAAAAGTTTAACATCAGTAAACTTACTATTGTATACTTTCATTATTCTGTATAAAGGAGAGCGCTCATCAGCGTGCGTTGTACAAATTTTTGGTGAAAATAAATACCGTTTACGTGTGTTTCCAATGAAATGCGAGGCAGATGTATTAACTGTATAGTTTTAGCAGGAATTGTTCGGCTCATGCATAAAATAGCAGCTTAATGCTGCTGTGTTTCGTATGGTGAGTGTAAAGAACTGGAGACCCTTTTTACTAGAAACGGGCCATTCCATCTTAGTTCTTACGGCTGACAACGCATCTGCATTTCGATTTGCAAACGAAGATAGATGTAGATGTCTAGTTGATTATAATCAATATACTTAAATATGAAAAATTTTCAATAACAACAATTTCTAGAGCATACTTCTCTTTTCAAGTGTTGCTAGAGTAAATTTATCTAAAAGAGTATCGTAAGAGGACTTAGAGTGGAAGCAACGGAAATTCATGGATTGTAAAAACTTTCGCTAAACTGATTATATCTTGTCGATATATTTAGCAGAGAATACTTTAACCGGGGTCTGATTATTGATTTCTAAAATGTAAGGTAAGAAAAGGAATGCTTGAAGGAAATATAGTTGCGTATAACCAAATTGTAAACATAGTCAGTATTATGTTATAAACATGAATATCAAAATAAAGCTTCGCTTCCATAAACACGCCTAAGTCTCTTATTACGCAAACTTTTTGTAAATCTGTATTACACCGTAAATATAGGTAAAATTGATTTCTTTTTGGTAAAGGTTATATTCTTACATTTATTCAGACTAAGATGTAACTTATTGTTCGTACAGTGGGCTGACAAACGGTTTAGATCTTCTTGCATCATTTGGCAATCATCGTAGGTAATGATTTCCCGATAGATTTTGAAGCCGTTCACATATAGTCAAAAGGGTGTATACTTAAAACTAAATTAATGATAATTTAAAATTAAAAATGTTGTACAACCGACTTCAATATATATTATTAAGAATAACTCAAAAACTGTTGGTCAGACTGTGATCAAATTGATATGGGACCACATGAAAAGCATCAGCTTTCAAATAAAAAAAGAATCATCAAAATCGGTTTACGTAGAACAAAGTTATGAGGTAACACACATAAAAAAACATACAGTCGAATTGAGCACCTCCTCCTTTTTGAAGTCTATAGAAAAGAGCAAAAAGCTATGGCCTAAAATTGATCCTTGAGCAATAACAGAAGTTACTTTAATAATATCAGACTTGAAACCGTTAATGACAACCTGTTGTGTTCGAAGAAAACCATCTCAGTAAGTTTCCTCGATAGCCATTAAAAGCTATCTTTCAAAGAAAAATATCATGATCCGCCTTATCAAAAGCCTTACAAAAGTCAGTGTCAATGTTGACAGAGTCAACTTGAATTCGTTTGTCGATACATTCAAATAAAAAGTCTGTATATAAGACCAATAATCTACTAGTTGTTTAACGTTTTTTTACAAATGTACGTTGTTATTAAATTATAATATTATGTAAAAATTAATAAATATAATTGTGTATTAACCGTTCAAATACTTTCAATAAGGTAGACTACAACGATATGGGAAGATAGTTAGTCACATCATTCTTACTGTAGTTTTTGTCGATAGGGGTTATGTTGGGTAATTTCCAAATTTCAGGGATTATACCTTCTTGTAAGCTTGTATTATACAATATACATAATGGAATTGAAATTGATTTAGCTGTAATCTATAAGCAAAATGAAGAAAGCCCATTAGGACCAGGCGCTTTGGTAATGGACTATTAAAATGGTATTGTGTGTCCTTGTTGCCAAGCTGTCTATTTCAAGAAATATCTGCTTGTGATAGATATGATTAAACTATTGAGAAGCTAAGTTATTAATTATTTACTATATTCGTACATACATAGTCAGTATAGTGTTTATCAGTCAGTTTCACGAGTACTATACAGTTTATTGATTTTATTCGTACTTACTAGATGAATATTAAAATCTTCAAACACAAGCGACCTTCTCCTCCGGCTCAACTGTGAAAAATATGTCTCTAAAAATTTATTTATATTGGAACCTCCGGGTTTATGTATTGCACCGATGTTCTAAGATAGTTTGTCTATGTAAATCCATAACTAGTGGTTCCTATTTTTACACAATTTCTTCCGTTACACCATATGTTATGCTATCGTGTACATAAATTGCAAATACCTTTGCAATTTTGTCTTTAATTGTAAATATGTTTATAGTTTAGTATATGGTATAATTTTGCGTTGGTTTCTAAAGTAATCCACATCCCAGTAAAAATTAATAAGTGTGCAGCCATCGGTATTGCTTTTGGTATGAATTTTATTTCGTCGACTTTGGAAGCTTTGCAAATACTGCGTAAATAAGTATAGAAAAATCTTCATGAATACGATTATAATGGAATGTGTTCGTAGTTGTTTACTAATTGATGGCTTCGTCTATCCGTATATTTTTATTACGCAGTGAGGCCGTTATTAGTTTTCTGTGTAGGGTTTGTTTACCACAATTGTAGGTATTGCTTTTATATATTCAATAACAAGGTCCTTTTCACCGTTTTTCTTCTTTTGCTTAATTCCTCTTTCAATTATTGTAAATACTGCTTTTGCGCTGGCGTTTGATCTGAGTAAATATTAATATTCTCTGCTAGGTTCTTCTTATTCTGTAACAGGTATTTCGGAATTTTATATTGTTGAAGTTAACTTTTATAGGCCGGCTCCTGTTTGAAACATATTGCCCAGTCTTAAACATTTGATTGGTTTAGGGCAGTCTTCATCAACGATATCAATAACTTCATCACTTCTTCATTATGGTAGTTCGCCTCGTTTTAGGGTTTTTTTCTAGCATAGCTGTAATAATGAGGTTTTTCTCACGGTTGCATCGGTTTTTGAGTTCGAAGAGGAGGTTTTAAAAACGAGGTAAATATCGCAATCTTCTAAACGTGGCCCAGCCGAGTTAGATCCGTCGATCTTTTTCTGTTCTTTTGATGTTCATACCGTAACTTTTCATCAACTCGCTTTCCAATGTTTGACACTTCTCTGACAAGACTTTCTAGACAAACTAATAAAAATAATTCGGGTTGATTAAAACGAACGTCTTTGTGGTAACGTTACTATTTACCGTATTTCAATGACAATGAGATTTATATATCTTATATATTATTTACGTACTATAATACAATGTTATATGTCTACGCATGTAGTAGTTGGTAATGTGATGATGAAAAATTCCATTATTATCCCACTTCGTTGCATGGGTGACGTAAAATTCAACTATGAAAAATCCACAGATGCTCATAATGTGTCGTTAGAAAGATGCCGGAATAATAAATCTGCATGGTATACAAACCCAAAAAAATACGAATACCAGAGACGAAGAAGGAAGTAATATTAAAAGAGCAAGACATCAGGTTTTTCAATAGCAAATCTTTTCTCGCTCAAAGGCTAAGTATAGCCATTCAGCGGGGAAGCGCAGCCAGCGTTCTTGGCACGATACCGCGTGGAGTAGGACTGTTTGATAATTAAATTACTAGTTTTAGTTTTTTTTTAAATTATAGTTTTTGAATATTGTATTGTATACTAAATTCTCCCAGCTGTAGTTTTAACTTTCCATTCAGTAAGCAATGGATTTAAATGTTTTAATTAAAAAACCTTTTATACTGAAACTTTCTATGAGTATTATGGTAGATAAAGTATAAGAAAACTAATACGCAAAATATAAAATAATTTGTAATTATAAATTCAAATAAAAGTATGCAAAAAGCTATTTTAGTCCAATATCGAATTTCTACTTAACTTGCGTATTGAGTATGTGGTTCAACTGGTGCTAGCGGAAGGGATCGAAGTAAGATTGGTGGCGTTACAATGAAATTGAAGCCATCATCCTGCCCCTAACTTGCAATGGAAATAATAATATATGATTAAATAAAATGCTCAAATTTACTTTCAAGTCACATTCATTATGATTAAGAGAAATTATTTAGTTTAATGACATCATTCTTATTATCATTACAATTTATTACAAGTCCGCTGCTAAACATAGGCCTACCCCAAGAAATGTCACAAAGTGTAATGTACTTATTAAATAATAAACTGCACTATAAAACTATTTATTGTCATTTTGTTTAATAAGCTAATCTTAAATATTAATGCCAGATATTAAATAGTATTAAATATTATCAAGAGCTATAATTACCACAAGTAAGTATTAAAAACTCAGAAACTGTGAAAGTTTTTGTTAGAACGCTCAGCGTTGAGTGCGTAATCCTAGCAATTTGTTATACAGAATAAGCCATATGTCCCTAATAATACGTGACGTTATTATTTTAGGATTACGGTAGGAAGAGATTGTCGAAGTACTTATAAACCCCATTTAATATTTCTATTTCTGCCAATACACAACTAAAGCATAATCTTTATAGAAATTGAATTTTTATGGCTACTTTTCAGAACACTATAATGTTCAGCAATGCTCTTATTATAAATTCCTGCCAGGTGGCTACCGCGAGGATCACAAAAAGCACTAGAAGGTTTTTACTGAAGTAAAGAAATAAATATTTTGTTAAAAATATAGTACAATAGTAGATTGTATTAGAAAACAATGAAAGCTATGTAAGTTTACTTTTTCCTTTAGCTAATAACCATCAGTGACTAATAATCACTATCTCTATGCAGTAAATGCAGCATGTTTTTTTTTTCAATAAATAAAAATAACATATTTTATAATTGTAATTAAAAACAGTTCTAAAAATTCAAAAGAGTTACATTATTCGTAACCAATCTTTATTCGTAATAATTTTCACAGTGGTAGAGTCACGCGGCAGCTTTTGCTGTCGCATGGATGGGCCGGCTCAAACCGGGGTGGTACCACGACCTCACAGAATACCAGCGTGAAGTAGAGGTTTACTTCTGCATTTCACTTGGTGAGTGCAGGTGGCCGGAGGAATCCCCCCCCCCCCAATCAACATGGTAGTGGAATTAAACAGAAGACTACCCCAGGAGGGTACCAGCATCCCTGGAGAATCCCTCGCTGAGCATCCACGCCCATGCTACCCTACTTTTTTTGAGCGTGGGTGCTCAGGCTGCCCCGCGTATTCTGGGGGGGCGAAATTCCGCTCAAGACGAAACCTGCTCGGGGCAAGCGGAGCAAAAAGACAAAGGCAACCCCTGCTACGCTTTCCGTGCATATCTGCAATATCAGGGGACTTCATTCAAACCTTAATGCCGTCCACTATCATCTGGAGACGGCAAAGCCGGCCTTGCTCTTTCTAACCGAAACACAGGTGTCCTCTCCAGCTGATACTTCGTATCTCTCCTGCCCGAGGTACAAATTGGAACACTCCTTTGTGCCCCGGGCTGGAGTTTGCGTGTACGTCAGAGAGGACATCTGTTTTCGACGCCTCGGCAGTCTTGGAGGTACGGACCTGTCCATCCTATGGCTGCGCGTAGACAGCGACGACCAACCCCGCGTCTACGGGTACCTCTATAGGTCCCATAGCGGTAATGCCGACACAGACCGACTCATCGACCACGTCTAAATGGCTGCAGACTCCGTGCTACAACAGGTCCCTTCCGCAGAGATCGTGATGCTCGGTGATTTTAACGCCCACCACGCTGAATGGCTTGGTTCCCGTTTAACCGATCATGAGGGTAGATCTGTTTATGACTTTGCCTTGGCATATGGTCCGACACAACTTGTTACTTCGCCTACGCGGATCCCAGATGTGGAAGACCATGTACCTTCCCTGTTGGACCTTCTGCTGACCTCTCATCCGGACGGATATCAGTTCTCCGTCGATGCCCCTCTTGGCTCTTCGAACCATTGTCTGATCCGGAGTACGGTGCCACTCACGCTCCCATCGCAGTTGCGATCTGCAGCTCGCCGCCCTGTTTGGCACTATATGTCAGCCGATTGGAATGGGATGCGGTCTTTTTTTGCATCCTACCCTTGGGGGCTGCTTTGCTTCTCGCCGGATGATCCCAACGTTGTTGCTGATTCTGTCGCTGATGTGGTACTTCAGGGAATGGAATTATTTATTCCATCATCTGTGGTGCCTATCGGAGGCAGAACTCAGCCACGGTTTGGTCGCTCCTGTAAAATTGCATCACGCTATAAGCAGGAGTGCTACCGGGCCTGGGCTGACGCATCAACGTCCCGGGATGTAAACACCAGCACTCTTAAAAAGAAGTATAATTCCGCCTCCAGGTCCTTCAAAAGTGTCATTGCCAAGGCAAAGTCAGAGCACATCGGCAGAATTGGCGAGAAACTAGTTCGCCTCCCTTCGGGAATACGTACATTCTGGTCTCTCGCCAAGGCTGTCCAAGGGAAATTCTGTCAGCCATCTCTGCCATCTCTGCACAGGGTGGACGACTCACTGGCCCATGATGCAAAGGAGAAAGCCGATCTGCTAGGCTCTCTTTTTGCTTCCAACTCGACTCTTGATAATGTGGGGAATACACCGCCTACCATCCCGCGGTGTGAGTGCTCCATGCGGAAAGTGCTGTTTACACAGCGCTCGGTGCGTAAAGCACTTCTCTCCCTGGACGTCAACAAGTCGAGTGGGCCTGATGGAGTCCCACCTATTGTGCTGAAGACGTGTGCTCCGGAGTTGGCACTGGTTTTAACGCGTCTTTTCCGGTACTCCTACTCCCTAGGCGTAGTCCCGAACTCATGGAAGACAGCTTTGGTGCACCCGATCCCTAAAAAAGGCGACCGCTCAGATCCGTCCAACTACAGGCCTATCGCTATCACCTCCTTGTTCTCCAAAGTAATGGAAACTGTTATCAACTGCCAGCTCATGCGGTACCTTGAGGATCACCAGCTGATTCGTGACCGCCAGTACGGTTTCCGTCGAGGTCGCTCAGCTGGTGATCTTCTAGGTTACCTAACTCATAAATGGGCGGAGGCAGTGAAGTCCAAGGGAGAGGCGTTGGCCGTTAGTTTGGACGTAGCGAAGGCCTTCGATTGGGTTTGGCACAAAGCGATTCTTTCGAAGCTCCCTCCCTTGTTCCACAAGGCTGCGTGCTATCACCAACGCTGTTTCTTCTGCATATCAATGATATGTTGCAAACCACAGACGACACCACTGGTGATGCTTTATATACCGGCCGTGCCAATATTTCTCGGGAAAACGTCGCTGAGTATCGGAACAAACTTGTGTCTGAAGTCGAGACTTTGTTGAACAAAGTCTCAGACTGGGGCGACTAAATCTAGTCCAGTTCAATCCCCAGAAGACACAAGTTTGCTCGTTTACCGCTAAAAAGAACCCCTTTGTCGTATCTCCTCAGTTTCAAGGCACTCCCCTTGTTGCCTCAGCCAGTATCGGAATCCTCGGTGTCGACATATCGAGTGATGTGCAGTTTCGTGGTCACTTGGAAGAGAAGGCCAAATTGGCCTCTAAAAAGCTTGGCGTGCTCAGCAGAGCGGGACAGTATTTCATGCCGGCACACCGCTTGCAACTTTACAAGGCGCAGGTTCGGCCCCACATGGAATACTGTTCCCATCTCTGGGCAGGGACCGCATCCAGCGCAGAGCGGCTGGAATCGTCGACGACCGAGTTCTTTCCGATCGGCTCTTTGCGTATTTTATCGCATGTACCACGGGGAGTGCTCTGAGGAATTGTTCGGACTAATTCCAGCCGCTCAATTTCACCATCGCACATCGCGACAGAACTCGAGATACTATCCATACCATCTTGATGATTGGCGGTCCACCACTGTGCGATTTAGAAGAAGTTATCTTCCTCGCACAACTTCCTTGTGAAATCGATTATCACCAGCGATTTTTCCGGACCGATACGACTTAGGGACCTTCAAGAAAAGAGCCTACTCCTTCTTAAAAGGCCGGCAACGCATCTGCAATTCCCCTGGTGTTGCAGTTCATGGGCGGCGGTATTCACTTACCATCAGGTGAGCCGCAAGTGTGCCCCCTCTCCTATAAAAAAAAATCAGATATTAATAGTTCTACTAAGATTAGGTAATTTGAATAATTGGTTGATTGGCGAATAGGCTGGTGAGCCGGGAACATTTATATAATACTAAAATAAGGCATAGAGTTTAAATAAACATATCAGTAAAAAACCGGTCAAATCATGAAATCGTGGCGTATCATGAAATGTCCAGACAGATAAGGATCTGCATAATTCTACGAACGGACTGCGACAGTTACATAACCATGCACTAAAAAGTATTCAGTTGCATTATATATAATTATACGATATACTTAATATGAGTTTCTTTCTTTGGTAATTAAATGAAATTGTTGTTATCTTTTATCAAAGCTCTACAGTTATTTGCAATTATTGCAAACATATCAATTCATACCAATCAGTTTTTTTTAAATATTTATCATTCTGCGTAGATTAAACCAAAAATTAATACAACAAATTTTTGGTTTACTCTACGCAGAAAAAATTAATATTACTCATACACTCATAGTCATTATACCTCAAAACTTGTAACTTATATAACTTTTTTTTATAGGATAAGGTTGACAAACGAGCACACAGTCCTGATGGTAAGTAGTTGCTGTGGCCCATAGACATCTACATCTATCTTCGATGACGAATCAAAATGCAGATGGGTTGTCACCCGTGAGGACTAAGATGAAATGCCTCGTTTCCAGTATAAAGGGTCTCCGTTTCTCTACACTCACCACACGAAACACAGTGTTAAGCTGCTATTTTACGCTGGTATTCTGTGAGAGCGAGGTCCTTGTCCGGTCGAGCCGACCCATTTGTGCTACAACTATACCAGTAATATAGCTGCAGCATGACTCTACCACGTAAAATACTTGACCACGTATAATACTTTTAGAAAACTTGTAAAAAAGTATAACCAGTGCGTGTGGCCACTGATGACTAACATATGGATCAAAGACGTAGGCCTTCGCAGCTTCTTATAAAGATATTTGCAGTAGAACGTAATCGATATAGCCCAACGGATCAGTAAGGTGTGGAAGAATAGACTATTTAAAACCCGCATGATAAGGACAGATTTAGAACTAACTTAGAATATTGTTTCAGATACAATAGAATCATAAAACTGACTCAAAAGCTCAGATCATTATTAAATTTAGTCTAAGAATAAGTAAAAAGCTACTAGTAATATCATAAATTCACGCAAAGCAAAAGTACCTACTGAAAGTTTAAGTGAATTGATAATTATTAAAGGGAACTCAATCTCAAACTCTATCTACGTCTATAATTCTATAATAGGAAATTTAAATATATATATATATATATATATATAGAGAGAGAGAGAGAGAGAGAGAGCGTATTAAATATATTATGTTAGGTACTAATTAAATAAAATAATATAGCTCTTAAAACTGATCGGGTTACCAATTTATGATAATAATATAATATCACCAACTTATAAATGCTCATATCCAGCCAGGCCTAGCCACTCGGTACGTCAATTCAAAGTCACGCCTCTGTTTCCGCGCTTTCGTTCACTTACCAGCTTCTCCAAAAATATTTATGTAAAGCTTGGATGATGATAAAATTAAGCGCCAGAACGATTTCTGGTCAGAAAATTAGTTTCTTAATTTTATCTCATAAAGAGTTACTGAAACTATTTCATACAAATAATGTTAAATAATATTTATTAGGCGCTACATAATAGTATACTACATATTAAATTAAGTAGTAATCGGTTTGGCGATTGCTGTATTGGACAAACGCTGCACTTATTGGAAGCCCGGCATTTTTAAAATTTTAATTCGCTTTCTATCGATGTTCACAAATTTTTTCTCACAATTCCTTAATTGATTTATACAATACCAATGGATTAAAGGAAAGGTAGATTATTTTTCACCTAGTATCAAAAAAAGATAATAAGCCAAAAACGTTACATTCGTACAGAATGCCAGCGTTTAATAGCAACATAATGCTTTTGTGTTTCGTAGCTGCTTTAAAGCAGAAATAGGTAAGAGGGTGGTTCGAACCCGAACGGACTCTTAGGCGGAATAGTAATACCTAGAAGGAGGCCCTAATATCTAGAAAATGTAAATTATAATGTAATAGGGGTTGAAGTATGAAGTGGCGGTTTTAATGGAGTGGCCACTTTGAATTAAATGTAAACCTGCATGGTGAAGTGGGGTTTAAATATTTTTTACTTAGGACTATAAACATTTTAAATTCAAAAAGTGCACATTTTTTAATTATGGTTTTTACCGTATTTGAGTTAAACTTGCTTTTTTAAAACGCAGCAGAAGCAACTCACAATATCGATGCTTCGTTTGGAGAGGATACGACTAACGCACTGTGCGTTTTTTGTTTTACTGCTTTTGGTAGTGGAAATTTTGACTTGAAGAAGGAACCGCGAGTAAGACCACACATTTAAGTACATAACGATGATTTCAAAAGAAATAAGAGCCGATTCTCACAATTTTGACTAATCTTCACCAAATTGGTAAAACGAAAAAAAAAACTTGAGAAATAAGATGAATAAATTGATATGCGTAGGGAGCACGTGTTTAAACAGAACAGAAATGATAAAAAATGTATAAAATTATGACGAGTGATGAAAATTGGTTTCTCTAAGATAACCGCAAGCGAAAAACACAAAGATCGAACCCAGGTCAAATACCGGAACAATGCCGGATGTAATTCATTATAACTTTCTGAGAACCAGTGTATCAATAACAGCACATGTATGTGAAGAACTTCGAACAAAGTGCGCAACTCTCAGAGAAACAACCCCGCCTCGTCGATCGATCTTCACGATTATTGTTCCATGATAACGCAAGACCTCATACTGCTCGACAAACCGTTTTAACATTACAAGACCTGCATTCAACTGTCCCAACTGATTACCAATTTTTTCCCTATTTTAGACAATTTGCTAAAAAAATTTGTTCGCATGAAGCGGTCACAGCCTTCACAGACTTTGTAGAGTCCAGATCCTCAGAGTGCGGCAAAGGCGTATATGATATTACTTTGAGATGGCAGATATGTATAGGTAACGAGAGTTGATGTTTAGATGGAATAAATATATTTTTTCTTTAAAGAAAATGGTGTTTTAAATTTTTCAATATAAAACGGTAATTTCATATTTTAGTAGATATTATGATAATATATAATCGTTTGACAAATTTTTACATAATACGAGTATCACACTACATGATTTCCTAGTAAAAGCCAACCAGAAATTGGATTTTGCTTTCACTTTCTGGTTGGTTTAGTTCCTTACTGGGCTTTATAATATGGTATGATGGTATGTATACCATACTATATACATAATGTTGACCACTATCCACGTGTAGTGGCGGGTAAGAATACCCACTACCCCATATCTTCCCGTGGGTGTCGTAAGAGGCGACAAAGGGAAACTGATACAGAAGATGGGCAGCAGCATCTTTCTGATAAAAGCCAAAAAACAATAAAAAACTGCGGTTGCCAACACGCTCGCCAAGCGTGGCAACTATGGCAATATACCCCCCATGAGCGACGACACAAATAAACGGCCCCAGTCCCGGCGGCCCGCTATTCCTGGCTACGGTGGCGACCATGGTAACGGCGGGGCAGGGGGTGCTAAGAATCTCCGGTGGAGGTTCGGTTGCCACCTACGACGACTCGACCTGGCAACATATAACGCACGCACCCTGAGGACTGACGAAAAGATCCTGGAGCTGGAAGAAGAGAAAGATAAGTTACGCTGGAATATAATAGGACTATCCGAGGTCCGAAGAGAGGGGAGGACACGGTAATCCTCGAATCCGGCAACTTATTCTATCACCGGGACGGCGACCATCTGTTCAAGGAGGTGTCGGATTTATCGTCCACAAGTCTCTCGTTAACAACGTTGTAAAGATTGGGAGGTGTCGACGAGGGTTGCGTACCTTATACTCAGAATCACCAAACGGTATTCGCTGAAGGTCATACAGGTTTACGCACCAACCTCGGCACACCCGTGATGAGAGGTGGAGGAAATGTATGAGGATATCTCTAGAGCCATGCATTCCTCCAAAACCCACTATACGGTGTTAATGGGAGACTTCAACGCAAAACAAAAGAGAGAGCGGTGAGCTGAAAGTAGGAAATTTGCACAGCGTTGAACCAAGGGGGCCAGCAGCTGGCCGACTTTATGGAGAAAGAGGGACTCTTTATGATGAACTCTTTCTTCCAAAAGCGGTCCACAGAAAGTGGACCTGGTCGAGCCCCGACGGTTCGACAAAAACTGAGATTAGACGACAACTGTTCAGTGATATCTCAGTGATCGCGAGGGTGAAAACTGGCAGCGATCACCGAATGGTGAGAGGCACACTGAACCTAAACGTTAAATTGGAGAGTTCACGTCTAATGAAGTCAACGCTCCGTCCCCTCGTGCTCTAATCCAAAGTCCCGAAAACTTTCAGCTCGAGTTACAAAATCGTTTTCAGTGCCTTAGCTGTGTAGCACACTTTTTAAATATTTTAGAATATGTTTTACATAATCTCTAAATATAACACTAGTATTATATGATCTTTCATTATAAAGTTCATATAACTTTCGCCTACTTTTATAATTCCTACTGTCGCCCATTCATTAAATGATTTGCGACTGTTAAAAGAGAAAGTTTTAGAAGTAAATATTCTACTAAATTCACAAGTTATAATTTTAAATAACATACTATACAAATAATTAGCACTATTTTTAAATGAAAGTGATGGAAGTCTTTTATTATATTACTTCTAAACCTCTCCAAGCGATGGTCATTTATTGGAACAAACACAACTTCCTTATTTTTCTGTTTTTGTGTATGTAAGGCAATGATACCAACTGTCCACAGTGATCTGAACTTAAATTTTGAATAATTGATTTATGCAAGGGCTTAATATCTGTAAAAATATTATCTATACAGGTTGCACTAGGCCCAGCAATACGTGTTGGTTCTAAGAATAAATTAACAAGATTATATGATTTAAACAATGAGCTAAACTTAATACTAATGGAAGAAGTTTCAAGAGATTGATGTTAAAGTCTCCACATATTACAACAGACTTGTTCTGTTTACTAAGTTTGAGCAAAACTTCTTCCACAATTCTTTCAAAATAGTCATAAGTAGCACATGGGGTCTGTAAACACTACAACAAGGAGGTGCTCGAGCTCGACACAAGCCATTTCTACAGTTCGCTCAACAGAGAGGCTCACAATATCCTTACGTTCTTTATATAATAATGATTTATCTGCTAATATTAAGGAGCCACCACGTAAACTTTTTCTCTATTGAAGGAACTGACCACCTGGTGATTTCTGAAATTAAACATGAAATTATAATCTTTAGCCAATGTTCAGTAATACAAAGGATATGTATATTGTTACTATTTAAAACAATTCAACTTCCAATTCTTGCCCATCATGCCTTGTATATTTTGATGCACCAGGTGTAAACAATTTTATTACTTATTTGTGGGCTGCATTCAAAATTAATGAAACTCTTATTATTGCTAGAGGTTGTCTCTATTGTCGCATTTACTAATTTAAATTAGTTGTCACTGATTCCAAATTAAATGTCAAATGATTATGATGCTCAATAAAACAGTCTTGGTAGCCAAACACTTGGCTGAGTTAAAAAGTAAATAATAAGATAGCAATTTGCTACCAGTCTTAAATTATATTTGGATAGGTAATACCTATCTTTTGTCCAAAACTTTTTATTAAATTATTTATGTCAATTAAATGAAATTTGTCATTATTATCACAATTACATGTCAAATTTAAATTATTGTTACATATTAAATTATTCATTTGTATATTTAAATTATGTCTTAGATTATTTTCCTGTGGCAATCCCTGTATGTAAGGCAGTGTGAACAAGACAATTTTAGTACATTTAAGTTATTAAGTTGTTCAATATATCTTAATAACTGTTTGTTGTTTACACTGCCTCTTCTGCCAACAAAAATTATGATTGTACTATTTGGGCAAAATTTAGTAACTATAATTTTATTTAGGATGTCACTAAAAGATGCTCCAGGCATGCAGCAATTTGTAATTTTTTGTCCCTTTAAAGAGTTATTTAAAGTTATGCCTAGATTTTTTCCCATGTCATCGCTATACACAATTATATTATTTTGTTAATATTTGAGTCATTTTTTATTTTAAGCTCCTCTGCTATGGCACTGTCATAGAGTTTTGGTGGTGGTATAATATTTTCAGCACACACCGACTCTGAAGAAGCTGGTATTGAACGCTGACACTCACATTGATGTTTAACTAAGGAGTCAAAACGCTCCTCATTATATTTACATGTCTTTACCAGATTATCCATAGCCAGTATGTGTTCTTTTATTTCGTTTTGGGCTGATTTATATTTATTGGACACAGTTTGAAGGGAGTTAGTAACTGATAACATTTCTGATTTAAGGCACTCTACGTCAGTCTCATAACATTTTTTTATGTTATCCACCTCAATTGAATACAACTTAAGTTCATATATCAATGCTTGCTTTTCTTTACATAAATTAACATAATTTTTGGTATTAATCTTATTTTTTATTAATTTTTGTACTTTCCTTATGTATTTATTAACTTTTATATACTTCTTCAATTTGGTTTTGCTGCAATTAATCCTTACTGTGTTTCCTGAAGTGGAAGAGTCGTCACCAGTCAAATCTATAGTTAAAGTCCCCGTTACCTATACCTATATATAACATATATAGTCCTTATGTCAGAATCGCTGGAGGACCTAAGCACTATGCTCAATGTCCTTAATAGTGTCTCCCAACGGATAGGTCTCAAGATGAACATGGACAAAACAAAAATCATGTTTAATGTCCATGTCACACCTATGCCGGTAGTTTTTGGGAGCACTAAGCTCGAAGTTGTTGACGAATATGTTTACCTGGGACAAATAGTCCGACTAGGTAAGTCCAACTTCGACCGAGAGGTCAGTCGACGGATTCAACTCGGCTGGGCAGCGTTCAGGAGATTACGACCCATCTTCTCGTCAGGCATACCTCAAAACTAAATTGTACAACCAGTGCGTGTTGCCAGTGATGACATACGGAACTGAGACGTGGTCCTTCACTGCTGGCCGTATGAGGAAGCTCAAGGTCGCTCAGCGAGCTATGGAGAGGGCTATGCTCGGGGTGTCTCTGCGTGATAAACTTAGAAATGAGGATATCCGCAGTAGAACCAGAGTAACCGACATAGCCCAAAGGATTAGTAAGCTGAAGTGGCAATGGGCCGGCCATATAGCTCGAAGAACCGACAACCGATGGGGAAGAAAGGTTCTCGAGTGGCAGCCTCGTACCGGCAGGCGAAGTGTGGGCGTCCCCCCACTAGATGGAGTGACGACCTGGTAAGACATGCAGGAAGTCAATGGATGCAGGTGGCTCGGGACCGTGCTTTGTGGCATTCCGTGGGGGAGGCCTATGTTCAGCAGTGGACTTGTGAAGGGCTGTAATGATGATGATGATGATGAAAATTTATAACTGTTAAAAATACTTTCATCATATTTATATCATACTAGCTGTTTCCCGCGATTTCGCCCGCGTGTAATTTTGGGGTTTTAATTATGTTGCGCGGAACCCTAATTATTTTTCTAAAATATAAGTAGCTTAAGTTACTCCTTAAAACAAACAAACAGACAGACAGACAGACAGACCGACAGACAGACAAAAATTTTAAAAATTGTGTTTTTGTTATAAGTACCGTATATACTTTCATATGCATTTAACAAAAAGCTGTTATTTTGACATTACAAACAGACACTTCAATTTTATTTATTTGTATAGATATAGATGTACAATAGGAATTTACGTAAGTTAAGAAATTCATTCCAATCTTTAGTATCATACTATCATAAACATCACTGCTGAAGAGCAAATATTTAAAAATTTTGATTTATTGTAACCTGCATTTCCATTTGGTAAGCCGGCAATCCATTATTCTACGTCAGAGACACGATAAAGGATGAGTCCCTAAAATGCTTTGCTCACGGCACGGAAAAAATCATGAATACAATCATTGAACATTCAAGCTTAGTAAATTACATTGTTATAGTTTTTATGGTCCTTATTTTCATTAGAATATTTATTTATTTATTTATTTATTTATCCTTACAGGTTGAACCCAATGCAATAGAGTCCTCTTTACCATTTTTAACTAAATCGTACACCAATGTCCATCTTAGTTGGTTTTTCCCCTATCATCAAAGGGTATATATACTAAAATCCGCTGGTCTCGACAAGTTTGGAAGTAAATGTATTTGATTGTTCCTTCAACATTTTGATTACCGTTTCTAAAAACTTCTAGTTCTCACCAACACCGCCTTTAACCGTTTTTTTTTTATAAACCTTGGCGTACCTTTAATACGCAGACGTATCATCCGTTTTAGCAATTACTTGATAGCCCAGAAAAATTAAAAGAGCTCACAGCTAAGCTTATCTTGCAATTAGTTGAAAGTGTTGGGCTTAGCGGAAAACTATAGTTAAAGCAACAATCGCAACAAATAATACTGGTCGCAGTGATACTGTGGTCTTGAAGACCTGAATAGCTGTTTGAATACAACAAACATAAGAATCAAGATAAAACAGGCACCGGTCAGCGCTAAATTCAGAGCAATTACGAGGGATGACGTGACTGAAATGGATGCGAGACGGCTCAAAATCGTAGTGGCTGAAAAAAGAAAAGATCAAGAGAGATAAGAGTATCATGAGAATTGATGGAAAAAATACAAGATTTTAAGGAAAATTTGTAGCGTCCAAATATACAGACCGTTATGCTTATACACCGATATTGTTCGACATGAATGATATGGATATATTTTGTCATGATATGTCTTGTGATAAGATATGAATGAAATGGACGCTAAGATATTCGATACGATATACCTGTTACAGATAAATCAAAATGATCAAATAAGGACTCAGCCTTCAACATTTAATGACTGAAACGCTTTTAATAATTAAAAGTGAAGTAGAGAGAGAGAGAAACAAACAACATCCTATTTACTTTCTACATAAATCTAGAGAATGTGAGTGAAATATCCAAACTTTATGATTTATCATAATCTGAAATTTCATAGCGAGGCAAAAACGAGGGGCCCATTATTTTATGTCAGGGACACGGCTAGGGTAGCATAAAAAAAGTTTTATTCCAAAAACGGATATGTTGGTATTTATCGTCCTTAAGCTTTTTTAAGGCTACTATTGGACATACACCTTTACAAAAATGCAATAGCAGCAGTCATTTTTGGAAAGTTGGTAGAATAGGTTGATTAGAATATTAGATGTCGCCTAACTTTATAATGCCGCACAATATCTGGGATTACGGTTAGCACGTTCAAGCAAGTACCACAATCTAAGTAATACAAAAAAGGAATGAAGTAAGTTACAATAATACGAATATTGCTACATAACAAAAAACATCGTTTCGTTTTATGTACGAAAATCGTAAAGTATGGATGTGGTCAAACGGCTAGACGGTTTTTAAAGAACGTGATGCCATATTGTGCTACATGTCATAGTAATAAATTGTTCTTAAAAAAAAACAATAACACACTTGCTTAATTGCATTCCATTGAATTGAATTGCATTGCCAGGATTTTTTTAATTTGTAATAAGCTGCTACTTTGTCATATTAACAAAAGTTTACACGGAGAACCTTGTTGTACCTGTGTTTCAAACGGAGAGTGACGAGAAGCGGAGACCATTTTTACTAGTACCTAGCGAGATATTCCATTTGAGTTCTCAAGGGTGACAGCACATTTTCATTTCGATTTTTAATCTAAGATAGATATCTAAAAACCACAACATCCACTTACTTTCAAGTGGGCTACATAATATGTAGCCCACTTGTATGTGCTTTGTCAACTTACTCCCAAAAATAAAAAGAAGAAGTAGTTCTGGTTGGCATCAGTGCTATCGCTTTCATGTATGCATGTCAGGCGGATTGGTGATTGGAGTATAACGGATATATTGCACCTTTGAAGCCGCTACCTGACACCGTTGCAGATATTTTACATCATGCTTTTTGATTGATAATCGTACTGATTTTTTAACAATTCTTACAGTTACATATTACGACACCAGCACAACGAAATCGGTCGATATTTCTCTACAGCGTAAAAGGTTGTTGTTGAATCCAATGCTAAATTTGTATTATATTTCTTATTTTATTGTTCGTAAGGGCAAGAAAATCGTCACCACTCTATGGTCCATGTGAAACTATATAATTTATGTTTAATAAAAAAATCTTATTAAAGCGAACTAACAACTTAACTAATTTGTATACTTAAGCTAATATATATTTTCATATAAGAGGGGACAAACGAGCATGCGGCTTACCTGATGGCAAGATACTACCATCGCCCGTGAACAGCTGCAATGCCAGGGGATATACAGGTGCGTTGCCGCACTTTGAAATTGACTAATTTAGGTAGTGAAGTTAAACCTAAAACAGGTAAATATTAATTCTCCATTAAAACAAAAGCCCGGAAGTTGTCAACAAGCTAGCTGTTAGCTCTCATAATTATTTTGTAACGTACACTCCAAAATAATAGCAATAAATAACACTGTATGCGTGGCATTGTCTAAATATTATGTTACATAACAGACCAACTGTTACACATTTCATGTCACAAAGGACCGGTGGCTTAAGTTATGCCTCTTAATGATGACCATTAACATTTCACAGCTTTGTGTTTCTAACAATCACACTTTATATTCGTTATATCTAGATTTTCATAGAAGACCACTTGAAAATTTGGATATTACGTTTCCCACGTCTGTTAAAATATAGAATTAATAACTTACTCAATAATAAACTTTATTTCTTGCCTTTCCGAAAAATCTCGAAATAGTTTATATACTATATACGCTATTTATACCATTACGATTTACAAAATTTTATAAACGTTTAGTGTGATTATAAAAACTATAAAAATCAATATAATAAAATAAAATATAATAAAATATTGTTATTTTACATATATTAAATATAGAAAATACTGATTTCATACATATTTATCCTTAGTATTATCCTCCTAATATATAGACAACATAGAATTATAAAATTTATATAAGTTCAAAAATTGAATATCTATGTAAGTGTAAAACTGAACTCATCACGCGACACACAAGTCTACTCAGGCTTACGTCACGTGATTATTTAATTGTAATTAATTTGTGTTTACAAATATGTTTTATTCAATGATCATATAAAATAAAATAAAGTAATTAATTGATGAATAATAACAAATCGAAAAAATAATAGGTCGGGGAAAAAGTTTCTTCGTATTTTGTTTGTATAAAATTGAAGAAAAGTCTCTTTGGTTATACTGTTTCTATCTAGCTGGTTTTAATATCAATACATATAGGATATTAAAAAAAAAGGAAAAATCACTTTCACGCCATTTTTCAATTGTATTTCAGACCGCCAAAATGAGTGAATCTAACGAAGAAATTCGATACATTCTGAAGTTTTATTACAAAAAAGGGAAAAATGCGACTCAAGCCGCAAAAAAAATTTGTAATGTTTATGAACCAGTGCAATGTCAGTAAGAGTAGCACAAAGTTGGTCCAAGCGTTTTCAGTCCGGGAATTTTGATGTCAAAGATGCAGCTCGCTCTGATCGCCCTCATATGGATAAAGTCGATGCCATTATTGAAAAAGTGGAGCACGATCGGCATATTAGTAGTTACGACATAGCCGAGGAATTGAGGATTGACCACAATATAGTTTTGACTTACTTGAGAAAGTCTGGCTATACAAAAGATATTTGGGTACCACACGAGCTCACTGAAAGAAACCTAATGAATCGTGTACTCATTTGCGATTCTCTATTAAAACGTAGTGAAAACGAACCATTTTTGAAAAGACTGATAACTGATGATCATCTACGACAAGAACGTGCGAAAATGATCATGGTTAAAGGGCAGTCAAGCTCCACAGACTGTAGCGAAACCGGATTAACATGCAATAAGGTGATGGTGTGTGTATGGTGGGATTGGAAGGGCATCGTTTATTATGAACTTTTGCCGCCGGGCAAAACCATCGATTCGGATCTCTACTGCCAACAACTAATGAGATTCAAGCAAGAAATTGAGAAAAAACGGCCAGAGCTGATCAACAGAAAAGGAGTGGTCATTCATCATGATAACGCCAGACCACACACATCTTTGGCCACTCAGCAAAAATTGAGAGAGCTTGGTTTGGAAATGTTAATGCATCTACCATACAGTCCTGACATTGCACCCTCAGATTTTTACCTGTTTCGGTCTCTTCAGAATTATTTGGGTAGTGTTAGGTTTAACATCAAGAGAGGACTGTCAAAACTACTTGTCGTATTTTTTTGATCAAAAATCCCAAGATTTCTACGGCAACGGGATTATTTTGCAACCTACAAGATGGCAATAATTTATCGAACAAAATGGCACATATATTATATTTAATGTAATTAAACTTTAAAAAAATGTCTTGAATTTGTATATAAAATACGAAGAAACTTTTTCCTCGACCTTATATTACACCTACATAATGTATATTACTTACATATACGTAAATTACATCTATTCTTAACATATAATCTACACATATAATAAATTTTTTTGTCTGTTTGCCTTTGTGTTTGTGCACGACAAACTCCCCAACAGCTTAACTATTTTGGATGTGATTTTCAGTATAATGTATTAAAATAAATATGTATAATAACCGTGTATTGTCGGCGTCAGAATATCCACTACCCCATATCATCCCGGGTTCGTAAGATTCGACAGAGGGAAACTGAAACAGGAGATGGGCAGCAGCATCTTCCTAATAACAACTCAAAATAATAAAAAACTGCGGTTGCCAACCCGCCTGCCAATCGCAGCAACTATGGCAAAATCCAATGAGGCAATCTATGCGGGTGGCATATGTACAGCAGTGGACTGTTATAGGCTGTGATGGTGGTGGTGGTATTAAGACAGGCTTGAGCTAAAATTAATCAAAGTTAATTTTAAAGTACACAAGGCGGAAGAAAAGCAGTGCTTAGCTGCTTTATTGGCGTGCGTTGGCAAAGCGATTGGATATACGTGAAAACTATACTAAAATTTACTATAGTTAAAACTTGGATAAAATGCAATATATTAAACCTTATTAAAATAAAATGAGGAAAAGCAGATAGTCAGTTGTAGTAAGTGATGGTTGAGCCTATCGCCAATTAATAATTATAACTTTTAACAAAAATAAAAACCAACTTCAAATTGCTAAAAAGAAGTTATTTATTTGCTAGCCCTAATAGTGAAATTTTTTCTCCAAATGTATATGGGATCACCCTTGAAGTAAAACCTATTTAATAAAAAAGAATCATCAAAATTGGTTCACAATCTGCGAAGATATCACGTAACATACATACAAATAAAACATACACTCGAATTGAAAGCCTCCTCCTTTTTAGAGTCGGTTAGAACTATACTACACGGGCGTTTCTGCCGCCGCGGGAATCCGCTTCTGAACCGCACTAGACTCAATTTTATATGGACGTTGTATGCCACAAACTACACTGCGCGGTTTCCCGCCGCGGTTTGCAGGCGGGAGAAATTCGACCGCCGCATGCAGCGTCAAACCGCCGCTGTTAACCGCCGTTTAAAACTACACGGGTGGTTATCCGCTATTACGTCATTCTGCGCGGGACCTTCTCGCTTGCTCGTCGTGTGTGCGCTTGCGTGGCTAGTGGCGCGTCAAAATGTTCGACACGGAGCGTTTTATTATTGAAGTACAAGAAAGACCTCCTTTATATGAAGTGAAGTCGAAGGAATACGCCAATCGGGAATTAAAAGCGAAGTTATGGATGGAGATAGGACAGGAAGTGGTTGCTCATTGGGCTGATTTAGGCCCAGAAGAAAAAAACAAAGCTGGTAAGTTTACTTTTATTTATTATTTATGTTTAGTTTACTTATTATTTTATTTCTTATTTTAATGTGTCATCCTGTTTTGCCAAGGAACCGCTCCAGGGCCATTGAAATATTGAACAAACGAATCTCTTACTGAAATGCCACTAGATCGGCCTCCAACTGCCTGGACTTCGTCGAATTCTTCCATATCACATCGAATCGTATCTTCAAATTGATAACCATCTCTGCGTCTTACGAAATTGTGTAATACACAAGCAGCTTTTATAATGTATTTTGCACTCTGTGGATTGATTATAATGCTTGAATGAAAAATTCGCCACTTGTTACTAAGGATACCAAATGCACATTCCACAAAGCGGCGGGCTCTAGACAGTCTATAGTTAAAAGTTTTCTTAGGCGTGTCTATGTTTCGTAAAGAAAATGGTCTCATAACATTTTATTTAAACCGAATGCAGCATCACCTACAAATACAAAAGGCACACGAGGATTTCCTATATTGTTAGGAAGATGAATTGGCTCCGGTAAATCCAATTGAGAACGAGTTAACTTTTGCCCGAAATTTGAACTTTTAAAAATTGAAGAGTCACTTTCTCGACCTGGAGCACCAATGTCAATGAATGTAAAACAGTAGTCTGCGTCAACCACTGCCAATAAAATAATCGAATGATATTTTTTATAATTATAATATTTAGATCCAGCATTCGGAGGGCAAACAATTCTAATATGTTTGCCGTCAATGGCTCCAACGCAATTAGGAAAATTCGCTTCTTTGTAAAATTTCTCAGCAATGTTTATCCATTTTTCCTTATTTGGTTTTGGCATCTCTAAAGGTGCTAATTCTTGACTAATAGATTGGCAGGTTTCTTTTACAATGAATGGTATAGTTTTTCGAGAAATTTGAAAATCGTACTCCAAATCAGTGAAAGTTGCTCCCGAAGCCAAATATCTGAAAAATAAATAAATGCCATATTAATAATACATTTCTTTTTGCAGTAAAGGACCTAATGAAGAAGTGGAAGAATATAAGAGATAGTTATAAAAAGTAAATTTAGAAACTACCACAGTGTCGGGACAATCAGCTCCAAAAAGAAACGATATATTTATTATGAGTTGTTGTCCTTTTACGCCTAGCGTCAGTATTGCAGAAGAACGTGAGTCCAACGTATCTCCAATACCTTAGAATTCATCACAAAATCAGGATTTTGAAAAGATAATTTGATGAGACCACCGCGACAAAACCGAGTTCCTACCAAAAGAAAGAAACAAATGGAAAGTACCCAAATTCCGCAAATAACAAAAATTTTGAATGAAAGTTTACAATTACAAAAGTTAAATAACGATAGTGACGCAAAGGAAATCGAGCATTTCTTATGTCCTTTGTACCCATTATGGATTCCATGACTCCTGATTTGGCTATGGAAACTAGATATGAAATTACGAATTTATTCAGAAATATACAAAGAAACGAAAGAAACCGCAGTATTCCTAGCAACTTGTCTGAGTTTCTTTACCATAGGAACCAGGAGCCATCAGCGAGTTCTGGGTCTAGACTCCAATGACTAGTGTCGCATCGCCACAAAACGATACTGGGTCGGACACATCAACGGAAAATGATGATTATTTTAATGTTCTGCATTACTTACCCTAATAAAAAAGATTACATAATAAAATAATGATATTTTATTTACCTGAGAGTTACAGCCAAACGTTCCGCAGGTGTGATGGATCTTCGCATATTTGTATCCTGTTTCTTAATACGTTGGCTTATAATTGATAGAAGTTCATCAAATGAGTTCACAGACATTCTATAGTAAGAGAAAAACTTATGAGGGTTATCACGGTGTGCACTAAACATTGAATAAAATATTCCCGAAGTTAAACGGTTACTTAACACTGGTTCCACCCAAACATTGCGGTTAACTTTATTTTTTAATAATTCTAATAATATAAGAGCTGCAAGCGCAGTTATCATTGGCGGATCCATGTTAAAATGAACGCAAAACAGCGGTAAACCGCGTTCCGTGTAGTTTGCTGGTTTGCGGGAGCTTTGTCGAGCGGATTCCCGCGGCGGGAGAATCGCCCGTGTAGTATAGTTCTTAAATAATACCCGCGCGGATATCTAACCAACATTTTTTGTGGATTTTTTTAATACAATTGAATATGAATAATTGTACGCATTTCCTTTAAATGTAATAGGTAGGCATAGGTATTAATTGATTAAATTAACTTTAGGTTATAACTATGTTTAATAAAATTAGATTGTAGTTTTTTATTGATAGGTTTTACTAGGTGGTAGGATTTCCTTTCTGTGGAGGAGTCCATCTGGGTAGGTATAACACTCTTACCTTTTTGTTTAGCCAAGTTTTTTTGTCACTTCAGTTTTATAAAAAAGTACTAGTGATACGTTAATTTATTTATTTGGATGTGTCCCGGCCGTCCCTATGTACCAGACCGTGATGACGGTCATGGCAACAGTGCGACAGGGGGTGCTAAGAATCCCCGGGATAGGGCAGGATACCACCAGAAACTGGACCTGGTGACGTACAATGGACGAATTCTGCGGCACGACGAGAACATTGCAGAATTAGAAGTAGAGTTGAAAAATGTAAAATGGCACGTTCTGGGGTTGAGTGAAGTTCGAAGAGAGGGAAAGGACACACTAATCTTAGAATCAGGCCACCTACTCTACTATTACTAGAGACATGATCTTTCCCAGGGTGGAGTGGGCTTCCTTGTCAATAGAGTTCTCCGCTACAACATTTTGGAAATATCCAGTGTGTCGACGAGGGTAGCGTATCTTGTTTTAAAACTAACTGAAAAATATACTGTAAAGGTTGTATAAGTTTACGCACCAACTTCAACACACTCAGACGATGAATTTGAAGCTATGTATGAAGACATAGCGAAGGCTTTTCACAACACCACTAAAGCTCAGTTTAATGTCGTCATGGGGACCTTACTGCCAAAGTTAGGAAACATACAGGTGTTGAATCGATTATGGGACCGCACGGTTTAGGAAGCAGAAACCACAGAGGGCAAATGCTGATCAACTTCCTCGAAAAGGAGAGGATTCATCTCATGAATACCTATTTTAACAAAAAGCCCCAAAGGAAGTGGACCTGGCGCAGCCCCGACAACGTGACGAAAAATGAGATCGACTTCACATGACGGACTAAAAGTATATATTTAAGCGATCACCGACTTATTCAAGGCACTCTGAATATCGATTTCAATATTCAAAGAGCCCGTCTGGTGAAGTCCGCGCTCTGACCAAATGCTTTTTAAATCGTAGCGGGATCCCATCGTTTCAAATTGGAACTCCGGAATCGATTCGATGCCCTAAAACCCACATTGGACATTGACGAGGATATCACTAGTGTGATCAACATTTCAAGGGATGAGGAGAATAGGTTGTGTAGTAGGCAACACATAGGCCGGAAGTCTAAGCTCTCAGATAAGACACTTCAGCTTATGCAAAAGAGACGTGAGGCAAGAGACGTGCAATGAGACGGGATACGTAATGAGAGCGTGGAGCAGAAGCAACAAAGTCTTGTTTTACAAGAAAGGTGACAAGATAATGTTAAAGAATTATCGGTTCATCTCGCTTTTGAGCCACGTCTATAAGTTGTTTTCGAGGGTCATCACGAATCGACTCGCGTGGAGACTTGACGAATTTCAACCACCCAAGCAGGCTGGGTTTCGAGGAGGCTATGGCACGATTAACAAAATTAATACAGTGACGCAAATTATACAGAAGACGAATGAGTATAATCAGCTTCTTTGTATGGCCTTTGTGGACTATGAGAACGCCTTTGACTCCATCGAAAAATGGGCTGTTATGAATTCCTTGCAGCGTTGCCGGGTTGACTGGCATACGATGTCTTGAAACATACACATAGATGTCTTGAAACATTTAATCACCACAAGCTCAATGTCTGTCCAAGTACGGGGTGTGGTCTTACAAAACCATACATGAGACACAATATCCCCAAAACACAAATGCACTGGAAGATGTTTCTAAGACGCTAAACTGGAATGGACGCGGCATAAATATAAATGGCGAACACATCTCTCATTTACGCTTTGCCGATGATATCGTCGTCATGGCAGAATCGCTGCAGGAATTACAGGACATGCTTAGCAGCCTAAATGAATCCTCCCAACGGGTCGGACTGCGTATGAACTTAAATAAGACGAAAGTCATGTTTAACGGTCACGTCATACCAGATTCGATTATTGTTGATGGTGAGATTCTTAAAGTTGATCAAGAGTATATCTATCTCGGCCAGATAGTGCAGTTATATAGAAACAACTTCGAGAAAGAAGTTGGTAGGCGGATTCAGTTGGGCTGGGCAGCATTCGGGAAGCTTCGTCAGGTCTTCTCGTCGCCGATACCGCAAATCTTGAAGACGAAAGTCTTAGACTAGTGCGGCCTGCCTGCACTCACATATGACGCCGAAGCGTGGACAGTAACGGTACGACTACTCCACAAACTCAAAGTCACGACGCCAACACTACGTATTGCAACATATACTGTTGTCGTATACTGATCACCGCGACTACCTAGACCACGTGTAGGGTACAAAAAATGATTGATAAATAATGTCCTCCAGACCGAATTTCGGTCACAGCGGCCAGTCTCAACGAAAAGTAGCCATATGCGTGGGACAGGATTATAGTAGCAGAGTGTATGCGCAAGCATGGGTGCACTTTCTACTCCCCCGCTCTCATAGCCCGATTCGACGGTAATCCATCACGACCGGAAAGAGATCAAGCACAGGACCAATGGTTTTACGTGCGTTCTATACTGACTCTGGGCTGCTACTGAGTATTTCTTGACAGAAAATTCCAATAACCGATTTGGCCCGACCCGAGATTTGAACCCGGGAACTTATATTCGGCAACCGCGTTTACGACCAACGAGTTAGGCAATGATTTATATTATACTCGTACCGAGTCGCGTACAGGACAACGCCTTATCGTTTGCGAATAATCGCGATATGGCTACGATGTCCTGCTTTCGCGCCGCAGGCGTCGTGAAGGGACGAAATATATTTCTACTGAAAAATTGCATCTGAAATTAATATACATTACATACAGTGCTTGAATAATGTTAATATAAATACTGATAATGTTACCATTTAGTTTAGCAACTTCTTCTCATACGCGGTCCGATAATTTATTTATATTTTTCGCTTTTTATATTTATCGACTATTCGATAATATATTTGTATTTCTCGCTTATGATATTTGTCGACTGTTCTTGACTATCCGTTATCGGAATTTACAGAATAATAAAGCTATAGCAATAATTTGCAAAATAAACAACATTTTTTACGCTGCAGCTATAATATTATGGCTGTAGCACGAATAAGTCGGCTCGACCGGGCTCTCACGGAATACCTGCGTAAAATAGTAGCTTAATGCTGCTGTGTTTCGTATAGTGAGTATAGTGAGTGTAGAACCAGAGACCTTTTTACTGCAAACACGGCATTCAATCTTAGTCCTCACGGGTGACAACGCATCTGCATTTTGATTCTTAATCGAGGACAAATGTAGGTAGATATCTATGGACCACAGCGTTCACTTACCATCAGGTGGACTGTGTGCTCGTGTGTCACCCTCATTCTATAAAAAAAAACAATGTCGTAGCATCATGCTGAGGCAGAGTTCATTTCGTTGTTGCAATTCAATATAATTAAGAGTTACACAAGCCTTTATTATTAAGTCCGTACTTGATTTTATTAGTAAGACTCCTTTATCGTATTGTATCCCGGATGAAGAATTACTTACTTATTTAAAACATTCTTTCTTCTTTACCTTTTAAGGCCGCTTCACATTCGCGTAGCGTTCGCGTACGTAGGTCAAATGCATAACGCGATAAAATCTATTAATTAAGTTTTATTCAACGTTGATATATTATATGAATATAATAAATATCCAATAACGATAGTTCTCTACCCTCAATTCAACGGGCACTTTTATAACCCCTTATTCCGATATGCAATTTACACAATATAATTGAGAAACGCACAATGTTAATAATTAATGAAAACAAATTTTACGTACTTATAGCGTAAACGTTTCCATGTCTAATTTTTCGTAGTAAATTTTATTTCATCGTGGTGGAAATTATTCTAGATATGGTCTATCTTATACTATTTATGCGTGATTGTCTTATAAATATGTAATTAAAATCTTAACTAATTTTTTTAATATATAGTATTAGTATGGATTACAATTAAGGAGCCGAATCGTTAACAATGTTCTATTTCTAGGTAGTAACATTATGTCTGCAATTGAAAGGAGCTTCCGGCGGTATTCCATCCTATTTCCGTTTCCGCAATTGTCGGAAATGAATTCAAAACACCCAGCAGTTCATCTGATAGTGAATTGGCAAGAGAAATTGAGGGCTTATCAAATGAAATAGATTCATTGTTATAAGTACACGTATACTGAACATTGTTAGAAATTTGATGTTTAATTAATTATTTAGATAGAAGCTTCTTCAATAGTCATTATTCTATTAAAGGTAGAATTTTCGTATATTTTTTTAAATCTGCACTTATAATGGCAAAATCATGTCTCTTTTTATAGAAAAGGGTGACACACAGTCCACCCGATCTCACATCGATCACCTCTGTGGTCTTTCCCCGGTCGAGCCAACCCATTCGTGCTACAGCTTCAGCGTGGCTCCACTAAACATCTAATAAGAAAGTCTTATAGCGCACTATGATGCCGAGAATTGAGTTGGTTCTCATAGAGTAAGAGTATTGTGAGTAGTGAGCGTTGTGAGACCATTGCCAGTAGGTCATCACACAATGATGCATGGCTCATTAATGAATGGCGAACCGCGCTTGCCGCGGTTGGGTCGTGCGACCATGCGTGCATGCATACCTGCATAGCATAAACTCCAGTTCACACAAGTATCAATGAGGGCATCCACAACTTTTTCTGCCACCAGGGCGGGGCCACTAAAAAATGAGGTGTAATATTTGACAGATTTCATAGCGTGGAAGTTAATTTGTTCGGAAAATGTAAAGGTTAATGTTTCATTCTATACTATTAGTTATATTTTATATTAACTAGATTAAAAATAAATAAACCAAACCACACATATTCATAAGAGTAGAAACATAAAAAAAGATTTAAAATGTGCAAAAAACTAATAAGCAAACCACTGAAGCATTGTTGCATAATACTCAATAAACTGATAAACTTTTATTTAAAACTAACTTCTTAATTAAATGCCATTGTATAACAAAAAACTTCACCTCAGTGTCAACTAGCGACATCTGGGGAGCGGAAAAATATTTACCCTCATTGGAGTATCATCACAATTTTTTCTGGCTCCGTTAAATTTTAAAATTAATAGAAGACACACAAAGTGCACACCGCCGACCATCCCGCGGTGTGAGTGCTCCATGCCGGATGTGCGGTTTACACAGCGCTCGGTTTGCAAAGCATTCCTCTCCCTGGACGTCAACAAGTCGAGTGCGCCTGATGGAGCCCCTCCCATTGTGCTGAAAACGTATGCTCCCCAGTTGGCACCGGTTTTAACGCGTCTTTTCCGGTACTCCTATTCCCAAGGCGTAGTCACGAATTCATGGAAGACAGCTTTGTTCCACCAGGTCCCTAAAAAAAGTGACCGTTCAAACCCGTCCAACCACAGACCTATTGCCATCACCTCCTTGTTCTTTGCTTTCTCCTTGGCTTCTCAAGAAATTATGCAATTGGATCACCAGTTTCCTTGCTGATCGGCGCATCAAGGTCGTAGTAGACGGTGCATGCTCCGATTACAAGCCTATCAATGCTGATGTTGGCTGCATGCTATCACCTACGCTGTTTCTTCTGCATATTGTGAAGGCGCATTATTATTATTTATAAATAATATTTAAATTCAATATAAAGACATTTAAAAAATATCATAGAAATAATATTTTGAACAATTAAAATGCGTTAATAAGCATAAAGTTCAAATACATTCATTCCGAACATTAAGTATTATAGTATAGTAAAGGCTTCATATAGTCTCTAAAAACCTTTAAATTTATTATAACTCTGCTTAAAATATACAAAATACATTAATAGCAATACAAGTCGATTATATTGCAATAATAAAGATAAATAACATTTGTAATATAATTGAAAAATGGGTAAAACAAAGTAAAATAAAAATTTATGAGGGTGTTCTTGTATTACTAGAGGCTGTTCATGTAATGATTGCCTACAGAGACAAATAACCAATGTCATACATATATATAGGGTGGTCGGGTGACTGACTGCTAATAGTACTGTTGCACAATGTAAAGTCCTATATTTAGGCTTATGATAGTAAGGTCTATGGAACAAAAGCATTAATATAGGAGGTCTCTATGATGTATAAGCATTATGATTGCAGAGTTATGACTTGAAGTCCCATATATAAAAGATATAATAGTAAGGTCTATGAAACAAAGCAAATATGTGGAAGGTCTCAAATATGTAAAAGAATTATATTGAAAGAAATGGGACTTGAAAAGGATTATTATAGTAGCGTGTAGATTGCCTCCGAGACCGAGGTAAACTTGGACTCGCTAACCGATGTACCCTAGACATATCATCTTAGTTCCAGTGGTAAGCTAGTTTGTTGTAGCATTACGATTTGCCCGTGGACATCGCACACCCCTGCCGTTTGTGGGCGGCGTCTTAGCGCATAGCGTTATGATACGTCGGCTAACTTTCGGATTAGGGTGAGTGTGTTTGGTAGTACTTTCAAGTGCAGCAAGCATACTCAACTCCATGTCTTAGTGAAATAGCATTATGATACGTGGATTTTTAATTCACAACAGTATCAATTTTGTTACCAAAGTCGATAGGGAGCATGTGAGTGTGTTGTGAGGGGGCGCCATCCGTATGATAGTTGCATTGATGCTTGCTACTACTTGCGGTATTGCGTTTTGTGTTGGATCTGCGTGTATGCTGCACCTGTTTCGACGCATCTTGTGGTTGATAGAGGTATGCGCGTGATGATGTCTGCTGGGATTGTATGGGGGCACTTGGGATGGTGTAAGCCGACGATAGTCGTATTTGGCGGGTTGCTATTCTCAATGGCGCTCTCTGCGTCTTGGTTTGACTCACAACCTAAGTAGCTTTGCCCAAGTCGGGTCCCTTCATTACGGGGCTAGATAGACGGTCTGACCTCCATGATGTTTTATATAACAACATAATAATATATCTCTGTAAATTTCCCACCTTTGAATGATTGAAGGCAACTTGTTAGTGGGTGAGACAAACATGATCGAAAAATGCATATACTCAACGTCAGTGACACAAACCCTTTCTGATAGCGAGTTAATATTAATATCTTATAACTGCCTTTTGGCTATATCTGCCGTTGTGTTGCTTGATTGAGCATTTGTGTCGACCTCATGCGGGTGGTAGCTGGAGAGAGAATCTGAGGAGGCTCTCGAGGCTGCGTGGGATCCCATTCCCTTGAGGTGAGTGGTAGACTCATGACACGCTCTGCGGCTAGTAGCCGTGCTGATTATGCAATTGGTGGTGCTGTCTTGAGGAACGGTGGTCTGGCAGGCGGTGGCGCTCATGGAGGGTTTTTTATGGCCAGTGTGCCTATTATTCGACGTGTTGCCTAATCCTTGTGACGTACATTCACTGTTGCTGGATTTGATCGTATTCTGTAAGGCATTTACACGCATTGACACGCGCGACTTCGGTCGATGTTTGTGCTTACGCACAACCAAGGGGTCAAGCCTTCTTTTACTGGTACGCCAGTTATTTTGCAGTTGACTACAGTCCAGTTACCAACTTAACATTCCCTTTGGTGGGAGCCAGTTGGTTGGTTGGCGTTCAACGCACACGGCGTGTGTAGAGCCGTGTGCCTCTCCCACATTTTTTTAAATGTGTGAGAGCGAAGCCCTTGTATCTGGTATTTTATATTAATATTGTGAGCCTTTTCCAAGCGGGAAAGGATTAATTAAGAAGTAATTGACTGATTTGAATCTGGTACAAGTGGAATAGGGACAATTTTATGTTCTTTACCTTTTTGAGCCCTGTCCTCGTGAACGGGGTTCTTTCATCATCATCATCATTACAGCCCTTCACAAGTCCACTGCTGAACATAGGCCTCCCCCACGGAATGCCACAAAGCACGGTCCCGAGCCACCTGCATCCATTGACTTCCTGCATGTCTTACCAGGTCGTCACTCCATCTAGTGGGGGGACGCCCTACACTTCGCCTGCCGGTACAGGCTGCCACTCGAACCTTTCTTCCCCATCGGTTGTCGGTTCTTCGAGCTATATGGCCGGCCCATTGCCACTTCAGCTTACTAATCCTTTGGGCTATGTCGGTTACTCTGGTTCTACTGCGGATATCCTCATTTCTAAGTTTATCACGCAGAGAAACCCCGAGCATAGCCCTCTCCATAGCTCGCTGAGCGACCTTGAGCTTCCTCATACGGCCAGCAGTGAAAGACCACGTCTCAGTTCCGTATGTCATCACTGGCAACACGCACTGGTTAAACAATTTAGTTTTGAGGGTTTGAGGTATGCCTGACGAGAAGATGGGTCGTAATCTCAGAACTCTGCCCAGCCGAGTTGAATCCGTCGATTGACCTCTCGGACGAAGCTGGACTTACCTAGTCGGACTATTTGTTCCAGATAAACATATTCGTCAACAACTTCGAGCTTAGTGCTCCCAACAACTACCGGCATAGGTGTGACATGGACATTAAACATGATTTTGTTTTGTCCATGTTCATCTTGAGACCTATCCGTTGGGAGACACTATTGAGGTCATTGAGCATAGTGCTTAGGCCTCCAGCGATTCTGCCATAAGGACTATATCGTCGGCAAATCGAAGGTGAGTGATGTACTCGCCATTGATGTTAATACCGTATCCTTTCCAGTCCAGTAGCTTGAAAACGTCTTCCAATGCAGCGGTGAAGAGTTTCGGGATATTACGTCACCCTGTCTTACACCTCTGCAGTTGGATAGGTTTCGTACTCTGGTTCTGTACTCGGATAGCCATCGTAGCCCTACTGTACAAACACTTCAGCACCTCGATATACCGACAGTCCACTTGGCACCGCTGAAGGGACTGCAGCACCGCCCAAATTTCGACGGAATCAAAGGCTTTCTCATAGTCCACATACGCAATGCAAAGTGGCAGATTGTACTCGTCGGTCTTCTGTACAATTTGCCGAAGGGTATGTATGTGGTCTATGGTGCTAAAGCCTTTTCGGAAACCGGCTTGTTCGGGAGGCTGGAAGTCGTCGAGTCTGCATGCGAGACGATTCGTAATGACTCTCGAAAACAGCACGTAGACGCGGCTCAGAAGGGAAATCGGTCTGTAGTTCTTCAAGAGAGCGTTGTCGCCTTTCTTGAAGAACAAGACCACCGCACTTCTGCTCCACGCCTCCGGTGTAATGCCACCATGGAGGACGGAATTAAAGAGCTTCTGAAGGACTTCAAGTACCAGTTTTCCACCCGCTTTCAGAAGCTCCGCTGTAATTCCATCCTCGCCTGGGGCCTTGCCGTTTTTAAGGTGCTGGAGAGCCATTCTAATCTCGCTCAGACTGACGTCCGGAATATCATCGGAATAGTGTCGGATAAGACTTGCTCTTGGATCGTTACTCACACTTGCGTGTGGCTCCAACGATGACGTGTACAGCTGCCCATAGAACCTCTCAATCTCACTCAAAATCTCAGGTGTCCCGGAAACGATGCTGCCACAATCGGTCTTCAGCTTCGACAGTTGGCTCTTTCTGGCAGACAGATCTCTGGCAAAGACTTTGGAGCCCTGGTTCCGCTCAATCGCTTCTTCAATACGAGCTGTATTGAAGTTGCGCAAGTCCCGCCGCATGCATTTGGAGATCTGTCTGTTCAGTTGCCTGTATGCTGTCAAATCTGCTGAAGACTGCAGCTTCATCTCCCGTCTAACAACCATGAGATTAAGAGTGTGATCGGAGAGTTTTTGTGTTCTTCTGCGACGGGTCTTACAGAACTTAGCTCCGACCGCATGGACAGTTTCCACAAGCTTGTCATTCATATCGTCCACTTCATTGCAAACTTCTAGGCACTGAAAACGATTTTGTAACTCGAGCTGAAAGTTTTCGGGGCTTTGGATTAGAGCACGAGGGGGACGGAGCGTTGAATTCATTAAACCTCTCACCATTCGGTGATCGCTGCCAGTTTTCACCCTCGCGATCACTGAGACATCACTGAACAGTTGTCTTCTGGTCGTCATAATTAAGTCAATCTCATTTTTGTCGAACCGTCGGGGCTCGACCAGGTCCACTTTCTGTGGGGCCGCTTTTGGAAGAAAGAGTTCATCATAAAGAGTCTCTCTTTTCCATAAAGTAGGCCAGTTGCTGGCCCCTTGGGTTCCGTTGCCCTATTCCGTATTTCCCTACTTTCAGCTCATCGTTCTCTTTTGTGTCTAGTTTTGCGTTGAAGTCTACCATTAACACCGTATAGTGAGTAATGGAGGAATGCAAGGCTCTAGAGATATGCTCATACATTTCCTCCACCTCCTTATCGGGATGTGCCGAGGTTGGTGCGTAAACCTGTATGACCTTCAGCGAATACCGTTTGGTGATTCTGAGTATAAGGTACGCAACCTCGTCGACACACTCCCGATCTTTACAACGTTGTTAACGAGACTTGTGGACGATAAATCCGACACCTCCTTGGGACAGATGGTCACCCTCCCGGTGATAGAATAAGTTGCCGGATTCGAGGATTACCGTGTCCTCCCCCTCTCTTCGGACCTCGGATAGTCCTATTATATTCCAGCGTAACTTATCTATTTCTTCTTCCAGCTCCAGGATCTTCTCGTCAGTCCTCAGGGTGCGTGCGTTATATGTTGCCAGGTCGAGTCGTCGTAGGTGGCAACCGAACCTCCACCGGAGATTCTTAGCACCCCCTGCCCCGCCGTTACCATGGTCGCCACCGTAGCCAGGAATAGCGGGGCCGCCGGGGACTGGGGGCCGTTCATTGTCGTCGCTCATGGGGGGTATATTGCCATAGTTGCCACGCTTGGCGAGCGGGTTAGCAACCGCAGTTTTTTATTGTTTTTTTTGGCTTTTATCAGAAAGATGCTGCTGCCCATCTTCTGTATCAGTTTCCTTTGTCGCCTCTTACGACACCCACGGGAAGATATGGGGTAGTGGGTATTCTTACCCGCCACTACACGGGGTTCTTTAGTTTAAAATAATTATAAGGCACTACCAACGGCTTTTGATTGCTCTTGTGAATATATATTATTTCAAGATATATCTAAAAGAACTAAGGTCCTAAATAAGGGTCCTAACTACGATGATCACGCCATAAAATTAAACGGCCTATAACTAAACCTTTAGAGAGATACTTGAGAAACATCAATATATGGTTATTATACTGGTCACGTAAATTTTATATATTTTAAAGATAGATATAAGGTAGAGAAGAAAGGGGGGAGGGGAGTTTTACAATATCTAGGACATGTTACAAACCAGTAGCATTTATTGCTTTGCGGACAACAGCACAGATGATGCTTTTTACACTGGCCGCGGCCGTGCCAATATTCCTCAGTATCATGTCATCGACTACCGGAGGAAACTTGTGTCTGAAGTTGAGTCGTTGTTAAACAAAGTCTTGGATTGGGGATGTCTAAATCTGGTCGTCTCCGAGACTTTGTTTGGGCCGTCGAAATTTGGGCGGTGCTACAGTCCTTTCAGCGGTGCCAAGTTGAGTGTCAATATATCGAAGTGCTGAAGTGTTTGTACAGTAGGGCTACGATGGCTATGCGAGTACAGAATCAAAGTACGAAACCTATCCAACTGCCGAGAGGTGTAAGACAGAGTGGCGTTATATCCCCGAAACTCTTCACGCTGCATTGGACGACGTTTTCAAGCTACTGTACTGGAAAGGATACGGTATTAACATCAATGGCGTGTACATCACTCACCTTTGATTTGCCTAGGATCTAAGTACTAGGCTCAATGACTTCAATAGTGTCTTCCAACGCATAGGTCTTAAGATAAACATGGACAAAACAAAAGTCATGAGTAACGTTCATGTCACACCTATGCCGGTAGTTGTTGGGAGCTCTAAGCTCGTTGTTAACGAGTATGTTTACCTGGGAAAAATAGTCCGACCAGTTAAGTCCAACTTCGACCGAGAGTTCGAAATTACGACACATCTTCTCGTCAGGTATACCTCAAAACTGAACTGAAAACGAGATTGTACAATCATTGCGTGATGTTGCAACCGTTGCCAGTGATGACTTATAGATCTGAGACGTGGTCCTTCACTGCTGGCCGTATGAGGACGCTCAAGGTCGCTCAGCGAGCTATGGAGTGGGCTATGCTCGGGTTTTTGCGTCATAAACTTAGAAATGAGGATATCGGCAGTGATACTTGAGTGACCGACATAGCCCAAAGGATTATTAAGCTGAAGTGGCAATAGGCCGGCCATATAGCTCGAAGAAACGACAACCGATGGGGACAAAAGGTTCTCAAGTGGCAGCCTCTTACCGGTAGGCGAAGTGTGGGGCGAACCCCCACTAGATGGAGTGAAGACCTGGTAAGACATGCAGGAAGTCGATGAATGCAGGTGGCTCAGGACAGTGCTTTGTGGCAATCCTTGGGGTAGGCCTATGTTCAGCAGTGAACTTGTAAAGAGCTGTAATGATGATGATGAAATCCAGTCTAGTTTAACCCTTAAAAGACACAGGTTTTCGTATTTACCGATAAAAAGGACCCCTTTGTCGTATATATTCAATTTTAGGGCACTCCCCTTGCTGCCTCAGCTAGCATCGGTATCCTCGGCGCCGACATATCGAATGATGTGCAGTTTCGTGGTCACTTGAAAGGGAAGGCTAAATTGACCTCTAAAAAGCTTGGCGTGCTCAGCAGAGCGGGACAGTATTTCATGCCCACTCATTGCTTGCAATTTACAAGGCACAAGTTTGGCCTCACATGGAATATTGTTCTTATCTCTGGGCCGGGCACCCCAGTGTAGCAGAGCGGATTCAGTCGTCAACGACCGAGTTCTTTCTGATCGGCTCGATGCACTGGCGTTGCGAAGGGATGTTGCATCCCTTTGCATTTTCTATTGCATCTACCACGGGGAGTGCTCTGAGGAATTGTTCGGATTAATTCCAGCCGCCAAATTTCACGAACGCACATCGCGACAAAGCTCATGTATCCATAGCATCTGGATGCTTGGCGGTCCACCACTGTGCTTTTCATTAAGAGTTTTCTTCCTTGCACAACCTCTTTGTGGAATCGTTTACCACCGGCAATTTTTCCGGTCCGATACGACTTAGGGACCTTCAAGAAAAGAACTTACTCCTTTCTAAAAGGCAGGCAATGTACCTACGTGTTGCAGTTGTTCATGGGCGGCGGTATTCACTTAACGTCAGGTGGGCCGCAAGCTCGTTTGCCCCCTCTTCTATAAAAAAAGAGTAACTGTATTTTTAAAGCCCGCTAAACCGAATTTTAATTAGAAGGTATCTGTTTGAAATTTATATGACAACACTATAAACGAAACTGTTAATCAATGAAATTAAGTCCTACATTCTTGGTGCTTGGTTAGCAAAGGATTAATGTGATTAATTAATGGTGTTATTATGTCCTCCAGACCGATGATTTCGGTTACAGCGGCCATTCTCAATGAAGGCTAGCCATCTGCGCAAGACCAGGATTATAGCGCCCGAGTGTATGCGCAAAGCCTGGTGTACTCCCTATTTCCTCACTTACATAGTTCGATGGGACGGCAAACCGACACGACCGTAGAGAGATTAGGCACAAGATTTATTAGAAGATAGATTAGAGAAGAAGAAGACACGAAGGGCATTACGTGCTTTTCGAGACACGGTGTGAAATACCGCCAACTTCCTGACTCCGGGTTGTCACTGAAAATTTCTGGACAGAAAAACTCATTATCTGATTTTTAGCCCGACTCGGGATTAAAACTCATGATTTGCATAGGTGAACGTAAAGTCAAAACAATTTAAATGGTGTTATAAATAAGCTACTATTGTTTTATAAGTGGCCTTAGAGAAGTAGGTAATTTGACAGAAACACCCTTCAATAAAATATGTAATTCGATACGTTTGCATTGTAATTTTTTTCTTGAATCTCTTCCTTAAGGACTAATTCCAATTTGAAAGTATTCTGATCACGTATAAAAAGCTATGGTACTCGCAGGAACAATCCGATAAGGAGAAGTTCGTGTAATAAATGATATTTTGAAAGTGTATTACAAAAAGAAAATAAATTGAGTAATTTAAACATTATAATATATTTTTTCTTCATCGAATTTTTTACTTCGACAATACAAGGGGAACAATTTCAGAGCGTTTTACCAATAGATTTAACATTTGACTTAAAAAGGTGAACTTAAGTTCATTCGACTAGTGTACATGTTTTTAATTTTCAAAATAAAATAAAATGAAAACACAACTTACAAAAAAAAACTAACAACCTAACAAAAAAATTCATTTACGGACTTCTGATTAGCGTGCGTTAATTCGAACTCCTTTAATCATGGAAGTACTGTGCCGCAGTGACGGAGTCATCCACTCATCCATCACTATAAATTATGGGACAAACACTTAATACCCTCTATCCTGGGGCCGTAGATCAATCCCAATATGATTTGGTTCGTAATTATGAAATGAAACAATAATTTAATTGTCAGTTTTCTATATCAAAATGATAAACTTGATAATAATAAAAAATAATAAACAACCTTCCTGAACACGCAACCTGCAACCTTCAGAAATTTCAAAACATGAAGTTTCCAGCCTTGTTCTGAACTCTATAACTATTTTCATTCGATTCCGAGTAAACATCGACTGCAGTCTTCGACACCTACGAAACAGCCTAGCTTTGCAAGGTTCATCGTAGCAATGAATTACTGGTTCCTATTCCTTCAAGCTACTCTCTGCGCTACAGTTTAATCAGCAAGCCTCTAGTGCTCCTTTCAGTTTTACGACATCGAAGTTTCCTAACGACTTTACGTACTATATTATAAAGAACAAACTGCTACTTCCACAAGTAGTGTCGGTAGCTCCTCGCGCTTGACGATAGCTCTGCCAAGGATCTCTCTTTTTACAACGACAGCCAAAACTTTCAGATAGATCATCAACATGTTATGTGCAGTAAGGCGCCAGTTGTAATCTAAAAGACTTAATAGATATGCTTATTTGTTTTATATAGACCAAACTAAATCTTTAAGCGACATCTCTATTGTGTTATTGTGTGAAACTAAATGTTTCAAGGGAATATTATAGCGATAAGAAAAAATGTTTCAAACAACTTTGGGTAATAAACTTGGGAAACCATGAACACTTTAAACGAAAATCAAAACTTCGACCATTTCAAGTCAACTTTCACTAAAACTTGGCTAATTCTATCGGAAAATTAAAAAAATTGTATTTACAAATAATATTAATTATATAACCTGGGCGACCAAGCTTTGCTCGGCGTTAGAGAAAGAAATATAATTTTCTCGGGGGTGATATCACTCTAAACTTGTAAAAAAAATCATGATCTAAATAAAAAAATTCATTCAATTCGTAAGAGCCGTTTTTTATACAATTATGGTGACAAACGAGCACACAGTCCACCTTATAGTAAGTGGATGCTGTGGCCCATACTCTATCATAATTAGTCTACATTTATCCTCGACTATTTTTGAGAATCCAATTACATATAATATTTAAATATATATATTATATACAAGAATTGCCCGCTAAAAGTATTCAGATATTCTATTATTTGATTTTATTGTCCCAGAAATGTTTATTGGTTTAAGCACCAAAAAATGTTCAGATCTAAATGGGACCAATAAACTGTACTGTGAAATTTACGGCGAGCGCTTAGAACTGCCACGGCCCTTACATAAAAATAAAAAGAGACAAATAGTTAGCAGTTTAAAATTTGGCGCAGGTGATGTGCTCAAGATTCCTTCTAATTATTACAGTTGGTAATCTTGTTTGTCGTGAGTCTGTCAATGACGTATATACTCTGCACAGTTGAAAGACCTGAGTTTCGTAAATAATTTATTTTGGTCTACTTTGAAAGAACTGGGAGTCGATGACTATAATTGGTGTCATCACAAGAAGTGATGTGATTTAGATATGGGTAACAAAAATTTGTTAGGTACTAGTCATTTTTGCAGCCGAGTTATAGTCATGTGTAATCTAATAATTAACCATAAAGGCGATAGCTGTTATGTTTTAAATGAGGTCACTGTACAAAAGAGTTTGATGGTCAGGCAAGGCCAAATCGAATGATAGTTACTAACGGAATACTTATGTTCAGATGGAAAGTCACTTATGTCACATTATAACGTGAAGTGTGATGTCTCAGGTTGACCGTGTCGGATATGGAGGTTAGAGAATGAAAAAGAGATAAATAGAAGTGAGGGCAGAACTCGACCCGCGCTCATTCAAGCAGTCTAAAGTTCGTTGCAGGCGATGCGCTTTATATTCCGTCTAAGTCATTCAATCGGTTATCTTGCTTGTCGTGATTTTGTCTATTGTTATTCCGCTAGAAGAAGCAAAGGAGGGTAATGTGCGATGAAGTCAACTATTGCTGTTGGTTTAATTACTTAATATAGTTTGTATAAATGTGAGATAGTTATACCACCACCTATCGAAGCTTACAAGGTCGCCAATTACGACATACATGGGACCAGATACGGTATTTAGTTTACGAGGATTTTATTGAAGTTGGAATTAGAATAATACACAGTACGCGCTATTCAATTGTTAGATATTTAGACTACTAAGAAATAAAATCTTCAAAGTACGATTTTGTGTCCTTTCAAATTATAGTCTAATAAATTATAGTATAAACACAGTTGTTTATTTTATTATTTTTCGGAAACATTCTATAAAAAATCGCTTCATAAGTTTGGTTTCAAATACATAAAAATATCAGTTATCTTAAATATTTTATTAATTTTCTATAATTTTTTTACTGATCCCTTTCATCTATTCTACTCGTATTATTTCATACCTAAAGAATTGCTATGTTACAAATATGACTGAAATTACACATTAAGACCGATTTAACCCAATGTACTACTAGTATAATGCCTTTGAAACCATTGTTGGACTCAGACGCCGCAGTAATTTAGATGCGTATCAGTGACCAAACGACCATGAATCTCGTGTTATTGCCTTCCGTTACAAAGTGACTTGCGAACCTTAAAGTTTAAGTGCAGACTTATAAAATATGCATAGAAAATAATTCCTAGCGATTCTTCATTGTTAACTTCTTTCTATATAAGCTTTTTTTAATCATCTGCTGGATATAGCCTTTTTTCAATTATGCGCCAATTGAATATCATTACTTAATAGACTTTTCCAAACACATTACACCGAGTAAGAGAGTTGGTGAGCGCAAAACCTACACTCTCGGCCTAGTAATGCTGCTCCCTGCTGCTGAGTTTAGGTAAGGACCTAAACTCAAAATTAAATTTAGCAAGACATTTTTTCAAAATGAAAAGATAACAAATAAATTTAACATATTTATTAATTCCCGATGTTTCGGGTGCTTTACAGCACCCATGGTCACGGGGGGGATTGAGGTGTTTCATGTCCCGATGTCATAGTTAGCCTGGCTACCTTCAGTTTTTGAATATTAATTTTTGGTCCGATCTACACAGAATCCATTAAAAAAAGCTTATGTAGAAAGAAGTTAACAATGAAGAAACGCTAGGAATTATTTTCTATGCATATTTTATAAGTCTGCACTTAAACTTTAAGGTTCGCAAGTCACTTTGTAACGGAAGGCAATAACACGAGATTCATGGTCGTTTGGTCACTGATCACCGCTTGTAGAATCTTGGATTTACATGAGCAGTAAGAAGGACTTTCTCCTCAAAGTCGTTCATGAATATGTCGGCGAGTATGGAAGCTACAGGTGAGCCCATCGCCACACGTATACTTTCTTGTAGAACTCTTTTTTCCACAATAAATTTCCCGATATGAGGCAGTGTTTAAGTAATACTGCATATTCTACAGGCATGTTGTTTTCTTCTAGCTTCCTAGTTACAATTGCGATGCAGTCTTCAGTAGGTAGGCATGAATAGTGACCGAACATAAGAACTGACCATAGTTTTATTATCAGTGAGATGTAGGTCTTTTATTTCACTAACAAAACTTTTTTAAATATATCAGCCAGTTGATTTCATGTGGAATTATATTCTAACATTATTACCTACTTCGTTATTGATTCCCTTGTGAAGTGATACTTAATATCTATACGTTTGTATTTCTTATGGTTAGAAGGATTATTAGCGAAAGAAATGCAGCTATTATTATCTTCATAGATAACTATAGGTTCATTTATTACAAGCATAATACTACTAAGCAATGACTTTATCCATACTGCTTCTTTCACAGCTTCAAATAAAGCCATATACTCATTTCTGTTGACAAGACGGCGACATTGTTTTGCTTTCGCGTGTTCCATGAAACAGTACAATTATCAAATACATTAAACAAATATCCGGTTGTATTTTTTCTATCTGTTTCATTGCCTACCCAAACAGAGTCTGCATATCCAATAACCATTTGATTAAAATTACATCTCTTATATGTTTACTTGAAATTGAAAGTTCCTTTTATGTATCTTAAAAGATGTTTTAAACATTTCTATAAAACCTCATTATTTTAACTTTGATATCTACTTAATATGCTTATAGCTGCACAAATATCTGGTGGTGTGCAAAGCATCGCATACATTAGATACCCAATAACATTTCTGCATGGTGCATCACAATAATTCACTAAAATAATTTTATTATTTTAAATAATAATTTTAAGTAATAAAGCGGAAGAGTTTTTTTGGTTTTTGTTTGTTTGTTTAAACACTTTGTTTTGTATATTATAGCCAAATTTATGAGGAATAGTATAGGCTATCTATCATTAGGCTTTGCCTCTTAGCTAGCCTTAAATATTGATTTTTGTTAAGTCAGAAGAAAAAGCGTTCCTGAAATGATTTATTCGCGTGCGCTGGCGCAATGGTTAGTGATACGTAAATACAATAATTTACAAAAATACTTTCATCTAAAAAAAATCCAGGATACTATATGACTATTTCTTATACATAAGCCACAATAAGGTATTTTGTGACAAAAAAATATTGAAAATTTAAAAGAGATTTATGAGCTTTATTATTAGGAATAGCATATTAATCCTTCCGAACGAATGCTACTTCATCATCAAGAGAATTATTGTATAAAGATAAGCTTTGCCCTTTATAGCATGTTATTAGGACGCATAGTTTAAGAGATAGTGAAAAATTAAAATAATTCAACGCTCGGCTCGGCACGCGAACGACGGATAAACGCTAGCCGCCGCGGTTTCTGCGATTTCACCCGTATATATCACGCGTCTGAGCCGCACGATATGACAGGACACCTCACTCATATAGTTCAATAATTTTAGCTACAAAATTGGCAAAATTAATGGAGTAATCTGAAAATTGGGGTAAAAGAAAGTCGGTGTGTACTGTACGAAATTCTGTATCAGAATGCCAACGCAAAGCTTATCCTTTTACAAAGAAATAATTAATATACTTGTTTTGACTACATCCGTTGTTAAAGAGACTTTATGTTGACTAGTATTTTTGTATATGCCAACATTGTATTTTAAAATCATACATAACAGACAGGACACGTCGGATTATAATTTTATAATTTTAAAATACAACAATTTTTATACAGACCTTATTTCGTGTGCCTGAAGATTGGCTACATCTTGAAGCGAGCTTCCATTAAAACCTACTACTAGCCACCGAAGAAGATTAGTAAATTATTAAAATCCGTCAAGTGTAATATACCTCTACAAGATGCAGGAGTGTACAAGCTTGAATGTGCATGTGGTCTCTCGTACCTATGTACGAGAGACCACAAAACGATCTACGACCTGATATACGAGGGACAAACAAAAAGATCTATAAAAACCCGCGTAAAAAACAAACATATAGCTGAAGTGAAGCACCGACGTTCCGGTAAGTCTGCAGTCTTTGAACATGTTCAAGATCGACCCCGCCATTACATTAGATTTGATAGACCACAAATCCTCGCAAAAGAACACCGATTCCTACCAAGGACAATTCATTAAAAACATCCTAATTTCAATAAAGAAGATGGATGGGTGCTACTATTTGCTTTGTACCCTATAATTAATAAAAGTAAATTCAAAAACAAGCATACCACTGCAAGACTTCAAGATACTGTAAGCTCATTCTACGTAGATTCTCCGTAGACTAAAAATTTATATTCAAAAACTGAACGTAGCCGGGCTAACTATGACATCGAGACGTCAAACACCTCAGTCCCCCCCCCCCTCCCACGACCATGGGTGCTATAAAGCACCCGAAACTTCGGGAATTAAAAAGTTAAATCAAACGCGATTAAATCCGTAAAATTAGTTTCATTTGATAATATACCAAACAATTCATGTTAATTGAAATATTGATAAAAAGTACAAACCGACTTCAAAACCAAATAAATATAAAATAATTTCGACGTAATAGCTTTTGAAGTGAAAAAGGAGGTACTAAGACATAGTATGTAGCCCCAAGTTCAGAAGCTATTATGTGGAAGTATTTTATTTTTATTTAGTTTATGCGTGGTCTAAGAAATATCACAAATTTAAAGAAATGATTAGAAAGACATTTAAATAGTTACATTAAAATCTTCATCCCTCTGTTTTCCATCACTCGGGATAGAGTTTTCACTCGGGATAGAGTTTTCTCATAAAATGTATTTGGGAACACCACCGAATTATAGCCTATTGAATGAAAAAATAATCATTTGAATCAGTTTAACTGTTTCCGACTTGCAGTTACATTTTGTTGGTTTTAGACAGTTCGATTGTGACAAAGGTTGTACACAGAGGAATTGAATGAATCTTAACATATAGATGCTTCCAAAAAACTTTGCTGGCCATATATTCAAAACAAATGTCGCCAGAGAGTCGTTTGAATAAACTCAACTACCTGATTTATACTCAAACTTTGAAAAGTTTCCAGTGCTTTAAAACATATGCGCTCTACGAGTTTATTTTCGTACTTACATCGAAGAGATATAACTAAAGTCATTTTGCGTTTTATTACTAAAAGAAACAAAAATAAAATTAATTTTCATTTTATAGATCTTATTTTAAAAAATATTTTAAATTTATTGCTTTATTATTTTTTTTTACTTGTATACCTATAGTTTCTTCATATGGGAGTGTTAAAATTTTATTTCCCTCGTATACGAAGTTTTTAGTATGGATTATAAAATTTTAATATCATTATTTTCGTATCTAAATTAATTATTGTTTCCAAATATTGTTTATGGTTACGATGTCTTGTTGCTGTCTTGTGAGACGTCTGGTACTGTTATTATCCATCTGCCTGCCAAGCGTCGCGATTATGGCAAATACCATTTAGAAAGAGGTATAATAAGAGGTTAAAAACCTTTAAACCGATTTGGATAGGAATTTCACTATCGTGTTACATAGAGGTCGAACCGTTGGAATAATTATATTTTGACGGCTCCGTGGCGCAGTGGCTTAGCAATGAGTTGCTGCGCTAAGGGCCGTGGGTTCGAATCCCGCACGGAACAAATAATTGTTCCGGGTCTGGATGTTTGTGCTTGTGAATTTTATGTATGTAAACTGCCCCCACGATACAGGAGAAAATCCTAGTGTGGAGGTAACGATTTAAAAAAAAAATTCATCACGCTATCTATCATAGGAGCTGGCCAGTAGGCATATATCTCATATATGCCTACTGTCCACCTCCTATATTATGTTGTGTAAATAAATAATTTTAGTAAATTAAAAAAAAATACTAAATTCCACGACGAACGCCAGACAAACAAGAAAGTAACTTAACAAAAACGTGGTGAAATCAATAATAAAATAATAATAGTTATCGACCAAGATGAAATTGATACATGTGTACTCATTAATAAAATGTACAAATTTCCTCAAGTTAATTTAGAAATAGAAATGCCTTTTTTCATGCGTCATCTTAATTATTACATGGACGGCATTATTTGTAGTACCATTTATTATAAAACGCTATTGCTGCTTTTTATTTTTAAGAGGGTAATAAGTTGGTTGTCACGCAAATCGTCAATCAGTTGCCTATGAATGCGCTGCTTGTGTTAGAGTCACAGTAATTAATTCAGTACTAATTTCCTGCGGAATCAATTTTTGTTAATATTTTCCAAATCAAAAATATAGTGGCAGTCTTAAAAAAAGAGTTAACATACGCATAAAAGTAACAAATGTAAATACTTGTAATAACTAAAGTGAAGTATCAATTTTATTGTCTACCATTTTTCTCCTACGGCTGAATTACGTACGGCCTCTACCTACGACGCAATTTTAACACATAACCTGCAGCCTTTAGAAATTTCACACATTTTCATCGCTGAATTGTGTTGTAAGAAACAATGATAGTAAATTAACTTGACAGTAGTGGGTAGTGTGTTTAGTAGCGTGTGTGTATGTGACAAAACATAGCCTAGATCACTCCTGACATTACTCTATATCTGTTTGTAAATTTCAAAATAATCAGTTCAGCCATTCCGAAGATTTAATCAGACAGAGACGATTTTAAAAAAAATGTCATATCTTAATCATATCTTAATAGCATGCAACCTCTGAGCTTAATATAAGGCAGTTATTTAGATATTACAGACCACCACTTCATTTATATTTATTTAAGATTATAAATTATAAATTTTACTAGATGGTAAGATTCTTCTTCTGCCTAGGAGTTATCCATCTGGGTGGTAGGTACCATCCTCTTACCTATGCCTATACCTATACATTGCATTGCTGTGTTCCGGTTTGAAGCGCTATAGAAGAGTTTGAAAGGCAAAAGAGCCAGTGTGATTACAGACCGTGAGGCATTTCATCTTAGTCCTTCAGGGTGAAAACGCCTCTGTAGTTATTTTTGTTTGAAGATGGCTGCAGGTGTCCATTGACTGCAGTAGCCACTTACACTCAGGTGAACTAAATTCGTTTGTCACTTCAGTCACTTCAGTTTTATGTGATTATATTTTGTATGTAAGTTTTACAAACTAGCGATCCGCTCCGGTTTCGAATGCGTGATTTCTGGATCTCGACAACAGCGCCACCTATCCGATCCAAATATAAATCTAAACCATCTAGGGACCCATTCAAACACATGCAAAAGTATTCATCAAATCGGTGTAGCCACTTTTGAGTTTTAGCGAGACTAACGGACAGCAAATGATTTTGATATAATATAAAGATAAAACTAATTTTTGTTTAATATTTTATATATTTATATTTATTGTTTAATTACTCAGTACAGACATTAAAATATATAACAAAAGAGTAACAACGATATATATATATAATATTGTTAAGCTATAATAGCTTTTATCACTGACGGGCCTGTTTTACTATAATATAGCCGCAATAGTCTGTAACAAATTCAAATATTAATTATATTTTTGAATTTATATTTATATAATAACAGTAATATGGGCTGACATTTTATGAATAAACAATGCCATAAAAATTATTAAATTATTAAATAATTAACGTATACCTTTCATACTTAAATAACACATTACAATATAACAAATTAACGAAATATCACAGACTCTATTCTTGCATTATTGTGTATTTTTATATCACACTGTTACATAAAATTTTAGTGATAACTTCATCAGCATGGATTCAAAGCGATCACGGGAATTCCATCTCACGGTCAAATGACTGACGGATATTTGATTTATTTTCAATCTGCATATACCTAGTGGATATAAACCAATGCGCTACAAAATATTTTTATGTAATGCAATGTGCACTATACTTATTTCGGTTATTATACGGGGAAATTCTGTTAACTCTATATTCAACAACTCCTCTATTTAATAACAAAAGTTCAATAATTCAGCTACATTTAATCCAGATTTGAAAAATTTAGCTTAGTATATCTTTTCTATAAATAAATTACACCAAATATATAAAAAATTGTAAAAAACATGATAACATATTACTTTATTAACAAATAATATTATTTCAGAATATTTCCTCAATAAACATAACATAACATAAACACTCACGCCTGTCACCCAGAGGGGTAGGCAGAGACTACGGACTTCCATTTGGCACGATCCTGACACACTGCTCCCTTACATCCATATACCATCGCATACACGCTCGTCGGTTAAGGGTACTCCTAATCTGGCCCATTTTCAATATATCGCCTATTCCTCCATATTATATGAATTTTAAATATAGGACCTTAAAAACCTCTATTCATCAGACATATGGCACAGGATTGGTATGACAAACAGCTTATATGATATATATTTTGGCTACAGCACGAATTAGTTGTTCCACCGGGCAAGCACCACGCTCTCACAGAATACCTATTTTAAATATTAAAGTATGTGAAGAGAATTGGAAACCCTTGTTACTTGTAACGAGGGATTCCACTTTAAACTTCAGGGGTGATAACCCATTTTGATTCTTAATCGAGAATAATGTTGGTGTCTACAGACCACAGTACCATTTGTAGTGTTTACCACCCTTATTTTAGGTCCTTACTACAAACCGCTTCCACAATAGCCTTTAATTCTTCATTTTCCACTTTGGTCTCCGGCCGTCCACGGGGTGGTTCTGAAGGTCGAAATTTCCAGAACCAAAACGTTGAAACCAAAAACGTACCGTGCTTTCTTTTGCGACACCAGCGCCGTACACATCATTAATCTTTCGAGCTGTTTCTGCAGCACTGGTGCCACGGTAGAACTCGTACCTACTCGTAAATATACCGATATTTTATGTTTTCCATTGTGCGCTAATAAGCGACCCTAAAGAAAAAAGTAATGAGGAAAAAACAAATGAATGACTGTTTTCAAAACTCAAATGTACCAGCTAAATGAATTTATAAATTTGAATTTGGAATTCTTAACCAAAGAGGAGATTTCAGATCAAAGTTGTCAGTACGACAAAACGCTAATTTCATATGTAAGGACCTAATAATTAGATAAGTTATAAATAGTTTTGCTTTTCTCATTTAGTCTAAATCAGGAAACATCGTTAGTCAAAAACTAAGGAATTTATTATTATATCGTAAATTAAATTTATTTATATATTGTCTAAAAGAACAACCCGAAAAGATGGTGTACGTGTTAGAGCCACGCTGCAGCTATATTGTGGTTGTAGCACGAATGGGTCGGCTCAAGCGGGGTATGACCCCGCTCTCACAGAATACCAGCGTAAAATAGCAGCTTAATGCTGCTGTGTTTCGTATGGTGAGTGTAGAGAACCGAAGACTCTTTTTACTGGAAACGAGTCATTCCATCTTAATCCTCAGGGGTGACAACGCATCTGCATTTTGATTCTTAATCGAGAATAAATGTAGATGTCTATGGGCTACAGCATCCACTTACTATCAGGTGGACTGTAGGCTCGTTTGTTACCCTTATTCTATAAAAAAAAATGAGAACGTGCATTTATAATTAGGGAGGTGCTATATAACAGAAAAATTAAAAATCAGAATAAATAAAAATCTTGACGGCCCAGTAACGTAGTGGTTTTGGCAGTGACGAAAGGCGTCACTAGTTTGAAGTGTTTTACGATAAAGGAGGAATTTCTAATATTTTTTTAACAACAAAAACGTTACTCCACACTCGATTTTTCTCCTTTATCGTGGAAGTTTACATAATACATAAATTGCACAAGAACAAACATCCAGACCCGGAACAATTAGGCTATACAAATACATTTTACGTGCGGAAAACGTACCCGCGGCCGCCAGCACCGCAGCTCATTGCTTGGTCACTGTGCCATGGAGCTGTTAATGTGAAAGTAACACGTCAAAAACATTAAACATTGACGAAAAAAAATATTATAACTTTGATTAAATGAAGTCTTTTATTACACATATTTTGTATTAGTTATGTCGTTCTCAGTGCACATGCCAATAAAATAAAAACCCCTAAGTCTTGTGACTACCCAAATTTGTTGCTTCTTCCGATTCTTCCATGAAGTTTCGAAATATACGAGTAACTTTTCGCATAAATCAGTAAGAAGTGTACCAGAGATTTGTGGAGGCATTATAAATATCTGAAGTCTTTGTTATCAGAAAACGTCGAACTTCGTCCTGTCAGCTATTTTAAAGGCCAACCTTTTCGCTTATAAAAATAAAATAGCTACAATTTTATTTCCGGAATGCTATGTGTGCAGAAAGTCGAAGGGTATTGTAAAACTAATATGCTGTTATTTTATAGTACTACTGATTAATTGTTCATACAATAATTACTTAACAATTTATAGTGTTAGAACGTTATTTTACGTGTTTTAAAACAACTCTATGTTATGGTTGTAGCACGAGCGAGGAATCAAAATACCAGCGTCAAAGAGCAGTTTAATGCTGCTGTGTTTCGTATGGTGATAGTAGAGGAATGAAGAATTTTTTAACTTGAAAAGAGGCATTCCATATCTATGGGCCACAGCATCCACTTAGCATCGTTTGTCACCATTATTCTAAAAAAAAAATCTATCCTAACGGTAACAAACATTATGGCAACACAATAATTTATTCAAGAGACAATAGTAAGCTTATAGAATCATAGATATAATATGCTTCTTAATCCCCAAATTCATTCTATGTTCATGAGGTCTAAAACCACTGTAAACTTCTGTTTTTTTTTTTTTTCAATTTATTATTATTATTGGTTGGGCTAATGCACACTTTCATACTTTGTATTTTCAAGTTGATATATTTTATTAGTTAAATTGGCTGACACAATACTTTCGCTATTTTTCCTTTCCCGCACATGAATATCGCGAAAGTGTAAGCAAAAACTAAAAAACTATAATCTTTATGGAATTTAAAAAAAAATATTTTTATAAACCTCGTATTTAGAGCGATCAGTACCCGAGCTTCCACAGCTCTTACTTAATATTACGGATTATTCTTATATAATAGAACCACCTATTGCCGTTGGACGTTCGGACAATTCATGTAGAGCCGGCATTGTATTTCGATACAAGATTTTTTTAAACTATGTACCACCGTTGGAACAGGAAATTTCACAATCAAAAAAGAGACCACATCAGAAACTCTGCAGTTATCCATTTTTCTACCGACTTCAAAAAGGAGGAGGTACTCAATTCGACTGTATGTTTTTTTTATGTGTGTTACCTCATAACTTTTTTCTGAGTGGACCGATTTTGATGATTTTTTTTTATTTGAAAGCTGGTGCTTCTCTTGTGGTTCCGTATAAATGATCAAGCTCTGACCAATAGTTTTTGAGTTATTCTTAATAATTTATATTGAAGTCGGTTGTACAAATTTTTTTATTTTAAATTATTTAACATTTTGTTAATTAGCATGCCGTCATTATTGTTAATAAAAATAAAAATAAAATGAAACCATGGGTAATGTAAAAACATGTTCCATGATAAAAATTACACAACAGCTTTAAAGCTCATAAGTGTATAGCAAACTCGGTCAGACCTGTCCCCATAAGCACCACCTGTTCTCATAAATGACACATGCGGCATCCATTGTTCTCCTTTATCATATTAAAGGTAAGTAGACGACCTATCACACGATGCCGTCCTTTAAACGTTTAATTACTAAAAGCGAAAAAGAGAGCTTTATTGTAATTTAACAAGTTAGAACACAACACACACTGAGATGTCACCCACAGATAAAATCTATTTATTTCTATAAATACATAACCCTCTTTTGACCGATTATTAGATTATTATATTTCATAACTCGAGTTAATCTAAACATTATAATTTTAAGAGAGGCGTGCGTAATATCAGTTATTAACCTTATCGTGACCACGATTATCCATTCTGATAATTGAAGCGTCAAGTTGGATCACGCAATATATCGATTAAAGTTTGCATCTTAGCAAAATGTTATCAAAATTTATAAAAAAATAACGATACTTAACAATACCCAAACTATTCATATTTATTGCAATTTTAACTTATAATTTAAAACACATATTTTTGCACGAGTAACGCGTTGTCTTAAATAACATTTAATTAAGTAATCAAATTCTTAATTACTACCCATATTGTAGATTAAGTTAGTGGACATTATCATCACTGCAGCTCATTACGTTTCCACTTTTCTAAAAAGGCATTACTCACAACGTTATAATTCAAAACTCTTAATCTAAATCTAAATCTTAAGACTCTGTATTTACAATCTATCTATGGACTAATAGAAAGCCTATGAGCTAGTCTTGACCACATAAGCTGAATCAGCCACTGAAAGAAGGGTTTTCGAAGTAACAGTCTCGTACTGGTAGTTTAATTTAAAAAAATCAGTCGAACTATTTAAACATTTTAACCAATTGTGTGAAAAATCTATGTAAAGAGATTAAGAGTTATAAATTTAAGCTTTACCTGAAATTAGCTTTTAATTCTTTGCATAAAATATTTAAAAACTACACGATACTCCAAGGTGCTACTAAATCCACACGATATCCAAGAGTTAACACGCAATGGAACAATTAGTTTATTATTAACAGCAAGGTTAATCAAAAGCTGTCGATCCGTCACAAATGATTAATAGACTTTGATCAGGCGAACGTGGCAAAATAATATCTATAACCGCCAATATTTTATAATTCACTGACCACTGACCTTATTCTATTAAAACAAAAAAAAGTTTGAAATTATCGAAACAAATAAATACAAAAACATTGTTATTCTCATAGGCCCAAATCTTAGCCTAAAAATAAAGTTTAATTGAACGGTATTAGGGTAAACCTATAGTTTGTGAATTGAAAATCGAAACAAATAAATACAAAAACATTGTAATTTCTATAGGCCCAATCTTAGCCTAAAAATAAAGTTTAATTGAACGGTATTAGGGTAAACCTATAGTTTGTGAATTGAAAATCGAAACAAATAAATACAAAAACATTGTAATTCTCATAGGCCCAAATCTTAGCCTAAAAATAAAGTTTAATTGAACGGTATTAGGGTAAACCTATAGTTTGTGAATTGAAAATCGAAACAAATAAATACAAAAACATTGTAATTCTCATAGGCCCAATCTTAGCCTAAAAATAAAGTTTAATTGAACGGTATTAGGGTAAACCTATAGTTTATGAATTAAAGATGACGAAAAAGTCGTGTTCCTGAACTATAATTTACCTTTTCCGTTGTCACCGAAAATGGTTGAAATTAGTATGTGACCACTTTAAACGTACGTACCATAAAAATACAAAATCTGTTAATAAGCGTATTTTAGAGCTATTTTTTACATCAAACTGTTATGAGAAATACGCATTATAATGTAACCCCTTCTGTTGTCATCAACCCCATTCTATAATAAATAAATTAATGAGAATTATAAGATCTTTTTGGCATTTTCCATAGTGCCTAGTCCATAGTCACCCCTTACTACATTTTCCGTCCATCCATCCATCCATCCGAAACCATCCAAAGGAACCATACATGTCTGAGAAATTAAAAAAAATATTTACAAGTCATGTGAAGTCCGCTAAGACGCATTGGGGTAGCGCGTCGGACATTCCCTTACCCTTAAACTCTCTTAGGCGGTATTTTTTTATTTTATTTGCTTAAACCACCTCCACACGGCAAAAGAAAAAAAAATAGATTACATAAAAATAGACTAGACAATAAGTAGGTACTATACTATGAAATTATAAGAAAATAAAATAAAATATTCCTCTTTCTCAACCTTATACTAAGCTCCTTTTCTGCATAAGAATCCGTCAGGGAAAGAACCACTCTTTGTACTAACATAGTGTTCCAGTCTGAAGGGTATAGGTAGCCAATATTATTACAGTTACAGGCTATGAGGGATTCTACCTTAGTCCTCAGATATAACAACGCAACTGTAGCCTATATTGTTTGAATTTGGTTGCAGGTGTCCAAGGTCTTCAGTAGCCACTTAACACTATCAAGTAGACTATGAGTTACTTTGTCACTTCAATTTTATTAAAAAAAATGTAAACAAGTGCACTGCTAGACATGGGCCTCTCGCAAACTAAGGAAATATAGCCGAAATCAACACGCTACTAGAGATCTCGCAACTTTGAACCTGCTTCCCTTTGTCGGCCTAGAATATTTTAAATCGGCTAATAGAAAATGCTTACACCACAATCCATCGTACAGGCACAATATCTTCCGGACATTTTCCTAAGTGGCCCCTCACACATGGATGTTAGGAGGTGATGGATTCTTTGTGCCACCGCCAAAGCGTTTATTTAATAAAAATAAATATTCCACTAACACATATCGTCCCGTGGGTTTCGTAAGAGGCGACAGAGGGATACAAGTCGGAACATGGGCAGCGTCTTTCTTATAAAACAAGAAAGTAAAAAATGCGGTTGCCTACTCGCTCGCCAATGTTCATCAGTAGATTTTGATAGGCTGTAATGAATAAATAAATGAAATAAGTAAAAAATGTAAAACAATATAATAATATATGTTTGCGTAAATATAATAAATTAAAGATAAGAAATAAGTATAAATATAAAAATAATGAGATCCGAGTTCAGACCCATAGTATTATTTTTATATTTATTTATTAAGTCACATAGTATTCTGTAGTTCAGAAATTTAAATAGACAAAATAAAGACAATACATGCGACACGTGCATTAGTATCATACGTGGTAGAGCCACGCTGCAGCTATATCGTGGTAGTAGGACGAATGGATCGGCTCTAATCGGGAAATAGACACAGAATACCAGCATAAAATAGCAGCTGTCTTTTTATTTTAAGTGTAGAGAACCAGAGATCCTTTTTAACAGAAACGAGGCATTCCTTTTAGTCCTAAATAGTGACAACGCATCTGCATTTTTAATTCTTAATCGATAAATATGTAGATGTCTATGGGCCTCTGCATCCACATACCAACAGGTGGACTATGTGCCCGTTTGTCACTCTTATTCTTTAAAAAAAATAGTATCGCTGTAGTTCGCACTAACCAATAAAATAACATAACAAACCTAAGGAGAATGTTTTTAAATATCAAATAATTCTCATATGTGAAGGTGCATTGAATTAATGGTATTCTCGCTCGTTAACGCTCCCTTGCTTTAGACCGTAGTTGTAGTAATCCGACTTCATTGGTAGTTCCAACAAATTTGCGGTCCGTTGAGTCTATGCCGCATTCCCCGTTGATGGGATACCGAATGTACGTACGTTCTTAATAATATTGAGCTATTTTCTCTTTGACTCAGACATGCGTCATTTTTCGTTTACATTGATTTTGGGTTGATTTTTTAATAACGATAACAAACCTTCTAAAATAGCTCATCAAATTTAAAAAAAAATGTTCTCATATATCATTTATATTTACAACCTCGAAATGTGCTACGAGAAATACACAGATTCGGTAGCGCAGTGTTAGACACTGCGCGTTAGGTTTTAGCGCTGTAGGGTTGCGGGTTCGATTCCCGCACGGAATAAGTATTTGTATAACTTTTAATAGTTGTTTGGGTCTGAAAGTTTGTTTTTGTGCAATTTATGTTCATAAAACGTCTTCACCGCACAGAAGAAAATCTTACTATAGGGGAACGTTTTTTTTTAATATAAAACCTACCTTAGTATGTATTTTTAATTTTATTTTAGATTGAAATGGAAAATTGTCTCAAACCAATTGTAGTCAAAATTAATGGAAGGGGATAATACTGTAAGACAGTTTCTTATCTAGTACAGTATAAATCGCCTTTAAACATGGGATTATAGATCGATTAAGCCGTCGTCAGATCTGGGGTCCTGTTCGGACGGCGGTTAGATAACTCACCCGTACACTAATTCGTGTCTGGGAACACCGTACCGTATATCTCACGTTCAGCCACGAACTGAATTACTATCACCATCACCAACATCATCATTATCGTATCAGCCATAATCATCTTCATTATGATATTTGTATATAGATCGCGGCCTTTTCAGGGGAAGAGCCCTGAGACCGATGAAGATGTAAAATCCTACCGGCTAAGTATACTAATATCACAAAAAATAGAAAAGTATTGTAATATATAAATGAAAATAAAAATGTTGAATAATTTTTCATATGGTACCTGTATTACATAAATGAGGATAAGTTTTATCGATTTCTTCTATTTATTTTTTAGTAATCACAAAGTAGAATCGAAATATATTACTTTAAGTCTTGTAAATAGGCTCATATTGAGAAGTGGCTTTAGGGAAATTGAGGTGTACTTAAATATAATTTAAAATTAAAAATGTTGTACAACCGACTTCAATATAAATTATTAAGAATAACTCAAAAACTATTGGTCATATCTTAATCAAATTTATATGGAACTACATGAGAAGCGCCAGCTTTCAAATAAAATAAGAATCATCGAAATCGGTTCACCCAGAAAAAAGTTATGAGGTAACACATAAAAAACATGCAGTTGAATTGAGTACCTCCTCCTTTTTGAAGTCGGTAGAAAATTATATTAATATTTTCGTTGACTTGTATTTGCAACATAATTTCAAATATTTGTATAGTAGCTAGCTAGCAGTTAATATTTATTAATTTTAAGAAGCAAATGAACATAATGTATTTATTGCTTCTTATGCCTCAAACAGTAAAACATTCTGAAAAAAAAACCTAGTGACTTAAAATAAAATAAAATATGTTAAAATAAAAGTCAATAATTGTTATAGTATTTGTTAAGTAAAATACTATAACAATTATTCGGTTAAAAAGTCGGTTCCGTTTAATTTTAATTTCTTTATGAACACTTTTAAACTGTGATCACCATGTTAACTGTCGATGGGCTTAACGTAACCGTTTAATTTGCATTCTCAACCACACAATATTGCACGAGAATTGCGTTGGTATCTCTTCAATTTCCTGGTCTGGTAAAGCTTAGCTTCGTAAAGCGTACTCGATATTTTTTTGGAAAGCAGTATTAAATCATATTTTAATCTGTGTCTTAAATACGCGTTTACGATAAATATAAAACAAAATAAAAGCACTGTAACAGGTCGTGGAGTTAAAGCCAAATATAGATTATGAAGAAAACAAGTAAATAAAAGTCATGGATGCTGTAAATTAACACAACACAATTTAATATATTATGTATGGAAATCAAATATTTGCAAAGTTTTAAATTGTCCTTGTAAAAAGTTATAAATTTTTTTTATAAAAATTCTCGAATGAAAATAAAGAAAAATTTAAATTTAGTATAAATAGGATTAAAAATGGCGTTCGCAAGACTTGAATATTCATTTTTTTCTGGACCTTGAAGACTCGAAGACTGAACTCAAAGATTATACGTATTTTCTCTCTCTTTACTAGACCCAGGGTACCTTTGGTGAAAAGCGCGCAGCTGACGCTTGATACATTGGACCACTTACTATATAGTGGACAGCTGGATCAACGAAGGAGTTCGAGATCTTTTTTCTAAATATTGTCATTTTCACTAAGTGGTAGGACTTCTTTTCTGCCTAGGAGTCCGTTTGGATGGGTACCACTCTCTTACCTATTTCTACCGCCAAATAGCATTTTTTTAATATTCTACTAAGCCAGCGCTTGTCTACGATCCCACCTGATGGTAAGTGGTTATGTAGCCTAAGATGGTGAAGCGCACTGACTTAACAAAAGCCTATTCACTCTTGCCTTGAAGTTATGTTTCGGTCTGAAGGTATATCGAACCAATATAATTATTACAGGCTTTGAGGCATTTCATCTTGCTCCTCAGGGGTAAAATCAATGCATTTGTAGGCTACATTGTTTGCAGGTATCCATGGAATGCAGTTGCCAATTACCGTCAGATGGACTATAAGTTCATCTGTCATATCAGTTTTATAAAAAAAAATAAGTCTTCATAGAGTCCGCTTGTCAAAGATCTTGGTGAAGGGAATGCTGAACGGCGGGCTACCGATACTTTTGAGAAGTCTCTTCTTGAGACGTTGCCTGGGATTTTCTTTATTTTTAAATCCCTCTCCGTTGCCAACAAATGTTAGGTGAGATTTAAAAAAAAACTTTTAAAAATAAAGGACTTAAAGAATTAATTGTTTGTTATTATGGGGTATTAAAAATTTCACTGTCCGCGTAAAAGATAATAGTTAAACAATCTAAATGTTTATGTATGACTGTATGACTCACGGGACAGTGAAATGTTTAATATAGTATTCCCATCTGGTTGAGCTGTATAAATATATAATAAGAAAATGATAACTGTACTTAAATTTAGTAATGTAAATAAATAAAAAAATACATAATTAAACAAAAATCCATCCAGATGGAAGCACTCTGCGGGGGAGACCAAACGGCCGAGGGTTATTGGGAAAGGGAAAGAAACCGGCGGGCGATACGGCCGCCAGTTTCTTTGAGGGGAGCACTGCCTTCTGCATTTGAGCCCGGAGCGGTCCGTTACAGAGTCCCTGTCGCCCCAGATGACGACTACAGGAATAATATAGGTCGGCAAACCACCCGAAATGACGGTCACCTCGTGATCCAGATCCAGATGTTTTGTTCGTTTATCTGCTTCGGCTTTCATGAAAACCTTATTTATTACATTATTCACTACTATATTATTACGTACTCGAGGTTGGACGAATGTTTGGTTATGTTAGTTAGTTACTGACTGAATTTTCACTCAGTAACTAACTAACCTAGACACATTCTAGACCACTAAAGTAGTTTATACAATTCAGCAATGTTGCTACGGTAGCCTGCAATATCATATATATAGAGTCAGGATAGGGTATAACAGATCTTTCGTTGGATGGCTTAGATAGTTCAAATTCTATATTTTAAATAGCTCACAAGCCAACCACAAGTCACTTTAAACGATTTCACATCTGGCTAAATGTGGATCTCCATTTGACGTCCGTTAGGGTTTACTACTTAGCCCTTTTATCATATTTATAAACGATATTTCATTTTCTGTTATTTGCTGATGATGTGATGTATATTTTCAAACTAATAAACAATTTTCCTGACGAAAATCTCTTACAAAGCGATCTTATTAGCTTAGATAATTACTTTATACGTAAAAAAATCCATTTTTACTTTTATAGGTACTTCATTATACATAATATAGTTACTAGATGTAACGAAGTAAAACGCTTTGGCCTTTCTACTAACTTTTGTTTGATCAACATACCGAAAATATCGTTGGTAAAGCATTTAAGGCTTTTAGTTTTATTATAAGACGTTGTTACAAATTCCGTCAGTTGATGTCAATCAAATTTCTGTTTTGTTTACACATTCGAAACTGTAATATACACGTGTCAAGTATGAAATCCTCAATACATCAAACATCTTCATTAATAAAATTGAAACTATGTTAAAAAGTTAATGCGTTAAGTATGTTCTAATTCTAAAAAAATATATTTCTATTACATTCTATTCTAAAGGAATACTACGAAGCGCTGCAACTCCTTTCTTTACAAACTAGGAGTAATAAAGCAAATGTGGTCTTATAATGCAAAATTTCTCAAAATCAAATAGATAAATCTCAGGAGCTCTTCGTTCTTATAATGATTTCTTATGTTTACGCAAATACTACACATTTAAATGAAACTAAGTTTTACAGATTTTATCGCGTATATTTAGTTATTTTAAATTCCCGACGTTTCGATTACTTTACAACACACGGGGTTGACTAATGCGTTCGACGTCCCAATGTAATGTTAACCACGGCTAACTTCAGTTTAAAATGATAAATTTTTGCTCCGATCTACGCAGAATGAGCTTATAGTATCTTGAAGTCTTGCAGTTGTATGCTAGGGTTGGATTTAATTTTATTAATTATGGGATCCCAAGTAGATGGTAGCGCCCAGCCATCTTCCCTATTGAAATTAGGATTTTTGTGATTTCAATAGCCTCGTGAATCATCCTTGGAAGGAATCGGTGTTCTTTAAGGCGAATTTGTGGTCTATCGAATCTGATATAGTGACGGGGGCGATCCTGTACGAGTTCACAGACTGCAAACTTGCCGGAGAGTCGATTCTTCACATCAGATATGTGTTTTTCTAAGCGGGTTTTTATTGGTCTTTTAGTTGGTCCTATTTAAGAGCGACCACTTTCATAATCAAGCTTGTACACTCGTGCATCTTATAGAGGGATATTACACTTGAATGATGGTAAAAACTGACTAATCTCTGACTGACTAACTGCCTGTCTTCGGCCGCTTGAAGTATATTTATTGGAAGCTCGCTTCAAGCTGTAGCCAATCTTGTCCAGTGACAACTCTGACATATGATAGTACAGTAGGAACACGTAAATAAATCTGTGGTTTACTTTACGTTTAAACTGTAAACAATAATCAAATAAATTGATAAAGAGATCTTAATTGCAATTTTAACTAAGTATATATTAGCACTTGAATATTACAAATATTTCGTCTAAACTGACATTGTCAATCTCAGTTTAACAACTGTAGCAAAGCTTAATCGAAATTTCGCGTGACCCATTTTGACGCATCAATTAACAAAATGAATGATTCGAGTAACGAATAGGCGACAAACCTATTTTTCTTGATTAGCGCATCACGATCGAAACAATTATATTATTGTCTACCCCCACATTTTAAAGCAATAATAATTACATACATAAACACTCACGCCTGTCACCCAGAGGGGTAGGCAGAGACTATGGCACGATCCTGACACACCTCTCTCGCCTCCTCCACATCCATATACCTACGCATACACGTACGTCGGTTAAGGGTACTCTTAATTTGGCCCATTTTCAATATATTGCCAATTTAGTCGATAAATTTTCGCCTAGGGCGTCCCTTCCAGACTGCCGTTCACCTCTGCCACATAAATTTGCTTTGTCACTCTTTATCAACTAAAATATAACAACTATTTTTCTAAAAGAATAATTATTATGCTCCAAAATTATGCAAGCCGACACTAATACTAGATATCTATATGGACACGGGATAGCCTCTCCGTCCGTCGACCTTTTTTGCTTGTACTAAAAAATTGTCCTATGCATCTCATCAGTGGAAAAGGTCAGTAAGACCTCATTATAGTAGTAAATGACAGTAGACCTTAGTAGACTTTATGATGTTGAGAATGAGATGTCTTGCATCTAGCATCTACCAGATTCTGGTACATGTCTGGTATATTCTGGCATCTGATGAAACATCTACCAGCAGGCGGCTAACTTGATGGTAAGTGTCGACCCATGAACAACTGCAACACCAGGAGAATTGCAGGTGCGTTGCGGGCCTTTTAAAAAGTATAAAGCTCGTTTCTTGAAGGCCCCTAAGTCATATCGGTCCGGAAAAATTGTTGCTGGTAAACGATTCCACAACAAGTCGTGCGAGGAAGAAAACTCTTGTAAATCGGACAGTGGTGGACCGCCTAGCATCCAGATGATGTAAATGTTATCGTGAGTTTTTTCCCGATGTGCGTTGGTGAAATTTAGCGGCTGAAATTAATCCGAAAAATTCCTCAGAGCACTCCCCGTGATAAATGCAATGAAAATGCAAAAGGGATGCAACATCTCTTTGCAGCGCCAGTGAATCGAGCCGATCAGGAAGAAATCAGTGTTCGGTGATTCAAGCCACTCTTCGCTGGTTGCGGTCTAATAGAAAAAACTGACACTACTATTCCATGAGAAGTCGAACTGGCGCCTTGTGAAAAGTATGATTAATATGATTTTATACTCTATGATTGCAATTACCACATTACAATTACTACAACACTTGGGCACTTGATAGTTGGAAGTGGGTCCACTTTACGCCGTCTAATTTCTAAGACTGCCCCAATTTCTGAAAATTTCTATTCTATCAAGACCCATCAGTGTTCATTGCAGGACACTGACTTTAATTGTATCTCACTCTCTGTCATATTCCAAACTAAATATCTAGGCATCTATATTGACGGAAAACTAAACTGGTATGAACATGTTGATACGCTTTGCAATAGGATCAGAAGGTTAAATTGTATAATATTCAAAAATGGTGGAATGGTTTATACGTGTCTATGCCAATCCATTTTAATGTACTGCAAACTAGTTTGGGGTGGTACTCACAAAACTGCAATGCTGCACAAAGAGCTGTGCTCAAGGTCATGATGAACACTACCCTACCCTACTGTTGACCTCTACAATGAGTGTGATATTCTAACGGTGAGGAAGTTGTTTGTTCTTCGCACAATGCTTCGTAAACATTCACAACTTCCTTTAGACCTTAATATACTTAACCGTCGTATAAGTTTCCCTGTGTGTCCAGTACCTTTATGTAGAACAGCTTTCCCAGGACGTTAGAATAATCCAATCAGATATCGTTTATACAATAAGATAAATAAGTCGTTAAATATATACAAAATTAACAAACATGAATTAAAATCAAAATTATCAATTTGGTTAAAATCTCTAACATACGAAGATATGGAAAAACTCGTTACAAAATAGGCACTACATATATACAATGTATCATACACATATTATTATAATGTTATCTATGTATATTATATAACATCCATGTATGTCATAATGATAATCATAATGTCACATACAAATAAATCACACGCACACACACACATACACATTAATTTAATTACCTTTACTTGCGTATTTCATATTTATAAAATATCATTCTACGAGTATAGTCATTTTACTAGTGCTAAGATAGTGTCGTGGTTCTGTTTTTGTAGTTCTTCTAGTGCTGTCAAGAAAGATGGTGTTGCTGAGAGGCTGCCTTGTATTACACTGAGATAAGTAGTGCTGCTGTTGGTTTGCATACTTTGGTGTTATCATGTAATTACGTACCTCACGTTACACTGGTGTGTGATTGTGGCGGGGACGTGTTATGGTGTGGTCGAACTGTAATTGCTCTATACTGAATGTATAGTGCGTTTACGCTGTCTTATTACTGATAATGATTAATTGCGTAAGCAAGAGAGCAAGTTGAACATCCGCTCTCACACTTTTATTATTTTTAACAATTAACGCTATTCTGATGTATTTCCGAGATCAAAATTGGGATCCTATATTGAATCTCCGACATACATATGTTTTGTAGACTTGATAGTAAAATATTACATTTAACAGTTAAATTATTACCTGACTGCTTTGTACTTAAACCTTTGTACTATGTTTGGGAGAGGACCCCTGACATCTAAAATACAGGCTCTGCCTAGTTTAGGTGTCAGTAGCTTCATAATAATTGACGAAGTACATAATTGTAAGCTTAGTTTTGTTTTTATTATTTATTATGTGTACTTCATCTTAAGGATGCAATAAAGATATTATTATATTATATTATATAATTTTGTGAAGTGATGAGGCTTACTTCTACCTCATCAGTGGCTATGCTAATAACCAGAAATGTCTTATTTGGAGCAATAAAAATCCATTATCTACTATTTGCACCCCAAATGATGCATTGTTTAGTGCAGCTTATGGGCTGGGAGTATCTTTGGGTTGCATCAACGACGCCAGATAGAAATGTAAGAACCTTACTTTGCTGCTTATAAAAGGACATGTTAATTATTTTTTTACATCACTGCGAACAACGTTTACTTTTCGTTCTGACGGTACTCGTTAATAAGTTTTTACCTTCGAGCTTACACTTACATTTGAGCTTGTACATTTACAATTTGATTGACTTTAACTGAGCAGTATGCATGTGTACCTTTAATACAAGTAACATCAAAGACGTATTCACGTCAAAACTATAAGCGTTTGATTTAACTGACATGGTTTTATTATGGAATCTCTGCAAGGTACACGTTCAAGTAGCGTTTTAGTGTAACATTTATTATTTATTTACATAGGTAATTGCTTTAATTATTAACGTTTCTATCTTCACAGACCACTTTTCCGTATGTTCAATTTTTATAAGATAGTTTAGTTTTTGAGCATTACATACATAACAGTAGATTAACAGAGTTTCAACATTGTTAAAAAGTACTACAACGTTCTCAGTAATGAGAGGAGGCCTGTACCCAGCAGTGGTACGTAAAGGCTGTAACTTTACTTTTACTTTTACTACAACGTCGCCTTAATGCTTTAAGTTATACATTATGTTTACAAAAATAAAGCAAAATAACATATTAAATAGCTTAACATAGCTGCAAGATTAACATAGCTGACGAGACTCCAACTTTTTTCAAAATAAGTAAAGTTCTACCGACACGCAAATCGTCGATCAGCGGCCAATAGACCTTCAAGCGATAAAGTCAAACGAATTTATTCAGCAATATCCGCCATCGTAATAACGAATACTTAAATAACGGGTGTTTTTGACGTGAATACGATGAAAGTCTTACGTTTCGTTCGGGGGTTATTCCAGAAAAATTGCGACACGAAAAACGTGTACTTTCGAGAGCTTTGTATGCTTATAGTACTAATGTGAGAAAATAAATAATAATGCCATTATAAAGATACATTCGGCAACCACACAAAACTATATGTTTGACTAATTTTAAATTACATCCGGTGGCATCACAGCCAGTTCAAGCGTAAAAATGAGGTCTGTAAAAATGTCTGCTCAGTTCAAATCATAGATTATAACTATACATATAAATAGCGAAAGTTCAAATCATGCTTGCGTCAGAACCATTTGATGCATTTTAATTAAATAAAATATATTATATAGAATAAGGAGAGATGTTGTATCTATAAAATCTTTAAAGTTATCCATTTTATTTTGCACGAATCTTTCAAATTTACGGAAAACCACCCAAATGTTTTTAAAGCTGAGGAATTTGAAATTGAAATATAACACACACAGATGGAGAATGTTTTGTTTCAAATGAACCGGTTTTTCAGTAGATTGTATTAAGGCACTTATAATGGAAAATAAAAGTGCTGAAAAAATGGATCCACTTCAAAGTGACTAGGTGCCAAATCACAGAACTTACGGTGATGATCTTGCAGCTTCAATGCTATCCCACCTGATGGTGTCTGGGAGTGATGTAAATAATTACGTTTTTTTTAATAAAAAAAATACCAGTAATGCTATTAAACATTACTAATATTCCCTTTAACCACTTCTGGTAAGCTTAAAATGCTTGTGTTAGGAGTGGTTCACTACAGTAGTCGAATAGCGGATTCGAACCCACGACCTTTCGAGTTCGCGGTCCGCGCCCTGCCATTAGACTACTGACGCTTCAAACGTTTGTGTATGAAGCTTACAAAACGTTTACATTACGAACGACGAAGCAATCGTTGGGTTCGTGTTGCATGGTAGCATAATATGTTGAAAACGAGGTGCATACCTACCGAGCGTCTTGTTATATGATACAATCCAATAAGATCTTCCATAGAATTAACGGACACAGGCTAAGTTTTGCGCACGATGACGAATCGATGAATAAGAATCTTCCTCAATACTGAGCTCAACGCCAGTATTACCCATTTTCACCTGTACGCGTTCTGTGTATTCTTGTTTGTGACTTGAAGTCTAAAAGAGTAAATTTTTCAATTGTTTTGTGAATATTTGCCACAGTTGGTCGATTATGTTGACCATAAATTTGCCACAGTATTCTATGGATATTTTGTTGCCAAACGCTGTTTTTGTAAATAAATTTCCACGTATTGTAAGGACTACTCGGGAGCAAGTGTTAGTATGATAAAATTACAAACAATACTTAATGAAAAGACATCGTTGCCTGTCAACTTAATTATCATTGCCTGAGTGTTGCCAGATTGTAAAAATACCCCTAAAACACCCACTATCTATATTACCTTCTGTATTATTAATATTTTGAGAATTCATCACATTGAATAGAACAAATAATTTTATTGTGATTGTTATAATTAACTATGTAATATATAAAAACTAACATTTATTCTATTCATTCTTAGATTAAAATAAGAGTATTTGTCGATATAACTAAATAATACACTATTATTTGTTACTTACACAATTTATAAAATAAAATATATACTAGAATAATGACCCTAAAACTAAAAACCTTAAAAAAATATATTGTAATAACTAAAATATATTATTAAAAATAGTCCCTTTAGACATGGTTCCGAAGATACTGGCAGCGTTCCCCCTTTGAATAGCTAGACTAATTCTTTGTCCGAGGTAGCTGCCAGCTCTTCGGTCTCCTGTGACGTCGACTAACCTTTTTTCTATTTCCATAAAAAGCCTTATAGCGCTAGGACCCCACGGACCAAGGGTCTCGACACCGAATGTGACAAAAACATATTCGGAGCCTAGACTCCTGTATTTGCATGCTTTAGCTTTTTCAGCCGCTTCACAAGCCGCACCAGCTCTGTTGTTGGTTCCATGTAGATGGAAAGTGGCAAGTGTGTCTGAACAGGTTGCATCCCATACCAGCACCCGGCCCATCTTCCATGGAATCAAACTCATACCGTCCGGTCTCTTGCCATCGTCTCTTGCAATACCAGACGGCTCAAGTAGACTTGGCATGTTAACGGTGGCAAGGGATCGGCGTATGAAGTGCTGCATGTCTCGAGAAGCGGCCTGCACTTTTTTGGCATGACAGTCCGTGATATCCTAGCTTGTCGACGTCACTGCCACACGGACATTTATGAGGAACGCAGACCGGATCCCCAAGCCGTAGACAGGTTGCGATTCGAAGCGTGTCAGGCTCAAGAAATGTTCCTGTATTTGACGAAGAGTACGCGTGAAGCCAGTAGCCGGCCTCATGCGTACCCACGGCCAAAAGCCTAGCACGCGCCGAACCTGTACTAAAGCTCAAAAGATTGTCATAAGTCAATTTGCAGTTTATGTCGTCCCAGTTCCTCTGTGAATTTGGAGAAACTGGAAAATTTTGACCAGGGCATGCAATTAAGAAAGCGTTTCTAGCTTCTTTCAGGCCAGCAATCTCAAAGTTTGAAGGGGATGCCCTTAAAATTTTACTTATGAGATTTGCTGAACTATGGACAGAAGATAGGAAGGCTGGTCTCTTTACCACTTGAAATTTTGCGAATCCCTAAACCACCATAACGGATGGGTAGGGATGCTTGGGTCCAAGATTGCTCGTTCAGGTGCATATTAAGAATCGATTCTAAACTAATTTTGATTAAGTTGTCTACTTGTGTCAAGAGATCTGGGTGATTCCAAAAGGAGCAGCAACGGAGCACATACGTAAATTTTGGGACAAAAAGACAGAATTTTAAGATGCAAAGTGCATAATGTGGACTAATTTCAAGGAGACGGTCAGCGGAATTTTGAAATTTAGTAATTGAATTATTAATATATTCAGAAATAGATTCATTAAAAATTGTTACTGTTAACTATTTTAATATTTGGAGCCAAAATATAAAATTTTTGTTTTACGTCATTTAAATTTAAGTTGCAGTTATTTATAAAAAGTTCGCATTTGCTAAAATTAAGCTCCAAACCAATGGCTTCAAATTTATTTTTGATTAAAAAAAAGGTCCGAAAACACAGTATCCATATCACCTCTTAGAGTTCCGTCGTCCAAATACCAAACGTTGAATTTAGAATTAAAATTTTTGATTATCGGAATTATAGCCAAACTAAACATTGCTGGCCCAAGGGGATCACCTTGTTGACAACCTACTTCCGAGGACAGTTCATTAGAACGATATAACAATTTTGTTGGGTCAGCGTAACTGAGAAAAGATAATTGTATATTTCCGGTATATGTTGTTTTATTTCCGTCAGGGGTATCCCTATTTACCGTATTGAAAGCATTTTTGACATCAATTTTGAGCAACACGTCAGGATGTCCGTAAGTTAGGAAAGAGCGTAGGGCATGGACGGCTGCCTCACACCCTCCTTTTACACCGAAGCCTAACTGTACGGGTTCAAATTCCGAATTTAATTTTGGTAAAATATATCGAACAGCAATTTTGGAGGGCAGGCGATTTGATGATGATTTTATTGATGAATGATTGATTAATTTAGTGATCGAATTTAGAAGTTGCTCGCCTGCATCACCCACAGAGTGCGATGTTAAGTCTTTCAGATGTTGGGGTGAGATTCCATCCAAACCTGCAGCCGAACCTGGTTTAAAAGATAAAATCGCACCTGTAACATCTTTGTTATGAATTTGAAGGCATGCTTGCCCTGCTGTTGGTCGGTCGAGAAAATGGGTTTACTGGAGCTGGAGATGTTTTCATCCGTAAGGCCTGAAGAAGGTGTCAGGATATCTGGTGATAGCACGTCGTTGGAAAAAAAGGCGAGCGGCACATTTGAGATCTCCGTCACAGATTTTGTTTTCGATGAGTTTGTTGCGATTACGAGGGGCATCATATTTGATTAGAGGTGCGGGAGAAGGTGAGGAGCTTACAGCACAGTTATTTTAATCTTTTGAGTCTTGAGTACAATTGCTTATGTAACATTTCTGGATTAATTGTGACAAATGTGTAGCAACGGTTATTCGAGCTCCTCGAGGGATTCTTTTAACTATCGGTATTTTATTTTTCAAATGGCTAAGATATGTATGGAAAGGAGTTGGATCGTTGGCTTCATAAGTAGGCGCACTTGAAATAATGGGATGGATGTCTAAAGGTGAACTATTTTGGCTAATACATTTCCTGTGTGTTTTCGTAGTGTCTATGTTGAGGCCTTTCAAAGATTTGAATGACTTGTTGCACTGTGTACATGTATGGGTCGCGTTCGACGTGCCATCACAAGATTGGGTCACGGACTGCATTCACAACAGTCAAATACAATAACAAAAAAGAATAACTTTAAACAAATTTAAAAAACACAATAAAGTAACTTAAAAAGTACACTGAAAATATAAAAAAAGTCAAAGTCCAAATATGACGGTTGTTTGTTTTGTTAACAAGACGCATGCGTCGCTAAGTAGGTGCGTCACAGGATGGTCTTGCAATTGGACGCTGCAGTGGAAGAGATCTAGCGACGCATGTCGTCGCTAGGACAACCGATGGCGGCTTTAGCAACCGTGTCTTGAGATTATCACGCGGATTAGAAGTTTTAAAGACTGAACAGGTACTGAGCCTGCTTGTCACTTTTGTGTCCAGACAGCAATATATATTTCAGAAATCCTTTGTTGCGAATTGTTTCGTTACATTTGTCATAAGTCACCATCTTGAAATATTTTTATATCTCGTAGTTGATTTGAGATTATAATATCTAAATTCAGATTATAAACCACTGTTATATTATTTATATTTATGTCAATATTAAACGTTTTCCTTGTACACTAAAATTGTACAATTAAAATATATAGTTATTTTATTAAAATATTTAGACAAAATAACGTTACACATACAGTTGTCACCTTTATTTCTTTTTTATATTGTTATAATTATATTTTTTTTGTAATATGTAAGAAATATTTCTTATCTTCTTCTTTTTAAGCCAACTACCTGCTATGTTCGTGCTACAACTGTAATATAGCTACATCATGACTTTACTACGTGAAAAGTATATGCAATGAAAAATATATACAATATTACAACTGATTTTGTCATCGCTAAATAAATTTAATGTCAATAACCTATATACCATGGCTTTGTTGCAGGGTAGCGATAATTATATTATGTTGTCTCAGATGGACATAAAACACCAAGTCTTGATAATAGTTAATAGTTTTATTGAGATTCTTTTATAGCACACTTTTGAAGAATTGTCTATCGTGAGAACAAAGATATTGTACAGCAATCTGAAGGTAGTGACACAATTATTTACTAACAAAATAATAAGCGCCTGTGGAATTTTAATAGCACCTAATTGCAGTGGTGAGCCTTAACATCTTCCCCCCCATTGAAAGACCTGGGCTTTCAATCTTGAAGGTCTTCTTGGTTTGAAGGGACATAGGCGCACGAAAGGTCGGCGAATGCATCCTCTTGTTGTATTGATGTCTGCTACTTTGAAATGCCGTCTGAACCCGGAAAAAGTCTTGCTACACGTCCCAGACGCCAACATAAAGGTGGTAGCGAATCTTCTTTGATGATGACTAGGTCTCCAATCTTTAGTTTGTCTTTAGTCGTTTTCCACTTTGTTCTTAGCTGCAATTCCGATATATATTCATTTTGCCACTTCTGCCAAAAATGCTGCCGAATTTGTTCTAATCTTGCGTGTCTTTGTAGAGCATTTTCCTTCGCACTGAGAAGATTTGGAGATGGCAACGCAGTTAGTTGTCTTCCTATGAGAAAGTGCCCTGGGGAGAGGCAAAGGTAATCGTTCGGGGAAGAGGATAGTGGACAAAGGGGACGACTGTTAAGTATAGCCTCAACCTGCGCAAATAACGTTGAAAGCTCTTCGAAGGTTAAATGAGAATTGCCCATAACGCGCTTAATGTGAAATTTGGCTGATTTCACACCTGCCTCCCAAATACCGCCGAAGTGAGGAGCGTAAGATGGTATAAAAACAAATTTGAAACCTTCTTGAGTTGCAAAATCAGAGATAGTGTCAGTATGATTGCTCAAAAAGGAGGCGATTTCCTTTGATGCTGCCGTGAAATTTCGACCATTATCGCAAAATACCTGCTGGCCGGCCGCGTCGTGAAACGAACCTACGCAATGTCATAATGAAACAATCTTTAGTAAGGTCACTTACAACTTCTAGGTGTATACATTTGTAGCGTAAGCAAACAAATATGCACATATAACATTTCATAAGCCTTGCATCACGCCTTCTATGATTGAGTATGTAGAAAGGACCTGCAAAATCCAATCCTACCGAAATAAAGGGAAAGCCGGGATTCACTCGCTGAGAGGGTAAGTCTCCCATTTTTGGTGTTAAAGTTTTACCTTGAGCACGTCGACAACGTACACACTTATAAACAGTACGCCGTGCAAGATGTCTACCGTTAATAGGCCAGATAGTATTTCTTACAATAGCGAGTAATGATTGGGGCCTGCATGCATGCCGCGTAAGTGCTCATATGCAAAATAAGTTTACAAAGATGATGAGATGAGTCTAATAATATCGGATGCCTCTCATATGAACAATTAGCAGCATCGATGACCACCGACTCTGATTAAATTTTCACTTGATAAAATGGAGATAATGCTAAATTTTTGATTTAGGACTGATTGGTTTTGTTTAATTAGGTTAGTAAAATCTTTAGGAAAGCTTTCTTGTTGCGAAATTTTACATAATAAAAGAAATGATTTATTTAATTCATCAAGAGTCAATTTACCAACTTGCTTAGATTTTGCATTTTAATATTGTAAATAAAACGCAGAACATATGCAATTGTTCGACGAATTCTTGTAAATTTTGAAAATCTTTGCCATTCGATTATAGAAGTCTGTAATATTGTTGATAAAATAACTTTATTTTCAGTCAAATCCACATGTTTGTTGGTTTTAAAACAGGCCATAAAGAATCATCAAAATATAAGAAACTGGGTCCTGACCACCACAGATTTGAATTTATGAGCTGAGTAGCACTAACACCTCTGGATATAAGATCTGCCAAGGCAGCAGTGGGTACATAATGCCAGGATGAAGGTCCCGTTTTTCTAATATTAAACCAACTCTGTTAGCGACAAAGCTCTTAAGTTTATTTGAACTGCCACCCAGCCAACCCAACACCACGCTCGAATCAGACCAGTATACTATCCGATCTGGTTTATATCTTATTGACGGCCTTGACGACACTATTGCATAATCGTGCTGAAAGCAACGCAGCGCACAGTTCTAGTCGCGGTATTGTCGTTGGTTTCAGCGGAGCCACCTTCGACTTAGCATAGAAGTTTGACACAAACCTTGTTATTGGCGTTTGTGGACTTAACATAAACACAAGATCCATAAGCTGCCTGTGATGCATCACTGAATACATGAATTTCAACAGAAGTTGGCGCATCACAAATAACTGTTCTTGGAATCTTTAATCGCGATAAGATAGGTAGCGAATTTACAAAGCCTTGCCAAATCGAATTGATGTTTGATGAACTGGCTCATCCCAATCTAGTTTAAGCTTCCAAATGACAATGTCCAAAATCGCCCTGTGCAATAAAGCATCGGACATATACGATAATTAATTGTCTATTTTATTATATAAGATGCACATAATTTTATAACACGGACTAGCTGCATGCCGAAATGAATATTAAAAGTACTCTATTCGACTAATAACATTAATCACCGCCATCTTCGCCAAACGTCATGGTGTCGAAAATGATTAGGGATGCCCAATGTTGCATTTTTAAATCACATTTTGAATTTATTTCGAATAAAGTGAATAGAAGCTGAATAAAACATTCAATTACCATTCCTGTATTATTCTTAAGTATGATTTCAAAACCTTCTGTACCTAATGAAATGGTCATACTCGATTTTAAATTATAGGTAGTTAGAATAATGCTGAAGTGAACAAAACCTACATATTTCATCATGATCATTATTATTCAGGGTTTTCTAATGACTGTTTAGAAAATTGTGTGGTTTACTTCTAAATAAACGATCACTAACGAATTTACGACAATTAATATAAAAAAAACACTTATTGTTACTTCATGAATTATAATTGTTTTCTTTATAAAAAGTAATATTGCAGATTAGATACAGGTGTTATTATTAATATTGTTACAAGTATAGAAGAAGTAGAGAAGTGTCGTGTTATTATAAGTAAAGTAGGACATTGTCATACTTGTTATGGTAGGTATTAATATTATCGTATGACAAAAGTTGATGTTATACTGTTTGTAACGTATGGCCATAGTAAATCTTATTAAATATCGATAAATCGTATCGTATTTAGTACCCCTATTTTCGACTTCACTAAATGGTCACTTGTCACTTGTCAGTCTCTCACATAGACTAAGAATATGCCAGTATATTCTAAGTCTATGGTCTCTTACCTGTGCATTCACTCTGTCAATTACATTGGCGTCGCTGTCGCTCGCTCTTCGTAATTATATCGGTGTGTTTTGGTGACTTTCGGGACTATCTATTGAATATTACGACTTGGCTATTTTAACGGACTCTGATTGCTTTCAAAAATGATTTACCTGGCTGTGATTTTCGTAACTGTGTACCTCTCAAAAGATAACCTGGCACTCATAAACGGACTTACGCATACGCAATGGAAAGTGTATTTTGTGTAAATTGTGGCGCTGCTGTTGGTTCTATGTTCTTGGAAGATGAACAGATTCGTTACTGTGTACAACAATGTACTGCACCTCTTTTTGTAATTACATTTTTACTTTGTCTGCATATTCCGAGTCTCGTGATGTATTTAGAAGATGAACAATAAACATGAAATTAAATCTGTGTTTTATTTCTAATTCAAAAATAATAAGTTAATGTAGGTTTAAAAACAACTTACTACCTAACTGGTAAGGCTGGTTTCATAATCACGCGTTTTAACAGCGCCATCCAGACGTAAAGGCTTGCAAATGCACTAGATAGTAGACGCGATTATATTCTATGCATTTATATGTTGCACTTACTTACATTTAGGCTTTAGAACAAAAACTACATACCCAATTATCTAGGTAGGAACTAAAAATAGCTAAATGTTTTGGATATTATTTTACAGTTTCTTAAAAATCACTCGGAGCCATGAAAAACCATAATGTTCGTGGTTCGATTATAACCTCAAAATCTGATACTTTTTTTGAAATATATCTATTCTGCAGCTAGTCCGCTATAAAAATAAGATCATATAGGAATTTACTAATTATCGAAAATACATCACATACTTTTCCGATGCTCTTGGTTACAGGGCGAACAATGTATGGGCGCAGAGCAATGTCCTTTTGTAATAGAATTTTAGGTACAATGACACATGGACTTAGAAGACCCAAGGGTCAAAGATCTTAAATGCATTGGACATGATAGACCTCTTAGTAGCGTGTAAGTTTGTAGGGGAGGGTAATAGAAAGTGTAGTATATCAATATAGGATTCCACCCCAATCCTAGCTTGAAGATTCACTAATCGTTAAATTTTCATTACTTTTAAGTTCAGAATTGTTGAATATAGAAGGCAAATTTGTTTTGTATTTTCTCAAATGAAAACATGCTTTATTGAGCTCGCTTGAGACCGATTCTTGTATATATTTTAATTGTTTTTCACTGTTGGAACCAGTTATCAAATCATCGATGTAAAAATCCTTCTGTATAATAGTCTTTATAGCTTCGTCTTTGCTTTCTTCACCCACCTGCCAAACACATCGAGTGCTCAAATAACTCGCACTTGCAGTACCGTAAGTAAGAGTATTTAAGCGCAATGTTTTATTGGTTGAGACTCATCTTCCTCCATAAAATAAGTTGAAGGTCGCGATCTTCCTCAGCAACATATATCTGACGGTACATTTTTCGATATCAGCTGTCAGAAGATATTTGTATTGGCGGCTCTTACAAGAATGGAAAAGAGAGAGTCCTGAACGGTAGGTCCTACCATAAGAATGTCGTTTAATGAGAAGCCTGAGGAAATGGGAGCTGATCCATCAAACACTATTCTAATTTTGTCGATTCGCTATCTGCCTTAAAACTGCATGATGACAAAGAAAGTAGTTAATAATAGGCCTTGACACTGTCGATATAGCAAGATGACCTAAATCTGCATACTCTTGTATAAATTGTAAATATTGTAGTTTGAAATTTGTATCTTTTCTAAATCGTTTCTAAGTTATATAATCGTTTTTTGGCTAAATTGTATGAGTTTCCAAGACAATCTGGCGAGTCAATAAGAGGCAATTTAACACAAAACCTACCGTCAGAGAGTCTTGTTGTATTTTTTTTTAAAGTGTTGCTCGCATTCAAATCCTGATTTAGTACAGTTAGGCACTGGAGGCAGCTCTTCAAGTTCCCAGAATTTTCTAAGTAGTTCATCGTTGATTTCTTGCAAAAGGGTTAAGTCTTTCTTTTGATTTGTAATCATATGATTGCAGTGAGTTTTTGTGATTTGTTGCCTTTGCTTAATAGAATTTAATGGTATAGGACCAGCAATTAGCCAGCCAAGGTGAGAACTTATTAACTTAGGCCTATTAAGACCTAAGGATCTTTGCTCACTCTTTAAAATGTCCCAAAAAATGTCAGCTCCGATCAGCATGTGAATAGAAGATGGCTGATCAAAGGACGGGTCTGCCAATTCAATATGTGTTGGCAGGTTTAATTGTTTTCTATCAATGGGACACCTTGGTAGATCGCCTGTTATTTCATTAATAACATAACATGAAAGTTGAATATTATAGTTGTTACGCATTGATTGTATTTTTACAACACATGATTCCTTAACAGTACTTATAGAGCTGTTTCCAATACCAATGACATTTAACTGAATAGAATTAGAATGTAATGATAGCTTATTTTGTAATTGCTTAGTTATAAAAGATGACTGACTGCCACAGTCTAACAGAGCACGAATCGTCTCAAATTTATTCGTCGATGGATTAATTACCTTGATCAACGCTGCTGACAAAAGTATATGATTAGTGTCAGGATTGCAAACATAGACTATAGATTCATTACGTGTTTTGTCGTTATCGTCGTTCTGTGTATTATTGATAGAAATGTTGTTGGTATGGTTATTGCTTGTTGAAGCATAGTGGTTATTTATTGATTTTGGAGTATGTAGAAGAGTATTATGTTTGTTCTTACATAGTCGACAGGGACCCATCCTGCATTCGCTTGAATTATGACCCTTCCTTAAACAATTTGCACATAGATGATGTTTCGCAGCATCCGAAATTCTTCCTGAACACTCTTTGCCTTAAATACATTGCAATCATAAATTCTATGTTGTTCGTTACAAATGATACATGGATAAAAATGTTACTGTGCGTTGGGGCCCTTTCTTCACTAGAAGATGTAAATGCCTTAATTATTGTATTTGTATTTTGTTTATTGTACGAGTTTGATGGATTTGGTGTTGTCTTATTGCTATTGTCTGATTTGTTACGATAGATTGATTCAAGAACGTCAGCGCGATCGATTAAAAATTTGTTGAATTGTTGTAAAGTTGGAATTTCGTCACTATCAATGTTGCTACGTTGTTCCTCCCATTTAGTAAGTGTACGGTTATCCAACTTCGTCGTCAACATGTATATTATAAGACAATCCCAATTATGTGTGGGCTGTCCTAAATTGGACAAAGCACGTAAATTTTTTGATACGTGATCAACCATGAACCTTAAAGCATGTTCAGACTCTCGTGTAATAGTGTTGATATTAAATAATGACTTTAGATGATGGTTTATTAAGAGTCTTTTGTTATTGTAACGATTGCATACTAACTTCCAGGCATCTTCATAATTGGCTGAGCATACTTCAAGGTTGGATATGATTCGCGCTGCGTTGCCTTCTAAGTAAGATAATAGATATTGAAATTTACGAATTGGTGATAATCGATTATTGTTATGAATAGAATTGTTAAACGAATCACGGAATTCAAGCCAGCGGAAAAATGAGCCGTCAAATTTTGCAATATTTAACTGTGGTAAATTAATCGGTAAATCAGAATGATCGGAAGCGTACTGAGCACAATTACCAACGGACTGACGTTTATCCCTTTCTATTGAGGGCATTTGTTGATCAAGAAATTCCTTGGCAGTAGCCAAGCATAGTATCAAATCCTGTTCAATAATCTCCCTCTCATCCATTTCCTCATCTAAAGAATCACCGGCTAACACCTCAATTTGATCTTGCAACTCATCAAATTTGCTTGACAATGCTTCAAATTTATTTATTTTTATAGTTAATTCAGCAACTTCAATATTTGTTATTTTAAATGATCTTGTAATCTTATCTAAATAGTTTTTAAACTTGGTTATTTGTCCCTTAATTGAACTACGCAGCTATCAATTCTCTAAATTGCTTTGACTCAGTCATGATTATTAACAATAAATATACTTACAGATAAGTGTTAAAAGTATAAATATTAGAGTTGAAAAGTAAACAAAATATATCTCACGCTCCTCATGAAGGCACTGGCCGAACTGGAAGCAGGCGATGGATGAAGAGACTGACCTCAAATGAAGTTGAAAATTGGGTACACTCGACCCTGAAACCGTTCGGCAAAAATATTTAATATAATATAAATATATTGATTTTCGATGAAAATTGTATTTATTAGTTTAAAATAGGACTGCAATCTACTAAAATAGTTGTAATATAGTCGAAATTGTTGTAACGTATTAAAATATCGTTAATTAATTATTGTTTTTTTTTTAGATATCGTTATTGCGAAGTTAAAGTCAATACTCATTAGGATTAAAGACTGAATGGAAATAAGGACACTTATCTCAAGTTCACGTATCTCAAACTCCAATTCTTACACGGCGAATTTATATTTTTAGCTTCCGTAGGTTATCCTTTGAGTCGTCTTGCAATTATAATTAGTTCCAACTTCTTACATGAAATGGTGATAGTTTATTATATCAGATATTTCCGTTGAACTGTAATTTCCGTGATCACGTCAGGGTCACCAATTTATGTCTCAGATGGACATATGAAACACCAAGTCTTGATAATAGTTAATAGTTTTATTGAGATTCTTTTATAGCACACTTTTTGAGAATTGTTGTCTATCGTGAGAACAAAGAGAATATTGTACAACAATCTGAAGGTAGTGACACAATTATTTACTAACAAAATAATAAGCGCCTGTGGAATTTTAATAGCACCTAATTGCAGTGGTTAGCCTTAACATCTGTTAATAGACAATAATATATTTATGAAGTAAATACTAAAAAAAATCAGAACTTAAATGATAATACTTTTATTCCAATCTCAGAGCATGAAGACATTGAAAAAAATATTATTGAATAAATCATCTTTTATTAAAGAGTTGTTTGCACGGATAAATGATCAAACTAGCTGTGCCAGCGGTTTCATACTCGCAAACATGTAATATTTACGCATCCTATTTATATCTATACAAATGAAATTCTATTTTGTATTAGATATAATAACTTTTTTTTAAATCTTGAATAACATATACACCCACTGGAACAGCGAAGCGGAAAAATAGTTCCATAATCCTCTTACAAATGAGTGGCCTGTTCTCAGCTGTGGGACGTACATAGGATGTTACTTTACATACATACATACTTTTAAATAGATATAATAAAATCGTCTTCATAACTAAAAAAACATTAAACTAAAGCAAATGAGAAGTATATTGCCATGTGATGGCGGCGTAAGAGCATCCATCACTCCATTTCATGCCCTGGGTGTCATAAAAGGCGCCTATAGGATATTCCAGAAACATTGAAAAGCTTCTGCTAGATGGCTTCTGATAAATATCCTCTTTGCACCAGACGTAAAATATTCAGACCGGCGACGGGGAGTTACACAAAGTAGCCAGACGTCTGATACTGCGATATTCAATCCGCCTGCCATACATGACAATTTAGGCAAATCCACCCTAAAACGGAAGAGGCCCATGTCCAGTATTGGACCTTTGTGGGCAATAGAAAAAAATGTAGGTTCGACTTAAAACAAGCTAACACTTACAACAATGCGTCTGGTGGAAGAAAATAGTTTGCAATCGTCAAGAAGATACTTGATATCCTTTTAGTTACTTCTTTTAATTGTTATTCTTTACGGAAGTGCTTCCGTATTTACAATATTGGACGAACATGACTGCGACTGGCGATGCAGATTTCTTAAGTTGCCAACACGCGACAGAGCCACGAACTTGAGATCTACATCAGTCATTCTCAAAGTGGCGGATTTACCAGCATGCTGAGTCGGCTGGAGCCTAGGGCGGCAAATTTGAGGCAAAAAATTTTTAGGTCTTACAAAAAAATAAAGAGATTTAAATTTTAAAAGGAAAGCTGAAGAAATAGGTGGTAGAGCCACGCGGCAGCTTTTGCTGTCGCACGGATGGGGTCGCACGGATGGGCTGGCTCGAACCGGGGTGGTTCCACGACCTCACAGAATACCAGCGTGAAGTAGAGGTTTACCTCTGCGTTTAGCTTGATAAGTGCAGGTAGCTGGAGGCCCAATCCCCCCCCCCCCGGCTCCTTAACATGGTAGCGGAATCAATTAAAAAACTACCCCAGGCGGGTACCACGGAGAATCCCTCGCTGAGCACCCACGACCAAGCTATCCTACTCTTCCTGAGCGTGGGTGCTAAGGCTGCCCCGCGTTTTTTGGAGGGGTGGAGGCGAAATTCCGCTCGAGACTAAAACTGCTCAATTAACTAATTTTTGCAACATCAGGGGACTTCATTCCAACCTTAACGCTGTACACTACCATCTGGAGACGGCAAAGCCGCCTTGCTCTTTTTAACCGAGACTCAGGTGCCTTCTCCCGCTGATACTTCATACTTCATATTTCACCTGCACTTGCGTACATCAAAGAGGACATCTGTTTTCGACGCCTCGGCAGTCTTGAAGGTCCTGTCCATCCTATGGCTGCACGAAGACAGCGACGACCATCCCCGGGTCTACGGGTGCCTCTATAGGTCCCATAGCGGTAATGCCGAAACAGACTGACTCATCGACCACAGATCCTTCAAAAGTGTAATTGCCAAGGCAAGGTCTGAGCACATAGCACACCTGCGACTGCTGAATGTTGCACAGAAGCTTGTCGCTTCGTCATGTTGCTTCAAGAAATCTACGTTTTATTTTGTAAGTTCGACACAACGCTGGCAAAAAATAATGACTGAAATTGAGAAAGGGAAAACTCCAGATTTACTCGCCAACGGGCAAACGTGTCCTGATTTACTCTCTTTAGACAAGTTGGTCAGGAGGACGCATGTGGAAGTTTCAGAGATTCTTGGTACGAAGTCCTTAAATTTTCGGAATCAATCAAGGATGATTGTACCGAAAAGCCTGTAACGCGAAACGAAGCGATGGGAATACTTTTGAATTTAGAAAAACTGAATAAGGTGGTAATGGTTGTTGTGTGGAATGTTTTTTGGAAAGAATAAACAAAATGAATGTTCAAATTCAGGTTCCTATCGTAGATTTGATCACTGTTGTTGATCTTTATGAATCTCTTTGCAAATTTTTGGTAGATCAACGAGAATTTTTTAAATATTTCGAAAAAAATGCGATGGAATTAAGCGTGTCCTAGCAGTATAAAAAATTTCAAACACCCGATGAAGTAATGAGAAAAACTATGAGTAATATTTTAAAGGTTAACATATTTCTGTTTTTCATTCATATACTCGTATTCGAATTAGAAAAACGGCAGGAGGTCTACACTAGATTCAATGAAAATATTAAATTTTTGAGTAAATGAGTGAATTATTGTTACAATCAACTCTTACGGAAAAAGCTATTTCTTGGAAAAATGTGTCCTTATGCTTTAGAGACTTGCCACCTTTCTTCTGAATTTTTTTTTGTGAAATCTGATTTTGGATCATTGAAAAGTCTATCTTCATTCCTGCGAAAACAGAATTTGCAATCTTAACTAAATCTTTGGGTTGTAAAAATAATCCAGGAACTGACACGTCGATCCCCTAGTTAACAATCATACTAACAACGGCAAAAAGGTGGTGTAATTAGGACAATAATGCACAATTCATAAAGTTACAATTACATTGACAAAAAATTGTAATTAATATGATCTTGAACTAGAGTATCGAATTGTAGAATTTGACGCCCCTGTGAATTATCTGCATTCTCATCATTATAACAATGCATATCGCTATCATCAGTTATATTCATTCAATTATGTGAATTACTTTACAATATATTTTAACTTATATTTTTGCGCTTTGTAAGCATTCTTATGGAAGAAAAAATTTGCATTTCATTAATTTATTTCAGTATCATGTTTTACAATTGGAGCAGCAAAACATAGAATTATCGTATCTCCAATACTGATGCGCAGAGCGAAGGATTCAGCTGAGCACGTTGGGCCAGCGTGTACACTCTGCAAGTATTTCCAATAACCTAAATTTTATTTATTTATTTTTATAAATGAATCAATATCGTTTGTCAAAGTGACAAGGCTTTTATTAACTTCCATGTAGTATGAAATGACCCCGCTTTACCGCTACTAAGCTTTTCTTTTATTGTAGCTTTCAATGTGTCATATTTGATTTTAGTGGAAATTTCCAAATGAAACTATGAAACAAAAAAAATCATTCATTTGTTGTATCTAGTTATACACGGTGATATAGAAGATATACTAAAAATATAAAGTCGATAAATCAATGCAGCATTCTAAAAGTACGCGCTCAACATGACTTGTGCAGAAAGTGTAAGTAATTATGTAAGGATCCCCGCCAGCAGCAATGAAATTGTTAATTGCAATTTTAAGTGCTGATTTACCCCATGCTCGGCAGTGAAAGAAAACATCGTGAGAAATCCTGCATCCTGCAAAAATAAGAAAAAAAATATTTCGAAGACATGTGAAGTTCGTCAACACGCATTGGGGCAGCGCGGCGGACATTCCCTTGCCCCAAAACCCTCTCAGAAATGAGAGGAGTACTGTGCCCAGTAGTGGGACGTTTATAAGCTGTAACTTTAACTTTAACTTTATGTAAGGATTTGGGATTAATAAAATATGAATCTTATCAAAAATAAAAGAAAAAGATAGGCTGTCGTCATTGTTGGTTACTCAGTTTTAAAAGAATTTTCATTTGTGTTCCTTTTGTGTATTGTGTCACGCTTATCACGGTTACACTATCAACATAGCGCGTGGCTAAACGCTAAGAGTGACTGATGTGGAACTCAGGTTCGTAGCTCTGTCGGATGTTAGCAACTTAAGAAATCTGTATCGCCGGTCGCTGTTCGTCCAATATTGTAAATAGGGAAGCACTAATGTAAATAATAACAATTAAAAGAAGTAACAAAAAGGAGATCAAGTATCTTTTTGATGATTATCCATGCTTGTAAAATATTGGTACGACACAACAGAAAATAAAAACGCAATTTTCTGTTACCATGTTTTTTTTGAATCTGTGTCTGCTAGACACAGATTTAAAGAAAACATAAACGTTAATATTTTAATTGAACATCAAATGAATCATAAGATACCATCGACAAATAGATTGCTAATTACGAGTACAAACCCTGACAAGTCAAAGAGTCTAATCAAAAGGTGTACGATGCTTAACTTCAACATTGCGTAGTTAGTTGCTCCTTCTCAAAGTATCTCCTTCATTTATAATGTTTTCGTAACTATAAATTAAATAATATATGATTTCTAATTAACTAGAGATAATTTTAGATAACGCTCGTAATCACAAGCGACGAGAACTTTTCCTTGATATGTTTATCCTATTTATGTAATAAAAATATAAGAAGTGAACTTATTAAAATGATTCTCCCGATAAAAAACGTCCGGAAGTGTCTAACGGCGCTGATAACGCTTGATCGTAACTCGATCGTGTTTCTTGATTGGAATAGGTTCGGGAATAAGATTTTAAAATTAGGTTCGCAAAAACGTTAATTTGAATCGAAATTAAAGAATAGAACAGAATACAGTAAATAAAAGAATAGCCGATGACTAAAATTACTTTAAATTACTCTAATCTTAATTAACCTTCCATTATAATTGCTTCACAATTTTATTTTATTTTAATCTAACGGGAATGGGATAAGGGATGTGTGAAGACAGATATGCGAATTATAATCTCAACAAAAAATCATAATCAAGACACTATTTAAACTATTTCAACGTTCACTATTAAAAATGTTCTTTGCAGATATTCTATAATAAAATCGTGTAACATAGTTTACATATTGTTGAGAACACATTTTACATATTAGTTTTATTTTTATCTTATGGAAAAATAAACAAAATCGAACAGTTTAAGCCCTCGTGATTGCCCGGCCAGCCCGCCAAATCAATTTGAGGTTGAACGTACGTTGATTTTTTTATAAAACGGAAGTGACAAACGATTTTACATTCTACCTAAAGGTAAGTGGCAAAAAGGGGGTCGTACCATCTAGTTATATTTTTCTAAAATTTCCCCGCTTTATTACTAATTCCCTCGACAATCGCGGGGAGCGAGGTAACGTTTTCATACCTACACAACGTACTACAACGGCCTTCATGGCGATAAAAGCCGTAAAGATTAATTTTATTTATTACTAGCTCTGCTCGCGACTTCGTTCGCGTAGAATAGATTGTTTTTGTTATGATATTGATCATGATTTATTTGTACTTTTTAATGGCACCAAGATCTAGAAAGACACTAATGTGGATCAAAACATTCAGTTAGTCAGTTATTCAGACAAACTAACGAACGAACAAATAGACGGTATCCACAAACAAACTAATGGACGGACCCACAAACGAACCATGAAAAGAATTGGGCAAACTATACGCATGTGTTTCATATTGTAAATAAATAACAATAATGTTTTCTTATATTTACGCGAAGACTACACATTAAATGAAACTAACTTTTACGGATTATATCGCGTTTAATTTTACTTTTTAATTCCCGACGTTTCGGGTGCTTTACAGCACCCATGGTCACGGGGGGGACTGACGTGTTCGACGTCCCAATGTCATAGTTAGCCCGGCTACCTTCAGTTTTTTAATATTAATTTTGGTTCGATCTACGCAGAATGAGCTTACAGTATCTTGAAGTCTAGCAGTGGTATACTTGGGTTTGGATTTAATTTTATTAATTATAGGATCCCAAGCAGATGGCAGCACCCATCCATCTTCTCTATTGAAATTAGGTTGTTTTTTTAATTTCAATAGCCTCGCGTATCATCCTAGGTAGGAATCGGTGTTCTTTTGCGAGGATTTTTGGTCTATTAAATCTAACGTAATGGCGGGGACGATCTTGAACATGTTCACAAACTGCAGACTTCCCAATTCCCGATTCCTACCTAGGATGATTCATGAGGCTATTGAAATTAAAAACACCCTAATTTCAATAGAGAAGATGGATGGAAAATTCAAATTTCAAAAATATTCAATGTACAGAAATCGTCGTCTTAGAATTTTATTACAGTATAGATATACCTTTCTCACAATTACATTTTATGAGCCAGAATTAATTTACCAAACCTTGGTTTTTTTAATTTATTTAACTGAATCAATTGTGATTAATTATTGATCTCAGCATTATTTTTTGGAATCAAAACTACATGCACTGACTGGCTTTAGCTCGGACTGAAAAGAGAATCTGTAGTTTGAAAATTTAAGTAAAAAGCCGGCACAAAAATAGGTTCGTGAACTTTTTATTTCCACCTCATGCAATAAATAAAGCTATGCACAATGGAAAATAAAACAAGGTAAGGCAATCAACTTGTTTTTCAGAAAATAATTGGATTTATTTAGCATGTAAATTTTTAATTCTTACCTGACCGCTATTAGAAAAAAGTGAAAAAGGGCAAAGCATGAGAGAATTAATAACGATAATTCAGTAAAAAAATATTTAAAAGTATACAGTTCATTTTTATACAGTAGAAATAAATAAAGACTATTGATAATCAAATTTGAAAGAAATGGAAATAACGCTTAATATTTGCTTGTTTGCATTAACTTTTGTATTGTAATATTTTCTCCTTCTGGGAAAGCTTTTCTAAGCTTATTCTGCCATGAACGATCAAAATGCTTTCATGTAATTAGTTAAAGCATTTATTATGGAAAAATTATGTGTATACGTTCACTTTATTTTACCTTACCTATCTTAACGGGAGCTACAAATATGATTTTCTTTCTCGGTCAAATTTATGACATATTACCTGTTAAGGAAAGAGCTAAGGGTCTGGTAACTCACCGGTCTCCGCCTTCCACTGCCTCACGCTGCTGGGGCTCGGCGAACTGGCTGGCTGATAAGGTGACTCGAAGGGATATAACCCTGTCTCTCCGAATAGAAAAATCCATAGGTCACTGGCACAGTATCTTCGGGTATTGTTTAGTATTCGTTGTAAAATAAAAAGGACACACACAATAATTTTTTGAAAAAAAAGAAAAGTTCATAACGATTCGACGTACGGCGCGCAAGTGATCTAGCCGTTTGGCCAATCAGACGCAAGCGCGGCTTCTAGCATAAAAGGGATTGTTACCAGACCAAGAATTCAATAAATCCCTATTAATTTAGTAATTGTTGCCACTCGAAAGTTTATAAGAAAATAACTACATAGAGAATAAATATAAATTTAAAAAAATGGTTCCAGTACGGAACATGCCGCTCACCTTAAAAAACGTGAGGCTTTTAACAAGTTAACTCTAAAACACAAAGTAAAAGGTATTGAAAAGAAAACATTGTTAAACTAACTGAATAAATAAAATATGAAACTAAAGAAGTTAAATATGAAACTATCAGTTAAAATAAATTATGAACTAGGTTGGACATTCGTAATTCACTTTATTCCAGTGGAAGAGGGCAAATTTTTACGACTAGACGCTTAACAAATTTGTTTCCTATTTGTAGAGTTACTACGCGAGTAACACTATCAGTGCCCGGATGTAATGCGTGAACTCGAGCGAGTCCTAACTGTAAGGGAGGGAGATTATCTTCTCTCAGCACAACAATGCTGCCTTCACGAATAGGAGCACCTCGATCCGAAAACCATTTATGAAATTGTTGAATTTCATGAAGGTGTACTCAGGACTCCAGCGCTTCCAAAAGTGTTGAACATTCTGTTGGATCTAGCGCCACCTAGTAAGCCTGCTGGCATTCGTATCGGTTAGACAAATATCCGGGATAGCAGTAAGACATCATCCTATTAAAAAATGAGAAGGTCTTAAGGGCAGGGGATCGATAGGATCTGCACTTAACACACAAAGTGGGCGCGAATTCAACACTGCCTCGATCTGACACAACAATGTATGCATTTCATCATAAGTCAGGGGTATTCGTACCTATTACACGGTAAAAGTGGTGTTTAAAGCTTTTAACCCCTGCTTCAAACAATCCGCCGAAATGTGACGCGTATGGGGGTTGGAAATGCCATGAAATGCCTTGTTGTAAGGTTTTGTTATGAAGATGATTCTGGACTGCGTCATCCCGTAAAAATTGATATAAACCCTTAAGATAGTTGTCACAGCCGGTAAAAATTTTGCCGCAGTCTGAGTAAATGTCGGTACAAAGGCCTATGCGAGACGTGAAACGTCGTAACGCTACCAGAAATGCTTCTGTAGACAATTCTGATACTATTTCTAGATGAATCGCTTTAATAATCATACATACAAACACTGCGACATAACATTTAACCACCTTCGCGTTTCGCACCTTATTAGCGCGCACGTAAAATGGACCAGCAAAGTCTACTGCTGTTTTGAGAAACGGACGTTCCGGCTTCAATCTCACTGCCGGCAACGGGGTCATGCGTGGTTGGGGATGCACAGGACGCGCACGAAACCAACGAACACACCGATGCAGACGTTGTCTAATAACGACACGACTTGAAATAGTCCAGTATTTCTGTAAAAGTTGATACTGAATAAATTGCGGACCTGCATGTAAGTGAGTTATATGGGCATCGTCATGAAAGTTAAGGGATGTTTTTTGGGTAATATCATTTGATGTTTGGACTCAAATGGCAGAAGCGATTTATATAACCGTCCACCTACACGTAAGATTTGATCTTCATCGATAAATGGATTTAATTTTCTAAGTTGTTTTCAATGTTGAACCTGGCGAATAAGTCTTTTAAGACAGAATCTATATTCAGAAACAGTGATATGTTGCGAATATGTATATTTTGGTTTTAACTTGTCCACTTTATGTTTTAATATATTACAAAAACGAAACACCCACGCTGTAACACTAATAAGTTTCCACACTAATAAGTTTGAAGAAAATTTAGGTATGATTTCGACATCAAGAAGTTGTGCTATTGCTACGCGAGCCATCGCTACAGGTAAGTTACGTTTTTCGGTGTTCGTTTTAAAAATAATTCCTTGAACAGGCTACTGGGACTCTGTCTGAGAAAGCCAGGGCGGACCAAAAACCACGCGGTATTAATTTTAGTGAATATTAATGGTAACATTCCGCGTGATGGTGCATCTGCCGGGTTGTCAGCAGAGGGCACATGTCTCCACTGAGCAGCAGGAATTATAGACAAATTCTCCCTTGTCCTATTCGAAATAAACGTCTTCCATTCGTAAGGTGGTGAGTTAAGCCACGCCAAAACGACGGAAGAATCACACCAGGCATGTTCGTCCTTTATGTGATCATATGCTCGTTTCACCTTGACTATAAGATGGGCTAATAATAAAGCTGCCATAAGCTCCAAGCGAGGAATGGACAAAGAAGGTGAAATGGGTGCAACTCGTGTTTTCGCCAGTAACAAATGTGATTTGATTATACCGTTTTCAATATAACGGACATATACACATGCAGCGTAGGCCTTCTCCGAGGCATCGGAAAAACCGTGAAGTTGAATAATACTTTCGCTATGAGTAGGAAATATGTATCTTGGTATGGTTATGTCGGATAAGGATATCAAATCCTGAATGAAGCTTTCCAAGCATTGATGATTTCAATAGGTGGAAGAGCGTCCCAATCGACCCCAGAAATCCACAACAACTGCATTAAATGTTTTGCGTATACGGTGACCGGGGATAGCCATCCCATAGGATCGTAGATCCTTGCAATCTGTGAGAGAATAGTTCTCTTAGTCACATTTTTTCTATAGGAACTGAAACACTAAAACTAAATTGATCAGACTGTGGGTCCCCCTGGAGACCCAAGACCTTCACCTTCGTATCCCTTTCCATGGGTGCAACTGGGATTAGTTCCCGCTCACCGTGAGAAATTGGTGATTGTACCGCCTCGAGTATCGCGGGCGAGTTACTGTGCTATTTTCGGAGTTTGAAGTCTGCTGTTTGACAAATACCCATCAGCTCTTGTTGAAGGACAAGAGCCTCAGCCTGGTCATTTGCGCCACTGACAATATCGTCGACAAAACCTGGTCTCGAAGTACCCGCGAAGCTCGAGGAAATTGTTTAGCCTCATCAAGAGCGAGCTGTTTTATAACCCGAAGAGCGAGATAGAGAGAATAGCTAATCTCAAACGTCACGGTACGAAGACGATATTCACGTGATAAATTATGTGGTGAAGTGCGGCACAGAATGTGCTGGTAATCCCTATCAGACTTGAACCAAAATGTTCCGATACATTTGTTTTATATCGGCTGTAAGCGCGATACAATGTGTACGAAATTTTAAAACAACGTCAATAATATCCTTACGCATCTTATACCCGTTAAAAGAATATTGTTGAGGGAAATGCCGTTTGATATTTTACATCCAGCATCAAAGACTACGCGAGTCTTGGTCGTCTCACTAGCCTCTTTAACCACGCAGTGGTGGGGAATGTAATAGGTCTTCCCATCATTGGGAGGACTATCAACCAGCTCCATGTGGTTGAGATCCATATACTCTTGAAGGCACGAGTGATACTCGCTCTTAAGGGACGGGTTTCGCTCTAATCGAGCTTCAAGTTTTAAAAATCTAGAACGCGCAATATCCCGCCAAGAGGTGGTGCATCGGGTTTAAACGGCAGAGCAACCACGTAACGACCTGTTTCGTCACGAGTATGTGTATGTGTAAATATAGACTCACGTAAACTTTCCTCAGGAATGAAGGTTTTCTCTTCTTTCTGTAAAGATTCTAACTCCCAGAACCTACGGAGGTCAATGTCATCTGAGAATCAGCTAAGACACACCTGGATGGGAGGCAAGGTATTCAATTCGAATTCGAGTTTGTCCAACAATAAATAACCAAAGATACTATTTATAGCTATCGGTGAACCGAGCTTCCCCTTAATTACGTTACTTAATAATACATGGGATAGTATATCCGCTCCTAGCAGCATTTCAACGGGCAGCGGTAAATGAAAATTAGGATCAGCTAGTTTTAAATTTTTATATGTGACCCCGTATGCGGTAACGGCACGCTAGACATTCGTGAAATAAGTTTCGACAAAATTAATGCTTCAACCAGAATCGAAGGTTGATCCATTCCTGTGCGACTCATGCATACTGTAACTACACCCCTAGGGTGTACTGGCTTATTTTCCCCAATACCTAATACGGGTATACTGGCACGTCGCCGTTTTAAACCTAACTGATTTGTACACGATTCCATTATAAACGAAGCCTGGCTACCCGTGTCGATTATACATCGGCACGGCATACATGTATACATCAACGAGCGCCGTAGATAAGAGTACTGTTTTAGTACACATCGAGTACGCATTGGACAGCGCGCGCGCATTAGAATCAGGCGTAGAATTCATCGACGTCGTCGAGTATCATCTGATTCTCGCTCGACTACGTGATCGGCGGGAGTGAGTGAAATAGAACTACTATCCTCTACAATTACCGGTGGCGCTTGAGATTCAAAATGAATCAAACTACGATGACGCCTATGACACGCACGACAAACATAAATGGACTTGCAATTTTTAACATCGTGCCCCAAATTCAGGCAATTAAAACAAACATTTTTACCCTTGAGAAAGGTGTACCTATCCCTGGGAGATAAGTTTATAAATTCAGGACATTTAGTCAACGAATGTTGAGCTTCACATTTCACGCAATGCTTAACCTTATTTTCTTTCGCGCACGTGCGAGAATCGTTTGAACAGTTCACCTTGGTCGCGAGTACCCGACGCGCCATGCTGTCGCCGATGTCGACGCGTACTTTCGTAGTGATCGACGATGCATAAGTTTTTTTAAACTGCCCGCATTCGGAAAACTTACATGCCGAAACTTCCCGCTCAATTAATTTTATAAGACCGTCTACTTGAGGAATATCTGATGGCTTACTTAAAGATAATTCAAAACGTTTACGAGTGCTAATTGGTATTTTACGTAATAAAATACTGAACGATAAAAAAATTCCATTCCACTTCAGGAAAACCCATAGCTTCTATTGCCTTTATATTTTCTTGGTAGATATTCAGAAGATTACGTAACGAAATAATTGATTTTTCAGAACAACATTCAATATCCAAAATGCGATCAATGTGCTTAGACGCGATTGAACACTTATTCTCATAACTTGTGATTAAAGTGAGCCATGATATTTGATAATTGTCGTCGGAAACAGGAATCGACTTAATTAGATTGTATGGTTCATTTTTCAGGGTCATCAATAAGTACCTAAATTTCTCTGCATTCGTGTAAGCATCATTGCTGTGTACCAAAGCACTGAATAAATCGAAATACGATTGCCAATCGGTTGAATCGGCGGAAAATGACGGTAATGGCAAAGTGGGTAACTTGTTAAGCGTACAAATTTGAGGTTGATGAAATTCTCTAATAGTACTTTCATGAAACATGCGACTTGCGCGTCTATTCTCCTCCTCTAAACCTTTACACTCTCCTTATACCTTTATCTTGTTTACATGGGAAATAATTACATAGTAATATTCATTAAATTGTTTACGAATGGCCAACTATTCCTCATTGTCAAAGTTCTTTTGTTTCAAATAAGATTTTTCTATCTTTGATTGAATTTTACTAAATTTACGTTTTTGGGAAACGATATATTTTGAACGCGCAAGAAATTCATCTCTGTTAGAATCTACAATTTCTAAAGTATGCTTTACTTCTTCTAAAACGATATCGCGTCCGAAAATGTCGTGAGAATGCAACGATGATTCCGCCATGTTGTATTGTAAAAAGGTAATGAAATGAAATATGAAACTAATGTAATTAAGGAGTGGCAACAAACCCGAAAAATAAAGAAAAACGCGGCTCGAATGATCAAAAAATTATGTTCAGGAAAGAGCTAAGGGTCTGGTAACTCACCGGTCTCCGCCTTGCACTGCCTCAAGCTGCTGGGGCTCGGCGAGCTGGCTGGCTGATTAGGTGACTCGAAGGGATATAACCCTGTCTCTCCGAATAGAATAATCCATAGGTCACTGGCACAGTATCTTCGGGTATTGTTTAGTACTCGTTGTAAAATAAAAAGGACACACACAATAATTTTTTGAAAAAAAGAAAAGTTCATAACGTTTCGGCGTACGGCGCGCAAGTGATCTAGCCGTTTGGCCAATCAGGCGCAAGCGCGGCTTCTAGCGTAAAAAGGATTATTACCAGACCAAGAATTCAATAAATCCCTATTAATTTAGTAATTGTGGCCACTCGAAAGTTTATAAGAAAATAACCAGTACGGAACATTACCTTTTAAACGATTTGTTTTATATAAAAGGAGACAACAAAAAGAGAGCCTTTTATAATTAATACCTAGTAAAAGAAGTTATTTCCATTTTCGATGTTCATGTAGTTATTAAAGGTACTTTAAGTAATAATCTTAATTAATTAGTAGTTTGGTTAATACTCTTAAGTTATATAATGATTGCTTGAAGATTTTTTTTTATAAAACTGAACTGACAAACGAACTTACAGTACGATGGTAATCGCTACTACGCCTGTAGTTAAAATCAAACAAAGAATGCTACAAAATGTTTTGTCGCCTTTGAGGGCTAAGCTGTAAGCCGGTCTCCGCCTTGCACTGCCTCAAGCTGCTGGGGCTCGGCGAGCTGGCTGGCTGATTAGGTGACTCGAAGGGATATAACCCTGTCTCTCCGAATAGAATAATCCATAGGTCACTGGCACAGTATCTTCGGGTATTGTTTAGTACTCGTTGTAAAATAAAAAGGACACACACAATAATTTTTTGAAACAAAGAAAAGTTCATAACGTTTTTGCGTACGGCGCGCAAGTGATCTAGCCGTTTGGCCAATCAGGCGCAAGCGCGGCTTCTAGCGTAAAAAGGATTATTACCAGACCAAGAATTCAATAAATCCCTATTAATTTAGTAATTGTTGCCACTCGAAAGTTTATAAGAAAATAACCAGTACGGAACATTACCTTTTGAACGATTTGTTTTATATAAAAGGAGACAACAAAAAGAGAGCCTTTTATAATTAATACCTAGTAAAAGAAGTTATTTCCATATTCGATGTTCATGTAGTTATTAAAGGTACTTTAAGTAATAATCTTAATTAATTAGTAGTTTGGTTAATACTCTTAAGTTATATAATGATTGCTTGAAGATTTTTTTTTATAAAACTGAACTGACAAACGAACTTACAGTACGATGGTTATCGCTACTACACCTGCAGTTAAAATCAAACAAAGAATGCTACAAAATGTTTTGTCGCCTTTGAGGGCTAAGCTGTAAGCCGGTCTCCGCCTTGCACTGCCTCAAGCTGCTGGGGCTCGGCGAGCTGGCTGGCTGATTAGGTGACTCGAAGGGATATAACCCTGTCTCTCCGAATAGAATAATCCATAGGTCACTGGCACAGTATCTTCGGGTATTGTTTAGTACTCGTTGTAAAATAAAAAGGACACACACAATAATTTTTTGAAAAAAAGAAAAGTTCATAACGTTTCGGCGTACGGCGCGCAAGTGATCTAGCCGTTTGGCCAATCAGGCGCAAGCGCGGCTTCTAGCGTAAAAAGGATTATTACCAGACCAAGAATTCAATAAATCCCTATTAATTTAGTAATTGTGGCCACTCGAAAGTTTATAAGAAAATAACCAGTACGGAACATTACCTTTTGAACGATTTGTTTTATATAAAAGGAGACAACAAAAAGAGAGCCTTTTATAATTAATACCTAGTAAAAGAAGTTATTTCCATATTCGATGTTCATGTAGTTATTAAAGGTACTTTAAGTAATAATCTTAATTAATTAGTAGTTTGGTTAATACTCTTAAGTTATATAATGATTGCTTGAAGATTTTTTTTTATAAAACTGAACTGACAAACGAACTTACAGTACGATGGTTATCGCTACTACACCTGCAGTTAAAATCAAACAAAGAATGCTACAAAATGTTTTGTCGCCTTTGAGGGCTAAGCTGTAATGGCTAACAGCCTGTACTATCTTTCCATATCTTTTTAAGTGCAAGCACTGCTATTTATTGGCAAAAATTATGGTACTTAACCAACGAACTTCTAAGCGGTAAAGGAGTCCTACAAACTAGGACAAAGGAGTCCTACCAACTAGGACAAAGGAGACCTACCAACTAGGACTTATTAAAAAGACTTAACCGTATCCCAAGTCTTTTTTTTTATAGAATAAGGGTGAAAACGAGCATACAGTACACCTGATGGTGAGTGGATACTGTGGCACATAGACATCTACACTTATCCTCTACTAGCTGATACCCGCTCGCTTCGCTGGTTGCACGATAATATTTTGTTGCGGAACCTATTAATTTTTTTTAATGCGATTATGCCTACAGCCTGATAGTAAGTGGATGCTGTGGCCCATAGATATCTCCATTTATTCTCGATTAAGAATCAAAATGCAGATGCGTTGTCACCCTTAAGGACTAAGATGGAATGCCTCGTATCCATTAAAAAGAGTCTCCTATTCTTTACACTCACCATACGAAACACAGCAGCATTGAGCAGAAAATTTAGCTTTGATGATGAATCCTACTCAGCTTTGTGCAACAATGTCAAGAAAAATATTTGGATTTATTTTCGCCATGACATAATTAAGAGTGTTTAACTTATTTATTGATAGTGAAATCATACGTGTTAAAGTGGATATTGATTTTTGATTTTCATGTGATAAAAATGAATCTTGTATATAACCGTAGTGCATCTATAAAATGATGAAAATATGTGAATCTATTTAATCTAATTATTATTTTGAGTTGTTGTCAGGAAGATGCTGCTGTCCGTCTCCTGTTTCATTTCCCTCTGTCACCTGTTGTGATGTCGACTGACACACACGGGATGATATAGGCGTCATATTATGTATTATGTTAACACTGTGCTAACACGTACAACTGTGTCTAAAATAATCTTGACCAGTCTTTAATTTTTGCTGAGTAAGGTAATTTGTAGTTTAATTTGAAGTTAAATACACATTTTTTTATAGTAGGAGAGTAAGAGTATTGTCAAAGTGCTTTACCGATGCGCGTGCCTGTAAGAGGTAATAAAACCACATACAATTTGCAAATAAAAATTTATTTAAATTTAATTTAACTTTTTTATGGTCGAGTTTTCTTAAGTAAGGTTTAGGCTCGAAAAGGTAAAATATCTGTACTTGATGTTGCTTATCTATTTTAAATTATAAAAGTAGCAACTAGCCAAATCGCTTATTAATTGTTGTATGATAGTTGTAAGGCATAAAATAAGTTAAAAAATAAGCCAAGGAAATTTTATCTCTCTGCATATATTATTATATCTACTCTTAAATTATATTATAATTAATATTTTAAATAAGCAATGCGAATAGTTTACCATTCACTTCAACTATGTCATTTCAGTTAGTGACAATTCTTACAACTCCTTTAATTGGGAAGCATTCTGAACACGTATCAAAAGCCACGTCGTTCGCAGGAACAGACCGATAAAGCGAAATTCGTGCGTTGAATGGCATTTTTAAAACTTCTACTTTAAAATAAAATACGTAAAGCTATAGCATAGCTCATTGTATTGTATTTGATATATTTTAATAATATGTTTGTTTTACTTTCATCAAACCACAAATAAAGAATATAATTAGTAGTAATGAATTTATAGAGCAACACCACACTCAAAAAAGATATTCTTAACAGTTTCCCTGTCCACGAAACAGACACAATAGTTAAACAACCGAATTGTTTGTATATGATTGATGGGACAGGGAAAGGGATAAAACAATAGAGGCGAATAGATATAGGAATTTAAAAAAAAATAGATTGATCATGCTTATCAATAATAATCTTTAACTTATGAGAATGTTCAAATGTCGTTTGAAATACATTTAATACATTATGCTCTTTTGCAACATTTTTAAAAACTACGTTGGTGTCTACTCTAAAGAACACTTTGGTTGACTATGGAAATATGATTGAATTAAAGTTCTGGTTTCAGATGGAAGCTAATACGAAAAGGTTCATGATTACATTTAAAAAGAAAAATATTGAAATATAAATATTGTTTACAGATAAATTGGGATATTTATCTGTTTATTATTTTCTTTCGAATCAATCTATTCAAATCCATAGCAACTGTTGTTTTATGATTAACATTCCCTGACTTCACGTAGGTAGGAACTATTAATGCGGCCTTATTTCGATTTAAGATAATTAAAGACCATTTATTTTTTGGTTTTTCCAAAAAAATCTCCAAGTTTTTCGGAATAAAGCCCAGGTATCACTCGTGATGTTTCATTGCAATTGGTTCAACCATTCCGAAGATTAGCCAAATAGACAGATAGTCCGTTTTTTTTAAATTGTTATTTCTGTCCTAATGACATGTAAATAACCCTCTTAACTCAAAATTAGGTAGTTATTCGATATTACAGACAGTTACATCAATTTTATTTTATGTATATTGATAAAATTATTAAAGAAAGGAAGCAACCAAGTCCGCGTTCTCCTTAGCTGCATGCGCCAGTGAGCCAAAGTGTAAAACCACCAGCGGAGGCTGTATACACCGGCAGAAATTTGTTTCGACTGCTTTGGTGAGAGATCAAAAAGCTCTACTGCCAGATGGTTTGGTAGAGAGCTTTGTGCCAATTTTTTTTAAATATCAATGTGATGCTTTTTATAGGACTTGGCGGGTTGGTTAAAGGCTCTCTTCTTATAGCTAACATCTGAGGTTTTGCGGCCTCGAGCAACGACCCAGGATAAATAAGCCTAATTATTGTGCTTTTCTGCTCTGGTGCATTTGGCGTTGAATCATGAACGTGTTTTACCGTCGATGGGTAGGTCAACAAAGGGGATAAAGTACCCGATTATTTGATATATTACATCTTTAGACAAGAAGCAGATATCAAAAAAATGTCGCATTTTATCCCAATCTGCAAAGGTTTATCGCCACATTCAGTACACACTTTGTAAGTCGTAGTTAGGTGTTGAATATAATGACATATTTCACGTGACAGTGATCAGAAACTACCAAAGGGCAGATAACCTGTACATCATCATACCCATCCGGATCGGTGGTCAACAGAAGGTCAAGGTAGTTGACTCTGTGCCCATCCACATCGGATACCCATGGCACTTGTTATACCAGCTGGGAGAGACTCAGCGTCAAAGCAAATTCCCACGCCTCTATTCCAGCGTGGTTGGTCTCCTGGTATGGAATATGGTCTGATATGGAAATTATCTGATATATTAATTAATGAGACGCACTTAAGTCACCCAGAAAAACCAGGTGAGCAGTAGGTTTATAGTAGGTGCCCAAATAGCCTAGTCTAGATCGGTAGATAAAGGATAAACTTATTAATCACGGAATTTAAAAAAGAAGAACATAAAGTTAAATGCGATAAAATCCGTAAAATTAGTTTTATTCCATCTATTTTATCTTTGTCGGTGTTTACCAATAGTCGCGCCGGACATGCGCTCGAAATAATCTCCCAGTATTTATCATAGATGGCGGTGGTGTGAGTAAAAATTGTCACATCACTTCACCTTCAAAAGGAAAGGGTCATTAGTTCAATAGAAGTCTTCGATAATCCGCGCCCGCTGTTGCACTCGTGTTGTGCTCTTACCGCATTATTAATTAATAAGTTGTAAAGTATAATAACTAGCGTTTTTCGGCTATACACTATCATAGACATACAGTAACACTTACAACATTACACACCACAATATTATTTAGAATTAACGCCGATTAGTGACTGTGAGTACAAGCTTCTCGGTAAGTAAATTTAATTCCTCTAATTTAAGATACATATATTCTCCCGCGCAATCAAGTATTTAACGGTCACAATGTGATAGCTCGTGCCCAGCTTGATTATATTTCTGGTGCCTCCTATGAGGACTTTGATTTCTTACCGAAATTTAAAATTTCTCACATAGCGTCGGTTAATTTCTTCGCTTACCACCCGCCATTGTTTTTATTTCCCGCAATTATTATTCATGTATTCTGGATGACGTTGATCATTTTATAGTGTGTGTGACTTGTTAAAATATTGCATTTATTATTATTTGAACCGTTATTTGTGCGGATACTGATATAAATACTTTGTATGTTTTGTAATTTTACATCAGTAATTTGCACTCCGTTTTCATTAGTTCGAAAATATGGCAGCCACTCGCAAAACTCTGACTAAGGAATTACTTATTAAGGAAACATGTCGTGATGGTTATTTTACTCGCGTGCAACGTATTTTCGATCTTTCAAAAACAATAAACGATGCCGATATTCAGGATATGTTTATATCACAGTGCGAAACAGACGATGACATTAATTCTGTAAATATGGAACTAGATCCCGAGTTTACTCCTGAGCTAAATGCCTGGTGTAGCTTTGAAGACCTGTACTGCCATGTTAGACGTATTAAGAACAAAATATGCAAACCGCAAACGATCAATGCTCCCAAGCCTAAGATCGCGTTTCTTAAGTTGCCTCCCATAGAAATTCCGGAATTCCACGGAGACCCTTCCAAATGGAGCCTCTTTTATGAAAAATTTAATTCGACGATTAATTCTAATATTGAGTTAACGAACTCAGAAAAAATGTATTATCTGGTTAGCAAACTTAAGGGCAAAGCGCAACATGTTTTTTCGGGTATTAACCCCACCGCTGATAATTACGATGCTATATGGAATGCTTTAATCAAAAATATCAGGACAAGCGTTACCTCGCGAGTACGACTCAATATTAGAGATGAAAGCTTTACCTAATCCCGCAACTTCAACTCAATTGGAGGCATTCATTGATAAATACGCCGCATCAATCGCCCTCTTAAAGAATTAAATATACCAAATCTTTGTGATTATGTCTTTATTCATTTTGCGCTCAAGCGCTTAGATTGCGACACTTCAAAGGCGTTTGAAATATCTGTCCTAGACGTGGACATACCTACTTATGAAAGCCTTATTAATTTCGTAAAGGTAAAGTAAAAATAATGCAACGCGTAAACGCACCCGCATACAAAGTGTCAACGAAAGAAAGTGATAAGCCCAAGTTGCCTGCCGTTCCAAAGATCTCGCATTCTTATATTACATCGAATTCTAATGACATTACATCGACAACATGTAGACTTTGTAATAAATCGCACGACCATATTTATCATTGTCGCGAATTCATGAATTTTTTACCCGAGCAACGCCATAAAAGTGATCGGCAGATTTTGTACCGCAAACTTTTTTTGTTGTTTTGTTATAGAATTTGTACCACATATTAAGGCCATTTATTTTCATGTTAGTGTGCTATTTTTAGAACTTCAAAATAAAAAGATTTTAATAAAGAAACGTAATATAATCGTAAACTAAACGCTGTTATGTTTTTAGAAGTTGCCATATGTAAAATGACACAAATATCGAAGTGATTATTTAGAAATAGAAATAACACTATATTATATATAATTAATAACTTATATAATATTATACCTAAGAATGCATAATTGTTGCATAAAATCATAATGGTTAACGATTTAATTAAAGGAATGATTTTCGTCATCAATATTTTTTTTGTTCATATGGCAATTATTTATTGACAGGTAAAGAAAATCTGTCTTTCAGTTTAGTTCAGTTCTTTGTTGTTATTTTAATTGTGGTTTGAGACTACAACTACATACACAAAGTATTGTTTTATTTACCTACACTCAAAACCCTATCAGAACTTCATCATTATCAAACTGTTGCGGTCCGCTGCTGGATATAGGTATCTCCTAATGCACCCCGCTGAGTAGGTATGATCCTCATCTCAATCTACTTACTTAATGGTAAGTTAAACACTACAAAGATAGCGACAAGCAATCTAGAACATTTACTTTATCACCAAAACAATGTTTATGTCCCGATATGTAACAATCTACATTGGTACACTAGTACATAACCTTAAAAAATAAAACTGGTTATAACTTTTACGTCCCAAGTTTTAAAAATCTAAGAATTTAAAAGGGCTTGTCTATCCTACTACCTACCGATTGAAACAAAAAATATCCCAAAATACGAAATTTTATTCGCTGTACGAAATTTTCATACAAGCCTGCCGTTCGCCTTTGTGAAAGAAAATCATTTATGTACAAATTATCTCAGTTCTAAGCATATTTGGAAAGCATGCAAAAGCAGCAATGTTTGTCGTGTATGTGGGTCACGCCATCATTCGTTAATTCATTTGCAAACCTCGAATTATATCAATAAGCGAGATAAGGATTCTGAAATTGTTACAAATCCCGACATGGTTGCAACGCGCCCGCGCTCTCCCGCTCCAGCCCGACAGCCACAGCTTAAGGATTCATCCAGTGGTGGAGCATTTCTGTCGGTTGGCAGTGCAGACAACAAACTATGTCTTATTTTAAAGCCACAAAATATTAACACATTATTAGGTACTGCGCAAGTTAATGTGCTAGACCGCCATAATAACACGGTTACTTGTAGATGCATCATCGATCCAGGTTCGCAAAATAATTTTATCACGAGCGCATGTTGCCGCAAATTAGGGCTGAATATAAGACAATTAAACCGCAAAACTAAGGGAAAGGTGAACATCAACTTATTTAGCCGAATCAATCACTCCAAAGCAAATTACGGGTAATTTACCTACCGCGCCCATTGATATCACGTCGCTAGATTATCTTAAATGCCTTCCGCTGACTGATGAAGAATTCTCTAAGCCGTCAAAAGTCGATATACTTCTAGGGGCAAAATTATATATTGAGCTGTTGCTGCCCGGTAAAGTAACTGGACCCCCGCAATAACCCTCTGCGTTTTTTACGAAATTAGGCTACGTAGTCATGGGTGACGCGCAGGTTGATGTCAACGACTCCATTGACGTATCTCACTCTTATCTGTCCAGCGTTTCTTCCACGCATTCAATTCATGACCAGTTAAGCAAGTTTTTTGAGATAGAGGACCTCAGCGATGCCCCGATTCTCTCTGAATAAGACAGAGTTTTATTCTGTCACTACTCAACGTGAGGAGACTGGGAGCGTTGTTGTAGGTTTACCTTTCAAGGACAAAACTATCCTCTTAGGAGATTCGTTACAAACGGCTCGTAAACGATTCCTTCATTTAGAACGCAAATTTCTTAAAAATCCCGCATTTACGAGTAAATCGCAATATGATGAAGTCATCCGTGAATACCTATCTAAGGGTTATCTTAATGAAATTCTGGAACCACAAAATTATAGCAAGGGTTATGTTATACCGCATCATGGGGTGATCCGCGAGGATAAGCTCACTTCCAAACTGCGCATTGTCCTTGACGCAAGAACTCACACCGACTCTGGAGTATCTTTAAATGATATTTTACACGTCGGACCGCCGCTACAGTGTAATTTATTTGAAATCTTATTAAACTTTCGCCTTTTCGAAATCGCCGCAACTGCTGATATCGGCAAATGTATGTACAGATTGTAATTCACTACAGGCGCGCGCCAAATGGAACGTTCCATCTACAAATATCAAACCTGGTACAGTCGTGCTTGTAATACAGGATACCAAGGTTCCACCATTACAGTGGGAGACGGGAGTTATAATTGACGTTCATCCAGGTCCAGATGTGATTGCACGAGTAGCTACTATCAAAACTAGCCGCGGTATCCATAAGAGACCTGTATTACGCTTGTGTCCACTCCTACACAATAATAGTAATTAAAAATAGATATTAATATTTTTATATTAATATCTATTTTTATATTTATATTAATATCTATAATTAAAAATAGATATTATATTTAAGTATTGTTAGTCGATCTCGCAACTTCGTAATACTATTTATATCTTGTTTGCAAATTTTAATTAGTCATCACACGCTGTCCGTAGTTCTGCATCATATCTCTCTAGTTCAGATATTTTATATTATTTTTTCACTTATGTAATTAATAATAAGTTTCTCTTAAAATTTTTGAAAGGGAACCTTTCAAAGGCCGGGAGTATAGTCGCGCCGAACATGCGCGCGAAATAATCTCCCAGTATTTATCATAGATGGCGGTGGTGTGAGTAAAAATTGTCACTTCACTTCACTTTCAAAAGGAAAGGGTAATTAGTTCAATAGAAGTCTTCGCTAATCCGCGCCCGCTGTTGCACTCGTGTTGTGCTCTCATCGCATTATTTATTTAACTAGTTTTAAAGTTTATAATCGCTAGTGTTTTTCGGCTATACTAATATTGATTGACTTCAAAATAAATTTTACTCTTAAACTTTTATAGCTTTATTTAAATAAAATCTGAAAAAGACGGTTTCGCAAACAAAGTATCAGAAGCCTCGCACTTTTAATGCTCCTCCACTTCGCTAATCTGACTTAAAAACAAAAATACAAATGTTAAAAATACATAAAATTGCAAATAACAATCTCAGCGTAGGTACTATGAAATTTTTAGGCAAGCGCTTATTTATTTTATATTTGTGACTTAATTCGTTTGAGTTATCACTCCATTCCTTAAGTTTGCTACGTTTAGTTCTAGGGAGAACGATTGGAGTTACACCGAAACTTCGCTTCCGTCCCGAAGTCAACTAGATCAGCTCATGCCTTTAAATACACATTGGTATTCGCATACATTTCAAGAATGTTGATCTTGAAATTGTTGCAATTTTGTTGATGCTAAAATGAGTTTTAATTTCGTGATTTTATTATTTGTATTTTGATCATATTAATGATACGAAATTTTTCCCTCTTTAAAATTTTCAATGTTTTTGATACGTGTGTTATAGTATATATTATGGGCTATTATGTGCATAATTGGCGTATTTATAGAAATTTAATACAAAAAAATTAATACATTATATGTTTTGTGCGCAGTACTTTTATACAATAATCTCTGTTAGCTACAAATAAATTGCCTCGCTGCAAACCTGCAAATGCGGGTGAAATGGCAAACAATCTCTGAAAGTATCGTGCGGATGCGCTTCAATAACTTAACCTTTAATGTCAATGCGCTGCTTGCTGATATAAGTAGATTAGCGCGCTTAAATTTATCGTATGTTTGTAGTTTCCATTCGACTTTTGAATATTTTAGTAGGGTAAGCCAGGCTTTTTGGCTTATATGGATGTACCGCCACTGTGTAAGAGTTATTTAGAGATAAGATCACCGAAAAACATTAAGTGATTTAGTTTTTCACCATTTATTTATATGCGAGCCAATTATTTGATGCAAGAGCTTAACAAAATATAAAAATGAAGCAACTACAATTAAGTATACAAAGAAAATAATCTGTGTATATATAAAATAGTTACTGTGCCGCAGTCCAGTGTTCGAATAAGAGTGGCAGCACAAATTTTTCAAGGATGGGTCAACAGACATAGTAACTGTATAACCAGTCCGTGAGATATGTGTTCGGCATTTTCGAGTTGATGTCTGTGTCGGTAGGAATGCTATATGTCGGTCGCCACTCCAATAAGCTCTTAGCAGAGTGCAACGAGTGTAGAAGATTTTTTTACTTATATTCACTTACGGCTTTTATCGGTATAATATTAACAATTAAAAATTGAGGTAAACAAGTGACAATTTTTTTGGTAATTTTTTACTTTTTTTTTTGGTTACGTAAAATCTAAATATACATGAACAATTCTGAATGTTTTATGCACATGTAAAGAATACATAGAAAAGAAGTTTTATAAAACAACTCATTAGCGAAAATAGTTATGCTCGTATTTTATTTCGGTAGGTATACGAACTCTAAATAATGAGAAGCTTTGACTTCATCGCTCATGCTGCCGTAAACAAAAGGCAATTAGTATCTAAATGGAATTGAATTTCATCGTTTCTACGATATTTAGAGGCCTTCGGCCAACCTCTAGCATAACTTGTAAATTAAATTTAGATAGAATCTACGAATAGATTGCTAATCATATATTCTGATCGATCAAAAGGTGTTTAATGTATGAACAGTTCGCATTTCAAACGTGAATTGCAATAATTGTTCAAAACAGCGACTAATTTGAAACTTGTTTTAGTTTCAAAATTTTTACCGAGTACTTTTTAATTCAAAAACATTGTAAAAATGGTTAGATTTAGTGTATTGTTTCGCATGTGAACAATCGGGAATATCGACGAAATAAGTACTCAGGAAAACAATAAAATATACACACAACAACAGAATGTAGGAATACCTTAATCCTAAATTATTTACGACTTTATAGTTTAAAATCTTTTTAGTTTCTATAAAAAGTTTATATACAGATTGATACCTCTTTTATTCTATTTTCAAAATTTAAAAATGTAAATAAAAAAAATACGGCGACAAAATTGTTATTAATTCGTTACGTCATGAAAAATTTAAATTGTTCTACTGATATTAATTAATGAATAGGGATTAGATTGTTTTTCTGTTTTAATTTAACGTGCCGTGTGAGCTTTAAGAGTCATGTCACGTCGTCATTTGAGTCGAGATGAAATGTTACGAGCCGTGGGCATGTTAGAAAATGGTGCTATTCAACGCGTCGTTGCTGAGGCCCTACACACCAGCCGAAACGTGATATCAAGGTTGTGGTCACGTTATCGCAGTACTGGGGATGTGGCTGAACGGCATAGGGGTAGATATCGTGTTACTACGCAGAGACAGGATCGATTTCTCCAAATGACCGCCAGAAGACAACCCAATATCACAGCGATGCAACTACTACAAAGGCTGCAGGAGGACCACCAGCTGCTCGTAAGCGACCAAACCATGCGAAGGGGGTTGCATGAAGTTGGTCTTCATGCTCGAAGACCGCTACGTGTTCCAGCATTGCGACGTGGCAATCGCGGTCGGCAGCTTTTACATTTACCATGGAGTGACGAACAATGGTCTTAGGTGCTGTTCACCGATGAGTCCCGGTTTGGGTTTCATCTGGATTCACGAAAATACGCGTTTGGAGAACTCCAGGAAGAGTTAGCCGTCTACGGCACCCTCAGAAGGTCCACTCATACCAAGGCGGGACAAACATATTGTGGGAATTCGTCTTGGCGAACGAACCCAGCTCGTTTGGATCCAAGGCAGCATGACTGCACAGAAATACCACGAGGAGGTAATAGAGCCTGTTATTGTTCCACACAGAATCCTAATGGGCCAGGAATTTCTACTCATGCACCATAATGCTATTTCCCATACGGCGCGGCTGGTGTCTGCCGCTCTCCGAGACCACGATCTTCAAGTTTTGGATTGGCCTGCACAGTCGCCCGACTTAAATCCTATCGAGCATGCCTGGGACATATTACAACGAAAAGCTTTGAGAGATTTCTCACCAAATTTGATCACGGAACAACAACTTTACTAACACTTGCAAAGAACATGGGACCTCATACCGCAGCAAGACATTGACAATTTAATTTTAAGTATGAACAATTCATGTCGATGTGTAATTAATGTAAGAGGTGGCAACACTGATTATAAATAATTAGATTTTATAAGATTTTTTTCAATTTTAATTAAAATTAATAGTTTTATAAGAAGAAATGAAGTTTTTTTAATCATACTAATTTTCGACGGCGATTAAAAAAATTAACGTTTTTATTTAAAACAAAAAAAATTACGAAATGTTTTTTATTTTTTATTAAAGACCTTAAAATAATATCATTCTTCAATTTACTACATCAGAATTTTTTTTTATAAATTTTTAGCTATTTGATTAAATATAAAATATCCCTAGATTCTGTTGATGTGTTTATTAGTACCCAGCAGACAGTCAATAACGATATATAGTATCGACTGTCTGCTAGAGTCAAGCCACCATTAAAATCTCCCAAAAATATCATAATGTGACAGCTAAAGTTAAACAGCATTTAATGTACTCTTGCTGGCTGAAACCTTTACAAAATTAATAAAAGAAAATATTTTATTTTATGTATTTCATTGACAGCCATCAACAAAAACTGGCTTAATATTTTATTTATTTTTTATGTTTTCCTGCTCTGGTTTTCAACAATAATTTTAATTGATTTTCAATTGCCCTGTGAAGGAATTCCTGTTGAAATAGAAAACCTTGGAATAATAGCTTTAATGGTTTAGAGTGGATAAGGATATTAAATTTCGCAATTGTTATTCCTAGAAAATAAATTACGATAATAATAGACTTTACAATGGACTGAACAAGAGGATGAAGTTACACTAATGGCTTTTAGAAGAGCAACATTTAAGAATAATAACGAAAATTAAAGAAAATGGCTGTTACTGTTAATTAACTTTCCTTTATATTATTTATTGAGGATAGCTTAATTTGCCAAAATACGTTACATAAATTAAGTAGGTAGATACCTATCTATCTAAAATGATAATTCCCGTGCTAAAAAACCCATATTTGTTTATTAGAACCATAGGTTTTGACAGAAATATACCAACGTGAATTGTCAATGAGGCGGTAGGGATTAGGGTAGGGTCAGACTGATCCCACGTACACAACATAATATGCGATGCAACGCTCCTACGTTGGTGTACACACTTGACCTATGTATGCAACGTATGTTTGGTGTCAGACTGCATCAGACACACTTGTCACTTCTTAGCGGACGCACGAGTACAAATTTATACTGTTTCTTGATTCTGAGAGTAAGTTTGAGAATGATTTACTTAGTCTGATGTTCATATACGAATATATCCACGCCACAAAGAAAACGATTTTTCTTTTGCGAACCCATTGTTGATGATATTTGGTTTGGAGAATACCATACACTTCTTTGTCTCATTACGAATCATCACGGGTCTAGTTTTACACACTATATTTTATATGTGGCGTAAACTAGGCGGTTACACCGCCATCTATCGGAATCGTTGAGATTTTTCTGGGGTCTCCTATAATCTCCTTTTACGATACCCACATGACAAAATGGGGTGACTGATACTCTAACGCTGCCACCACACGGCTTTATGTTTACGATATATTATAAAATACGAGATTAATAGTATCAAAGAAAAACTTTTTAGCGCAGTTTTAAGTTTTTGAGCTGATTTAACTAAAATACAAAAAATTACTCGAGATAAGACAAAACTTTCAGGACATAATATATTCCAAACACGAAAAGACTTGATCGTTAGTAAGTCACAGGAATATCTTACTGACGTGCCTTCAGTGGTTTTCCTACACGTATTTCTGTATTGCATTTGATGTTATATTCGATATCGTGTTCAAAGTATGATGGTGAAATTTTTATTACTTTATATAAAATGTTTGTAAATTATTTTAAACTTAATACGTCTGCCAAATTTGAGATTATTCAGAAGTAAACCGAATTACAAAATTCCGTTTCATTCATACACAAACATTGATACGTAAAGCAGATCGAGTTAATATAAAGCGTGTAAAAGGTATACAGATATATCTTTTCGTAGTTTTTGGGTGTTGTATCGTAGAAAAGAAATTCGCAACTCATCAGTTAAATATTGAAGAAATAAAAATCGTTTTCAATATTTTTAATGGAAAACAAATATAAGCTACATATGTACAGCATCGACCATCTTTTATCTAAACGCATCCTTTTCCGAAATATTCGCCGTTTAACATGAATATTAGAACGTTCAGCTTAAAACTTTATTAACAATCAAATTGCAACAATTTTAATGAAATTTTGGTCATAAAAATAATACACCATTGTATATGCGGTTACCTTGCTAACGTAGATCGAACTCCTAGAAGAGTAATATTATTTTCTTAAAAAAATTTAAGTTATACTTCTTTAGTGGTTAAAATATTGACAATGCAACGGTAGTTACGCAAAAATTATAATAATTAATAATTTCTGGTTTGATATGATCCGTAATTGTGATTGTCAAGCAGGCATATTTGCCCTTTATGTCTCATTAGGCGTATTGTTATTGTTATCGGTAAACATTTTTTTATATAAAACGGAATTGACACACAAACATACAGTCCACCTGATGGTAAGTGGATGCTGCAGGCTACAGATGGGTTGTCACCCCTAAGGACTAAGATGAAATGCCTCACGGCATCATGACCTGTAATTATACTGGCTCTGTTTCATTTGTGTAGGTTACATATATACACTTATTTAGACTGGACACTGATATTTGGCGGGAGAAATAGGCAAGGGGATGGTATGTACCAAGTAGACTCCTAGGCGTAAAATGTGTCCTTTTTGCTGTTTTTTGACGCTAGTTTTAAATAAAAAGTTGTATTGGATTTTACAGTCTGTAGAAGAAAATTAATAGATTCGTATCTACTGAAGAGAACTCTTCAAAAATTAATGTGTTAAATTTTGTATGTATTGTTACGTCTATTTATAGGCAGTTGTTTGGAAACTTTGAAAGTTGAGGAATGTGGGTTAAGAATGGGTGAAAGTTAAAGTTAAAAGTTACAGCCTATATACGTCCCACTGCTGGGCATAGGCCTCCACTCATTTCTGAGAGGGTTTTAGGGCAAGGAAGTGTCCGCCGCGCTGCCCCAGTGCGTGTTGGTAAACTTCACATGTCTTCGAAATATTTTTTTTCTTATTTCTCAGACATACAGGTTTCCTCACGATGTTTTCCCTTCACCGTCGGGCACGTGGTAAAAAAAAGGAGCCATGGTAGCTCAGATGGCTAGCGCTCGCTGTTAATTTCACAGTACGCGAGCAACCCGGGTTCGATCCCCGCCAGCACCAATGAAATTTTGGATTGCAATTTTAAGTGCTGATTTTACCAAGAATAGGTGAGTTAACGGTGAAATACCTTTTGTACGCCGAAGTCATTTTTGCGTCATCAGTGGATTATTTACAAATGATGGTTACATTAATGAACAGGTCATTAATTGCGATCGGGTAAAGTTAAATGTGATCGGGGGTGGCATAGACTATGATGATGCGATTACTATCATAGCCTATGCCACTCCGAATATAAAAATGAATCTAAGGACTGTTTGAAATGAAACTAAGTTTACGGATTCTATCGTGTTTAATTTAAAATTAAATCACTGAAAGAGGAAAGTTCATATTATTAATTTAAATAATGGTTAATACGAGTATTCAAGGACTAGATTAAAAGTATGTACAAATTAACATTTACTTAAATTCAATTAAACACGGTAAAAATAGGTCAAGGCTATTTGAGTCCAAGATTGACATGAAGCCACAGTTAAGCTTATATATTACGTGACCACGTTTTCACTGTAATGCCGCTCCAAAGCCCCGTAACTAATGCTCGGTCCGCTTTTACAAATCGACACCGCTTAACTTCCTAACCTGTGCACAACGACGAAATCAATAACATAATATTCGGTTTTTAAAACTTTACCACTAATATTACTAGCATTAAGTCACTTTCATTCGTGATCGTGAACGTGCAATGTACTACATCAACCTCATTTTTACTTTAATTAATAATTACTATAAGAGTTTTACTCATTCGTTTGTATTCATAAGTTATGCAAACTTAAGATAACTAATGAGTTTTAGCTCTTTACCAACAAGATTAGTCGAATTATTGAAATTTTATAATTTTAACATATTTAGAGTTCTAAGTTAACAGTATGCATTGCTCTCGTGAATTTAACATTTTTAGAGTTATTAATAATTCGAAATCAGATCACAGTGAGAAGTGCAAAAAAAAGTTCACCTTTCTCTATTCTGTCCTTCACAAGTCAATCTTAGCCGTCAGATCTATTATCACGGAAATTGCTCCGTGAAAAAGGAGGATGCTGTCTACATTTTTACAAAGGTTGAGTGGAAAGATGCAAATAGCTAAGGTTTGGAACATAATAGGGGACATAATATTTATGATTTAATAAATAATGGTTAGATGATCGTTTTTTTGCCGATAATTACCAAATTTTCGGACAGCAAAAATATCTTGGTTATGATGTTTGGGCCTTCTATATGTGACAGAGCCATATTGCAGCTATAATATGGTTGAAGCAAAAATGGGTCGGCTCGACTGGAGAACACGCTTTCACAAAATACCACCGTAAAATAGCAGCTTAATGCAGCTGTGTTTCGTATGGTGATTGCAGAGAACCGGAGACCCTTTTTACTAGATACGAGGCATTACATGTTAGTCCTCAGGGGTAACAACGCATCTGCATTTTGATTCTTATTTGAGGATAGATGTAGATGTTTATGGGCTACGGCATCCACTTACCATCAGGTGGGTTGTGTACTCGCTTGTCACCCTTATTCTATAAAAATAAATTAAAATACAATTTTTTATCTACTACACCATACGGTCATTAAGCTTAATACTTCGATGGCAGCCGATGTTACCTGCTGTGCCCTGTGTGTTCCTGCTTCTCGGTCGTCATTAATGGACCTGCAGTCAGCCGATGATAATGATAAATTTTAAATCTGTATATATGAGACTCTTACTGAGTAATGTCGATTTAAACTATGACGAAAAATTTTGTATTTAACGTCAGAAAATATTAGAGATAATCTGCTCAGTGAATATGTGTCCCAAGACGCACTTAACTAATTGCTTATAATAGAGATGATTTTATAATGTACGTAAATTATTTTGTGTAAGAAGATTTAAATAAATTATTATTTCATTCAGTATTTTAAACAAGCTTCGCGAGAACATAAAATACACTTTAACTTTCATCTCCAGTGTGGCAAGGTGTTTAGACTCAGTGTTGGCTAGTCCTCCGATTACCGAGCTTGTGCATATACCGAATTGTGCGAAAAGTTCAGTATCGTATTGTTGTGACAAACGGTGACAACGCCTCTGAACTTGCTTCCGCTTCTGGAGTTGTATGGACTACTTCTTCAATAAGAAGTAAGAAACTCGGCAAGAAAATTTATTTCGAGTATATAATAGTTAATTAATTTCGTTTTGCTTTATTTCACTTTCATTTCCAGTTCATAAGTGATCTAAGTATTTTCTAATAAAGTACTTAATTTAACAGTCAAATACTGTACGGTATGTGAAAAATCTGTAACTAAGGAGCATTTTAGCAGTTAATAGCTAACACGTGATCGTATACTGAGTTCATGTATCGACTCCAATTGCAACGCTTACGCCGAGCAAACAATTTCCGGAACCTGACGATCGTATTTTCAATTTCAGACACCATGTATATGCTCAGCGTTGATTAATCGGCAATTTCTCTTCCGTGTAATTTTATTTCTATACTAAGTGAAAACTGTTGAGTATCTAATCTAAGTGGAAACTGACCTTCACAGAAATTGTCTCGCAACTGTGAAACAGTACAATATAACAATTATTCAATAATTTTTTAAGTTAAATAATTTTTAAATATAACAATTATTCAATTTTTATTTATTAGGTCTAACAATGTATTCAAAGTATTTTTTTTGCATTGTTTGCACTTTCTCATCTAAAGTGTGAAAGTTTCTTAAAGTTGGAGTTGGTAGAACATCCCTAAATACTTTACCTCCTAGTTTTGATGTTTAACTATTAAATCAACAACTCTTTCTGTAACTCCGACTCCTAATTATCCTCCGTTCGTTTTCAGTCAGTTTACTGAATGTGATGTTAAGATGATCATATTATCCATCTCCTCAAATGCTGTCGTTAGCGACAACATTAGCCGTAATATGATTGTTCCTCTCCTAGATGTTATCACTCCCATTATTACTTATTTACTTAATGTGTCTCTAAATTCCCCTTTTGAAAAGATCTAATCCCGTCAACCTCTCTGATTTTCGTCCCATCTCGATCTTACCTTTCCTCTCTAAAGTCCTTGAAAAACTTATTTGCCAATAGCTGACCCTTTTCCTTAATAAGCACAATTTGTTGAATTCTTTACAATCCGGTTTCCGTCCTGGTCATAGTACGGCTACTGCCTTAATCAAAGTTACTGACGACATACGGTGGGGTAGAAATAATAAACAACTCACAGTCATGACCTTGCTGGATTTCAGTAATGCGTTCAATACTGTTGATTTCGATATACTGTTGAGTCAGTTGTGTTCCCTTCACATATCTCCATCAGTAATTAACTGGTTTCAAAGTTATCTCTGTGGCCGTCAGCAGTGTATTCGTGTCGATGAAACTCACTCATCTTGGTGTGATATTACTGCAGGCGTGCCGCAGGGTGGCATGTTGTCACCATTACTCTTTTCCATTTTCATTAATTCAATCACTCAAAAAATATCTTCATATGGTAATATGTATGCGGATGATGTCCAGATTTACACCCAGTCAACTCTTGAGAATTTGCCGAATGCAATCGCTAAATTGAATAACGATTTAAATATTATTCATGAATGGAGTGAATCATATGGCCTAAATCTCAATCCTAATAAGTCACAGGCTATCATAATGGGTAGCCAGAGCTTTATCTCAAGAATTGACTGGTTCTCCGTACCACCTATCGTAATCGATGGAGTTGTAATCCTTTACTTTGACAATGTCAAGAATCTTGGTATTTATCTAGATAATTCCTTAAATTGGATACGCCAACTGAATGAGGTAAGTAAGAAATCCTTTGTCGCTCTTTGTTCACTGCGTCGCCTTCGATCATTTCTTGCCATTCCTACAAAAATTATATTCACACAATCTCTTCTCCTTCCGATTATCGATTATGCTGACGCAAACTATGTAGACATAACTGAGGACCAGCTAAATAAGCTTGAGAGACTTCAAAATTATTATTTTTTTATAGGAGAGCGAGCATGCGGCTCACCTGATGGTAGTGACTACCGCCGCCCATGAACAACCGCAACACCAGGGAACCAGAGGAATCGCAGATGCGTTGCCGGCCTTTTAAAAAGGAGTAGGCTCTTTTCTTGAAGGTCCCTAAGTCGTATCGGTCCGGAAAAATCGCTGGTGGTAAACTATTCCACAAAGTTGTGCGAGAAAACATCTTCTAAATCGCACAGTGGTGGACCACCAATCATCCAGATGCAGATGGTGTGGATGGTATCAGGAGTTCTGCCGCGATGTGCGTTCGTGAAATTAGGCGGCTGGTATTAATCCGAACAATTCCTCAGGGCACTCCCCGTGGTAAATACGAAAGAAAATACAAAGGGATGCAACATCTCTTCGCAGCGCCAATGAATCGAGCCGATCGGAAAGGAGTCGGTCGTCGACGATTCGAGCCGCTCTGCGCTGGATGCGGTCAAGTGGAAGGAGCTGGCATTGGGGATCCCCAGCCCAGAGATGGGAACAGTATTCCGTATGAGGCCAAACCTGCACCTTGTAAAGTTGCAAGCGTTGTGCCGGCATGAAACACTGTCCCGCTCTGCTGAGCACGCCAAGCTTTTTAGAGGCCAATTTGGCCTTCTCTTCCAAGTGACCACGAAACTGCACGTCATTCGATATGTCGACGCCGAGGATTCCGATACTGGCTGAGGCAATAAGGGGAGTGCTTTGAAACTGAGGAGATACGACAAAGGGGTTCTTTTTAGCGGTAAACGCGCAAACTTGTGTCTTCTGAGGATTAAACTGGACTAGATTTAGTCGCCCAATCCGAGACTTTGTTCAGCAAAGACTCGACTTCAGACACAAGTTTTGTCCGGTACTCGGCGACGTTTTCCCGAAATATTGGCACGGCCGCTGTATAGAGCATCACCAGTGCTGTCATCCACATAGCAATGAATGCTACCGGTTTGCAACATATCATTGATATGCAGAAGAAACAGCGTTGGTGATAGCACGCAGCCTTGTGGAACACCAGCGTTAATGGGCTTGTAGTCGGGTATGCACCGTCTACAACGACCTTGATGCTCCGATCTGCAAGAAAACTGGTGATCCAATTGCACAATTTCTCGGAAAGCCCATAGGAAGGAGCTTCGAAAGAAGCGCTTTGTGCCAAACCCGATCGAAAGCCTTGGCACTTGGACTCTGCCTCCGCCCATCTATGAGTCAAAATTAGTATTCGGTTCATATTTGGATTGCGCAAATTTGACCATATTTCCCGATTTCGCTCACGTCTCAAGTGGTTCTACTTCCGATATTTTATTATACCTATCAGACTTCGCCGGAACATTCATATTCTTTCTATTATGTACTGTGTATTATTTCACCCTTCTACTCCTCCCTATCTAAAGGAGAAATTTAATTTTGTAGGGCTTCCTGGGGAACCTCTACGCTCTTCAAGAAAATTCATTTTAAGGGTACCAACTCCCAACACATAATTTTTTAATAAATCTTTTACTATCCAATCTATTAAGCTCTGGAATGCGCCCTACCTTTGCATATACGTGAAGTTGTATTTTCCAAATTATTTGTTACTTTACGTCAGTACATTTTTTTTCACGGTAGGTCATCAAAGTTGGAAGTGCAATTTTTCAAAGGTAAAAAGTAACACAAATCATTTTTTTCTTAAAATACACCAAATTTTGGGACAAATTTACTTTCAATGCATGGAAAACCTGTTCGTAAAATAAAAAATATAAAACCAACAACTTTTAAGGTATTTCTAACAACAACGGTAGAAACACTAACTTAAAGTAGAGATTTTAAGAAAATAAAATAATTGACGATATCTCAAAACTAAAAACTTTTACAAAGTTAATTTTTTTATCTGCAAGATCTAAGGCTAACCTATCTTTCATGTCGCTCTGACGTGATATTTTGGGATACCCAGTATGTTTTACTTTATCTTTTATTATGTATTAGTTATTTATATTATTTAATGTATTAGTTATTTATATGTTATTTTATTGCATTTATTGTCTATATCGCATGTATTGATATTATATTATGTATATTTATATTGCACCACCACCTACCTTACACCTTTGGTTGCCTGGAAGAGATCGCTATGTAGCGATAAGGCCGCCAAATTGTACATATAATCTGCTTTTGTTATGTTATTTGTATATTTGTTTGTGGTGTACAATAAAGTATATTCATTCATTCATTCATTCAATTTTAAAAGGATGAAGGGATCAAGATTAACATCAAGATTATTATCATAATCATTATGATTAGCCTCCGACAGCCACCGATGGACATAGGCCTCTCCCAAGTCACGCCATTTCGATCGGTCTTCGGCTACCGTCCAGTTCCGACCAGCCACCTTCATCTTCACCCTCAGGGACGTCCCACACGACGCTTGACTTGTCTCCACTTATTACTCCTTTTTTAGTTCTGCTACAGACGTGATCAGCTTATGGACTACTGGTATATTTACTGGCAATACTTTTCAGAGCTTCATGGCATTTTACTTAATAAAATACGGCATAAGTGGACACGAAGCGAAGAATTATCAGGAAAACAAAAACAACGGTTAAGAAACTATATTTATACTATTTATTCATATTTATATTATTTGTAAATTTTATGATCAATATCCAGTTGCTCATCAATTTCCTAATTACTGACTTGCCGATCTTGTGTATAGCCTTATTACCTTAATGGCACTGTTTAAGGTTCATTCCTTTTTTGCGCTTTGTGTCGACTTTTTGCCTTTTATGTAATTATACGAGTATTTAAAAGTAGGTCTAAAATGTTGTTCGCAGTAGTACCTACCGGCGACAGGAAGCAGCGTCAAAGGTGTGTAACATTTGGTACTGCGATCGACAATCCGCTTGTCAAGCATGATGAATACAACGGGAGGGTCCCATGCAGCATCGCTCATCCAGCAATGGATTTTACGGATACATGAAGAAGAATATATCTTATCTTTTTGTCAAAATTTAATTTTTGTTCAAATTCACTTTAAATCTAAATTAAATTAAAAATATCTATTCATGTAAATCTCTATAGTCTACAGTAATAAAACTTTTGATAATACTACCTGATGTATACAAGAGCTCTTTATTTGTGTGACGGTGAGGCCATTATATTTGTGATTAGGTGAATTACTATAATAAAGGCTTTATCTGTCATTGCCAGTGCCTACGGAGTGAATTTGTGGTCATTTAGTTAATGAAGTGAATTCTTGTAAAATTATTTTTACCACTACTTTGCTTTTGTAAAATAACGCATAATCATTTGGCACTTTTGGTTTTACATGTCAAAAACAAAAATTATTACAGAACCAAAATTCTTGGTGACATTTTCCATATATTACGTCCCGTAGGTGTCGTAAGAGGCGACTATGACTAATGCTAATAAAAATAGTACCATCTTTAAAAGCGGGTCTGAAAGGGATATAAAAAGCACTAAAAGAGTTCCCAATCTGTAAATTTTTGCTAAGGTATTTAAATTTTTTATACTTCAACTATTGAAATATCACATAAGAAATATAATTACAGAGAGACACAGACATTATGGCCTGTTTTCACATTTCTGACGGTTACTTGCTTTTAGAAGATAAAAAATTCTTAAGGCCTCTATGGACAATAAAATGTAATATAATTTTCTCGAAATATATTGAAACATTGAATCTTTAAGCGACCTAATTCAAAAATATTACTTTATAACGCACTAGTTAGAAGCAGTTTGGAATTTTGTTGTCAAGTATGGGCACCATTTCATGAAGTTCATAAAAACCAAATCAAAAAAGTGCAATGCTGATTTTTAAGTAGCCTAGCATGTGACTTGTAAAATAATTACAAAATTAATTCATATGGTAAGAGACTGTTGTACTATAAAATGATGTCATTATATAATATAAGAAGTCAGCTATTCTTTTTCTATTTTTACACAAATTGCTGATTAATAATATTGATTGTCCAACTTTATTAAACTCAATCAACATAGTCCGCCGCAAATAAATTACCGCGTTACGGATTACATGATAAAATATTAGGTCCATACATATGAAATTGGCGTTTTGTACGGGAGGAATATAAAGTCATTTAAAAAAAATATATTTAATTAATCAAAGTATACCGTTTTTATCTGTGAACTTTGCCATCTCATAGGTAGTTCATTGATCCCTTTACTAAAAAACCATGGGGCGAGAATCAATAAACTCTGAAGGCGGTTTGGACTGCCGCATTGAGTTGAATTTTTTCCTTGTGAAGTAGTCCAAATTCGGAAAAATGGTAATCTGTTGGAGCAAGGCCGTACGTACTCCACGTTAGATGTCGCAGACATTCCAATTGTAGCTCATCTAACTTAGTGGTTGTTTGTTGTGCAGTGTCTGGTCTTGCGTTGTCGTGAAGCAGCAGTGGCCTAGAGCGATTGACCAATCTCGGTTGTTTAGCAGCTAGTTCTTCCTTCATGGTTTGCAGTTGCTGACAATAGATATCTGCCGTAATCGTTTGGCCAGATTTTAGAAAGCTGTAGTGAACGACACCGGCGCTAGTCCACCAAACACTCACAAGTAACTTTCTGAGTCAATTTTCGTTTAGGGCACGATTTGGCTGGGTCTCCAGGGTTCAGTCATTGGGACGAACGCTTCCGATTATCGTACAGTATCCACTTTTCATCACAAGTAATGATTCGATTTAAAATCCCTTCATTATTGTGTCGGTTGAGCAAAGTAACACAGCAGTCGACGCGTGTTTGCAAGTTCGATTCACTCAATTCATGAGGTACTCATCGTTCAAGTTTTTTACTTTCCGATTTGCTTCAAGTGGATTAATATAGTTTTATCACTTACTCCGAAGCCTGCAGCTACCTCTGAAGTGCTTTGTGATGGATCCGCTTCCACAATAGCCTTAATTCTTCATTTTCCACTTTGGTCTCCGGCCGTCCACGGGTTGGTTCTGAAGGTCGAAATTTCCAGAACGAAAACTTTGAAACCAAAAACGTACCGTGATTTCTTTGGCGACACCAGCGCCGTACATCATTAATCCTTCGAGCTGTTTCTGCAGCACTGGTGCCACAGTAGAACTCGTACTAGTAAATATACCGATATTTCATGTTTTCTATTGTGCGGTAATAAGCGACGCCAAAGAAAAATAATGAGAAAAACAAGTGAATGACTGTTTTCAACACTCAAATGTTTACCAAAACCAGCTAAATGAATTTATAAATTCGAATTTGGAATTCTTAACCAAAGAGGAGATATTTCAGATCAAAATGGTCAGTACGACAAAACGCTAATTTCATATGTAAGGTATTAAAAATAAAACTATTTTTATGGATGTTATCGCGTTTAATTTACTTATTTTTAATACCCGACGTTATGGGCGCTTTGCAGCACCCACGGCCACGGAGGGACTGAGGTGATAGACGTACCGAAGTCAAATTTAACCCGGAGTACCTTCAGCTTTGTAATTATTACTTTTGGTCCGATCTATACAGAATGAGCTTAATGTGTTTTGAGGTTTTGCAGTGGTATGCTTGGATTTAGTTTTAATTTAAATTACAGGATCCCAAGCAGGATGTTTTTAAATTTCAATAGCCTCACGTATCATCCTTGGTGGTTCTTTGCGAAGATTTGTGGTCTATCAAATCTGATGTAATGGCGGTGGCCGTCTAGAATATGATCACAAACGTCAGGTCTTACGCAAGTTTTTATTGATCTTTTTGTTTGCCTTATATAAGACAGACCACATTCACAATCTAGCTCGTACACTCATATATCTCGTAGAGGGATATTACACTTGACGGATGGTAACTGACTAATCTTCTTTGACGGTTTGTAGAATGTTCTAATAGAAGCTAAGAGAACCTTTCTTCCCCATCGGTTGTCTTATGTTGGTTGGTTTACTTCAGTTTACTCATCCGTTGGGCTATGTTGGTTACTCTGGTTTTACTGCGTATATCCTCATTTCTAAGTTTATCTTGCAGAGAAATCCTGAGCATAGCCCTCTTCATAGCTCGCTGAGCGACCTTGAGCTTCCTCATACGGCCAGCAATGAAGAACCAGGTCTTAGATCCATAGGTCATCACTGGAAAAACGCATTGGTTGTATAATCTTGTTTTCAAGTTTTGAGGTATACCTGACGAGAAGATGTGTCCTAATCTCTCGAACGCTGCCCAGCAGAGTTGCCCGTCAATTGTCCTCTCAGTTGAAGTTGGACTTACCAAGTCAAACTATTTGTCCCAGGTTAATATACTTGTCAATAACTTCAAGCTTAGTGCTCCCAACAACTATCGGCATAGGTGTGACATGGACGTTACACATGACTGTAGAAATGGCATGTGTTGAGTTTGAGCACCTCATTGTTGTGAGCGTCTACAGACCCCATGTTCTATATACAATACTTTTGAAAAATTATGGAGGAAGTTTTTGTTAAGCTTAAACAGAATAAATCTGTTGTAATATGTGGAGACTTTAATATCAATCTCCTAGAAGCTTTCTCCACCAATATTAAATTTAGATCATTGTTTAAATCATATGGTCTTTTTAATTTATTTTAGAGCCAACGCGTATTACTGAATGTAGTGCAACATGTATAGATAACATTTTACAAATGTTAAGCCGTTGCATAAATGTATAATTCAAAATTGAGTTCTGATCACTGTGGACAGTTAGTTTCATTACCTTATGTTCACAAAAAGCAAGTAGATGAGAAAATTGTGTTTGTTCCTGTAAATGCACGTCGCTTGGAAGTTTAGAAGTAACATAGTGAAGAAACTTCCATCACTTTCATACCAAAATGATCCTAATTTTTGTATGGAACAGTGTTTAAACTTATTTGCAATGAATTTGATAATATTTTTACTTCTAAAACGTTCTCCTTGAACAGTCGGAAGGCTTTCAATGAATGGGCGACAGTAGGAGTCCATAAGAGAGACAAAGGTTATATGAACTTTACCATGAAAGGTCATATAACCTAGCGTCGAATTTAGGAATATGTTAAAAATATTCAAAAATATTTAAGGAGGGTGCTCCAAAGCCAAGTCTTTGCATTTGAGCAACAAAATTAAGACAGCTTCTAATAAAATTAAAATGACGTGGAGTATAATTAATAGTGAAACTGGTAAGGTCAACTCTCGCAATTCAAACCACCGGTTGAGTTTTAACAACAAATTAACGGAATCAGATCAGGATGTTGCAATGGTTTTGAGAAGTATTTTACGGATATTCCTATGTCACTGAATTCTTCTCCTGCCGTCGCCGAATCATTGCTTAAACAAAATGTAAATGCGTGTACAAAGAATTTTACATTTCATAAAATATCATCAAAAGATATTGTAAAATATTTTAAAACTATTGATGTTAAGAAACTGCGGATCTGTAGGGCATTTCCGTTAAAGTTATTGCGTCTATAATCGATATAATCGCGCCTCAACTAGCTATTATTTTAATACTAGTATCGAATATGGTGTGTTTCCTGATTTGATGAAGCATAGTAAAGTAATACCTTTATTTAAATCTGGTAGAACATTAGACCCCGCCAATTTTAGACCCATTTCTGTACTGCCAACACTATAAAATTTTTGAAAAATTATTTTTGATCAAATGTTAATTTTTTAATGTTAATAATTTACTTCATAAAAATCAATTCGGTTTCACAAGGGTCGCTCGACAACTGATTCTGGTGTTGAGCTGATTAAATATATTTTCAATGCATGGGAGAATTCACAGGATGCTTTGGGTATATTCTGTGATCTATCCAAAGCCTTCGATTGTGTTAACCATGAAACATTAATCAGGAAACTACAACACTACGGTGTGAAGTAATGCTCTTAAATTAATTGTTTCATATTTAAGTAACAGAACTCAAAAGTTGTCATTAATAGTATGAGCTCTTCCGGGTCGATAGTACAAATGGGCGTGCCTCAAGGCTCAATTCTCGGCCCTTTCTGTTTCTTGTATATATTAATGACTTACCTTACATAGTGAGGATAACCGCAGACGATTCGTGTGACTCTCAAAACAGCACGTGACGCGGCTCAGAAGGAAATCGGTCTGTAGTTCTTCAAGAGGCGTTGTCGCCTTTCTAGAAGAACAAGACCACCGCACTTCTGCTCACGCCTCCGGTGTAATGCCACCATGTAGGACGGAATTAAAGAGCTTCTGAAGGACTTCAAGTGCCGGTTTTCCACCCGCTTTCAGAAGCTCCGCTGTAATTCCATCCTCGCCTGGGCCTTGCCGTTTTAAGGTGCTGGAGAGCCATTTAATCTCGCTCAGACTGACGTCCGGGATATCATCGGAATAGTGTCGGATAAGACTCGCTCTTGGATCGTTACTCACGCGTGTGGCTCCAACGATGATGTGTACAGCTGCCCAGAACCTCAATCTCATCAAAATCTCAGGTGTCCCGGAAACGACGCTGCCACACTCGGTCTTCAGCTTCGACAGTTGGCTCTTTCTGGCGAACAGATCTCTAGCAAAGACTTTGGAGCCCTGGTTCCGCTCGATCGCTTCTTCAATACGAGCTGTATTGAAGTTGCAAAGTCCCGCCGCATGCATTTGGAGATCTGTCTGTTCAGTTGCCTGTATTCTGTCATATCTACTGAAGACTGCAGCTTCATATCCGTCTAACAGCCATGAAGATTAAGAGTGTGATCGGGAGTTTGTGTTCTGCGCGGGTCTTGCAAAACTTAGCTCCGACCGCATGGACAGTTTCACGAGCTTGTCATTCATATCGACCTGCATTGCAATCTTCTAGGCAATGAAAACGGTTTCGTAGTTCGAGCTGAAAGGTTTCGGGACTTTGGATTAGAGCACGAGGGGACGGGCGTTAACTTCATTAGACGTGACCTCTCCAACTTTACATTTAGGTTCAGTGTGCCCTCATCATTCGGTGATCGCTGCCGGTTTTCACCTCGCGATCACTGAGACATCACTGAACAATTGTCGCCTGGTCGTCATAATGAAGTCAATCTCATTTTTGTCGAACCGTCGGGGCTCGACCAGGTCCACTTCCTGGGGCCGCTTCTGGAAGGAAGAGTTCATCATAAAGTCCTCTCTCCATGAAGTCGGCCAGCTGCTGTATTGGTTCCGTTGCCCCTCTCCGATTCCCTACTTTCAGCTCCCGTACTCTCTTGTGCCTGGTTTTGCGTTGAAGTCTCCCATTAACACCGTAATAGTGGTTTTGGAGGAATGTATGGCTCTAGAGATATCCTCATATATTTCTCCACTCCTCATCAGGGTGTGCCGAGGTTGGTGCGTAAGCCTGTATGACCTTCAGCGAATACCGTTTGGTGATTCTGAGTATAAGGTACGCAACCCTCGTCGACACACTCCCAATCTTTACAACGTTGTTAACGAGAGACTTGTGGACGATAAATCCGACACCTCCTTGGGACAGATGGTCGCCTTCCCGGTGATAGAACAAGTTGCCGGATTCGAGGATTACCGTGTCCTCCCCCTCTCTTCGGACCTCGGATAATCCTATAATATTCCAGCGTAACTTGTCTATCTCTTCTTCAACTCAGGATCTTCTTGTCAGTCCTCAGGGTACGTGCGTTATAAGTTGCCAGGTCGAGTCGTCGTAGGTGGCAACCGAACCTCCACCGGAGATTCTTAGCACCCCCTGCCCCGCCGTTACCATGGTCGCCACCGTAGCCAGGAATAGCGGGGCCGCCGGGGACTGGGAGCCGTTTCTTTGTGTCGTCGCTCATGGGGGGTATATTGCCATAGTTGCCACGCTTGCAAGCGGGTTGCAACCGCAGTTTTATTGTTTTGCTGTTATCAGAAAGATGCTGCTGCCCATCCTCTGCCTCAGTTTCCCTCTGTCGCCTCTTACGACACCCACGGGAAGATATGGGGTAGTGAGTATTCTTACCCGCCACTACACGGGGCAAAGCCTTTTCGGAATCCGGCTTGTTCGGAAGGCTGGAAGTTGTCATGTCTGCGTGCGAGATGGTTCATAATGACTCTCGAAAACAGCGCGTAGACGCGGTTAAGGAGGGAAATCATTCGGTCGTTATTCAACAGAGCGTTGTCGCTTTTCTTGAAGAACAAGACTACCGCACTTCTGCTTCACGCCTCCGGAGTAGAATACAACGCCTTAAAGAAACTTTTTTCGAGGTTTGAAAACTATACAATGGCAATAAGATACAAGAAGTGATTTTTAAAATATTAATCAATAACAATTTTGCTACAGCGAGTGGTTGAGTTGTGTTTTACTACACACAAACAAAAAAGAAACTAATAGTTACAATCATTACCTTATTCTAACATTTAAACTTATGTTATTATATTGAAATCAACGATGCCAGAATCAAAAATGTTAAGAAGTTTATATACAAATAAAGAAATAAAAAACTATAAAAATTCATTGTTGCATAGAATTAAAGTCATGGCAGACCATCGATATATATGTACTACGCACTAGATTTGGCATTCCGAACATTCACTATGTTCAAATGAACTGTACTGCAATCCGTACACCTTTAGTGTCATTTAGAGTGGCCACAGACTAATATGATGCTTTCATGTGTCTTCAATATTCATAGAGTGTGGAGCTGCGCTAATAATACGAGATTTCAAATTAAAGTTTAATTAAACCTGAACGTAAATAATAATTCAGTAGTCAAATGAATAAATAGGTAATAATATTACAATAGAAAAAATAAATTTCTTCATTTAAATACCTACCTAATCTATTATGACAAAACTGATGCTTGCAGTATAGCAAATATCAACTGCGCATGCGCGACTCTATTATCTCCCGCGCATGCGCGAAAACAGAGTAGTGCACATTTTTTGTTTCGAATAGCTTCTCTAGTACGTAGTACATATAACTCAATGTGGCAGACTAATTATTAACATGTTCCTAAAATTATTTTAATATTACGAAAGGAAAGTTGTGATTTATTTGCTTGCACAATAAAGTCCCCACGTTATTTAAATAATCATTTGAAAATTCAACTTTACATTACGAAAAAGCAAGTCTCCTTCTTCATATTCTTCTTCATCAGCCCTATATAGTCTACTGATGAACATAGGCCAAACGTATCGAACTTTTAACACTGCTGCTCGTAGCTGGCCTGGATTATTATACCTGGTATAAATGAGATGATTATACTGGTATCTATCGTTATAAGATCTTTCTGAAAAGCAAGTAATCACAAAAATCTGTTTTTTATTTATTCTTTACTTTCTGTATTGTCCAGTCTTGCTTTGCAACTACCAGATGGTATCTACAGTAATTCAGTAAGAAGACAAAAGAGACAATGAAAGTATTTAAACGTATTAAAAAAAGAATTCAATAACCTTAATGCTGTAACGGCGGGACTGTATATTATATTCGTCAAAAATTTCCTCGCTCACAACAGCGGAAATATTAACAACGTGAATGTATTTTAATGAAACTTTACAATAACATAGCTAATACCTCAGAACAACACATAGGCTATAATTAATAAAGATACTGTGTAAATTGGTCAAAATATAACAATAAGTGTTAATAAGTCAGAAAAATTCTGTCATCTGCGAGCTACTTTGGCGTGCAGTGCAAAAACTGTAAAGTATAATTGGTTTAAAGTATAATTAACAACCAAAAATATTTTTATCGAGGAGGTTTAACCGAGCAATACTTACTACTCGTAGATTGATCCTTCTCTAGAATACCTACATCATTTTAATCAATTTTACTATAGAATGGAAAAGTCGCATAAAGTATGTGAAATAACATGCACGAAAATTAATAAAAAAGTTTAATTTTTTATTCATTTTCCGCTAACGCTTCATCACAATTTTTTAAATTAAAATTATTTAAAAGTTTTAAATTAGACGTTAAGCAGAAGAGTGCACTTCTGCTGTGTTGATATTTCATTACTGATTTTTAAGGGCGCTTTAAAATGTTGTTGTTTTATTTACTTAGTAGCTCACCCGTTCGCGATTTCGTTCACGTGGACAAATGCAGATTCTAAAAAAAATTTACGATTAAAAAGCTACTCTATCCCTAAGCGAGTCCAAAGGTTTGAGTCCAACGTTTTGGAAACACTTTCATTTTACGTACAGCTAAGGACTGGATAGACAGACAAGGATCTAGGGAAGCGTACTCCATCGTCGACCGCATCATCGCTTACTATCACGTGAGATAGTGTCCAAAAGCGGGCTAATCTACAACAATAAAAAAAAATTAAGATACATACTTAGTATGGATTATAAAAATCTTAAATTACCTCAAGTTTCTCTGTGTTCTACATTTGTAGTGGTGTTGGTATCTGGTAGCAGAATATATTGATTTTTGGAAGATCCCACTCGAGACAATTCACCATATAATTGCCCATGTGAAAAGCACTCTTTTCTCACGTCGATGTCCTTCAGCGAGAAAGTTTGTCCCTGGGACTTATTTATCGTGAGGCTAAACGATACTCTTTAACAGGGAATTGAAGCCGCTTAAAACTTTCCGCTGTCCGGCTTCAGGTCTAGTGAGGATGGTTGCAATAATCACATAGTCTTTTAGTTATTTTGTTAATTATTGTACCATTGCACATACTGGGTGGGCTTAAATTTCTCAATATTGTAATGAGAGTACCGACTTTTAACTTCAGAACGTGTGATGGCTGTCTTGCCAGATTTGAATTCAAAAATTCGTGTGGAACGTGACAGTATCCGCTTCGTTTAAGATACTAATATGTATATAATACGTATTTGTACGTTAACCGATTAACTAAGATAAAGTATTAGGATAGACAGATATTGGACCAATGATAGTTTTTACTAACCGAAAGAATATTGTACCACATAGCGGTATTTTCCTTGCATTTAACAGTTTATAAACATCACGATTCAGCTTCTAAGCGAAAATTCCGATTCTAATAATTAAAAAAGGAATTTACATCGACACAAATAAACTTGATTATGAAATTATTTAAATGGTTAAGGGCTAGTACCATGATAATTAAATTATCTTTCGTCTTTCGTTCTTTCTTCTACCAGTGTATTAATTAAATTTTAGAACACAAAAGCTGTAATTGTCACTTAACTATAACAGTTGGACATATTGTCTCGCGGACTTTTTTGTAGATATTGATAAGTGTTTTAAATGTTTAGTACATTATTTTATTCTGCCAACAATAGGTTTCGCAGCGCACACCAAGTAATGGTTTTTATAGGAAATTTGGATACCTTGGCTTGCAATATTGGAATTTTATCAATATTGCAAATCAAGGTAAAAATATCAAATCAAAAAAATTATCAAAAAAATAAAAATAAATATATCTTCCAGATACCTAAATAAGATAAATATTGATTATCGCCATAGCACTATAGTGTTATATATAATATTATACAATATATAATATTAGCCTCTCAAGTTTAATCTATCTATGCTCATAAAAAATATTATGTACGTAAAAATATCAACAATTTTGATACAATAGCGATGATCATTCAACTATCACGAACAAATACAAATTAAAGATTTTGTTATTGGACCTGCTATTTTAAGCTAAATATAAAGTGGAATCATAATATAAGTACTGGTCAGTATCTAAACCACGCGGTCGACACTGCAATAATTAACGACCACACTAAACCCACATGATATACAAGGAACGACACGCAATTGAACAATTAATTTTCTATTAAAAGTAGTTTTAATCTAAGGCTGTCGAACAGACTTTTGTGATTAATCGAATATATTCAGTTATTTTTATGAAAAACTACATAAGCTACTACTTTCCGGTTAGGCATTAAGTCTGCCGTATGTACCTACAATAAACCTTAGTAAAATAAAGATTTTAAATAAATAAATAATCCGATTTGTATTTTCCGAATACTGATTACAAAAATGAAAGACTTTCCTGCCTTGACGTCATTTTACCACGTCTTTATTAAGCCACTTTCTTGTTTGTTTGTCTATCTGTCGTTCCGGGTGGAATCTTCCCACTCAAATATCGAGCTCGAGACTTGAAATTTTGAACATAGCTCAGAATCGGATGACATTTTTAGTAAAAAATTAAAAAAAAAATCACGTGTTTAAAGATATATGCACGAAACTTGGTGTGTGAGTAAAATGTATAATGTGACCAGACATCAGACTGTTGCCTTGTAAATTGGAACGTCGTTTCTGGCAAAAAAGTTTAACAGTAGCATGTTAGGGATTTCAACGCTGCAACTAAAAGGATATTTTCTAGTAGCAGTATCAGTTATTGTACATAACAGAGACTTAAATTTCGAAGCCCGTCGTAACAGTCTTCTGTTTTATCATTAATCGTATTCAAAAAACGAAAATGTTCTATTTTCGAAGGATATGTTTTTTCTTAACTCATGTTCTTTATGAACTCATGTTTCATCGCCAGTTACAATTCGGGCCATTACTTCCTCCCTTTGCTCTCCATAGCGGTCAAAAAACTCGCGACAACTTTCGACGCGCTCGTGTTTTTGATGCGAAGAAATCATTCTCGGAACCCATCTTGCACAGACTTTAGTCATGCCAAGGTATTGATGTAGGATGTTTAAAATGGTTGTTTCTGATACTCCAACTAATACTGCAAGCTGTTTTTTCTTTATCCGGGTATCTTCCGATACAAGTTTTTCAACTTCTAACAGACTGGCTGACTAGTTTTTCATTATATCTTCAAGATTTTTCCAAATATTATGAAAATTAGACTATGTTTACGGGGTGAAAAAACGTCATCGCTTTTTGTATGAAAATTTACAGCTTCACAATCCTTTTAATGTTACTATTTAGACGACATTCTAGTTTGTTGTTGTTACCTTTAATTTATGATATTCTTTAGAGTACTCAAAACGTTAAAAAAGAATCCTTTTATAAAAGTACAAGCCGACTTCAAAAACTAAAAGAAATAAGAGGGGTTTTCATTCTTCAATACACCATATCTTAGACCGATATCAATCATACAATCGTGCGTTTATCTCAAAGAGATTTAAAGGTTGAAATTTAAATGTCTTTGGCTTAACCCTAGTTACCACTTTCATAGCAAGTAACTAATAGGTATAGTTAGCAGATTCTATTACGGCATGTTATATTATATTCAGACCGGGCGCTGTATTCTTTGCGTAATCTTTTTCCCGTGTGTACTGTCTTCGCAGAGTCCAATCACCGTTACGAGTATTTTATGTCTTATGGAAGAAAGTACATAAAGTGCAATTTAAAAAATTAAAAAATATATGAATAAAAATATCTTGTCAGTCAGCCAATCAACGAATTTTATTTATAAAAAGCACACGTACACATAAAAACATACACCCTCAAATCTGGCGGGCGTGCCCACGCACAAGCTTAGCCAACGCACGCATAATTACATTAATCCATTGTACCTATTTAATCAGACTGGTTGCTGCTTAACCTTTCCTCCATTCGAAGTTCGGGGATCGATCTTTTTCATCGTAAAAGTTATCGCTACGACGTTGCTTAAACTTTTTGTGCATTTTTTAAATTATTCTCAATGTCATCTATACTAAGAAACCGAACAGTCAACAGTATTTTGATTCCAGACCATCATCATTATTTAAGAGATGTGAAATTTGCCTTTCAGAGCTGCTACACAAGAAACTTTTTGTTTGCACTGGGTTGTTGTTTCTATTTTGATCCTGACAGTACGTGATCTAATCAAGAAAGGGTCCCTTGAATGTAGTTTATTAGGCAAATACAAAAGTTTTCGAAAATGTTTATTGCGACTAGGTCTAACATTTAAACATCCTATGAATAAAGATTTGTTCATTAAGTAATTTGTAAATTTGCTATTGAAATAATAAATATAATTAAAGATTTGAAGATATGAAAATGAAAAGTAATTAAATTAAAAAGTACACTATGATTATATTTATTGGAGAACGATCACAATCTTAGTATTCGCTTTACATTTAGAATTCTTGATTATATTTAGGAATACCGCACTAGGCTTTAATCCGTCTTCGTTAGAACACTCACATGCTTTTTGCTCTCCAGTCCATGCCAGTAGGCTCCTTGCCAGTAGGCATCTACAACCAAAGTTCTACCTATTTTAACTCTAGATCTACAACATAGGGTCGTGTGTGACCTCACGCATTTATATTTTAAATAAGTTTTAGTGAAAAATTGACCTTGAATTCTGTGCATGTATTTAGCTTCCATATTTAGCTGTCTGTAGCCCTGACGCTTCGAGAAGTGCGCACACTCATTAGTTTTCGAGTAATCACCTGTTGGGGTCACCCATGACCCGACATGACCCGTGTTCTGATTAATACAACATCATACGTATCTAACTTTCGTTAATTTTTACTTTAATTTTTCGAGTACCGCTTACACTGTCATCAACGTCATCAACGTCTTACATGCCATCAACGTCACGTCTTCCAAGAAGTGACGAAATAGTGAACATTTTGGGAAAATGTGGTGGTTTCCAATCCAGTTTTTCGGAGTACGAAGCGTCAGATATTGCAGATACTGAACATATATCTGAACACGTAGATGAAAGTGATGTCTCTCATCCAAATTATGTTTGGGTAAAAATAGATATATATGTTGTCTAAGCCTCCAATTACGTGCAACGCCGCCTCGATATTTTCAAAAGTTTGCCTCAATCTCTCATAGTGACAATGCTTCATGATTTGGGAATTGAAGAAAACAAAAGCACTTAGCTCGTTTATTCTCAATCAGCTTCAAATAGACGCTGTTATTAATGTCCTTTTTTTACATTGGGAAATGCCTACGCATACCTGCCTCGCGGGGGTGAGGACGGGTTATGTCGGACTCGCACCGACTAAAACCCCATGTCACATATTGGCAGGGGCACGGGAACGCTTTCGCACACATCTGCGGCCCCACCAGCGCTGGCCGCCCCATGGCGGCCCCTCCTCGGGAGAGGACTACTTCTCCCCATCTCCTTCTCAGGCAAGGAGCACCAGAATACATGGCGCGCCCTTCTCCACGACCGCCAACTTCAGCTGCGCAACGGGCGCCTCCGTATCCGAAGCGAGAAGGCCATGGGGCCAGGAAAAACGAGCACTCAGAAGCACTAGCCTTCCTGACCCCAGCGGCGAATCTAGTCTATGGCTTCGCCGCCAACCAAGATTCGGCTGCGGAGGGTAGGTAGCGCAGCGCCTCGCAATACCGACACTCCTCTCCCCCCACAGCCCCACCACCACCGCAACAATCAACGGTGCGGCCCCGTCAGAGTCGCGGAGGATAGGGCGAGTGGCGCATCGCCATACCAACACACCTCTTCCTCCGCGACTCCACCTTGGCTGCAGCGGTAGGGGGAAAGAACACCCCTCTCACAGCAGCCCACCAACACTACTCAGAGTGGCCACCCCGGACCGGCCCTACACCTCGAGCCAGCCATGTGGGTTCCTCTTAGTTCACCGCAGGTGACCAAGCCACGGATACTAAGCCCCCCCGCTGCGACAAGGCGGGAACCCGTTCAGGGGGGGGGGGGTTATTAATATCCTAGGGCTAAGGGCAGGAAGGGCATAGCATATATAACAATACGTCAAGTATTCAAAAAAGATATGTGCTCAGTATAGTTTACTTATTTGTTCCCAGTGTTTTTGATTCCAAAGTTGTTTTTGACTAAATATTTTTTCATACGTTCTTGAAATATTCAAAGAAACTTGTAATAATAAGGGTAAAAGTCACTAATTTTCTAGAATATCATATTTTTCCTTGGGGTCACCCACAACCCATGTTGTGTTTCTTGAAACTAAAATAAGATGTTGAGCTTATCTGTCGCTCATCTGTCGCTTAAGTCTTTTTTTTCATAAAGAGAAAATTTAAAGACTAATAACTTACTTTCAGCAGTACAGAAATGTGCCAAGTCCTTTTTTGTTTAACGATAAATTGTAAGTTTTCAGGCTTCATTGTCACTAGCCATTTCCTATTTTTTAGTGTTTATTTACTTGGCAGAGGTAGAACGTTGTGGAAGACAGACAATGTCTTACTAAGAAATGTCACGGTTTTTGTTTGATTGCAAACGCAATGACATACTTAATTTCGATAGTATTTTCAAAGAGTATATAATCACTACGTTTTAAGTATTTTTATATCGCATATCCTCTTATTACTTAGCAATTGCGGTAACTACATATTGAGGCATACACATAGATTTCGAGTTGGGATCCCAGGTGGTGCTAATAAAAAACATAAACGCAGCTTTCAGGTCTAGATGCACTGTAGTTCTCGTGTAAATCTATTCTATAAGATTTCTTCAGATCTTATATATTATATGAATACTATTTAATGTAAGAGGAGATGAATACGAGAGCCTCTGTGCTTGTAAAATTCAGTATACTAATATTTATATACAATATTTAGAAAGTCTTTTGTTTTTGTAACACATACAATTTACTCTACTATACATACTCATATATACATACTCTTTTACTCCACCCACACATTTTAACCCTTTTTATTTCCTTTTATGTTTTTTTCTGGAAGAAATATGTATCAATAAGTAATCGCCTTTTGTTATCTTTCCCTATTTGTATATATTATTAGAATTATCTGGTCTAATAGTCGTAAACGCGATTGCTGATCATGCGGTCCTGGGTTCAAATCCCGTGTCGGGTTAAAAATCAGTTATTAGGTTTTTTAGTCCAGAAGTTCTCAGTAGCAGACTGGAGCCTGCAAGTTGGCGGTGTTTCACCCCCGCCCCCCGGAGAGCACGTAAAGCCGTTTATCCTGAAATTCTCTCCGGTCTTTTAGGATCACCGTCCCATTGGACTTTAAGAGTGAGGGAATAGAGAGTGCACCTCTGCTTTAGTATGCACTTGGGCACTATAACCCTGTCCTACGCAGATGGCTAGTCTCCATTGAGACTGGCCGTCGTGACACAAATTCAGTCTGGAGGACATTATTTTATATGGTAATTTTTTTCTTGGTGTGTAATAAAGAGTACGTAAATATAAGTAAAGTTACAGTTTACATACATTCCAAACGTATGCATGGGCCTCTCCTCATTTCCGTAATGGTGAAATAATTGCTTCGCCTTGCTACTCCAGTATGTGTCGACGGATTTCATGTCAAAAATATTTTTATTCCTCAGGCACGCAGGTTTCCTCACAATGTTTTTAATCATCGCAGAGCACTTGATAAATCAGCACTTGAAATGAACTGGACCGGAACTTGGATGGGGCTCGCGCTATTATTATTTTATACAGATTTCATTATAATAAAACAAACAATTCTGTTGGCGACGCCATTAAATTGTACAGACTGGTTTGATAATTGTACAAACTGTTTTCTGTGAGGTTAAACTTTAATTTTATATGTGGTGTTAACGTGCTTAGTACGAATTGGTTGTTAAATGTGCTTTCCGTTACGATGACAGTATTGCGATGGCTGCTGTACAAAGAATCAATTTTGAAATTTTGGAACACCCACCCTGCAGCCCAGGTTTATCCTCCTAGGGATAAATTAAATAAATAAGGATTTAATTCAATACCCCTTAAATCCTTATTTATTTTTACAAAAATAACAATATTATAACGACATATAACACATGAAATTCATTCATCTGTGGTCGTGGTGAAGAAAAATGTAAAATAAGGTAAAAAAGATTTTTCTTAAAAATCGTATCTTAGGCACTACTTGGGATATATTATATTTTTGTGTATTTTCAGGACGACCATAATAAGGTCTATTACATCCTATTTCAAAGTTATCCATACATTACTGGATAGCCTGTATATCATCATCATCATCATCATCATCATCATCATCATCATCATCATCATGACAGCCCATTCACAAGTCCACTGTATATATTATACGAGGAAAAAATTATTCTGAGTATATTTTTATACTTCGTGGTCTTTACCCCAAAATTTTGTATTTAAAATTTCAGCATTTTCCTGCTGAGTACGCTTATGACTTCTAAACAGCACATCATAATATTAAGCAATTTGTGCTAGAGTATAGGAGCTATGTGTTACAGTAATATTAATACTACAAGCGGGAATAAATGATAGAAGAGCCACAACCGTAGGTAGCTTAATCTTGCTAGACCTAAAGTACATATTATGTACATGTGTATTATTTTTCTAGGAGCTATGATAACCTAAGAATTAAAAAAATAAACTTTAATTGCACAAATATTAAATTATAGAATTTTAACTCGTCTGCGGCATAAAATAGTAATAATATATTGTATATGATAGTAAATAAATATTATTATGCACTTTGGGTGTCGCAAAAGGAAAACAAATGAAAAGTTTTGTACCTATCCGTCCTGTTAAATTGTCGATTAACTTTTATAAATCTTTTTCTCGTTACTGGTCGCCATTCTTCGGAATGGTATTCTGGTCTTTACAAAAGTCGCCGGTAGTAAAAAATAACTCTTAGTTTTTCATAATAATAAGTTAACATTTTAAAAACTACGGGTCTCTACTCTATGTGAAAAGGACGTTGGTTAATGAAAAGAAAATATTAATGCCTCACAGCGAATTTCTAAAAACGTCAACAACTCTCTAGTGTTTAAAGTACGTAATGAAGTTCCTATCAGTGTTTACTTTTAATATTGCATCATTAAATTATTGTTTTCTGGCTACATTTATGTAGACTGTATGTTTTATCTGTAGTGTAACTGATATAACGAACACACAGTCCACCTGATCTTTAGTGGGTGTCCATAGACACTTCCACTTGTCATTGAATGTGAATCAATATGCATGTTCACACACACTCACACAGTGGTGATACAAATTTTACACACATAATATCTCTTGATCAGTCCGTATTAATAATTTCAATCACAGTACCAATCACTGACGCTGCTGTCCATCGCCGGCCTGGGTATTTCAACTACATGGTAAATGGGTGGATTCTCTTTCACCCCGATCACCAGGCATATTACAAAGGACAATGGCGAACGCCCATACAAATTTTTATGTCAGGTAATCTGAAAGCGTCAATCAAATCGAATCCTTCCCTGAGATTGTTTGTCTAAGGTTTTTTTATCGACAAAGTCAGGAATAATTGTTACGAGGCTTTGAAGATTTGTAGGTTATGTGAAGTTATGTCACTGAAAAAGTTCAAGATTTATTACCAATTAATGAGTTTTTGACCTAAAGGATTTCAATCATTTAATCTTATATTAATGTTCAATTAATAATTATTCACTATTAGGTATATTACCGTTTCAAGGTTATTTTTCAGTAATTAAGGAATTTACTCGCTTATTACGGAATTCACTGCCTAATTAGAATTCAAAATAATATGTTTAGCCATAGTACAAGTTCCACTTTGGAGCTAGATAATTGGATTAAAACTATTTATTAATATTATTCGACCAAAGGTAAATAAAACAAGAAATTAATTATACAACATTTATTCTTCATCATCTTCCCTAATAATTACACCATCTAAAAACTCTGCCGGTGCTGAAATATGTTGCTGATGTCTGGCCCATCCTAAATACCAAACTAAGGTCATGACATGTGCGCAACAGCCTACTGTGTGCCGACCTACTAAACAACTACAGCAGTACTCTGTGATTCCTGTTTGGCCAGGTATATTATTTTCTAATAAAATATATACATAATATTGTCTCCGGGTTACATGCCGTAACTTAATCTTGCCTCTAATCAATGTAGTTCCATTTGTAGAACCCCTAAGATCATAGGGCACAAATCGGAGTCCAGATGAAAATAGCACAATGTCGTCGGGTGTAGCAGAATCGGAGTCCTTTGGGCACGCAATATAATATTCACACAATAGAAAATCAATATCGAATAAGTCCAGGGGCAGTCTAGGTCGAATAAAAATAAGGAAATCAATAGGCAAAACCAAGAAAACAAAACACAGGCAGCACAAACGGTGCGAGAGCAGTGTGTGTGAGACGTAACGAAAACGTAATGACATTGTCATAATTGTGTTGCTATAGCATTTACATTGTTTCTTACTAAACAATCTGAATTCCAAAAATAAATAATAAATTTACTACATATTTTTTTAATATTCTTATGTAACCTTTATTATAATATTAATTATATTATTTTATCTTTAACCAGATGCAACAAGGTGAATTGAAAATGATTTTTAACTACGAAACTGAAGTAATTATAAACTGGTCACACTAAGTGACGGAAGCGATATCCATTTGATTACAATCAATTATGTTTCCAAAAAGGTAGTGATTTTTATTCTGGCTTTTACTAGTTTTGATGTTTATTTGATAAAATGCAATATATTTTTTTATTACGTGCTTTAAAAATTATAACTCAAGACGCTTCAAAATATTTGACATATTATTTCGCCATTGTTCTTTAAAATATGATCTTATTTAATCAATATATATAAAAATATGAAATGAAAAAAAGAAGTTTGGTTTTTTTATTTCGTATTTTTTTAACAAATTTTGTAAACAAATCGCCATGGCGAAGTCCTACTGGCTGATTTTTGATCATGGCAACAACTTTCGAAGAACCGAGAGCTATCAACTACAAAACCATGTAGTGGCAGTGTAAGAATATCCACAACCCCATATCGTCCCATGGGTGTCGGGAAAGGAAACTGAACCACGAGGTGAGCAGCAGCATCTTCCTGATAACAATCAAAATTATTAAAAAACTGCGGTTCCCAATCCGCCTACCAAGTGTGGTAACTATGGCCATATCCCAAACCCAATGAGGCAATCTATGGGACAGGCCTATGATTAACAGTGAATTTTAATAGGCTGTAATAGAATAGATGGATAATGGATCAACTACAAAGGTACTTAGAGTGTTTTTTTATGTAAACAAAAACAAAGTAAATTTTACGCAAAATTTTCAATAGGGATTTGCTCAGCTTTACGAGAATGTTGAGTACTAAAAGCCATTTTCCACAGCGTCGCCTAATTAAACATTTATAAATCGACAGCTGTGTCTGCAATGTCGTTCGGGCGTCGCGTCGGTATATAATCAATGAGAATAATCTATGTGTAATAAATTATAAAGTACTGGTAAAATACCGAATACAAATGAAGAAAAGTTAACAAGACAATGAAGGAAGAGAAAAAATGAATAATCAGCATAATATATTGTTTTAACAAAAAGCATATTTGTAAACAATGTTATTGGAAATATTGCCTGTCATATGCACATACAGATTGTATACAATTGGCCGTGTGAGAAGTAGCTGGTAGTGAGTTATACGCCCACGGTGCCCAACGTTTGTCCCTGCACCTTATTAATAGATATTGGGAACGAAACGTGATAGAAAATTTCGCACCCTTAGATAAGAAATCCTTCAAATATAGACAGGGCTGCACCAATATTTCTCAAACACATCATTGAATGCCGGAACAGAATTGCGCCTGAAGTTGCACTAAAGAAAGTCTCGGATTGGGGGTGACTAAATCTAGTCCAGTTTAAATCCTCGAAAGACATATGTTTGCGCGTTTACCGCTAATAATAACGCCTTTATCGTATCTCAGCATTGATATATCGAGTGACGTTCAGTTGTAAGAAAATACCATATTGGTCTCTAAAAAGTTTGGCGTGCTTTGTGGAGCGGGGCAGCATTTCATGTCTTTACACTTACAAGGCGCAAGTTCGACCTCACATGAAAACTGTTCTCCTTTCTGGGCTGGGACACACCAGTAGCAGATCCTTTCACTTCCTTCTGACCAGCTTGATTCACTGGCCCGATTTAACGAAAATGTACCATAAATTAATCATTAGATTTTTTATCCTTACTTTTGCTGTTGTCGTTAACCTGTCACGTTACCATTATAGTACCAGTCTTACATTGTGTACTATGGTAAGTGCTGCATATATACCAGTAGGCATTGGGACCTTACTGACTCTAAACTATAAGATATATCGAACTCAGGACTTGCAATTCACTAGCCAAGTACACTAAATCACGTAAATCTTCGATAAAGATAACATTTGACTGTTTTCTGTCAATGATATAGGTTTATAAAATAATTATCTAATAGGTCAAGTTTTGAAGAAACATTCTACTTTTTATCTGTTTATTTTAACATCTCGTTATAGTCTTAATATTAAAGTACAGAGACGATTTTAATGTAACCAATTAATTAATTTCAAAATTAACGTAAATTAAGATAGACTTTTATTATCATAATATGTCAGCGTAAGAGAATCCATCACCCAATTTCGTTCCGTGGGTGATGTAAGAGTCAGCTGAGGAAAATGCCCAGAATTTCTTGTAGATTTCGATAGATGGCGATATAGCCATGCCGTAATATTGCAACTTTCGACTAAGGACAAATATAAGTAAGATAAGAACTTAGTAAATAATATTTTATTCTTTCTTCAACTGCCACGTTTGAATTCGCATGGTGTGCTTCCAGTGCAAGCCACATTTATGTATAGTTTCGCATAGTGTTGTAAAAGTTAACGCCACTTCTAAGAAAGTCATTACTTGATTCTAAAATAATTAATAGTTCTTCGTCGTTCATCATTATCGACACCGTCCAGAAAAACACTAGAAATGCAACTAATAATAATTTCACACGTATTATCACGGTGGTGGCGCATGACGTGGTGCAGGCACCTGACAGTTATTCAAAATATGACTTAGTTTGACCTTGTACCGAACGTAAAATCACGGTGACGGCGTTCTCAGATTAACTGCATGTTCCAGAATCATTCGATCTTATATTCGTTTGTTTAATTTCTACACTATATTTGATTTAATCAGGATTATTATAAATTAAGTATCCATGGGTTTCTTATTTTTATTTTATTGTATCAAGGGGTAAAAACTTTATTATACGTTTGATCATGTGAAATGTCATAATTTTTCGCAAAATTTCATTTATAAGTGTCAACCATAATATATTAAATTAATCTTTAAAAAATAAAAATAATGAAGTTACAACCTATATACGCCCCAATGCTGGGCACAGGTCTCTTTTATTTTCTGAGAAGGTAAAATAAATTTACAAAAATTCTGTTCAGTGCAAATCTGACTGCTACCGGTGGCCGCTCGCACTGATGTTACATAATATCTTCTCTCTCGTTCTTCGTCTTGCAGTTAGCTTAGTAGTGATAGTTATAAAACTTATATTTTTATTTTTATTGAAATAAAAAAGTCATTGCTACTTATCACTTTTTATTTATATAATAATGTGACATAAAATACGTCATATAGAAACGACAAATTGTTCACGGGTCGGCTAAAAACACAGCTTTACTTTGGAAGAAAACGTTACATTTATGTATTCCTTTAAATTATGACAAATAATATGGTGTTGGTGTTTAACTAGGAGTAAAAGATTCCATTAAACATAATATTTTGTCCTGTTTTTAAAATGAATACAAATGGATGATCTGCAACAAATCTGATGGTCTGGGGTATGAAAGCAGCCAGGTAGGATATACCGAATTCTGAAATGTTACAAAAATATTGTTATTAAAGTTGTATTCTTAGCCGTCATTATATTGTCATGTATGACTGCATATTGATTTATGCATGCAATAGTTACATTTAATTATAGAACATTAAAAAACCGACAGAAGTACAGAAAATAAAGTAAAATTATATTTTTTCAGATATACATAAATAAATAATTTCAATTGCCACTATAAATTCCATTGAACATGGAAGTTTCATTGAATCTTATACTAAAAATAAATGGTCTGTCAGCGACAAAGAGCGTTTGTGGTCCCAGCGATAGGCTTTCCAAAATTATAAACTCTGAAAAACAATGTTATCATAAAATAACTTCGAAACCTAAAACCTATATTCGTAAAAAAAAATAGAAAGTCTGACACACCGTTTTATTCAAAATATAAAAAATATTCTTACCATTTGCAGCTGCGGCTTCAGCGCCTTCTTCATTTATTTCTATAAAAGCCTTTTGAATGGCTTCGCTTACGTACAAATCACCTGGTTCTTTCAATAGTTTACTTAACTTCGCATGTTCGGGACTAAAAATGTTCTTGACACCGATCTAAAATATTTAGTGTAGAAAAAATAGTTTGTTACATTAAAATGTCCTTGATTTGTTATTATTTTCTTATTGTATGACATTTTTTTCATGACAAGTAGCAAGTTGTGCCAACACTGCACTACATTACACTACACTAGCGACAAAAGGAAATAAATGAAAGACTCACTTTAGGAAGAATCTCCTTTAGGTTTGTTGTGGTTTCTATTTTGAATTTTGGAATGTATGCTTCTACTTCTACTTCAAATAAACTTTTCAAAGCATTGTCTAAAATAGAAGGATCCTTAAGTTTTTCTTCAAGCTCATTAATTCCATCGATGTTATTAGGAAGAATGATGTAAAATGCAGATTCGTCCCCTTCGTAAGGAATTTCTAAAATCTGAAGTATTATGTCAATATATAATTAAAATAGCCAATAATTTTAACTAAATACGATTGTTTAATGATAAGCGTGGACATAAGACAATGCTACGGTAATGTTTAACAGCCCGTTGTGGCACTTGTACCGTCGTTATAGCCGTACCTGTACAGTTTCTAAAACTGTTAATTTAAAGTTTTTTATGACGTTATTGGAAAAAAATTAATACCTCACATTTAATAGTTCTAAATATGTTTAAGAAATTAAAGGTTAAAGTGTTTAACCTGCACTGACATCTGAGAGCATGATAGAATAAGTGGAAAACACATAAGTGATAAGAACTACAATTTTTGGTATAATCAGTTAGCCAAAGTAACCGCACCCACCTTAGCGTTCAGGCCTGCTACTTCGCCATAATTGTAATTTCCTTTTCTGTACATTGTTGGCACTTTGATTGTATTTTCACGTGACACATGGAAGTTACTGTCCCTTGTAAACATCTTATTGAAAGGATTTTTCCACATACCCTGTTAAAATAAAATGATAAATAATAATACATTTAGTATTATGGAATTCAGTTAGACATATTTCAAATTTGTAAGTAGCTTGATCATACCTTGAAATAAATTGCATTCACCAAAACGGCTCTTGTATCGGATGTCAAAGTTTGAGGATCTACTAAGTTTTTTATACGATGATTAGTTTGATCTTCTACCTAAAAAAATTATAGCTCTATAAATTTCACATTTCATATTTATTTATCAATGTATCATCAGTATTAAGTTTACTGGTTCAGTATTAAAGAATGCAGAGAAATAGAATCGAAGATCATTTGAAGTAAGGATGAAAGTGATCAAAGACTTTTATATCACGATGAAAGTTAAACCATTTGAATCCCCTCGTACATCCCGTTCTTTTTTTCTTAACATCTTTAAAACTTATTGAAATAAAATAAAAAAAATACAAAAATCTTAAACCTACCCAAGCATTTATTTCTTCTGCCGTTTTTTTACTTTGTGTAAAATCCACATTCTTAACTTCCGATTCGAATGTTTCCCTGGATATGGCTGCATAATTATCGTTTAAGTTGTAATTTATACCAACGTAAATTTTGTTTGCCATTTTTAAATCAACTCCTTTTACAGATCTTAATTTAGAATTCATATATGAAAAAACAGATTTTGTCTGAAAAAGTAGTATATTTAATAAAACATATTACTTATAAAGAGAAACGATATGATAATTCCTATAAAGAAAGGAGAAATTATAAATTATTGTTGCATAAAAAAGAAAAACATTGAATCAAGTACTTTAAAAAAATAAAATCTACTAAAAAGTTAAGACTTCAAAGAAATGAAAAGAATAAAATAATTTTTATTCTTTTCATTTCTTTGAATAAAATATATAATATAATAGTTTCTGAAGACGGGCTTTCATTCTTTCATATATAAATAGTGTATTTATCTTAGCACCGATTTCAGAAGCTATTATATTATGTAGAACCTATTTTATTTTTTATAGTTACTTTTTTATAAGTCGGATTATATTATTTTTAAGTTCTATTGTTTTACCCTTTTCAGTGGGCTAAGCAATATCACAACTTCAAGATTGACCAGAATGTCGTCTAAATATTAAAATTAATAATTTTACCTTTTTTTTACTCAAATGGGAGGAAGAAGACTACTTTTGTCGTATAGACAACAACATAAATAAACAAAATAAAAGTAACATAAATACCAAAATAAATAAAATACAAATTTTTCGAAGTAGGCCAGAACAAATAATTTTTTATTTATTTATCTTGTTTTAATACTATTTTAAGACTACAACTTTTATAGTTTTATATTTTACATAATATGACATTATGAAAAACAGTTGTGATACGTACAGAGTCATCATCGGGAAGACCAATGGCTTTTAGTAGTTCATCGTGAGAGTCTCCCTCTGAAGCAAGTGACAGTTGTGCAAGCGGAGTAAGTACCGAAAAGGCAGATAACACAAAACTCTTGTCTTGGTTAGTCTTTGCAACTTCCTGAAATGTGTCAATTATATCTCTTAGTCTTATTAAATTGAAATAGTTTTGATAAAGATTTATTAGAAAGCGGCACACCCGATAGATTGTTTTTTATAGAATAAGGGTGACAAAGGAGCAAACAAGCCACCTGATGGTAAGTAGATGCTGTGGCCCATAGACATCTACATTTATCCTCAGTTAAAAAACAAAATGTAGATGCGTTGTCACTCTTGAGAACTGAGATCAAATGCGTCTTTTCCAGTAAAAAGAGTCTCCGGTTCTCTACACTCACCATACGATAGACAGCAGCATTAAGCTGCTATTTGCTATTTTACGCTGGTGTTCTGTGAGAGCATGGTCCTACCCCAGTCGTGCCGACCAATTCATGCTACAACCATAATAATAGCTGCAGCGTGGCTCTACCACGTATAAAAAGATAGTGCTATAATCATCTAGAATATTATACCAGATAAGATACTTCGAGAAATATTACCCGTGATAATTTTAGCGAATCTTTCCTACTATAGGATAGGTTAAATAAATTAAAGGTTTAATGTCCAGCAGTTTCTTCTTCATATATCGGTAATAGTCCCCTATCACCTACTTATGAAGAAGAAAAATCTTTAAAGTAAAAAAAAAACTAAAATAATTAAAAAGATTTAAGCTACTATTTTCAAAACTTTAAGACAAGTGTTTTATTCAAATAACTTACAGAAAACATTTTTGCCGTGAAATTATTATTACCAGCAGTTAGGAGTTCTGCATAGTTAGTTTCGTCGCCGCCATTTACCACAGCTATCATAACTAAAACCATTACTAAAACAAAAAATGAAAGATTATTTTAATCATAAATACGAAAAAAATGTATTTTAAAAATCGTGTTTACCACACATCAGAACTTTGCCTGTATTGTTGAGGAATTTTTCATACATAATTGCACATGGACAAAAATTCACTCTGAAACCGTATACTTAGTGGCAGTTTAAGAATACCCAGTACCTATATCATTCCGTGGGTGTCGTAAGAGGAGACTGAGGGAAACCCATCAGGAGATCGGCAGTAGCGCCTTCCTGATAACACCTAGAAAATAAAAATAAAACTGGTTGCAACCCGCCTGCCAAGCCTGGCAACTATGGCAAATATCCCCCCTACGAGACATTCTATGGGAAGGCTTATGTTCAGCAGTGGACTTTTGATAGGCTGTAATGATAATGATGGGGATTAAAAATCAGAATAATATTTGTAGGCCATAAAAATAGGTTTTCCTGGAAAAATCGATCCCACCGCTTTCAGCATCGCAAACCACCATTTTTTTAATTTAAATAACGGCGCGGTACATATTTTATGTGTTTCATGTACTATCACATTCTTGTGATAGTTTTGTGCCTTTGACATTGTGTTCCAGCATGCAAAATTTATTTTAAGATACTTCCTAAAAGTTATCAGTCATATTGCATATAATACTACTTATATTATTTAAAGAATCAAACACATCTCTTGGTTTGTTTCGGGAGAGGCGACAGAGCTACGACACTTGATGCTGTGTTTGATTTTGATAGATAGATATTTTGTTCTTGATAGATATCCAAATTTTATAATGGATTTTAAATAAGGTATATGTAATCTAAGCATATCTTCACGTAGTTTAAATCCTCATTGTATTAGCTATTGTAAATAAACCCGTTTAGACTCAGGTCGTTTACTTATAACAAACCGGTCTGAGAGTACACGGTGCAACTATGGCCAACTGATGATTCTTATTGTTCGTGGTTTTCAATGTCATTATGGGACGCAACAGTTCATTATTTATATTTATCGTTTACCTTATGATGTAATTCTGCGTCATGATTTTATAAATATGTTTGTAAGTTAAAGTGTAAACAAATTTTATGTGATCAATTTTTTTCTATTATAAGAAAGAAAAATGTTTTATGTAGATTATGAGAATGCGTCAGTCAATATTAATAAGTTGTTGATTAACAAAGTTTGCTGCGACAGCGGTAAAAGGCAAATGTTATCTGAAAATGATAACCAGCCGAAAATGATTTTATAATGCAATACGCTAATAAAAAATGTTTGTGTTCTATACATGGCATAAATAAAAAGTAATCATAGCAACATAGATTGCCGGTAAAAGATCTAATTATTTCATAATAATTACCATTACATAAACATTCACTTAACTACGCATGTAATAACATTTTCATTTTGTGATCCAATATAATAAAAAATATTTCAATATACTATATACTACAAATAAATTTAAAAAGGAAATAACTTACGGCAACTATAGAGATCCATAATGGTAGCTGTCACGCGCACGCTTGCTGGATCTATACTAACCAGTTTTCTAAGGTGATGGTCGTTAAATAAATCAGTGTATAGGTTTACAGAACATACAAATTTGGTTGGCGTTATCTTAAGTCAAATAATAACTATTTAAGTGAAATATACTGCTTAGGTTATTTCATGGAAAGTAAACTTCGTCACGTAGTAAAATATACTTAGAAAAGGTATAGCAATTAGTAACGTCCCAGTGAGACTAATTACTACACTATTTTTTTATTGAACTTCGATTTATGTGTATTTGTTTATAACCCTTTTATTATTTACCGTTTCAAATAATCTAATCCATTATAGACTATCAAGCCCAGCCAACAGTAAAATTACACATTTTTTTAATACTAATTTATTATTTACTGTGAAGTAATATTTTTAAATGAGATTGAAGTTAGTTTTACTCCGTCGGTAATTGCCGTAATAACGTTTTCATGCTTATTATGTGGAGCGAATGCTGTGTAAATTATAAAGTTAGTCAAAATTATGAATGCAACTTTCTCCATTTTCAAATACACTCATTCACATATTTAAAACAAAGCAATAAAGGAGTTATGAGTTTATTGAGGGATTGATTGAAATTAATTAGTAAAATTTGCGGGAGATTGACCGCCGGTGGATTTCTGCCTGTTTTATCGTTTAAATAATGGTTTGAAGTAGATTTTGATATGTATAAACGGTGCAATTATGTGTATGAAATCTGCGCATGTGAACTATTAGTGGAAACGATGTAACAAGTGTTCCGATAGTGATCTCGGGTTTTTTTTCTATCCACTTAGAGCCCTTGAAATATTCATCATGAAATATCTGCTGGATTATGCTATTGTTGAAATCTCCCAAGAACTTCGCAGTGTAAAGCAACATACGAGTAGTATTGTTTAGAGTTTTGTGAACAAAATACAACATACATTAGACAAGGATATATGGCCTTGAATGCTTTAATTGGTAGGTACATCTTAACAATAACAACAACAGCAACAATTTATACCTTAGCTCAGAACATTATTTAAAGTATATTATTCTGAGTACCTAACCTAAGATTAAAGAAAAATTATCACTTTTGAACTTTTATAGAGAATTTCTTTTTGTAACGCAGTTTTTTTTTTCTAATTTTTGACACACTCGGTATTATATGTTACCTCCTCCTTCTGTCAAAACTTCCTGCATTCATCTGGGCCTACCTTTTATACTCAAAATATTATTTTTATGAAACCGAAATAAAAAAAAAATTACATTGCATTTGATCCCCGTAAGTAAACATTGCAACCCACGGACACCTGCAACCAGCTTCAAATAAAAAATGGTTACGGATGCGTTGTCACCTCTGTGGACTAACAACTCTTCATACCTTGATGGTACCAGATGGACTCCTAGGCAGAAATGGAATCCTGCCACTTAGTAAATTTAATTTTAAAAAAATCAATAAAAATCGACAATATGACTTAGTATTTGATTCCATTACCATACCATACATTCTACCAATGTACTTTAAGGTATCTTATGTTACCTGCAACTGGATTTCTTTGCTTAATTTACCTTCTTAGATTATCCTAAACATGTTATATCAAACTTAAATCTGGTAAGCAGGTTGGCCACTCTAAAACTTATATTTATCTTCTCTTAGATATACGGAAACCATGCCTTAGCTTCTTACCGGCTTCTGTACACAATATGCCTCCAAAAACCATTACTACACCATTAGGCTCTCTTCCAATAATGTTGCTGAGATTTTTGAACCTATCGTTCTTGTTAACATTTCCATACCTTGTTCCTTCCATCCTCTCGCTTAAGACTAAACAAGGACTCGTCAATAAAGCCTCTTTTCAGAGCATCTTTATCACCGTTTCGGTGAGAACGAGCAAAATTTGACCAATCACTTGATGACCTGTGGTAAAAAAGCCGCCTTAAATTTTCTTATTGGATTTAGTGCTAATTATATATATATACGCCTTGTCTCTCTTTACGTCTCGTATATTCTTAAGTCTGTCGGTATTTGCAAAATTTACTGATTTGGAAACGCGCAATGTTTGAGGCACTTGATTGTAAGTGCAACCGTTTTCAATTAAAGTTACAGCTCTCGAGGCTTGAGCTACGTTGAGATTCGGCATTAACATTTAAATTCATCAAGTGATGGTTACGTAGAACGACAACGATAAATTTTTGTGGTAAAAGTTAAAAACGAATCTGGAATTCGTAAAAACCAGCAAAATCAACAAACTTCCTTACAAAATTAAATTAAAAAATAATCGAAAAAACAAAACCAAATGAAACTTTATAATATATTAGATAGATGGCCATTTTCGGGAGATATTTCATATTTTTCTCATTTACGTTCACTCAACATTTTTATGTTCTCTATGTATGTCCATGAGTGTATAGACTATAGAAGACTATTATTACAGATCTAATATTTTTCGACAGCAACCCTAGCGATGCGACTGGGCTTAGTTATTATGTCCGTTGCCCTCGAAGAAATGATAGATGACTTATGTTCTGTATTGTGTTGTATAAGATTCTGTTTTATATTAAGTCTAATTATAATAATTCAACGCCTGAAAATATTTTAGCAGCAAAATTAATGTTTCAAGCAAATTTAAGCTACTAGTGTAGGTATAAAGACATTTAAGTGGTAGTGTAGGAATATTTAAGAAAATAATTAACTTGGAACACTTTTAATCACTTTAATAAGAAAAGAGATATGATACACTATTTAACAAAACTTGAACATATGTAATGATACTCAATTATCTGCTCCAATTCTTGTTAAATACGTAAAAAGACTGATCATGTCCGCAATTTTATTTTTTATGTTATTTAATCAAGTGCCAAAAATATAGTATTAGTATAATACATGGCAAAAATCAGTTGTGCAACGAATAAAAACAACTCTTTTGAGATTATTCTTTTAGTAGACTGGATCCCGGAGGTACCAAGTACACAAAAGGCCACGCAGAAACTTTTGCGATTTTTTTTGTGAGAGACGCTGGCCATTTATAATTTATTGTGAAAATACGATTTCTTTTTCTTTACTAATGGACTCGTACGGTTGTACTTTTACAAGTGTCAAGTGGTAGAAAATTATCTTTTCTAATAATTTGTTCAAGAAGTTCCTTACAATATGTCAATATATCATAATATTACAGAATTTATAAAAAAAATCAATAGTAGACAGTTAAAGTCAGCAGACATTGGATGACGACATTCTTAAGGCGCCTAAGCGGAGAAAATAACTTGGTGCTTTTATCAACATTAGACCTCTGGATTCGTCGTTTCCATAATCTAACATTTCACATTGCACAGGCATTTAATATGCAAAATCACATCACTTTTACGTATCAGAATCCATTTCAAACCATTATTTACAAACGGGAGCAACAATCCGCCAGCAGTCTAGTTCCCGCTAAAACTCCCACTCATGATTATTTGCAAGAAAAATACGAATGTTCTAATTTCAAATTTCCCTCCACATTTTTTACAAGCTAAATTGAAATAGCGTAAATTAAAGGCACCTAATTCCGAGGGTTTCTAAAATTGGCACCATATTCAATCAATTAAGCAACACAGACAACAACAGAGCAATTTACAAGCTCTTTTTTACTGCAAGATCTCTTATTGAGTTGATAATATAACTTTGCTTAATTATATCATCAAAGATCTGGAGTAATATGTAAAAACGCAAAATTAACCAATTATTTTAAAATGTATTAAAATAATTGGTTAATTTTGCATCAGCAGCTGGCGTGAACCCACGCTTCATACATTTTGGACCTTGTGTACGTGAGTAACATGTTTTTCAAATGTTGATTTTTTGGTTATTTTGTACCATGTATGTAATTCTTTGAGTAAAACCATTTCATGGATTATATTTTTAATCGAAAACATTAAACTTTTGTACGTTTTTCTAAATAAATCAAGGGGAAAATACGTCTTGAAAATACCGCGACATTAGGTGCCAAATATTTTTCTACAGATACTCTATTTCTTTTTCAATTTTCAGGGTTTGACAATTTAAAAAGACAATGAATTCTAAAATCTATTTCCGAGGTATACTTTTGCGTTCCATTCACTAATTATAGCATGTCAAAGATGATCTATTTAGGTATTTTGTTAATTCATTGTATGGGAAAGCTAGAAGGAAAATTTCAGTTCATACACAATTCGATGTAATTTTTAGAAAGTATTATATTATATTTAAGATGATTTTGCAATTAAGTATTTACCTATGCATAAATTATGCAAAAATCTTGCATTTTTTAATACTCGCAATTAGGAAACGAGATTTTTTGGTATGAAACGCTATTCCGATGTAGATCGAGATAAGATTCTATGAACACCTTATTCCGCGGCACATACACACGCAAAATACAGTGTTCACAATTTTACGCAGCTTGTTATGCACTTTCCGTTAGTTGCAATAACTCGTAGGTTCCAATTTTCTTTATAATAACTTTCAGAAACTTAGGTATGTAGTTAAATATTTAAATATTTATAGATAATAATTCACAAACTACACTACCAGACCTTATCTATCAAAAGGTTTAAATTATTTACTAAGCAAAAATTGTCTACTAAGGGTTATTATACTACCAAAGAGTACATGACTGATAATAACCCCTGGGAATGAGGTGATCGCTACCATGCTTTTTCTAAATGTTTTCGTAACAATTGTATAAAATATTATATTGTAAATTGTGCTTTTAAAAAAAAAGTACCGCTGGGTTTTTTGCTGGTTTTTCCCAAGACAGAGGTTTTTTTGCGAACCAGTGGTAAAAAAATTACTTTCAATAAGTATTATGTACTGTAATCTTTATTGAATAAAAATGATTCTATTCTATTCTATTCTATTCTGTACATCATGTCATTTTACAAATATCTTGCTTTAGAAAGAGCCACATATTGTTTGTACTACTATTTTAAAAATACGACGAGTATTAAAATAAATAAAATTGATCAGCTAGGTTTAGGTTATTATAGGATTTTATTTCATAAGTATGAAATATTTATATTGATTATGAGATTGGATGCTTATTACGCAATCAATTCAAATTTTCACGTGATTACATAACAGTGCAAATATAATACTTCTGCAAAATTTGCTCTCGCTGTAGGATTTGTGAAAGAAAATCAAAATTGGTCAACAACACTTACTTACTTAACTTAACTTGTCAGGTCTATATCTACGGGAACGATTATTCATATTTTTTAAATTATAATAATTTTGATAGTGGGATAATGAGCACCATGTACCTTTTTCCTTTGCATTTTTTACAATCGGAATTAGGAACCAAATACATCGGAATAAGGATTTTAACATCGGAATAAGGTGGCTCAGACTACTTTTAATATTTAATTAATTTAGAATATAAATCAAGATCTAATTGCCAAACCTATTGTCTTTTATGAACTTAGAAGACTAACAGTATCAAATATCTTGGTATATTATTTAACATTCCACTCTCATATTAAAACACTATGTGTTAGAGTGCGTAAATTATTTAAAAAATTGAGACATGTTGCTAATAGAGAAGTCCTAAAATTGGCTTATTATGCCTTGTGCCAATCTTTATCAACTGAAGTCTGGCGCGGAGCCGCCAAAACACATGTTATTGAACTAGAACATGTGCAAAGATCACTTTTAAAAATTATACATTTTAAACCTTACCAACTATATCCAACTTTAGATTTGTATAAAATTAGCCAAGTTCTTACAGTTCGACATGGGCACTAGTCTCCCACGAATGACATAATATTGTTAAATAGAGATATAACACTAATGTATCTTCCATGTCGTTTGTGGTGAGATTTAAATAAATTATTATTAATATGGGGTATCTATATAGTTTTCTCATCTGGTTGGGATATATAAATATATAAATGTAAATGAAAATGATGAATATACATAAATATCACTAAAATAAAATAAATACATAAAAAATACATAAATAAATAAAAACCCAACCAGATAGATGCCCTCGGCAGAGGAGACCAAACGGCCGAGGGTTAGGGGTAAAGGGAAAGAAACCGGCGGACGATGCGGGTGGTATCGAGGAGCACCGCCTTTTGCATTTGAGCCCGGAGCGGCCCGTCACGGAGTCCCAGTCGCCTCAGATGACATGAGAGACTGACCGGGATTAGCCCATTCGCAGAAACGATCACAGGAATAATTTGGGTCGGCAGACCACCCCACATGTCGCTCACCTCGTGAGCCAGGTCCAAATATTTTGTCTGCTTATCTGTTTCGGCTTTCACGAGGATCTCGTCATAAGGAATGGTAATGTCTGAATACTCAGATTTAGAAAGCGCCGAACAACCGAATGACATGCCTAAGTGACTCACCGGGATGGCGACTAGCTCGATAGATGTCGACGGCGTCATCGTTTAGAGTGTATCTCTGATAGTTGTTGGTCTTAATAAACTGATCCTGTATCGCACAGACAAAACCCTCGGTTTCCCCAAAGGGGTCACCGATACGTAGCCAGTGGAGGGAGGCGACTGTATCTACGAAAAGCTCATGTAGAGCCTTGTAAAACCTCCCATAGACCTCCTTTTCCTTCTATACAGTCTCCCGGTCGGAAATGCACTATACTGCTAAGTCTTGCCATTGCTCGTTGGCTAAGGATAGAGGAGTAAGCCCTTTATCACACAAAATGATGTTCCTGTATAATGGATCACCCGATCTCGCCAAGAATTAATTACGGAGGCTGCACACTTCGCGATTATGCATGGTAAGCGCACTTAAAAAGCCGCGCCCACCATGTTTCCGCGGTGTGTACAGCCTCATTACTGGCGATCTCGGGTGATGCACCCTATGGGACGTCATAGTAGTGCGGACTTTTCTATCCAGGGCGTTAAGTTCAGTTTGATTCCACCTAAGTATGCCAAAGGTATACATGAGGACAGGCATGACCCAACCGTTATATGCGTATGTCTTATTCACACCGGACAAAAGGCCGTTAAGCACTTTGGTCAAGCGTGCATAAAACACATCGCGAATTGACTGTTTCATACCCGCCTCATCGATACCGATGTTCAGTGACATACCCAGGTATCGGTATGTTTCAGCCTCGGAAAGGGTTTTATGTTGATGGGCATAGGTAAGTCTATGCCCTCAAAACTAGCAACCCTACCCCTTTCGACATGGAGGACCGCACACTTATCCGTCCACAGCTTTATTCTATTAGAATTGCTAAACTCACAAGTAGTGTTTAGCAATTCCACAAGATGAGAGCGACCGCAGGCGAATAACTTGAGATCATCCATATAAAAAAGGTGGGTCACTTTTGTCTCTACTTTCCGAAGCTAAAATTCACTCCCGGAGCCCTCCAGTAAGGTACTGAGAGGGTTCAGGGAGAGGCACAACCAGATTGGACTCAAACAATCGCCCTGAAAAATACCCCTCCTTATCCTTATGCGGTTTTCCGCAGCCGTCATCCGCTCACCTAGATGACACAGGATCGTACTCCACTGCCCAATACACTGCCCGAGGAAGTCTCTAACTGTACAGTCAACGTTGTACAGCTTGAGGACCCTTCTTAGCCATGTATGGGGCACCGAATTGATTTATAGAGCCTCTTTTCATCACTCTGGAAGAGACGATTTTAGTTGAACCGCCTTGACCTTTCGGTATGTCGCTGAATCCGCTTGCCCCAAGCAGCGATTCTTTGCTTCAGGTCGTCTATGCGCTCCGTTAGTTTCTGCGTGATATCCGGCTAGGACGAACTGATATTTGTCCTAGCAAACGCTTTTCTAACAGTACGCACAACTCTCGGCCTATTATTACCCGACCTGAAGCTTATCAGTCTGCCGATGAGGGCCGTTCAAACCACTGCTGTTTACTGAAACGCAATTATTCGTTTCCATCGATATTAATTGTGTATTATATGGGTGTGGATATTAGTCAATAGCAGTGGTCTGTGTCATGATGAAGTCCGCGGCGTCCTCCACCAGCGGCGTGTGCCGCTTGACGAGTCCGAGAGGCCCCGCCAACACCAAGCCATCTGGTGGGGATGATGGATGCGAGGGGCTGCTAGGTGGTCGTGCAGCCCCTCGCGCTCGAAAGGCGGCCCGCATGCTGTCAAGTTCAGCGCTAGCTCCAGACGCGCCCCGACGACCTTATTGTTATTATGGGGTATTCATAGAGTATTCTCATCTGGTTGGGGTGAATAAATATATAAAAGGAAATGATAAATATACATAAATATATATTAAATAAACTAACATAAATAAATAAGAAGCCCTCGGCAGGGGAGACCAAACGGCCGAGGGTTAGGTTATTATTTTTATTATTTCAAGAGTAGAAACAATTACAGTTATGATAAAAATAGTCAAACCTTCAAAAGGGTACAATAAATGCTTAATTTTCGATCTCCTTTCGAGTTTTTCTAAAAATACTGCGGAAATAAGTGCCTTTACCTTAGTTAATTGAAAAATGGATCTCCGTTGGGAACATTTTCGAGCGATGATTGACGAATGATTGACGATGAACGAATCGTTAAAAGTCTTCAAAATGCCATTTATGAATAAATAAAGAAGGATCTTACGAAAGAGATTTGATCGGGATGCGTTCACGATATTTGACAAGAACATCTTCGCATGCGGGGGATAGTTTGGCTTTGGGTGGCGCAAAACCTCACAAATGCTTAGAAGCAGGCCCGCGTGGAATGGAGCCGTGACATGATTACTAAATTTTAAATAGCCTCGCCTGGCGTGTACAGGTACACGCAATACAATCTAGAAAAGAAGCGTCAGTTGACGGGTTGGCCGTTTTTTAATATTCCAAATCTACTACTTTTTTTGCTGAGTGGCCCACGTAGGTATGTCCAAATTATCGATATGTTAAACATTTTGAAATAAAACTTCATATTCACAAATTCCTACAAAAACCACCCTTTATTAGTTATTAAAACATTAGTGTAGATTTATTATTATGTAATAAAATAAGAGTTTGTCAAAATTCACTTTTAGCAGGCTTTTAAAATATTATTTCAGCATCTAATTTGTACAATATCCAAACATATAGCTGGAACATGACAATAATCTAACGAGACATCGCACTTTTAAATGCATCTAGCCGTTTAAGCTACTGGAGGTCACAAGGGAATAGATTAATAGACTACCGGCTCTATTATTCTCTCGAGACTCGACCAAGGAGGGATCACGCTCACACAACATACGTCATGTCATATGGTAAGTGGGGGGAACACTTTTTGGTAACTTGTCAGTATTTCATAGCCCTCAAGGGTGACAACGCATCTGCGTTTTGATTCTTAATAAAGGATATACGAAGATCTCAATGAGTCGCAGCATCTATCATCCGGTGGACTGTGTGTTCATTTGTCATCCTCAATTGTTTAAAAAAGACAAAATGTATGATACAGAAATTGTGTAATAGGCCCTAGACGGTAATGCGGCATGACTTGTTTAATTGTATCCATTAGTGGGAATGACATGCAAATTACGTGCTGGCAGTTGATTGACGTTCATCTAATTTTTTATCCAGTGAGCTACGATTGAGATGTGAGCATGATCGTCTTCGGAATGGCATGTTATCACATGAATAAAGATACGGTACGGTTTCTTTACTCATGTGATGTTATGCAACAGCTCAGATCTTTTCGAATCGGCATCACTGTTGCACTGCATATACAAGAAATATTTCTTTTACCAAGAATATGTTTTGATATTTGAAAAAAAAATCTTTGACATTGTCATTTAAAATTCATATATTTTTATATTGTATATAATTTTCAATTTGTGTGTGATTTTTTTTTAAAACAAAATTTTACCACGTTTATTATCATATTATTCTTGCACTGTCATCCGATTATGAGCTATATTCAAAATTTCAAGTTTCCAGCTCACCGGGAAGTTAGTTTAAAATCAATTACTAAATTCCACCCGGAACGACAGACAAACAAGAAAGTGACTTAATAAAAATATATATAAATAAATATTTATATAGACTTAATAAATAAAAATATTGAGGAAAATAATTGCACAACAAATCAGAGACCTCTTCGCTGTTATGCAGGTTGTCCTGAAATGCGATATAATAATTGATAATGAGCATGATAATCCGTCATGCAGCATGGTCATTCACGTATCGAATACAAAAACTTCTATGTATACTACATAGAAGTATGAACGAATGTCATGCTGCATTGCCATCTAGTGCCAGTTGATTTGCAATGTAAAAATTTAAAAATGTAATGACACATAACAGTCGCTAAAATATTTCAATTTTACCCAAAAAAAAAGTGATGGCTTCTATTTTATAACCAACACTTTTCTTTTATTTTATGAAATCTCAGGCATTTCACTAAATATTTAAAAAAAAAGCTCATGGTTGGAAATACGCACAGCGTATAATATATCGTGTGCATAACATAATATATTATAATGATCATAAGCCACAATATTTTCACGTTTGTCTGTAGCTAGGTTCATGAACCATCTAAAGAATCTGTACTGTGCATAATCTGCTCTGAAGCAGATTGAACATCTAGATACATAATTCAACGCACTCTATGCCCGGGATGCAGAAGCGCAATATTCATTACAGTATTAGACTCTGTAGATCAAAGCCCAAGGTTATTATTGTGATTAATTTCAAGATTACCAGTGACAAAATAGGTCACAAATATCTCAAAGATTACATTATATAATTAAAAGATATATAATTATAAAAAATAAAATTTTTAGAATAAATAGTAAAAACGGACTGTTAGTAAATAATTTCCTCTATGCCAACTTGCACGTGCTAAAACATTACCTATGTATGTATAAGAATTAAAGCCCTCAGACGCTATTACATATTTTAGGCGTAGCAGAATTCCATACTTACGTATTATGCGGAAACTATTTTCTTCTTTTAAGTTTTTGAAGTCAGTTTTTACTTTTCATAAAATGAATTTATTTTAAGCCTTTTGAGTAGCCTCAATCTAGAATTTCGTTTAATGTTACATTAAAATCTTCATCTCTATTTTCCCGCCCTTAGGGATGGAATTTTTTCTTAAAATTTAGAGAATCATAAAAAAATAATTTAAATCGGCTCTTAATTTAGATCAAATCAATTAATTCCGTTTCCGAGAAATCTGTATTTATAGTAATAATATTAGTATAATAAAATAAATAATTAGTAAATCGCAACTGCCGCTGTATTAACAGAACATTACGCACGAATTTATGTACTTCGTACTGCCGGACACAGAGCAATTGTGCCTTTTACCTAAGATAACTTTCCACACATTCTTCATATAATTTCTAGAAATTTATTTCGCGTTTCTGTCTGATTTTGCGTTTGGGGTCGCTGAGGTGACACGGTTCACCGTAATAATGTTTATCACATAAAATATTAAATTAGTTATTGCATGTTATTTTAATATTTAACGCAAACGCTACATTCAACAAATTATTAATGATCTTATCGCGTGTAATTTACTTATTTTTATTTGCACGACATTTCGAGTACTCTACAGCACCCACGGCCACTGCCACGTGCTTGCTTCAGGATTAAATAAGTAAACCAAACGCGATAAAATCCGTATTTAAATGTTTCATTCCATAAATTATATTTAAGGTTGTAATCACATACTAACGCATCAATTTTATTTTTAATACTTTTAGTAAGGATAAAAAATAAACACAACTAAAAGAAGAAAAAAAAACACGAAATAAATCGAACCTTATAAAAACAATCTAGCAATTAAATTGAAAACGTAAATTGAACTCATTCGAGTAGCCCACGGATACTGTTGTCAGCAATAACAATATTTTTTACTTTTTCAATTTGTACTGTTACACAGTAGTTTGGAATTGAAAATATATACTTTAATAAAAATAAAACCAAATGTTTGTGTTGCTAAACAAGCAAATATTTTCAGTAATCAAATTACATATCATATTTAATTTAGCTAAATATGTTTAAAATGAAACTGAAATGATAAAGTAATAATATCATACACATTTTAAGCGAGTGTTTATTGAACTGTTTTTCCAGACATGTTTTATTGTTGAAAAAGATGCCAAAAAAAGACAATATGTGTCATGCACAGAGACAAAGTATTGCAATTATTTGCTTTTAAGGTAGTTTTGTTTATAATATTCTAAACAAAAAGACAACCTAACATGTCCATATATGTCTTAGAATTATAAATTTTTCCAGGAAGGGTGAACTAAATGTCAACTACATATCGGTGGATACCCCTGTGTCGCCGTATACAGTTTTAACTAATGCTGGCGGTACATTATTTGATTTCTTTCAGAATTTAAGAAACATTCCTGGATGTAGGCCTTTTCAAGAATATGGCAATTTACAAGTATGCGATGGTGGCATCTGGTGGAATCGTCGACACTAAACCAATATGCGAGTTCCATCAATTTGCACCGCAGTGGTCCGCCCTGTTCTTTTCTAACCAGTTTCAACTTTGAAATGAAGGGACAACCCGAAAACGGGACTTGCATTGGCTGTTACTTTTCCTTATTTTCCTTTAGTCACTAAAATGACTAAGCAATGCCTTAGTATCAGAAGTTATGGAAATTAATATAATGGTTTTTAAATTGGCACAAAAACATAGACAAATGAGGATATCACATAAAATAGAGTTTATTTTTTTATAGAGTAAGGGTGACAAACGAGCACACAGTCTACCTGATGGTAAGTGGATACTACGGCCCATAGACAACAACATTTATCCTCGATTAAGAATCAATATGCAGATGCGTAGTCACCCCTGTGGACTAAGATGGAATGCCTCGAATAAAAAACCTCCAGCAAAAAGGGGTTCTCTACACTCACCATACCAAACATAGCAGCATTGAGATGCTATTTTACGCTGGTATTCTGTGAGAGCGTGATCCTACCGCGATCGAGCCAACTCATTCGTACAATCATAATATAGCTGCAGCTTGCAAATTAAAAATAAAATATCGAAATAAAACAAAACCGGAATAGTATTTTATTAAAATTTCTTCTTTTTGGGTATATTCTAAAAGACTAGCTTATATTATAAATATGTTATCATACAAATATCATTTTATAAGAAGTTTACATAAGGTATTATTAATAACTGGGTTTTCTTGTATTTTCTTATAAAAGCAAAGTTAAGGTAAATAAATACTCATTATTTAGCATCAATTACTTTGCTGAAAATTATTCTTACGAATTAATGATAACACACTTCTAAAATAAAAGTAACCATTAACATCAGAATTTACAACACCATAAGTAATTATTTTCCTATAAAACCAGCATTATATTTTATACCGTTAATACATTAATAGCTATATTGGTTGGCTTGGTTGAGAGTATAATTTTTTTGCAGTAAAATTGTTCCACTAATATGCCTCAACGCTTTCACAAAGACAGCAGCCTTTTAATTAACCTTTTACAGCGGCATTAAACCATGGTACAATACTGCAAAATGATTACATATACTCGTAACATTAAAGTAATCGAAACGTCAATTCTATTTTAACTAATACATCATTTTGTCATTTTGACATTCGTCCTTTTCACAAATTGTTTTAAAGAACACATCTGTGTTTGTGAACATCTATTCGTCTTTAAAGAATCATTGTCAAATATGAACGAGTCGTAATGAGTAACTGCGATAAATTTATTTTTATTGCCGTGGGTTACTAAAATTATTTAATGATTATCAATACATTATTGTCGAAATTTATTCATCGGTAGTCGTCTCTAGTTCAACTATTGCAGTTCCTTCGGTTTGGTTAATATAAAATTAATGTAACAAATCTCTAGGATATTAACATTGATTGATACCCGCTATTCGTCCCATGGGTGTCGTAATAGGCGACAGAGGGAAACTAAAACAGGAGATGGGCAGCAGCATCTTCTTGATAACAACTCAAAATATGAATGAAGAACTGCGGTTGTCAATCCACCTGCCAAACATGGCAACTATGGAAATATCCTCCCAATGAGGCAATATATTGGGGAGGGCTTTGTTCAGCAGTGGACTTTTATAGGCTGTTATGACTGAATGGATGTATCATAGCTTATAATGTAGACAAGAAATTTATTTCACTTTTGTGAAAAATATTGGACATAAAATGTAATTTATAAATAAGATATAGAAAGAAAATAATTTCAATATTAATTATGTCCTTAAAGCCCAATAACATCGGAAGAACATGTTGCAACATCGAATTTTAAAAGCAATTACTAAATATATTCCGCAAGATAAAAGAGAAGCAATTAGTTTTCAAAGTGTTTCTAAGAAAGAAACCAGTTTACTGCAGTATCCTAGAACATTCTCAATTTTCAGTGGACTTGCAGCTAATTAATTTTCTTCAGTTTGAAAATAAGCATGAAATTCTACTTTTATTAGTTACTCGTATGGTTTAATTAATTTTCCGTGTTATTATACTCAATCTGTTAACCTATAAAGACATTTATAATTAAACGTTCATATACAAGAATATAGGTCAATAAAAAATAACTATATAATAATAATAAACGGCGTTTATTATATGTAAGTGGGAGTATGTTCGTTTGTCACTGTCTGTGTTCGCGTTAGCATCTCGAGGATGGCTTGCAGGAGCAAGGGTCGCGCTCATCACCGGCACGTTCCACGTTGTTTGTAACGTATTTGAATATTATTCCAGGTACTTTGAAGTCTACATTTTTATAAACTCTATTTTAAACAGTTTTGTCCTTCGAACCAGCTATGTACCGTCCGGAGATACTGCAGATGTTGCTTCTCGGGTGGTGAAGTATTTTGTTAAAGCAGTTTTTAAAAGTTTTAATATATTTTAATAGTATTTTGTATAGAATATTGGAGACAGATGTCTTGAGAAAAAAAGCACATATTGTGTATAACTTTTTCGTATTTATTCGTTATCAAAACTTGTTTGACTGTATTCACAAATTAAAAAAAAAATTAATTATTGCTTTGTTTCATATAAAAAATCATTATTTTCTGGAAATTGCCGTAAGTATAAAACTTTTTGGAACACATAGGCGTATTTAAATTATGAGAAAATAATTCTAAGCAATGTACAAAAAAAAATTATGTCAAATGATGTTGGCCATATACAAAGACAAATAACTGTGAAAAAATATGAGATCGCCTGAACTACATTAACAAACCAATGCAACAATAGAAGAATAATTGTAAATGCTATAACATTACAAACGATTACGAATCCTCTCGTATCGCAGACTCAACAACTTCCAGCCTATTGAACAAGCCGGTTTCCGAATAGGCCACATACATACCCTTCGGCAAATTGTACATAAGACTGAACTGACTTTGCTTTGTGTATGTGGACTATGAAAAAAGCCTTTGGTTCCATCAAATTTGGGCGGTGATACCCTTCAGCAGTGCCCAGTTCACTATCGGTATATCGAAGTGCTGAAGTGTTTGTACAGTAGGCCTTCGATGGTTATCCGAGTACAGAACCAGAGTACAAAACCTATCCAACTGAAGAGAGGTGTAATATAGGGTGACCGTATATCCTTGAAACGGTTCACCGCTGCATTAGAATACGTTTTTAAGCTACTGGACTGGAAGGGATACGGTATTAAGTACATCACTGACCTTCGATTTGCCAACGATAAGATCCTTATGGCAGAATCGTTGGCGTACACTATGCTCAGTGACCTCAATATTGCCTCCCAATGGATAGGTCTTAAAATGAACATGGACAAAACAAAGATTATGTGTAACGTCCATATAACACTTATGCCGACAGTTGTTGGGAGCACTAAGCTCGAAGTTGTTGACGAGTATGTTTACCTGGGACAAATACACGTGGTTGAGCCACGCTGCAGCTCTTGACAATTTTTTTCTCGATTCCCTGGAATTCCCGACAAGAATTTCTCGAGAATTCTTGAGTTGTCGAGAAATTTTTAAAGTTTTGAAAGAAGTCATAAGATTGTGGAAAAAAAATTATTTAGTCTTGTTTAGCTTATTTTTAATTAAATTGAAAATTATCTTAACTATGTAGCTTAGCTAATATTCAAATCCACAGTTTTTGCTCGATTGAATTAATAGTATGTAAGAAGGTATAAGTACCTTCATAAAAACCAATCTTTGCAAATCCAGAAATCACCGGTGCGGAGTGGGAGCGGTCGCTGGTATTTACTATAAGAGTTTTTGAGTTTTTTAATATCCAAACCGACTACTGAAACCCAGCTTATCTCATATTACGCCCCTTATCGCTTTGCTGATCGGAGCCAAGGTTTTAAGAAGAAAAAGAAGACAAATGGCCACTACGACCAACTTCGACGTGGAACGTGGTTTGATAGAAGTAGTCTTTCATTTTACACAAAAAAAATACAATAAAGGAAAATTCATCTCATTGCTTAAACATAAATACTATACGTTTTCTACATACTGAAGCTTACAAAAGACTAACTTGCTGTGCACGGCATGCGTGGCAAAGCCATTTTTTCACAGAAATCTTCTTATAAATGGTAAAGGAACACATATAAGGCGTACAAACAAACAATCAACACAAATATTCATATTTATAAGTAAAATATGCGGTATCATGAGAGTCGCGCTGCGAACGTGCTAAAAGACGAGACGATATAAGGTAGTGGAGGTAGTGGTTTCTTACGTCGCCGTGTGGTGGCGAAACCACTACTATATTATTTGTGTAAACGGCGACGGAGTGAAATGAAATAGGAAATGGGCAGCAGCTCTTGCCACCGGCAGGACGCCTGGCAAGGCGTGGCAACTGTGGCAAATATCCTCTCTATAACAATACGTACCTGGTACGTCTATGTTTAGCAGTGGGCTTTTGATAGGCTTATTAATGAATTAAATAATAAATTATTTGATTGCAAAAAATAAAATAAAATTAAAGCTCACTTAACACAGGAAATAATTCAATTTTAACAATTTACCATATTAAAGCAATACCAGTCAGAAATGATTCCGTCACTGAGCTATCTGCGCGCTTACCCAACGCCGCGGATGGTTTGCGGGGGCAGTGGAGAGCGTGGTTCATACGTCACTGGAGCACGCTGCATCTAAAGAATTACGTATATTAAAAGTACCTATATTAAAATGCAAGGCACATTTAATACCTTCTAGTGATGTGCACAGGATGGTCCTTCGGTAATTTATGTGTAATTTAATTTAAATCCAGAGATTCACCGGTGAAAAATGGCTGGAGATACTTGCTTGCTTACTTCCTTACGATATAGCCTACCGCTGTAAAGACACAGCAACAGGCCGCTCTGACTGGCTGCTGCATTTGGGCATCAAGGATGTGAATGCTGGTATTCCACAAATATGTTCGATGTCGCTCATCCAGTGTCTTCTGCATATCAGTAATAATATGTTGCAAACTAGTGACATCCATCGTTATACAGATGACAGCACAGGCGATGCTTTATACATTGGCCGTGCTAAAAAAATTCCAGCCCCCAAAGACGAGTGCAACAATCTTCTATTTGAAGTTGAGTCTTTGTTAAACAAAGCCAAAGATAGACGGCAACTAAATCGAGTCAATCCACATGACAAGTGTGAAGATTAAGGCAAATCTTCCCTACAATGAGTAAGGTGCATGTTCTGAAGTGGAACTTTACAAGCTGGTTAAGAAGAAGAAGAAAAAGAAGAGGAAATCTAGTCCAGTTTGATCCCAAGAAGACACAGGTTTTTGCATTTACCACTGAAATGAAACTGCAGTGGAGTAGAGTCTGCTGTGTGTGTACAGTAGAAGGCTTACAGATAAATAATAGTCTTGCAATGTTAGGGCGCACGCTTTGTAGTTCTATAAAATATAAAGTCTCGCAAATATACGATCACAAGAAGAATGCAACTGAAACACTTAACAATAAGAAACAAGCATATAGATAAAAGAAAGGTGGAGAGAAGCTTTAAAGAAACTATTTAACAAAGTTTAGCCCAACAGTAAATATTTCATAAAAAGCTTCTGCAAGCCATAGAGCCATAGAGCGCTAACCATCTGAGCCGTGGTAGCTCAGATGGTTAGCGCTCGCTGTAAGTTACACAGTACGCGAGCAACCCGGGTTCGATCCCCGCCGGCACCAATGAAATTGATAATTGCAATTTTAAGTGCTGATTTACCACATGCTCAGCGGTGAAGGAAAACATCGTGAGGAAACCGGCATGTCTGAGAAATCAAAAAAAAATATTTCGAAGACATGTGAAGTTCGCCAACACGCATTGGGGCAGCGCGGCGGACATTTCTCTCAGAAATGGGAGGAGGCCTGTGCCCAGCAGTGGGACGTATATAGGCTGTAACTTTACTTTACTTTACTCTCCGCAAGCCAAAACGACAATCTCTCCACGTAAGTATGATGTTAGTGGTGTAAAGTGTAGTATGCCATATGCGCGTGTATGTTAGTGTCGTTGAGTTGAGTTAAGTACGATAAAAATCGGTAAATTTTACAAGATGTCCTGAATGCGTTATGTATTCTTTAACTGTATTTATATTATTGTTAACATCTAATTGTTATGAGGCGTCATATAGTATAAGGGATAGTTTAAGGCGATCAACTGTAACTGTAACTTTCTACCCGTTGACCAATAGATTAAATATTTTGTCACTTCTGGTGAGGACTTTGTGAGGGACATTGTATTTAACCTGTAAGCATCCCCGTGATGCATCCTCTCGTATAAATGCATATTTGCTGTCGGCAAATTTTTAAAAATGATGGCAGTTGTATTGTTATAATATCCACCGGGCGTAATTTTTGAGCAAACGCGCGTATGAGAAACGCAAATTCAGTAATATCCGTTGCACCGCTGGTATTGGACTCAAAAATTCTTTGGTTGTGTAAGAAAAAGAGGAGATCTTCCACCGGGCAAGCTGATCAGCCCGCGAAGAGGCCAAAGTTTCATGTGGTAGTACAGAGCTATTCTACAAGTGTTGGAGTACTTATTATTCGGAACTTTGATAGAGTGATTTAAGCTTCGGTGAGTTTCGCTCATGGCGCGACTACAGTGCCGCCGCAAAACCATTTGTCGTAGGTATCTTCCCTTCATGAGAGCACTCCCTTTCTTGCTTCAGACAGTATCTTAATCTTCGGTGTTAGCATATCGAGTGATGTATAGTTCCAAAATGACTTTTAAGTGTAAGCCTAATTGGCCTCAAAAAAAATTTTAGGCTTTGTCTCCACTCCATTGTTGTCGACTCGAATGCGTGGTATATTCGAACCAAATGGTTTGCTTCGTCGTTTATAATGCGTACAGAAAAGGAATAGAATAGTTCCGCAGCATCTGTTTTTCCATTCGATTATAATAAGATGTCGTCAAGATAAGAGCGAATAGGCTTTTGCTGAGCTAAGTTTGTGCGCTTTACCATCTTCGGCTGCATCACCACTTACCATCATGTGGGATAGTACTCAAGCACTGGCTTATAATAGTTAAAAAGAACATCTTTAAGGTAAAGGATTTTCATAAAGTAACGCCTGATTCTATTAACCAACCTTTTAAAAGGCAGGCAATGCACCAGCAATTCCTTCAGTGTTTGGAGATATTCATGGGCAAAGGTGATCACTTACCAATAAATATCGTTTCTCGTGCTGGGGTCTCTGAGGGTACAAATGTGGAAGAAATTTGTGTCAAATTTTTAATGCCTATTTATTTATTTTATAAACAAATACTGGCATAGCTATTATTAACATTACTAATATTCCTGTAAACAACTCCAGGTAAGCTTCAAATGCTTGTGTTAAGAGTGGTTCACGACAGTAGTCGAATGACGGCTTCGAACCCACGTCCTTTAAATTCGTGGTCCCCAGCGTACCATTACGGAAATAAATCAGGAAACGTCAATTTCCTAATTTTTTCAGGATCTTCCTGATAACAGTTCGAAATAATAAACACTACAGTTGGCATCCCGCCTGACTGGCGTGGAAACTATGTCTAATATTACTTAATCGCAATTTTATTTGCCGATTGCAAAGAGAACATTGTATGAAAAATCAAAATATTCATTTCAGTTAATTATGCCAAAAAGAATTGGGAACAGCACGGTAGATCTGAGCCCAAGTGTGGGACATCATAAGCCTTTTACTTCACTCTTATTTAATGTACTCGAAAATATCCAGTAAATGTGTTTATGATTACATTTACGGTTGCTATCTTGCTAAAAATAATTACATTAAACAACAATACAGATTGTAATTGTATAGAACTCTTAAAAGCATTTTCTTGTTTTCCACGCTATGAAAGAGAAGCAATTAGCCAGTGGAGCGTAAGTAAGACAAAAGCTACGTAAATAGAGTAGTAAACATGACAACTTGACATGTATGATGTGTATTTTTTAAGATATTATGCAGGAGATTTTACAATATTATCATTACCATCATTACAAGTTTTTACAAGCACTTTGCAAGTCCACTGCTGAACGTAGGACTTCCCAAGGAATCGACTTCCCGTATGTCCTTACTAGGTCGTCTATCCATCTGGGAGTGGTTGTAAACTTTTATTATCAACGTTTTTTTATTTATCGATCCGAAAATAGACGTATCTTTCAATATTTTGAAATAATATTTCAAAAACCATAAAAACTTTTATTAGATAAGAAATATTGCAGACGTGAGTCAAAAAATTGACCGCAACAGAAAAATTGGTATGTACCCAAGTTGCGGATAAGGAGATGATCCCTTTAAAACTGCAACTAATACCCCCAATGCCAAAATCTCCCCAAGTCTACCGCTCTTTTAACTCAATTAACTGATGTAAGGCAACATCGCATTTCCAGCTTAAACCCACTGGATTACACAATTTGACAGAACTGAGAAAAGGCTTACTTTAAATCGGCTTAACCGTTAGGGCAGTTAGTGACCAGGATAGTTATTATCAACAGTTAATGTAGACTACTTTTATTTACTGATTTGATAAATTGAAAATCGTTTAAGTTTTATTTTTATTTTGTATTCACTAAAAATTAAATATTCCAATTTTATTTTAGTTAAGCTATTAACTGTGCGAAAATCATAAAATTTCGTACTGATGCAAAACACAATGGAAGATTATGGTGCTCTTTCACGCTGATATTCTGTGTAAGTGTCCTTCCTCGGTCGAGCTGACCCATTCGTACTACAGCCATAATATGCTTCGGCGTGGTTCGACTACTAACAAGTTTCTTTTCGAAGTTTCTTTAGTTCTGCTCCAGCTCAACGGACTTCTCTTTTACCTTAGTATATTACATTCTCTTAAAATTATAATTTTTTTAATAACTGAAATTTTAAGATAAATCTGTTTAAATAAGGCTGCAAACAGGACAATTTCATTTTATTAAAACTTTTCTCCACTCGTTATTATTATCTTATTAAACTGTCAAAAAGTTGGCACCCTTACCTTATTTATAAGTCCGAGATGGGGATTTACCAAAATTGGAAAACCTTAATTACCTAAACAGTTTTATTCAAAGACTTTGTGCTGGGTGACTGGTGCTTTCTTTTTATTTATTGTATATTTATATACCACTTTAAATATTGTTTGGTTTTCGTTTTTATTTTAAAAAAAAACTCTTTAAATGAGGAGTCTGATAAGCCTCTCGCTGTTTACTATTTCCGGGAATCAGACATCTTTTCGTACATCCTAGGCCCGCAGCGCTCATTAGTTCAATCTTAGACGCAAAACGAGCAATGAGATAGGAGGTTGCATCATGAGATATGAATTGGTTGACTTATCACCCTTTTACGTTTATTACTGTTACTGTTACAGCCTATCGAAATACACTGCTGAACATAGGCCATAGATTGCCTCATAGGGGTAATATTTGCTTAGTTGCCACGCTTAGCGAGTGGGTTGGCACCCGCAGCTTTTTAAATTTATTTTTGTTGTATTTAGGAAAAGGTCAAGTTATAATGCCAATGTATTCTTTCCATTTTGTGTACGCCTAGGTCGTAGAAAATCGCTAAGCTTCTTCGGATTTCATAGGTTGATTGCTTTATATTCGCTTCCCGGAGTAACGTTTACTAACGTATCCCTGAAATGACAAATTTTCCAATCACCGACGCACGCTTTTGTACCCAATAAGATAAGGGCTAAATATTCTAAGTCAATTCAGTTCATTCTAACATTCCCGTATTTTAATGCCCAAATGCTATAACAATCACAATTAGCAATAAGTTCTATAGAAAAAAGGTTTCATGTACACATAAGGTTGAGTCTTACTTCTATTAATAAGTTTGTCTATTACCTATTTTATGCCACAGATTTTGACTTGCCAGAGGACTTTGATCCTTATATTTCAGACGTAAATACTAATATTCCATAAATCAAAATATTTTTTATCGAAATGCTAAGATTCGAGAATATTTTCTCAATATGATGAACAAGTTGCACTGGCTGTCGTTGAAGAAAAATTGAAACACACTTTCTATGTAAAATTAAAATAATCATGTCCCAGAAATCACAATAGGTTCATGAACAGCTCAATTTTCATTTGGAAAATCAGACGTCGGTCTATAATTTCATTAGACTTGATTGGCTTGGCTCGACAGTCATTACATTTATTTCAAACATTAATTTGATTTAATAGATTATTTTAAATCCTTGTAAACTTCACGAGCCACTGATTTAAAAATTAAGGAGGTGAAAATTATTTAGCTCAGATCGGCGTTAAAAATAAAATGTTGTGTCTTTCCTAGTCTGAGGAGCACCCCCTCTCTCCCACAATTGCGTGGGGGTCAACATTAGGAAACACATTACCGTTGATAATACAACACGTTGTATCCATTCGATTACAATATGGGTGTCAACTGTCAAGTGACAAGGCAAAAGTGAATAAGTTTCTGTTAAGCTAAATGGTTGCGTTTACCATATTCGCCTTTATCACCACTTAAAACCTGAACTTTTTTGTGTGTGTTTATGTGAGTCCCTGAATTTTTTCAATTCACAATTGGATCCGGTAGGTGGAGCTGTTGTTGAGATCCAGAAATCACCCGAGCGAAGCCGAGGCGGATCGCTAGTATATAATATAAATGTATGTATACAATTCCAATATAAATAGTCTTAACAAATGAAATGTACGAATTTTGTCATATTTATCATGATATAGGTCTTGATGGACATTTATAAACTTGAAGCTCAAGCACTTTCTCAGGTGTATTTTTTTACAATGGGTCAACTCAATCATTATTATTTCGTACTTTATGTTTTTGCAAAATATGTATATTTTGTAAGTTGAAATTCTTTCAACATTTTAACTGTCCCACCGTTACCAGTACGTAAACGAACTTCATAAAGTGTATCGTAAATTTCATCTTTACTTTTTTTAATACATTTATTTACATAACATAATATACAATATTTTATTATATACAATATTAAAAACTATAATTAAAAAAAACTAGTAACTTAATTATCATACAGTCCTTCTCCTCGCGGTATCGTGCCAAGAACGCTGGCTGCGTTTCCCGACTGAATGGCTGTACTTAGCCCTTGAGCGAGAAAAGAACCAGCCCTCTTATCACTAGCAGCAACGAACAGCCGTGGATGGAGTTCCTTTAGGAACTTCACCGTACGTGGACCCCAGGGACCGATGGTCTCTACAGCAAATGGCACAAATATGTAGTCATCTCCCAGAGACTCATATTTGCGCCACTTACTCAGTTCAGCTGCCTCTGATGCCGCCGCGGCTCTAAACGAGGTACCCTTGAGATGAGAGACACTAAGGCTTTACCTCTCTCCCAAGGGACCAATGTCATACCGTCGGGTCTGTTGCCATCGTCTCTAAATATTCCACAAGGCTCTAAAACCGAGGGAACATTTATAGAGACAAGAGCCCTTCGGATGACATCGTTCAAAGAACCGTGCCGTGAAAACCTGCCAGCACATTTCTTACATGATAGTCCGTGGAGCCCAAACTTGTCGATGCTGCTACCACAGGGGCACTGATGGGGTTGACAAATCGCCGCTCCTAGTCGGATTCCTACGGCGATGCGCAAGCTTTCCCCATCAAGTAATGTGCCGAAATTACTTGATGGTAAAGCGTGTAACCAGTGACTAGATTTCTTAGTCGAAACAGCGAGAAGGCGTGCCTTATCTTGGTCACTATGGAAATTATGAAACAAATCTTTCTGCACGCCCTGTACCAACGGAATATCCCACTGTTTTTGTTGGTTAACTTCCAGTGGAACATTTTCGCCAGGCGTTTGCCATGTCTGCCCTGCCTCCGTAGCAAAGCACAGGTCTACTTTATTATTTAAAATTATGTTACATAAATCAATGACGCTATGCACGGAAGCAAGGAAAGCAGGCAATGCAACGCTAGAAAGCAAATTTTATAGGTAAAGTAGTTTGAGTCCAGGCTGTTGTATTTAAAGTTAAATTTGGATTTTTTTCTATTTTAAGATTATTATCAATATCTTTTAAAATATCCGAACATTTCCAGACTGGACTCAAGCGGAGTAAGTATGTAAATCTAGGTACAAGGAGAAAATATTTTAAAATAGTAAGAGCAATGTGGGGGTTTAATTTATACAATTTATCAACATGGTTTAAAAACTGATCAAATTTTGTTTTTAAACCAGGGTTAATACTATCGAAAAACAACGGGGCACCTAGCAGGTATAGTGATTCCGTATTGACAGTTTTTATTCCTGGAGAAATATGATTGAAATTTTGAATTAAAGTGTCTCTGTGAGAAGTAGATAAATTATTGGAAAAAATATTTCACATTTATTGCTATTTGGTTCAAGACCATCATTACTTACATAATAAATCATGTTGTTCTCGTCTGATTTCAACGGAACAATGAATTTGTTTTCATCATTCACTTTGAACACGTCAAATCGTTTAATTCGTCGATAGTTAACAGCAGATTTTTTTTATGGGATAAGGGTGACAAACGAGCACACAGTCCACCTGATGGTAAGTGGTTGCTGTGGCCCATAGACAGCTATACATCTATCTTCTATTACGAATCAAAATGCAGATGTGTTGTCACCCGTGAGGACTAAGATGGAATGCCTCGTTTCCAGTAAAAAGGGTTCTTACTCTTTTGTTTAGCTTGAAGTACGTCGCATATCACTTCGTCATACCGTTGTTTTGTTAAATAGAAACAGTTGTCACTACGTACTAAAATACTAGATTACGTACGTACTAAAATATTTTCCCGCTTTTAGAACATACACTGCGCATGTTGATGTAATTTGCAAATCAATGTATCTAAGATTCACAGAATATGTATGTGCCTTGGTGTATGTTAACATTCACCGGTGAATGTCCGATTCTAAAAATTAATTAAACGATTTCGGATTTTCACCATCGAAATTGGTGACTGTCGACATAAACTGGTGAATCTTAAAATTCACCAATTTCGGTCATTCACAACCACATACATATGTATATAGTGTACAGCCACATTTATGTATATAGTAATCTATGATTCGACAGATCTCATGGTGGAGAAGTGAAGTTGTTAGAAAAGTGTAAAATAAAACATATTCAATTTTTCATTCTTTATCGATTGATATATTCCAAGTAACCCAATTCTAACAAAAATGTACCTTATTGACCATATTTTTGAGTAGTTGAATACGGTTTTTAAAAAAATTTGGACTGTAAATGACATTACTAAACAATGTTATAATCGTCAAGGTTGTAAATGTTTACAGAACCTTAAGTTCTAAGATGTAAAATGCGTTATTTCTAAAGGTGTCGTGGTAGTACACCCTAACAAAATAATTAAAAACAAATTATTCTTGGATTTAATATATTTGTATTATTACTGTTAGTATAAAACTTAAAGTTTTTATGTCCAGGAAAACGATAAAGAGCTGTTGTATTGACATGTAAAAGAAAAATTCGACGTACAAAGGATTCAAGATATATCAAAATCTTAAGACATCAATGAAGCTATCACTTATGTAGTGGCAAGAAACATAAACCATTTCCTCAAGTCTACCATTAATTTAAAATTTGAAGTTTGAAATCTAAATTACTCGCTCTCCGGTCTTATTTATATACGATTCATTCCAAGCCGTTATCGAAAGGGAAGTAGGTACAATAAGTGTTACAGTTCTTCACAAATAGAGTACATATATTAATCGCTCGCGCAATAGACTTAGACCATACCAAGTCCTCATTATTATGTGGACTTGGTATGGTCCACATTGATTTACTAAATTTTTGCAATTATAAAAACACATTTCATCATCATCATCATTACAGCCCTTCACAAGTGCACTGCTGAACGTAGGCCTCCCCCAAGGAATGACACAAAGCACTGTCCTGAGCCACCTGCATCCATCGACTTCCTGCATATCATACCAGGTCGTCACTCCATCTAGTCGCCGTACTTCTTCCGCCGGTACGAGGCCGCCACTCGAGAACCTTTTTTCCCCATCGGTTGTCGGTTCTTCGAGCTATAAGGCCGGCCCATTGTCACTTCAGCGTACTAATCCGTTGGGCTATGTCGGTCACTCTGGTTCTACTGCGGATATCCTCATTTCTAAGTTTAACACGCAGAGAAACCCTGAGCATAGCCCTCTCTATAGCTCGCTGAGGGACCTTGAGCTTCCTCATACAAATGTGTTTTTAAAACAAATTTAAAAACACATAAAAATAAAATTGAAAAAAGAACCATGCCCACATTTCATACATTTAAAAACCTGATAGTCAACGTTTATGTATAGTTATAAGGTATAGTAGAAAAACTTCCTGTAAGTTCAGAAAATAATGTTATGTAGTCATTTTTACGATTTAAACGCTACGAAGCCCAAAAAATATTAATGTTACATTTTAGGTTAGGATTTGGCGTTACCAAATAGGTGTTATCAGTGATTGGTAAATAATTTCTATTATGAATCATTAAAATAATAATTGTGTAATTATCGTTTTGTTTTATATTATAATTCTTTAAATTACAAATATAGAATAGATTATAAGTCATTGTATTGTCATAATAATTATCATAGATAATTTTCTCAGTTTATTTTTAATTTAGAATTTGAGAGATGTGTAAAGAATATTATATAAGTAATTTCATTTTCTAAACAATTGTAATTAATTGACTTATCAGTAATATTTATAACAGTGGTTTACTTATTTTCATATTTTAAAAGTATTTGGATTGTATAATTCTTGCACATTCGAACTGTTGCTAAGTTCAGTTTTGATAGGTAGTAGGGATATTGTGTGATATTATTTAAACGATTGCAATAATGATTGAGGTGCTTTTCGTGCTGTAACATTAGTAAAGGAAACAACTAACAATCAGGCGTATTATTATTCCTTTCTGCGACTCCTGTAATATCGGTAATAAAGAAAAAAGGTGCTAGAACTTATTATTAATACTCGAAGTTTAGATAGGAATACTTACCTAGCTATGGTCAAAACGTCTCTTTAACTTGTGAATTCCTTGAAACCAACTGCTCCTAAGACACTGCTTACTCTCGATGATTGTCACTATAAATTGAGTGTTGAGCACTATCTGCTGTTTCTCCAGCACACTTAAGTACTTACTAACTACATTTTTAGTAAAAAAACGATAGATAGTTTCTATATCTTTAAAAAGTCTAACTTAGTTTTTGTATTGTCAAAAGTGATCACTTGTCTAACAAACACATTCCATTGGCCTCCGGTACTTACATACATACCTGATGAGCAAAATGGGAAAAATAAATAAAAGACTATGTTAAAGTGGAATGGTTTATTAATTAACATCATTTTCATCTAAATCTGTTACAACTACGTCATCCAGAAATTCTGCTGGAGCAGAGATATTTTCTTAATACCTAGCCTATCCAAGGTACCACAATAACGTCAAAACGTGAGCGCAACATCCAATAGTTTGGGGACCGATCAAACAATTACAATATATAATATTATATATTTGTATAATATTTCTATTAAAATGTAAACATAATATTGTTTTCTTGAAATGTGCATGGACTTAATTTTTCAATCTCTTATTAATGTTCTATCACCACTTACTCTGAGATTATACGTAGCAAAATCTTGTGTATCCCTACATATTTCTATTCTACATGATCCATGAAAGATACACAAAATGGCACAGTACACAACGGGACGCGAACGCAACAACGAAGGACTGCGCCGATGCCAATCGTAGAACTGTCAAATGTCAAAAAAAATCCGTTTCACTCGTGTGCACTCAATGACATACTGCATGATTAACTTACTTAATTATTATGTTATTTTTAATTAATCTGTACTATACAAAGACTAATAAAGAAATACTTACTGATTAAATAAAACAAAATAATGTATAAAACTCAGAAACAGAATTGAATAAAGTCAAGTAGCATTGTGTAAAATGGAACATCCTAGAAAAAGGGTAGTTGAGATGCGTTCAAAACATGGTAATACTCTTACCCTTGACGTAGAATAAGCTTAAAGAAATATTAAAAAATATTTTTCCTACGTTTCTTTTAACATTGTGATAAGCGTAATTAATTTACAATTCAATTAGCTGAATTTTAAGATTTATTTTATTTTTATACATAGTCAGGTGAAAAATGGGCATCTTTCTTTGAGTTGACGTTTAAATTAAAAAGAAATATCCGTATAATTGAAGGGAAAGCAATCACACAAGCTGTAACATTATTTTAAATAAATGTAGGAAATATTAAAATGTGAAGATAAATTAAATTAAAAAAAAACAAATGTAAATATATTTATAACATGAAAGCGGAAAAAACTAATACTATAATGCCATTATATAATTTTAGATTACCAATAAGCACTGGCACAGAATCGTGTTTTGTAACATTTCTTGACGGAGATCTATCATCAGTGAACTTGTGAGGGGCTGTAATTTACGATGATAATGTACTATATAAATAAGCACTGCAGATACAACGATACGACTGTGAACTAACGGAACTATAAAGAAGATTCCTCTACGAATGTAGAGGAATCTTCTCTTTAAGCTTTAAATAAAACAGACTTATAAAAAAGAAGAGAAATAAGATGAAAGTGTTAAAAATAAGTTATTTAAAGTACCCACGATTTCGTTAAAAAGACTTTGAATTCATATAAGACGTTTACTAATTAAAACACAAAACACATTTTTATTGTTTTAATTAGTAATACTTTATTGGCGAATTAAATTGAAATCGAGTCAATGGCAACTTTTTATTGTGTACATAATATTTTAATAATAGTATTATATAGAACCATAATCAACAACATGTAGGCATTGTTAGCAAATAATACAATTTAGATTACATCATATCACTTTTATTTTAGTCTGTCTGTAAATTACAACTAATTGTCGTATTAATAATCACTTTTTACTTGGTACTTGCACTACACTTTACATAAACACTCAAGTCTCTTATACTCTTAACACCTTATAACCGAATGAACCCAGCTTAGGTCGTGACAGCCATTTTTATATTTTCTTTAAGGAGTCAAATCCGAAACTATTAGAATAAAAATCTCACCGGAAATTCAAAGGTACAAAAGCGGAAATCCGATTTACATTTATTAAAGTTAGATGTATGTTTCACAAGACAATTACATTAAAATTAGGATCATTCAATATATGTTTAATTGTTCTTTATAAATAATTGCTAACAATCGGCCTTTCCTGACATTTTCACGTCCCGTGAAAGGAAAATAGAAAATGTATTACCATATTTAGTATTATTTGTAATATTACAGTTTATTTTAAATTAATGAAATTACATTGCAAACGATATTGAAGCACCTTCATGTCTTCAATATACACCTGCATGAGACCCTTCATGTTCTCAACAGGCAAGAAATAGGTAAGGAAAGAATACAAGCCCTTCATGTCTTCAATATTCACCTGCATGAGACCCTTCATGTTCTCAACAGGCAAGAAATAGGTAAGGAAAGAATACTGAAGCCCCTTCATGTCTTCAATATTCACCTGCATGAGACCCCTTCATGTTATCAACAGGCAAGAAATAGGTAAGGAAAGAATACTGAAGCCTCTTCATGTCTTCAATATTCACCTGCATGAGACCCCTTCATGTTCTCAACAGGCAAGAAATAGGTAAGGAAAGAATACTGAAGCCCCTTCATGTCTTCAATATTCACCTGCATGAGACCCCTTCATGTTCTCAACAGGCAAGAAATAGGTAAGGAAAGAATACTGAAGCCCCTTCATGTCTTCAATATTCACCTGCATGAGACCCCTTCATGTTATCAACAGGCAAGAAATAGGTAAGGAAAGAATACGGAAGCCCCTTCATGTCTTCAATATTCACCTGCATGAGACCCCTTCATGTTCTCAACAGGCAAGAAATAGGTAAGGAAAGAATACTGAAGCCTTCATGTCTTCAATATTCACCTGCATGAGACCCTTCATGTTCTCAACAGGCAAGAATAGGTAAGGAAAGAATACTGAAGCCCTTCATGTCTTCAATATTCACCTGCATGAGACCCTTCATGTTCTCAACAGGCAAGAATAGGTAAGGAAAGAATACTGAAGCCCTTCATGTCTTCAATATTCACCTTCATGAGACCCTCATGTTCTCAACAGGCAAGGAATAGGTAAGGAAAGAATACTGAAGCCCCTTCATGTCTTCAATATTCACCTGCATGAGACCCCTTCATGTTCTCAACAGGCAAGAAATAGGTAAGGAAAGAATACTGAAGCCCCTTCATGTCTTCAATATTCATTTTCAATAAATTATTATACACATTAATATAATATACTATGTTAAACAAAACATAATGTACTTTTTTTTCATAAAGAATAATATCAGGATTGTTTTTTTTTTACAACTAAAATTATTTTAATAGTATTTTTTTTTATCTACCACTAAATCAAAATATTTTTTTACTTTAAATCATTACATAAAGAAAGGAAATGATCATTGTAACACTAATAACAAATTATTTGTAATCATATACTTATTTATTCACCGGTATTACTATTTCAACTTTGAGTATACAACTCATAGCTTCATTAATAAACCAACCAAGGATGAATTGTATCAACTGAAAATATATCATTAAACTTCTACCCTTGCGGGACATAGGTGTATCTTCGATCACATATCTATCGTTGTCTAAAAATTTTCATACACGATAAGGACTGCGAAGTTTAGAAATAAATTTTCTGCTTTTACCTGTTGAAGGAATCTCTCTCTATTCTAACTAAATCACCTACAACGAACTTTAAGATTTTCCGGTTCTTATCAAAACGCTGCTTTTGTTCTGTTGGTTTAATTTTAATTCATCGCGATATTTCATTCCTAATACTGTCAATATTATTAGTAGATTGTGCATTTTTATTATGGGAATCATTTAAGACATTCATTTGCATCAAAGAATCGTTAGTTCCTATTGTTTTAATACCGAACAAAGTTACTGCGGGAGTTTTACCAATTGTCTAAATTGTTGTATTATATAATCTCCATTGAATGTCACTTACACATTTAATTGTTCAGGCTTCCCAAAATTTTAGGAAGCTAATACTGTGCGGTTATACAGTTCTATTAGCACTTGCTTGACAACTAACGAGTCTAAACATTCATTGAACCGTTTAAATGTAAATGAGATTTCTCTATCGGAAATTAGTCTCCTTGGGACGCTAAAAATTTGAAAATAACTTGGAAAATACAGAAGTGCACGCTTCATGAGAGTTTTTATTTTCCTTCATCAAAATTAAACCAATTTTTTTCGTTATGAAAAAAATAAATTAACTTTTAAACGGTGTCGAGTTCAATAACAAAAATCAATAGGGTGTGTGTGTCCTTAGAATGTGTGGAATCTTATTTAATACTATATATCTCAATCCACTGCTTACATTTCTATTAAGCGAGAAGACTCACCGACGCACAGACCAATGGACGGTAGTCCATATATTTTTTGTTATTTTATCTAAAGTGAATCAATTAGAAAATAAACTAATCTTATAATTCAATGTCTGTAGTTATTGTAACGTTAATAATAATATGGATTTGATGTCTAGCTAAAAAGTGAAATTGAGGTATGGCCACCTATATTTATTCCATCAACCTAAACCCTTTCGCTGCCCCGTGCACTACATATAGGTCATTGCTATTTTCTTACTATTATGTCTGAAAACCGGACAGTGAAAGTGTTAAAGTACTTTTTATACTACTAATTATTGACCAGTGCGCTATTTTAACATGAGATACCGGTGAAAACTACTAGACAATCGCTTTTTGTTTGTTTGTAGGTTATTGTGATATTCATATCTTAATTGTTAATTTCTCAGTATTCCCGTTAGATACGGTTAAACTAATATTACTATTGTAATCTATTGGTTATAAGAAATAAATCGACATGTGTTTCGTTAAATTACGCCTGGTTACGGTGGTGGGCCCATTTTCAATACAAAAAGACATTGTTCCCTTTCTACTAATGTAACAGGCGGAACAAAGTTATGTTCAATTTCATTTACATAAATATTCTGAACATTTCGTACAGGTAAAGCTTGAACCAGCAGCATATTTATTTGTTGAATAATATAAAGTTGAAGATACACATTTAATCACTACTCGTCCCTGATCATTGTTTAGTTGTATGACACTGAATGACTTCATATTCACGTTTAGGTAATTGACAAATACTAGCTTCTATTAATAACTGCCCCTTATAGTTTGGAGATGAGTAGACATATATTTAATTATAACCAAAAGCAACTGACGTAGATTCAGCCACGTACAGCAAAACCTTAATTACTTTTTGTTCATCTCATGAAATTATTTCTAAGCTATCCCTATTTTTATAGATAACTATGTGATATTGTTAAGTATATGTTTGTATCAGCAATAACGGAACTCTTAGTAACTCATCTGCCATAATGTAAACTTGTACCGTAGCCTTAACAAGATCAACTTCAATTTCGACTTCACACAGAGACATTTCACTAACTAGACTTTTAACACAGATTCCTTCAACGTGGTACATTAACTAGGTACCAAAACCTATGAAACAGTTCAACTCTTAGTCATTGTTAACCTTGATTGATTTAAAATATTTTAAATCATAATCAATATTTTTGGATATAACACTAAAACAGTCTTAGTGTTGGCGGACCCTTGTTTCGGACAACTATCAGTTAAATGACCTATCTTATGACACGTGTCACACCTTTTAATAGGATGTTTACAATTAAAATATGGGTGTCCTTCCACAGTTATAACATTTCGATACAGTTTTAACATCAGAACTACATGGTATCGGCTTAAGGACTTTTGGTAGTCTGTTGTCAGAAGTGCTTGTTTGAATTGTGGTGCATTTTAGGTCTCCTAACAGTTTTAACATTTCTCAGAAAAACATTAATAATTTATCTGGTTCCGTACATTGAACCGCTTCGGTACTTGTTCTAACAAACCTGTCCTCAATGCCATGTAAAATACAGTATTTAGCATTTTTAATAAATATTAATAAGAATCTGTGCAGTAAAACAATCTCTTCATAAAAATACTCTTCTAAAGACTTACCAAATCGATCCCTGTACGCAAGCATTTCTGTCAACAGTTGGAGATAATTTTGATTTCTTGGTAACGCCGACCTAGTTTTCGTACCATTCAGACCAAGAAAACATTAAACTTTGCAAACCTTGATACCATTTTGAGCTAAAAAAACTAATTTCGAAGAGCATAATGGATTACCTGACGTTCTGACCAACCATAAATAACCGCACACTCATTCACCTTAACAATCCAGGTATCAACGGTTTGATTACTCTTAAACGGATCGAACTCTCGATGTATTGCGTCGCGCACGTTTGGATGTACTTCGGTCACGCTGCATACGCCTGGAGGCACTGCGCTTATTCAGCAAACAGCCGAAACCACTACGCCCGCTGGATCGTAAGCGCTCGCGTCGAGTGGTGCTGCAGTAAGATCGACATCTTCGACTGTCGCTCGGTCCCACTGCTAGACGACATTGGTGACGAGCTCGGGCGAGGTCTCGTGGTCATACGCTTACGAGATCGTCGGTCTCGTCTCATGTTTTTATCACTGAAAAGTTAAGAGAAGACTAGAAAGCAAAATGTTTAATGTATAGTAATAACGATTTTTCGTTTTTAGTTTAGAACAAAAGTTACAAATTTTTTTTATTACGAAAACATTGTCCATTATTAGGCAGAAAAATATAGAATTAAGCAGAAAAATATAGAAGAAGAATTAATCGAGTCGAGTAGTAGCAATTTAGGTTTCCGTCTGTTTTCCTTTTTATTTAATTCTGAATACAAAATAAGTAGAGGATACAGTTTGGCTAGTATGCTTAAGTGGAGCCAAATTGTTGACTGATGATGTTAGTATATATATATATATATATATATACAAAAAAAAAGGAAAAAAACTGACATAATTTACTAATTTGAGTCGCGCTTGAATGTTGGTGGTAGTTGCCAAAAATCAACAATGAATGATATGGGTAGATGTAAATAAAATATAACTTGTGTTTAAAGTAGAGGGAAACAAAACTTACCAATTTATGTTTTGAATAATGAGTCCGAAGTCCCGAGTTATCTTAGCTCGATATTATCCCACTTCTGATTTGTTAGCAAATAATACAATTTAGATTACATCATATCACTTTTATTTTAGTCTGTCTGTAAATTACAACTAATTGTCGTATTAATAATCACTTTTTACTTGGTACTTGCACTACACTTTACATAAACACTCAAGTCTCTTATACTCTTAACACCTTATAACCGAATGAACCCAGCTTAGGTCGTGACAGCCATTTTTATATTTTCTTTAAGGAGTCAAATCCGAAACTATTAGAATAAAAATCTTACCGGAAATTCAAAGGTACAAAAGCGGAAATCCGATTTACATTTATTAAAGTTAGATGTATGTTTCACAAGACAATTACATTAAAATTAGGATCATTCAATATATGTTTAATTGTTCTTTATAAATAATTGCTAACAGCATTTACTTCGATTATAATCGAATTAAATGTAAATATAATAATTTATATTTATATATAATATATTTATATAAATGTAATAATTTATTAAAAATTATAAAATTTGACAGTATATTGGACTTACTACTCTAGTTAATAGCGCAACCTGGATTTTTCTGGGATGTAAAAGTAATTTTTTGCTATTTTTAGGTCGTAAAAATTTACCTACGCATTTTTCAAGCTTTTGTTTTGTAAAATATAGAAAATACTAAGCACTTTTCTCGTAGATGACATTTAAAAAGCTCTTAAAAGAAACTACAGAGAATTATTTTTATTGTTTTCATTTTTTGTTTCTTCTGACAAGTTGTGTTTTGTCTTTCACGTCCTTTGAGCTCCGAAGTATCGATATTATAATTACAATATAAAAAATTACAAACAACATGCTACCGATCACCTCGTTTCCAGGGGTTATTACCATTACCGTTACAGCCTATTAAAGTCCACTGCTGAATATAAGCCTCTCCCATAGATTACTTCATAGGGGGGATATTTACCATAGTTTCCACGCTTGGCAAGCGGGTTGTAAACCGCAGTTTTTTATTTTTAGTCGTTTTCAGAAAGACGCTGCTGCCCATCTTCTGATTTTTTTCCCTCTGTCGCCTCTTACGACATATGGGGTAGTGGATATTCTTACACCGCCACTACACGGATTATTATCAATCATGTATTCTTTAATACCATAATGTCCTACTTAAACAACTTTTGTTGAAATGAAAATAATATTTACGGATTCTACCGCGTTTAATTTAACTTTTCATGCCCTCCCCTTATCAAAAGAATATACATTCTTATTCCATCAAAGTTTAGGAATGTATAATGCTAATATCCACTGACCAGTTTTGTGTGGTAATATACTCGTATACACAGGTCAGTGCTAATGTCACGTTAGGAAAGACAGACGGAAGAGAAATTACAAGGTTATCCTTATTTGATAGCAGAACCATAAGCATTATTATAAAACAACTTTTAGTTTGTCTTTAGAAAAATAATTCGATATAATTTAATACGACTGTTCCCAAATATTTTGAAAGTAGAGACATAATCTTCCGTAGCGTTTACGTATTCATTTCACATAATTCATGAACCTCGTATCTTCAGAACGAGTCGGTTTAAAAACAGTTTGAATGCACGACTGTTTTACTTGGATTTCATTTTCTTCTCTTTTGTGATAACTTATTTTCTATTCAAGAAGAAAAATGCATTTTCCAAAAAAGATATCGTAGTCGTTATAAGTAAATATTACTTTGATAATTATTAAATGAAGAAAATTCTTGTTTTTTTTTATTATAATAATTTGGGGTGATTTATTACTAGTATGTTTATAAAATTATTACGAATATGTTCAGTTTAGTTTAGTTTACGACGGGCTGTTTTCTGCAACTCCACCTCTAAGCGCGTATTTTGCGTGTGGGCAGGAATAATGTAATTATTCAAGCCATGAGATCTCCCCGAAGAAGTTCAATAGTCCTTTGATGTTGCGAGCAACTTCGGGGAGTGATCCCGGCGTGCCGAGATGTTTAGCCCTGTATGCAGCGACCTCTAGATATGTCAACAACACGTGAGCCACGTTTCTTCCTCCCCATACATGCCCTGCACATGGGACTATATGTAACACCTATGGTAAATAAATGTTTGTTAAAGGTGCGGTGTCCTATGATAGCACTTGTTACTATCCTGATTTGCGGCTTGTTCAGACTCATTAGAACCTTGGTTAAACGACTGTTTATTTCAGGCAGGGCCACCTAATTCAATCTCCGCCGGCATGCTGATATTGACATGCTGGGGAAAATTGTAAATTACAACTTTAAGTGCTAATTTTTCAACTGTTCTTTTTTTTACTTATTATAAGCCAGTGCTTGACCACAATCCCACCTGGTGGTAAGTGGTGACGCAGCCTTAGATGGTAAATTGCACTGTTTTAGCGTAACACAAGCCTATTCACTCTTGCAGATTGTATTCGGACGGAAAGATAGACGCCGGCAAATTATTCCACTCCTTTGCTGTACGCATTACAAAAGACGAAGCAAACAGTTTGGTTCTAATGCGTGAAATATCGACAATAAAGGAGTGAATACCCGCCGACCGCCTGGTCGACCGATGGTGGAAAGGAGAGTGAGGAATTAAAGTGTATGTCCTGCGCACACTCACCGAAATGCATTCTATAGAATACCGAGAGACTGGCTTCTCTGCGCCTGTGCTCGAGGCTGACAAGATTGGTTTCAACCAAATTAAGGTCACCAATGAGCTTCTTAGCACGTCTCTCTACTGAGTCCAATGCTGCCATGTGGCATTTTGCAGCACCAGCCCATATGTGAATGCAGTACTGAAGAGAGTTGCGGAGAGAACGGACCCCTAATGAACACCGGCGTTAGTCGCTACAGTATCGGATGAGCAGCCATCGACGACGACCCGGAGAGACCGTTCACTCAGAAAGTTCTTCACTCAGACAATCAGGCCAGGGGATAAGCCGTACGCTAAAAGCTTGCCCAATAGACTAGCGTGCCATACCCTGTCAAAGGCCTTCAAAACATCGAGGGAAACAGCAAGTGCTTCACCACTGTTCTCAAGAGCTTCGCCCCATATGTGAGTGGCATACGCTTGAAGGTCCTCAGTTGATCGATTTCTGTGAAACCCGTACTGGCGATCACTGAGGAGATCATTTTGCTCTAGGTATGCCATGAGGTAGGTGTTCAATATACACTCCATAACCTTGCAGAGTATGGAGGTAATTGAAATTAGTTGGCAGGATCGGTACGGCTACCTTTTTTAGGCACAGGCTGCACATTAGCCAGCTTCCAAGATTTGGGTACTATTCCAGTCCTGAATGAGAGGCGGAACAAGCGTGTCAACACAGGAGACAACTCAGATGCACACACCTTTAGAACTATAGCTGTTATACCATCAGGTCCACTAGCTTTGTTCACGTCTAAACTTCGCATGGTTTTAAGAATCTCTTTGTTGGTGATACGGACCTCTAACATAGGGGTATCGCAGTGAGGTAATTGAGATGATACGCTGTTGCTACTGTCCAGACGCAAATTTCAAGCAAAAAGAGAAGCAAATAAGTCCACTTCCTCCTTAGGCGCATGCGCCAGTGGGCCATCTGGTTCTACCAGCGAAGGCAGTGTAGACCGACAGAAGTTTGTCTCGACCGCTTTGGCGAGAGACCAAAAAGCTCTACTGCCAGATGGTTTGACAGAGAGCTTTGTACCGATGCGATTAATGCGGTCGAAACTGGCTTGCCGTAATGCCTTTTTGCAGGACTTGGCGGCTTGGTTAAAGGCACTCTTCTTAAGGCTAACATCCGGAGTTTTGCAGTCACGAGCATCGACCCAGGATAAGTACACCATATGCTTGTGCTTTTCAGCACGAGCGCACTCGGCATTGAACCATGGGCGAGTTTTACCACCAATGGGCACGTCAGCAAAGGGGATGAAATACTCCATGGCTTGACGTATCACATCGGTTATGGCATCCGCGCAGCTCGACGGGTCTTCAGACGAGAAGCAGACCTGCCGCCAAGGATAAGATGCAAAGAAATACCGCATCTCATCCCAATCTGCTGACTTGTATCGCCACACTCGCTGCACACCGTGAAACTCGTAGTTAGGTGGGGAATATAACGACACAGATTTCAACAGACAGTGGTCAGAAGTTCCCAAGGGTGAGGTAACTTGAACAACGTACCTGTCTAGATCGGTCGTCAGCAGAAGGTCGAGGCAGTTGGCTGTGTGCCCATCCATATCAGGTACCCTAGTCGCTTGTTGTACCAGCTGGGAGAGCCAGCGACAAGGCAAAATTTCACGCCTCTCTCCCAGCGTGGTCGGTTTTCTGGTATGGGAACAGCCAGTCGTGATGACAGGCATTAAAGTCCCCAGAAAACCAACTGTGTATTAGTGTACCGATTTAGACCCCATCAGAGGATTCGCTGAGGTGTTCAAATTGCCTAGTTGTCTCTTGGTTACCGGACCAGGAGACAACTAGGCAATTTGAACACATTCTTGTGTCTACCAATCACACAGCGGTCTGTGTAATCGGTAGACACAAGAATAAATGATTTTATCCATTCCTGTATCTATCAATACCCAGATCGTAGAGAAAGTGGGGTCTTCAAGGTGACGGAGACGCTTACAGCAGATATCGTTGCGGACGTAAACACAGACTCCGGCGCGCTGATGGAAATTATTGTTTACCCAGGGTAGCCAAGATACACTGCATCTAGAAGACATCTGATCTGCGTCTCAGTCAAGAAGAGTAAGTGTGACTTGTCAGTCTCAATGTATGTATGGACTGCATTGAGATTACAGTGCAGGCCTCGGATGTTTGTGAGGTGCACTTTGATGGAGAGGGAGTGCAACCGCTGTACAAACTTACTCTTCTTTTTTCTTTTTTTCATAAATGGTGGAGTAAATAGGTTGAGAGAATGTCAGTTGGACGAGACGACACACATATAACCTAGGGACGCAAACGGAGTCACAGCAACAATGGTACCTAGCATGGAGATAGCGGAGACGCCCGAACCCCACTGGAAATTGCCACCAGGTCCTCTCCTCCGGTCGCCAACCGGCATGGTGGAGCCATCTCAGGATTTTTCGTAAGATGGCGGGGCAGCCTTTCATGAGTGGCTGGCTCATTAAGTGGGCCCCCAACTATCTACGGTCGGCCAGCGGTGCAACCGTGCTTCGGATGTCGCTAACCTCCATAACCAGGCACCTGACACTAAGAAACGGCCACGTCGCAACCGGTTCGTATGCGCAACGCAACTGTCCAGACCCTTTCTCCCTAAGAAATGTGTTTCACCTAACATCATACCGGAACACGATTTGCATCATTTAGCGGTATGTCTTTGCCAGGTGGGTGGTAACTAACCCTCGGCCGGGCCTCTCACTAGTAGAGGACCAACCTACCACCAGTCTCTAGTACTGTTCGTTTAGCACTACCCAGGGGGTACGTGTAGGGAATCAGGATTCAAGTAATTCCTACGGACGAGAGCAGCTTCATCCCCCTAAAAAATATGGTTTCATGATACTATTCTTCATGATATTGAGTATGAAAATTTAAAAAAATCGACTTCACGTGAATTCCGTCAACATCTATTGAGACCGCGCGGCAGTCTCTTTATTGCCTAAAACCCTCTCAGCCTCAGTCACACAGGCCTCATTCCATATCCCACTGAGAGTATATAGGTTGTTATAGTACTTTACTACTTTCTTACTTTTCTGTACAGGATCCATTCGTCAAACTGGTTTAATGTAACATCTCTGGAATAAGCTTTTAGTTTCTTATAAACGGTTTTATTGCACTTTATCTTTTTAAATAATGCAAATAAAAATAAAAAATAAAAAAAATACTATTCTGTTCTTCAACTCTTCTACTTTTTTAGTTTTTTTTTTTTTTTGGGACTTTGAATAAAATATTACGAACACTATAGCATTGAAAGTTTTGAAAGTAAAGAATCTTTCCCGCTCATTTCTATCAACGTTAGCGTGATAACTATCTATTCAATATTTAAAAGAGATGATGAAACAAGATTTATTAACTTTAGAATACAAGGGGAGGGTAAAATTACGTCTTGAAAATATTGAGAATAGTATCTGAAAAACTATTCCAAGCGTATTGTTATATCTTATCGATTTTTGTCCAGATATTGACATCACTCAACTAAAAATACGCATGTACCTTATTATTATTCTTATTCATGTAGCTGTTCACCGCGACTTTGTCCGCGTGCAATTTATTACGATTGGATTTTATGGGTTTTAATTTTTTGCGCGGAACCCTAATTCTTTTTCTAAAATAAAAGTAACCTAAGTTACTCCTTATAACATTAGCTATCTGCCAGTGAAAGTCCCTTCAAAATCGGTCTAGCCATTTTTGAGTTTAGCCGGAACAAATAGACAGATGTTTTTTTGTTATAAGTACCGTTTAAACTTTCATATGCATTTAGTAAAAAGCTGTTATTGTGACATTACAAATAGACACTTCAATTTTATTTATTTGTATAGATAAGGAAAGCATATCAAAAGAGGAAATATGTAGAGTTTAAACACGTAGGTTGAAATTTTACAAGGCTTTCATTTCTTCCTTTTAAATTATTCATAGGGTTCGAGTGTCTGTAACGTGGTGATTTAGACACGGAAGCTCCCGCCGATAATATGCATTCAAACATTTTATTCTATAAAATATTCTGGTGAAATAGGTATGAACAGTTTTATTTTTATTAGAAACAAAATACTGCACACATTTTTAAAGTTTTGTCTCTATATATTACAGGCTGATTTTAGAATACAACTTACAACTTGAATAACAAAATTAATAAATATTTTTCTAATAAAAGGTAAAATACTAAAACAAATTTATTTCTAAGCATTTTATGAACTAAGTAGAAATTTGTAAGCTTTTTGGAAAAGTTTTTGCCAATTTTTTTGTGATTAGGTGTATACATACACCTGTCTAAAACCGCCAGTTTTCTACAAAGTATTTTTTTATTATAATAGACACTCTTTCAGGGCTAAAATCAACAAAATACCAAAGTCTACTATTTCGTAACTAATCATAACAAATCATAGATCTCCAAGTATGATTCCTAAACGAAGCTTTAGTCAAATCGAATATAATCGAGCGATCAAAAACGCAGGAAAGATTTCGATGCAGGTGTTTCATGGTAATCAGATATCTGCTGGTACTGGTCGTAATCTAATATCTGCTTATCCACAACCATGCTTACCACACTGTTGGTACTTTATAAAATTAATGGTAGATTTAAGCCGAATGGTATAATTACTAAACGGTTTTCATAGAAATTTTCTAATGTAAGAAAGAACGATGAATTTATTAGCCATCTTGTATGTCATGTAAAACGATTTGATAGTGTGATACCACTTTTTTTTTATTATCGGGTATATAACAAGTATTAAAATAAAATAAGCTATTGGACTGGAATAGATACAGTGTTAACATCAATGCCGATTATATCAATGATAATATATTCATTATGGTAGAATGCCTAGAGCAACTTAGCACTATAATCAACAACCTTAGTAAGGTCTCCCAACGGATAGGTCTTAGAATGAATATGGATAAAACAATGGTCATGTGTAAAGTGCATGTCACACTTATGGCGACAGTTGCTGGTAGTACGACTAAAACTTCGCTGAAAGCTGTTGACGAGTATGTTTACCTAGGACGATTTGTCTCACTAGATAAGCTCACTTCGAGAGGTCAATTGACGGAAATGACTCGGCTGGGTAGCATTCGGGAGATTACGATACATCTCGACATAGGTACCTCAAGACTTATAAACAAGAGTGTACAATTAGTGCGTGTTGCTAGCAATCACTAGTGATGTCATATTCTAAAACGTGATTCTTCGCTGATTGAACAAGAAAGCTCAATGTCGCTTAGTTAGGTATGGAGAGGCCTATGCTCTGCTGTGATGATGAATTAATGATGATACTTCTTAGATGTGCCTGCATATTAGGGCGCTTATGCGCTTCTTGGTAATTTTACTGTCTGATTTTGGACGTTTTCAAATTTTTACGCGAACAGTTATAATACAATATCTGATTTTAGATTTTGAAATCGATTAAAAATTTAAGGCAGCTACAAACTGGTCCCACATACGCAACGTATGCAACGCATTATGACATCTGAACGATTGATTTTTGTATGAAAAAATTTACATTAAACTATACACTTATATCATAAGGAGTTTTTATGTTATGTAAAAAATCTTAAAAATTGTATGTAATGATTAGAGGGCTTTTACTTCATCATTTATCTAGCAATAACCAATTTTTAAGTATTTTTTACTTGATTCTCCATCTTCATCATTTCTTCCTCTTTATCAGTCATTGGCTTCTTTTATTGGGAGGATTTGCCTTAACCGTTACGCTTAGCAGCCGGATTGATCAGTCGTAGTACCAGATGTCTTGTTGGCTCTGATCCCTATCGCCGGTCTTGGTGTTTTACGCCTGATGTAAAGAGATAATTATAAGAACATTTTCGGAAGTCATAAGATCGTTCTGGATTATCGAGTGTAGTATAAACTCCTTCATCTTTTTCACTTCACCAAACGCTTGCTTGCAAAAAGAGGAACCATTTGCATCTAAAGTCGCGAGATCGACTTAGTTTTGCCGTGAGATTCCGTGGTATTGTGAAATCGCTTAGTCTAGTTTAGCAATAAGATACGACTTTTGAATAAAATCGGATTTTATATACATTGAGTATATAAAAATGAATGTTTGTTTGTTAGTATTTTATGCGTTGCCATACCGTTCATCAGATTGCGGTAAAACTGTGTCAACCTACCAGCTATTTTTGATATAAAAATACTTTAAGCCTGTATTTTATCTTATTAAGATTTAGAAACGTGTAGAAAATAGGCAAAAGGATAATAAACTTTCATGTGTCATAAAAATAGCAGTTTTATTATTTTTAACACGTCAATAATCAATCACTACATCAATAAAACTTCCTTCCGCGACTTGTAATACAGTCACCTTTGAAATTCCATCTCATTGCGTATTGTATATTGTGTTCGCATTTTGATGTATTTTGTAATATCGTTTTTCTTAATATCAAACGTACTTTACTTTATTAATGAATATTTTTATGTTTAGTTTGTGATAGTGGCCAGTTTCAGCGGACACTAGCCATCTGCGCAGGACAGGATTATAGCGCACATCATCCATCCTCTTTTCCCTCAATCTCAAAATCTGGTGGGACGGCAATCCGCACAATCGAAGAGAGGACAAGCAGTCTTTATATGCTTTCCGAGGCACGGGAAAGGAAATTGGCGGTGTTTCACAACCTTTCACCGAGAATTTCAATTGACAGATACACCCAATTACTGATTACTCGGCCCTATTCCCGGTCCGGCCCGACCCGGGATTCGGACCGAGATTCAAGTGCACCTTTGTTCGTGCACAATCGGGCACTATAATCCTGTCCTGCTAAGATGGCTTATTAAGACTGGCCGCCGTGATCGAAATCCGGTCTGAAACTTCTTTGCCTTGACGGTCTGGGTAGCCTTACCTCCATCTATCGGAATCCCCAAGGCCTTTCTAGCGCTTCTAGGTTGACTCTTATGACACATACGATATTGATGGGGTTGTGGATTTCTTAAGCTACAATAATATGGCGCATCTTTTATTTTTTTTAGTTTATATAAAGATAAATTTGCAATAAAAGATAAAAGAGTAATGTTCGAAAAGCTCTGAAAACACAAAATCGTCTCGTGGCGATCGTAAATCATCTGTGATTACAATATTCCCCGCGCGAGAGCAGCGTCGTTATCAAAGTAATAAATAAGCAGCAGTTGAAAGTCTGTCTCCGAATATTTCTGCAAGAGCAGACGGGAATCAAATCGACTAAAATTTTAGCGGAAATCGACTGAAAACGATGTAAATTTCAAAGTATATCTTAATAACTTTCCAATAAATTAAGAATTACATTTTATAATAATATACTAAATTTATTTTAAGAAGTTTTACAAATTCAAATATAAAATAAGTAGGATGTTTAATCACATTTATACTTAATTCATTATTTATCATATTATTTAATAAAACTGTACAAAAGGCGAGCATAACCCTTACATTGTATATTTTCATTAAGCTATCTAAATGTTCTACCGTACATTTTGTAAATAATTATGTAGATTTCATCAGCAAATTGTTTTGTATTTATGCCCAATGAAAATGTATATTATGTACTAGTGAGTTTTAGTTTTACTTGTACTTTATATTTATTTTTAATTTTTTGTTTATAATAGCTAACTATAAGTAGTATAGCTATTACTAAGAAGTATTTTCGTGATGCTTGCATAATGAAAAGCAATTAGATCGTCGACAGATGTTGAAACAAAAGCCTGTTGTGAATGGAAACACACAAAAGCGCGTTTATGGCGCAACTTGAGCTGAATACGTGCGCCTAATTAATTCCCTTGTCTTATGGTTGGTTGCAATTACATAGTGCATATCACCCAACAGCTGAAGAGACTTAAACAATCAACAAGTTTTACAAACATTACATTTTTTAAGCTAATTTAACAATAATATGCAAAATTGTAATAAAAATTTAACTTCAAGTAAGTTTTATATCTTCTTGGAATCATTAATTTTCAAAGTAATTAATAAAACTAGGAATCAAGAAAATTTATAAGCAAATTTATCAATGAATAGAAGAAAATATTTTAATAAACCTTCGCCATAATTATTTTACTGGCAAGAACATGATAATATTAACTTATTTAAGAACATTATGATGTCACTGCAGATGACAACAAAGGAACACGAGCGCCTGTGTGGTGTGTAGGACAAAGCTTTGAGTTTTCACATCGAAAATGGCTATTGCAAATCATTTCTTAAGGTAAACGAGTATAACGAAAGTTTTCATTCTAAATTCCTTAACTTTATATTAAACGTTTTTCGTTGAATTCGTGTTACTAATATTAATATATTATATAGGTGTCTTTTCAACGCCTAGCACAGCCCGACTGCACAGGTATTAAGACATTAAATTCTACATTCATACCGCCATCATAATTGAGATTGAATCGAACGAGGATGAAATGAAGAAATAACTCTAATACCACTACCACATTTTATCTATCCTCCATGTAGACTATGACATTCTGTGTGCATCATCTCATCATGGCATGAAAAGCATTGACGGATAATATTTTCGTATTTTTTTTTTTAGATTATTGTGGAGATTTTTCTTTAATTCCCATCGCAGAAATAATTACATAATTTGTTAGTTTAAAGAAAATGAAACATTTTTCAGGCACATTAATTATTAAGCCTTGACTCCAGCCAACGTATTAACCACCGGGTTACTTAACGCTTTCAGAAGTTAAAATCCACGGCATATAATTTTTCATTGCCGAATATTGATTTCAGCGTATGAAAATATGGCAAAAGAGGCTACAAATATACGCAAATTGAGAAAAGCGAGTATCAACTAATGGACTGGTTTAAAACCATAATCCCATATACACCACCCTATCTTACGTTAAAGCCAAAGTGGTGAATATATATAGGGGATAAATAAGCTCTTATCTTGAAGATTTCAGCAAGGAATTTAATTTTGTGTCTGGCGTAAAAAAATAAGTATCTGGCATAAACCAAACAACGAATATGAAACGTACAGTATGATACCCATTCTTTAGCTCGTGACCCACATATGCTATTGTATTATTATTGTGTATAAAAATAGGACAGTGAAAGTGTTAGATTATGATATATGTAATAGCTTTCCGTCCAACTTTCGACAACTTAATAATTTTACAGTACTTATTTGTGCATTATTCTAGTTGGTTCCAACTTCAGAGACCACATATGCGCATTTTACATCACCGCAGCCTGGTTCGCTCAGCACCAGCACTTATTAATGTAACGTGGAAGAGCCATGCTGCATGCATATTATAGTTGTAGTACGAATGGGTTGGCTCGACCGAGGAATGACCACGCTCTCACAATACCGGCGTAAAATAGCAACTCAATACTGCTGTGTTTCGTATGGTGTGTGTAGAGAACCGGTGACACTTTTTACTAGATACGAGGCATTTCATCTTAGTCCTCAGGTGTGACAACGCATCTGCATTTTGATTCTTAATTAAGGATAGTTGTAGATGTCTATGGGCATCCACTTAACTGCGGCTGTGTGCTCGCTTGCCACCCTTATTCTATAAAATAAAAATAAAACAGAGAAACTGTTGACCCCTAGTCGAACAGAGCGATTGTGCTTTTTAATAACACTTTACAGTCACTGTCACTCTAGCATTAAAATTACAAACCTGGATACTAATCAATTACTTACCTAAATTGCAACCACTCCATTAGGTCATCAGAAAATACAAGTAAATATAAACTAAAAGGCCAAGCAGGTTTTCATTTGCTCCGTTATACAAACGTATCCTTATTGACGATCCATTTTCCTCTTGGTGTCAACTAAGTGCCAGTGTACCTCAAGGTGCAGCTTGATCCCCTCTTCTGTTTGCACTATGTATTAAATTTATTTCGAAAAACCACATTTGTTTTCCTACCACCTCTACTCAGGTGGTTTACAAATCTATCCATAAGCCGATTTAGTTGAAGTTATTTTTGTATAAATACTAACTTGAAGCTCATTCTTGAGTGGAACAAGTTTCATGGACTGAAATTAAAATGCAACAGATAGTTGTAGGCAACACGAGAACGATCCTTAAAATTGACAGGCCAAGCCTTTCAAATATTATTTTTGGTGGAGCCGAGATTGAAATTAGTAAAGCGATCAAGGACTTAAATATGATGGACGGGCAGGGGGACATATCGTTGGTGATATAGCTGCTTTTCTGAAACGGCTACGAAACTTCCTTACAACATCCGCTTTTACAATAATAGCTAACTTTATTTCCACCTTCCTCTCCTGTTCCGTTTTCTTGTAAAGACTGTGAGTGTTCATCATAATTGCTAAGAGACTGCGGAATATTCATTCGGATCCGGCTCGAGAAACAAAATTTTGTAACTGTCTGGGTAATCTCACAATAAATCAACAAAGTTTTGGTAACAAGCTCTGTTTACTTGTCCACAGCTGCACACAAATTATCGGACAGCAAGAAAGAACAACTTGTGAACAGTACACAAAATCGACTCAAATGCTTTCTTCCTATTTTTCAAAATGTATACCGATCCCACGTCCCTTATGTTATATAAAATTGACAGTTAAAAGAAATAAAACAATTTGGTATATGATTAAATTAACACATTATTTAAAACATAACTTTCGTCCCCACGCCGCCTGCTTTCGGAAATTATCATTTTTTTTTATAGAAAAGGGGCAAACGAGCATGCGGCTCACCTGATGGTAAGTGTCGACCGCCACCCATGAGCAACTGCAACACCAAGGGAATCGCAGGTGCGTTGCCGGCCTTTTAATAAGAGTAGGCTCTTTTCTTGAAGGTTCCTAAGTTGTATCGGTCCGGAAAAATCGCTGGTGGTAGATGATTCCACAAGGAAGTTGTGCGAGGAATAAAACTTCTTGTAAATCGCACAGTAATCACCCAGATGGTATGGATGGTATTGCGTTTTGTCGCGATGTGCGAAATTGAGCGGCTGGAATTAGTCCGAACAATACCTCAGAGCACTCCCCGTAGTAACCCTAACTCCCCCGATAAAATACGCAAAGAAATGGAAGATCTCTTCGCAGTGCCAGTGAGTCAAGCGGATCGGAAAGAACTCGGTCGTCGACAATTCGAGCTGCTCTGCGCTGGATGCGGTCAAGTGGAAGGAGCTGGCACTGGGGTGCCCCGGCCTAGATTCCATGTGAGGCCGAACCTGCGCCTTCTAAAGAGGCAGGTGGTGTGCCGGCATGAAATACTGTCCCGCTCTGCTGAGCACGCCAAGCTTTTTAGAGGCCCATTTGGCCTTCTCTTCCAAGTGACCACGAAACTGCACGTCATTTGATATGTTGACACCAAGGATTCCGATACTAACTGAGGCAACAAGGGGAGTACCCTGAAACTGAGGAGATACGACAAAGGGGTTATTTTAGCGGTAAACGCGCAAACTTGTGTCTTCTGGGGATTGAACTGGACTGAATTTAGTTGTCCGTAATCCGAAAAGTTTGTTCCGGTACTCGGCGACGTTTTCCCGAGTAATATTTTGGCACGGCCGGTGTTAAAGCATCACCAGTGATGTCGTCTGCATAGCAATGAATGTTATCGGCTTGCTACATATCATTGAGATCATATAATCAATCGTGTTAGAGATATTATAATGCCACAAATATACGTGTTGACACGAAAACGCTACGATGTATAATATGGTCCAGGAGGAGAATGGCATGCTGCTCTTGTTAAATAAATTAAAAACGGCCACAGTCGAGCGAGTGCCTACTGTACTGCCATATGTCAGAGGTGTCACAAGATTGGTTACACCTTGAAGCGTGCTTCCATTAAAACATACTTCAAGCCACCGAAGAAGATTAGTCAGTTTTTACCATCAGTCAAGTGTAATGTCCCTATGCAAGATGCAGGAGTGTACAAGCTTGATTGTGGATGTGGTCTCTTTTATATAGGACAAACTAAAAGATCATTAAAAACCCGCGTTAAAGAACACATAGCTGATGTGAAGAATCAACGCTCCGGGAAGTCTGCAGTCTGTCAACACGTACAGGATCGCCCCCGTCACAAAATTAGATTTGATAGACCACAAATTCTCGCTAAAGAACACCGACTCCTTCCAAGGATGATTCGCGAGGCTATTGAAATTAAAAAACATCCTAATTTCAATAGAGAAGATGGCTGGGTGCTACCATCTGCTTGGGATCCTATAATTAATAAAATTAAATCCCAACCCAAGTATACAAATGCAAGACTTCAAGATACTGTAAGTTCATACTGCGTAGATTGGAACAAAAATTAATAATTTTAATCTGGAGGTAGCCGTGGTTAACTATGACATTGGGAAGTCGAACACCTCAGTCCCCCCCGTGACCACGGGTGCTGTAAAGTGCTCGAAACGTCTGAAATATAAAATAAGGTACGCAATAAAATCCGTAAAAACTAGTTTTATTTAAATGTGTAGTGTTCGCGTAAATATAAGAAATCATTAAATAATTAAAAATAATAATCCCGCTTTAAATTCAAAGACAGTACGCTAATTTTGAGTATCGTGTTGTGTTCATTGCGTACAGCAAGGGCCTAGTAAGTGGTTCTTCCCTGTAAACGAGAAGCATCTTAATCCCGCATTTCCTACCCTAACGCACCAAACCCACCAATATACTAATACATACATAAACACTCACGCCTGTCACCCAGATGGGTAGGCAGAGACTACGGACTTCCATTTGGCATGATCCTGACACACTTCTCTCGCCTCCTTTACATCCATATATCTACGCATACACGGTCGTCGGTTAAGGGTACTCCTAATCTGGCCCATTTTCAATATATCGCCAATTTGGTCGATAAACCTTCGTCTAGGGCGTCCCTTCCCGACTCTTCCGTTCACTTCTGCAACATAAATTTGCTTTGTCACTCTTTCCTCGTTCATTCTTTCTACATGACCAAACCACCGAAGCATTCCTTTCTTAATCCTGGTCAAAACGTCATCTTGCAAACCACACTTTTCTCTTATCACACTATTTCTCACCCTGTCATTCAGATTCAACCCTAGCATACTCCTTAATGACCGCATTTCTACAGCATTTATTCTACTCTCATGCTTCTTCTGCCAGACCCAACTTTCACTACCATACATTAAAGTAGGGGCTAACACAGCACCATGAATTGCCAAACGTGCCTTTTTTGACACATTCTGACTCTTCATAATAGCGTGTAGAGCCCCATTCACTCTATTTCCTGCGTTCACTCGTCGTTCTATATCCTTATCATATCTACCATCCCTGCTAAATAAACATCCCAAATATACAAACTCATCCACTTGCTCAATCAACTCCCCTTCTATTCTTATTTCACATAACGTTTTACTTTCTTCTCTTTCAAAAACCATCACTTTCGTCTTACTTGCGTTCACTTTCATACCCCTTTCTTTTAATGACCAGTTCATTAAAGTAACCATAATTTGCAACTCGGCCGCCGACGATGCAAATATGACTTGATCATCGGCGTACAAAAGGCATTTGACGGTTAACTCACCCATTCTCAACCCACATTCTTCAACTTTCAAAGTTTGCAAACAACTAATGTGGGTTGCAATATACTAGTGCCCGAGATAACCATTATATTATGATAACATTGCGAAGGCTAAATACGCGTTAGGTAAACAAGGATAAACCGAAAGCAGGATAAATCGAAAAACTAACAATTCACATTTTTGTCAACAAGTCTTAACTCCCACTTAGCCAGCTACTTTAACCAGCCACGCGCCATTAATATAACGGTTTTTTTTATATACGTAATATTAAGTAAATCCTATCAAAAGTCAACTGTTGAACATCTTTGCCATTGTTGTCCTTCTTAGCAGGCGAGTTGAAAAGCGCAGTTTTTTATTATTTTGAGTTATATTTTCTTTCTGATATCTACTATTTCATTTCCTTCTGTCATCTCTTATGATATCCACGGGATGATATTATAGGGTAGTAGTTCTTTAACGCCACCACTACGCAGTGTTTTTGATAGATTGAATTCATTTTTCTTTTACTTTTCAATGTAAATGAACGAATTTTTAAAAGAAACATGCAAATGAGAAACAATAACTGACATTATTCACCACAGGCCACAGGTAGGTAAAAATTAAAACATTAAATTTCTAAATTTGAAAATTATGCGCCAAGTTTATCTGAAATATTAAATGAATCACCCTTCTTTGAGACAGTGGTGAAGTAGTCATAAACATTAAATTTAAATTTAAATAAACAAGGCGCATAAAATATATCTTCGACTGTATGCTACTAAAATTATAATATTTTTTTACGTTAACTATTATCGTTAATTTATATTATCATGTTATGTTTTATACATAATGATGTGTGGTAAGAGCCGAGGTGGCTCAGGGGCTAAGCACTAGCCGTAAGTTTCAGCAGCCCCAGATTTAACTCTAATGAAACGAATGTAATTATTAGTTGCAATTTTAAGGGCTGATTGACTACGTGTTAGTCGGTAAATGAAAACATCGTGAAGAAACCAGCATGTCTGATGAAAAAAATTGGAAATTAGAGGAGAACTGTGCCCAACTGTGGAACGTATATATTTACGTAGGCTTTAGAGCTGACTTCAAAAAAGGAGGAGGTTAAAGATTCGGTTGTATGTTTTTTTTTTGTATGTACATAATATATTACGCGATATCTGGTACCACCCCCTTACCAATTTCTGCCGCCAAATAGCAGTGCTTGCATTGCTGTGTTGCGGTCTGAAGGGTATAGAGAACCATCCATCTTAGTCCTCATGGGTGACAACGCATCAATAGCCTTCTTTGTATAAAGTGTCACTTCAGTTTTATAAAAAAATCTTCGTCAATTTTTATCTTCGGATTTTGATAATTCTTTTTTATTCGATAGGTATAACCTATTGAATATTCAATATTTATACTTCAGAGGAAGTCACATATAAATTTGTTAAAAAATATCCAACTTTAAGAGTGGCAAAATAGGGAATGAACTTTTTAATGGAACTATTTAGACGACATTGAGGTTGTGACATTCCTTAGTTCACTCAAAGGAGCTGGATTCAAAATATTGGTCAAGATCAAATTTTAAGGCTTGTTATAAAATAAATATATTTTAAGAGATGCATTTTTTAAATGAATGTTGTAAAATAATTTACTATTTTTAAATTTAAAAAAGTCATTTTTTTTTTGTACTAATTTTTTATATTCGCCTTTTTGAAATATATTTTTTCTAGTATAAGGGTGACAAACGAGCACACAATGGTAACCTGATCCACCTGATGGTAAGTGGATGCTAAGGCTCATAGACATCTACACTTGTCCTCAATTAAGAATCAAAATGCAGATGCGTTGTCACCCTTGAGGACTGACATGGAATGCTTCGATTCCAGTAAAAAGAGTCTCCGGTTTTCTACACTCACCATACGACACACAGAAGCATTAAGCTGCTATTTTACGCTGGTATTCTGTGCGAGCGTGGTCCTACCCCGGTCGCTATAAGTTTTATGTGGAGACTTCATACAAAGTTGTAGACAATCGATTAATGTAACCGGTGCATCCGATTTTGCCCGTACCTCCATGATGGTTTTGCCAGATCTATCAAAAACTGTAAAAAGATACTTTAAGTGAATATAAACTAGTATTAGGAATGAGGGTAAAAAATAAAAGAAAGTACGAAGGAATGAGGGTAGAACTGTAATCTCCCACTCGTTCTAACAGTATAAAGTACCGCGCAGGCGACTAAGAGGCATCAACAAACATTTCGCTTGCGCCGTCGCCCCCGTGCGGTCGTGCGCTAGCGGAGTCCGCCAGCTGACCGAGCACCCGTCCCCGTACGGATCTTCTCCCTCAGTCAGTTCAGTCGAGGAATTGATCGTCAGTCCCGTCCCGTCCCCCTTAGCTAGCGCCGCCGCCCCTGTGCGGTTGTGTTAGCTGACTACGCTCCCGTCCCCGTACGGTTGAAAGTGCCCTCCTATGCTCCCGTTCCCGCACGGTCAAGTTGCCCTCCCGCCTCGGCTAGCACAGCCGCTCCCGTGCGGTTGTGCTAGCCGTCTCACCGTCCCCGTACGGTGGGAGCGTTCCCGTCCCCGACAGCTGCCCCCGTGTGGTTGCGTTGTGCGCCCGCGCTCACCGTTGAATGGTGAGTGCCTTCACTTCCCGCCTCAGCTAGTGCCGCCGCCCCCGCGCGGTTGCGCTAGCAGTCAGTGCTCACCGTCCTCGTACGGTGAGTACATTCTCGCTCATGCGACTCCCATTCCATCACTCCAGCACCGCCGCACTTTGCGGCTGTGTTGGTTGACCCACGCTTCCGTCCCCGGACGGTTGTGCCCCACGCCTCCCTCTCCCCGAGGGAGGAGTTTAGTGGGTAGGCACTTCTTCAAAGTGAGTTCCACATAACCACGCAGCCGGCTGCGTGGTATGCTATGGACATTCAGCACCTCCCTCCCCCGCTTCCGGAGGGTGTCCTTGCATTGGGCGCAAAAAAAAAACTAAGAGGCATCAGTCGGTAATTCCACGAGTCTGTGTTATTATGTTATGTTGCTGTGCCCGTTGGGGTATTCTACTAGTGTAGGCAAGGAATATTATGTTTCTGAGAGGCTGCCTTGTGTTACATTGAGATGGGTGATGTTGCTGTTGGTTTGCATACTTTGGTGTTATCATGTAATTGGGTCCTTAACGTTAAACCGGTATGTGATTGTGACGAGTTATGTTACGGTTGGTCGAACTGTATTGCTCTATACTGAATGTATGGTGCAGTGCGCTGTTTTGTTGCTGATAATGATTGGTTGCGTAAGCAGGAGAGCAAGTTGAGCGTGCGCTCTCACACCTTTGTTATTTTTGGCAATTGGCCTCCAGAATGGTTTCTGATGGTTTATTACTGAGTAGTGTTCTTTTATTTAAATAATTTTGAGAATAATTTCTTACATCAGAAGTGGGCTAATTTCTAACACTTGTTTTACGGATTTTAACGCATTTAATTTTAATTGTTTTGATAAATGACACTTCGTTAATTAGTATTGGCGTAAATATAATAAATCGTAATATTTTAATGTTGTCCATTGCATGAAAAAGTGACTCTTATTTTTAAATTATTTACAAATTAATGACTACTGGCCAGTGTTACAGTCAGCTAGCATTTTATCTGGTCAGATGTCAGGCCAGATAGGTTTCTAGATACAACATTTTATCATACGTTCCTCCAAAGTCTAGTTCATCACTGTTTAATTACATGATTACATAATTAAAATCCGATCAAAAATCGGATTCGACGTGCAACACGAAAAGGGAATCGGGCCGTTTGTATTTTTAAAAGTAGATGCAAAACTAGATCTATCTTTAGATTGGAATCCAACAAATGCATATTAATTGATATACGTCAAAAATAAGTATTTTATTCTTTAACAATTTAAAAATAATTAATGTATTACAATAAGGTTTATATTATTATTATCTCCATAATGATAGTCAAAGATGATTGTGTAGTAGTAGTGTAAAAGAATTCTCTGCCCCATATAGTCCCGATTCGTGCACAAACGTGGAATCTATGGCTTATATATCCCCTATATGAAGCAATCTATGGGGATGGCCTGTTAAACTGTGGACTCTTGATACGCTCTAATTAATAAAGTGATTATATGTGTACATGCTTATAGCATTCATTCAAAATTAAATTTATAAAACCACCATAATTCATTTTATTTAACGTTAAATATATTATGTATATTTATGTCTTTCATTTTATATTTATTATTTTATTCGTATCAGTATACAGGGTTATTTTTCAAAGAGTAGCAAATTTTAAACTTAAGTTTAAATATATATATATATATATATATATATATAAATAAATAAATATATATATAAAGATATATCTTAAAAAGTTTTTAAAAATAGGAGTAAATAAGGCTTCTACTTTTATTTGTACCAAGTTGAATGTGATTTATGGGGAATAACTACGCGTACGCGCGCTCCTCTATGTGCGATTCAATTCACAATGTATTTGTCGACCAATCGACCCTTACGAATGTGTGCGTAAGTAGTAAAATAGTAGGCGTTAGATATTTATGAATGGTAATCAGTCAAAATAAAGCATTACCACGCGTTTTGAATTTAAAAGATAAAAAGGACAGAATGTTAATTTTCCTCACCATTTACCTACATTACTTATTCTGAACCTTCTCTGCAAATTTTACCGGTTATTGCAAAATTACTCATATACAAACACAATTTTTCTCTTTTGCACAATTTTAGGGTACACCGACGGGAATGCCTCGAGCATTAAATTTACCTATACACCATACATTACTCGTATACATTTGGCAATCCCGTGGTGCAATAGTAATGCGTTGCAGCGCTGAGGGCTGCGGATTTGAATCCCGCACGGAACAAATAATTTGTAAACTGCCTTCACTATACAGGAGAAAATTTGTAAACTGCCTTCACTATACTATTTGTGTAGAGGGGGAGTAAAACAATGAACTTAATAATAATATATTTGTAAATTCAAGAAGATTTTACAAAGTATTATTAGAAAAGATTAAAGTTTAACTAATAAAATAAAATACTAATCCACTCTATATGATTGTAATGAGAAGTAATTAGCTAGTGGAGTGTTCTTAAGACAAAAACCTATCGGATGCGGTGGAATTTCCTGGCACGTTCACATTGCCGTTCACATTGCCGCTAGAACATGCGGCTAATTAATTTTATGTGATTGTTAGTGAGTTCATTTTACCACAAAAAGATCTTAATTGCAGAGCTTTGAAACAATTAGTTTTCAAGAATTTCATTCTCTGTAACAATTTTTTGTTAGATGTTTTGTATAATAACGGCATTTGCTTAAAAACATTTTTTTACAGATACATACTATTAACATAGTTTTATATGTCGTAGCGTAACTTTCAAAGAAGGAGCTCCGTACAAATTATAGCACAAAATAGCAGATTAAAATTGCTGTGTTTCTTGATATCTGTCTTATTTATCGATGATGTATTTTTAAATTTATTGACAAAATTATTTCTTTTATTTCAAGGTCAGATACTTATCATGCTACCCTCGAATTATATACCATCCCATTTGGATAATATACAAGATGTAAAATACATAGATCGGTGACGAATATGACATCAACGTATGGCACGATACATTTTTTAATCGAAAACATTAACTTAATCCTTACACTTGGCATTTCCATGTACCCTGGAAGCTTTTTAGATACAAAAATTACACGTGGACAAACCCGGAACATTTATTTGTACGCCATACAAATTTTTGTTCTGTATGGATTTGGAACCCGCCAGCCATGGCGCCATTGGCAAACGCTTTGTTACTGCGTTTCCGAGCCTTCTATATGTGATACCGACACAGTACAGTTCGCCTGACAAGCGTAATCTCACTTACTTTGAACATAATTAAATGAGCATAACTCTTTGTAGCTATGGAGAATGCATCTATCCAGATTTTGATACAGAAATCAGTTCGTAACGAACGCATTTGCGACGGAAGCTATTCGAAATTGCCGAACGTAAAATCCCACAAACTGTTGATAGCAGGAATCATTACCAGTATATTCAAAATATTTTTAAAAAGTTTCAGAATATTCTTTTAAGTTGTTTCTACTGAGAAAATCAATGAAAATGTAACAGTCACACCTTTGTATCGAAGTGAACCTAACATATATCATAGAGATTGTCGATCTACGTGCGGAGCATGAGTAGATTTTCACAGTAATAAAACCAACGCGAGTAGTAGTACTGCTTTAGACTTCATAATATGCCTGAAATGGCGAATAGAAGAAGCGGCAGAAATGTCGATACTGCCTTACGTTTTGCTTGGTCACGTCCTTCTATGATATTGAAACTATATCATTTAGATGGATTTGATTAACTTTTACCTACACTTTATTGCAAAATCTCACAAAATGAGAAAGGAACGTTATCAAAAGAGTTGACTGAGGGGAAAGCCAATAAAATCTTGTAGACTCCGACCAATGGTGGAATATCTATATTGTGCATGTCATATTATGTCAAATTTCTAGGGCATCGTCAAGAGTAAAACGTCTAGCTACGCGATTTTCAATATATTTCAGTCAAGTTTCAGTCAAGTCAAGGGGAGAGGGCGCCACCGTGGCACTGTTGACATCGGTTCCGTGATTTTAATTGAAAAATAATTACTTCTAATACTAAACCGAAACCCACTTAGAACGCTAAAAAGTGTCGTAAAGTACCAGGACAAAATGAAGTTCTGGAGTGAAAGTGAAAGACTATAGTTAAACAAGTGCAAAAAACCTTGCTGCGTCACAACGGCTGAACAAATTTTTGTTTTTTCATTTTTAATTAGTTGATTATCGAGAACTTAATAAAGACAGAAAAGTGAAGATTATAAGACTATGCGAGACTGAAAAGAAGTACATAACATAAGCAATAGGTTAACACTATTTATATACCATTTCACAAAAACGGTTATTAATCTTGTATACAACGTGGCACTACAATGGTGACTTTAATTTAACACACATATACGTTTTCAAATTTTCGTTTCATGAAGAAATTATATTTCCATTAAACGTTATTATTTACGGATTTATTTCAAATTTTAGAAAATAGCATCTTAGAGCAACCTGTACTTAGAGAACTGTCGCGCAGCGGTCATTTGCCGGGGTCACGGATCAATATCGCATCATTAAAATTAAAACGAATAAGCAATACTATTGAAGGAAAGAGACATCCCCTTGTCGGCGAGTGAGCGGCGCAGGCGACGCGCGACCTCCCACCCCGCCGCACCGAAATCGATTTTTTTGCGCCCAAAGCAAGGCTACCCTCCAGGAGCGGGGGAGGGAGGTGGTGAATGCTCATAGTATACCACGCAGCCGGCTGCGTGGTTATGTGGGACTCACTATGAAGTGCCTACCCACTAAACACCACCTGTGGGACTGGCTTTGACCTGTATGGCCTCTTTGCCGCATCGGAAGCGACCCCCCTTAGGGAAGGGAGGCGCATGCCCATTCTTTTTTTGCTTTTCTAGTGCTAGCCGAACCCCTGCCCTTGACACACATCTTCACAGTAGTGCGCATAATTACGTCGTTTAATATTTTTGTGAACTTTTCCGCGAAAAAGACGCTTAACTATTGTTTTATTTATTAATTTTTGTGTAATTAGGATAGTAATTAGATTATGGTACTGCGATAAAGACGCTTTGTTTTGTTTTCGTTTTCTAATCTAGTAGGTACCTTTACATCTCTTGCGTTATTAGTGCTTGTGTTAACTTGTGATCGTGATGGCAAATACACATCCGAACTACACAGCAGCTGAATATGTGGACATGATCCTAATTTACGGAGAATGTCGTCAAAATGCCGCCCTTGCGATAAGGACATATCGCGAGAGATATGGCGCTACAAGACAATGCTCTACTCATCCTCGCACTATTGTTGGAGCTCTTCAGCGCATCCGCGAAAACCGGCAAGTGGATCTTAGGTCTCAACGCCGTGATCGACCGCCTACCCATTAAACCCAATCAAGTTAACTGAAAATGTGATACAATATTTCGAAGGCCAACCTTAAACTAGCCTCCGCCAGAGCACTAGGCATTTTTCAAGTCCATCACAGAACCGTCGATAGGATATTAAAGCGCGAAAAGTGGCACCCATTCAAGTTTACAGAGAGACCCATTCAAGTTTAAAGAGAACGAGGCAGATTTGCGATTATTAAATTTGATAATACAAAAAAAACGAAATCAGCAAGCCGAGAAGCAAAATTTGGATAAAAAGAAAAGAGTTTTGTCAAAGTCACCAGAAGCATCGCGATCCGGCTATGAAAATAATAAAGACAAGCAACCTATAAAGATAAATAAAAAAACAGCATGGATAACTTCCCGTTAAAAATAACTAAATTTGCAATTCCCTTCCAAAAAAACACTGTGCATCCTCAAGATCCAAGAACCACAGAATAACAATCAATAGCGGCCCCTCCCCATCTCCGAACACGGCTAGTCACCGCGGGAGGGGACGACTACAACCCACCAACTTGTCAACAACTCTATATCTAACTATCGCCACAGCGAATGATACTATAAAAATTTTCATTATCAAATATTAAATATGATCTCGTAGGACTATTAGAAATCAGAATAAATGGAAATGAAATTATCTAATACAAAAATAGAGATATACAAAACAATATGTTGTAGGGTTTTAATAAAAAAGGAATAGAAAAATAATATAGAGAACTACGTTGGTATATCAGATAGTTTGCCTACTAAACATGAAAATCTACACAATATCAATATCAATAATACAGAGGACCCCACCTCTGAAGCACTAGAAGAGGAAATAGATCATTTTTACAATCAAATCGAAAAACTCAAAAACTAGCAAACGGAAAAATTATTTTAATGGGAGACCTGAACGCTTAAATATGAAAAATAAAACCCACGGAACACATATTCATGGGGCCATACTGCTTTGGAACCATAGATTTAGTAACTAACTAACGTTAGAATAGATTGGCAATGCAAGAGAGCAAGAGCATAATTTACGCGTATGTTAGAGCGAGAAAGATAGACTAGACCATTCACGTACACGCTATCAGCCTGTATCAGCCTGGTGTCATTCGTGAACAAAACAAATACCGCTTGTATTTGCAAAATCGTAGGTTTAAAAGTGAAAATTAATGTTTAATAGACGTAGTTAATTATGACTAGTACCTAAATATAACTCACCTGAGAAAGAAACACCACATTTTTATACATTTTACTCATAGCTGCGATTGAAATGTTTAGCTGTCTAAATGCTGTCTTTTAGAGCAGGTAAAAACAATTTGTACTTCAATGGATAGGAAATATTATCACATTTTATATTAATAATCATCTCAATGCAAAGCAATTGAATTTAAAATAATTACAAATACGTGAAATTCTGCTAATTTTAACCTCATTTTGTAGACATTATCGATAATATCTTATCGAAATGTTCTTAACAAGCATTATTCAACTTAGTAATTTTTTTTTAATTTTTAGGTTACCGTAGTTAAATATTCTTCTAAACGTATGAAAAATTATTATTTAATAGAATTAGGGTGACAAACGAGCACACAGTTCACCTCATAGTAAGTGAATGCTGTGACAGATTTTCACAAAATATTGATATTCGACAAAAATGGTTGAAAATTATAAATAGAGAAGAATTGGTTCCCAAAAGAAAATAGTCGACTATTATATGAAGCAAGTACTTTGAAGAAAAATGTTTTCTCATAGAGGTGCCCACTGTGTAGTGGCGGTGTTAGAATATATCCACTACCCCATATCATCCCGTGGGTGTCGTAAGAGGCGACAGAGGGAAACAAATCAGGGGATGGGCAACAGCGGCTTCCTTATAACGACAAAAAAAACGTGTGTATGTACTTATGTATGCACGTAGTAAGTTATACTTCTTTAGCGTAACAAAACAAAAATAACAAAAAATAACTACCTTAAATATAGTTATCGGTTCCCACGAAAACTTGAGATACAGTTACCCACTGAAGTTGTCGCTTTGAGGTGTCAGTGCGCGCGCATCGCAACAACTTCATGGTGTCGTTTTCAGCTGTCGGTATGCTCGCGCATCGTAAAAAATTCACTCTCATCATTTTTCCCAAGCGCCCCAAAAGAAGTATAACTTCAAAAATACAAAAACTGCGGTTGCCAACCCGCTTGCCAAGCGTAGGAACTATGGGCAATCTATGGGGGAAGCCTATGTGTTCAGCAGTGGACTTTAATAGGCTGTAACAGTAACATAGAGGTGCATTAAGGGAAAAACTATAACACATCCAACCATAAACACTAATTAATAGAATTACATATTATTGAAGGTTATTTTGTTATAACAATATTATAATTTATTTATTCTAGATATGTACCTGAATAGCAATAGCTACCTGAATATGTTTCGCAATATTCTAAAAATTGACATCGTAGTCTTGTTTAATACCTTTTTAGTATACATTTCCTATCGCAATTTGGTTTTACTTACTAACTTTTTATTTATGCACACATCATAACACGTATATCATTTTTAAGAACAGCGTTTCTTTCAGTGAATTATTATTTATATTACCAATTTTTAAAGTTTATGTATGAACTAAGTGGTAGGACCCCATTTCTGCCTGGGGGGTCGTTTGGATAGGTATTACCCTCTTACCTAGTACCAGTATAAATACAGGCTGTAAGGCATGCCACCTCAGTCCGTATAGGTAACAACGACCTTCTTTGTTTGAAGTTAGCTGCAAGTTTCCATGGGCTGCAGTAGCCACTTACCATCGTCAGGTTGGCTGTAAGTGCGTTGGATAATTCAGTTTTATAAAAATATTTTAAGTAATAAATCGTAATAAATTTATCATTTTTTTATAACATGTATTTTCGGAATGTCGAGAATATTCTGAATTACACCTTTTATTGGATCGCAGACACGATATTTCAATATTTATTTAATTAGTATAGCCATTCAGCGAGGAAATGCATCCAGTGTTCTTGGCACAATACTACAAGGAGCAGGACTGTATGATAATTTAAGTGTTTAGTTTGTTTTTCTTATATATCGTTTGTTGAAATATTAAAAAAATACAAACAATAGAATGTATTTCAATGTTTAATTATGTCCACAATAAGCCGCCATGTTAGTTTTTATGTGACTTCATGCAGCTTAAAACCCGCGAAAGGGCACAATGCTTTTAAATATATCTAATTTGTCAATATACGATGAGTAGTTTAGAAGATCTGAGGGAACAGATGAACATACATACATACATAGCGTTCTATTATTGTAACCATCCTTTTGGCTTATCCGTAGTTGGGTAAAAATATTCAATTACATCGTAATCGGTATCGATAATTATAGTTGAGGCAGGCAATCCATGGTGTAGCACTATTTGTCATCCATACATGCACATGACACGCACACTTGTGTATTTTGATTTTGGTCTCGCCCTAATCACTTCATTGCCAATCTATACTATACTATATCTATATTTGGAACGTGGAACGACAGTATTTGCTATAAATTCAATCGCTTCACCAAATGTATTTAATTATTTATTTTTAGTCCCTCTCAATTACTTTTATTACAAAAATATATAAAATGCACAGACATCTGCAATTAACAATTTTATTATATGTATAGATATTTCATCTATTTGACTCCATTATTTAATTTGCAATGTATATAAACGATTTTAAATATTTCATAATAATATTTTAATGTCTTGCAAAACATTCAAGAGAAATATAAATTTTTCTAGCTTATTACCTAGAATGGGTTTCGTTCTCAAACCACCTCGTTACGGAGAGAGCCGCTTCATGAATAATGTTCGACTAATAAATGAAAGCACCGCGAAGTACGTACCCACCGATTTAAATCCTGCAAATTTTATCTCTCGATGTTTCTCCCACTGGGCTCTCAGATGAATATTTTAACTTTATTAAGTTAAAATATGTTTTGTGGTGCTGAGATTAGTGGTGACGGGGATAGTGCTCGCAATTGAGGAAGGGCGGAAGGTGCTCTTCAAACTAGGTAACACATCATTTTATTTTATTGAGCGGATATTGGCAAAGTAAATTTTTCCAACTTTAACTTTATTAAGTGAGCGTTACCAAAAACTTAATGCCAATCAAACTTTAAAAAATACCACATTTTGAAAAGAAATAACAATTAATAGAATCAGGCGTTACTTTGCGGAAATCCATTATATTAAAGTTGGTAAAAATTACTTCGCCTACATCTGCTCAATAAAATGAAATGATGTGTCTTACCTAGTTTGAAGAGCATCTCTCGCCCTCCCTCAATTGCGTGCACTGTCCCCGTCACCACTAATCCCAGCACCACTACTCTCAACACCACTGCACTAGGAAAGACACACCACCGACGACAATACGACACGTGTTTCGCCTCTACACGGGGCATCCTCAGGTGAAGTAGCCTTTGCGGTGGCTGACCGCTAAGTGAGCTGCGAGTCAAAACAGCTGCTATTTGCAGCTGCAATTACCAACTTTAAAAAATAAAAATAAAATAAATGGTATCATAAACTTCACATAGAACCATTTCTGTTTGTAGAAGCTAAATAATAGTGTACAATTGGTTTGATAAGCTTAAACAAGGTAGTCACCCGCTCAACGAGAATCTTTGGTTTGATTGTCCCCCTGTATTAAATGATGACAAAATGGATCTTCTACCGTAACGTTAGATGTAGATTACACGCTTAGTTTGCAATCAGTCTGGGTAGACTGACGCCAAACTGGTCGTCTATGGATTGACCTGATAGACCATACAGACAGATTATTAAATATTTTAATTATATTCATCAGTCTTGGTTAGATTAATGGCAGACTGACAGTTTGAATGTGTTTATCAGTCTCGCATCAGTCAACTCAACAGCTATGTAGTCGCACCGAGACGTTTTGAGCCATTGCCTACCGCATTGTCATTGTTAATAAAAAAATTTTTATGTGTAAAATATTGATAAAATTTTAAAAATATCTAAACTCAGGCAAACGTGCAATATTTTGAAAAAAAAAAACATTTATATTATTTATACAAGAAGCGTAAGAGAATACACTACCTTATATTAAACCGTGGGTGTCGTAAGAGATTGTAGAGAAAACTGAAACAGAAGATGGACAGCAGTATCATCCTATTATCAGCTCAAAATATAAAAAAATTGTGAATAGCTATAAAGCGTGTAGTCACGAAGGTGTGTTCGCTTTGACTGATGCATAAATCGTCAGTATCTAGTGATTTGCCTTGCTTCATCCATCCGGCATCAGTCTGTTCTTGATCAAGGTCACGAACTGAACTGAAGCCAAACTGTGTATAACCTATGTCATATATGCAAAATACAGAGTATTGATTAAAGCAAAACCACAAACGTACCTCGAAACCAAATTACACCTGAGGAAATGTTGCCTAAAGTTTGGTGGAATACTAATGGAGTAATCGTGTTTGAATTACTGCCTAAAAATCAGGCGACAACGATGCAACACTAACTTTCAGTACACTGAAAAGTTAAAACGTTTGTCCTCTACGACAATTCCCGACCACACGTGGAAAATAACCCGTAGCAAGTTGTTAGAATTTAAATGGAAAATATAATCACACCCCTTTACTCGTCGGATCTCGCACCGAGAGTTTCCATATTTTTTGGTTACCATAAAATTATTTGAATGACAAATAATTTAAAATCCCGGGAATATTTAAGAGAAACTGAACATTCTTTCAGTAAAAATCTGATGGTTTTTACCGTCAGGTAGTTCATACTAATAATAATAATCGATGGAGGAATGTCATATATTCAAAAGGCAACTTTACTGAATAATATTTTTCTTTGTTTTTTTGAATAAATACTTAAATTTAAAATTTTAATATATAAATTATAATATTGTGAAAATAATTAAAATATGTAACCATTTAAATCATTAGTATAGGCCCTAAAACATAAAACCTAAGGCTGCATTTGAAAAATGTATGAAAGTAAACCAGTTTAATTTGCTATTTTCTTAGGGCAATAAATATTCAAAATACATACGTATAATAGATTTCCTTTCTAAGAACGCCGGTAGATGGGGTGAATAGAAATCGCGGGGTGAATAGACACAAGTCTGGTTCAAGCTCGGGAACGTCTGTTTATTACTACTGTTTATTATTTGTCAACATTTTTATTTTATTTTGGTAACCTTTAAATTAGTGTCAATTTTGATGACAGTAAATAAAAAGGCGGTTATTATAAACGTGTGAGTACAATTGGTTTTATGCTGTGTAAAACTTTTGGTTAAACATCAAGTTCTTCAGTGTTTCCTTATTGAAACTTTTTCCCCGACCCGAACTACAAAAAATTTTGAATACAATTGAATAAGCCGCGTAAGAAGAACGTAAATGCAAAAAATCAATAATACTACTAATAGTAGTGATTCGTTTATTTTGAAAATAAAAACAACTTAAAAGCAGGATATACGAGACATCAAGATAGGCTTAATATAATAATATAAACTAATATTTAGAAGAACAGTTTTAGTTCTCCTGTAAAATTACTATTTTCAAGTTATGCCTTTGTAGTAATAGGCTAAATGTATCTTGTCTTATAGCAACTAAAACATTTAAACAACGGAGTTGATTTGACAACACCTTTTTTTGGAAATCAATAAATACGATTATTTGTGAAGGATTTTCATTTATCTTGGATAATTAAGCAACATTTTAATTTAATAATACTGATTGAAGGGGTTTTTTTAACAAAACAAACAAAAATTACTTTCTAAATTTCCAAAATATTTAGAAAGTAATTTTAAAGATTACAAAGATTACAAAAAAAGTTATTACAAAGTAAAGAAATTTAAAACATATATTTTTAGAGAAATGTAAAGAATGAATTCAAAATAAATAGAAATAATGAATAAAATGGAGCGTTGAAATAATTTAGTTAAGAAAATTAAATTAACTAACTACACATGATTTCGGGCATTAATAATATTACCAGTTATTCTTTTTCCAAAAGAATAACTGGTAATATTCTAGCAAACATGTAGATTACTTACAAAAGCAATGTTTTTTGAACATAATATTTTATTATTTGTAATATTTTTTTGATTATGTATTTTAAACTTTATTATAAGATTCTCCGTTTCATGGATGTAAGTACCTTTTGACGTGACAACGTCTTATAAATTGGTTTGCCGGGTGACACTTCAAGAAACTGCGTTACGCTCCGCTCACGTTATGCGCTCACAATGAGAGCGAGTGAGAGGCACGCGTCCCTTCCACTCGGGCATGGTTAGCCCGCCTAAGAGCGAGAGAGACAGACATAATAAAATTATTTTACCACTCAAAGTCGTTGTCACGTAAAACTTTCGCCCGTATACCGACTTTACAGGCAACCAATTTTTTTTTATTTCCTTGAATTTATTTTTGTATATACCAAATTATGTTCCTTAAATATAAAATATTGCAACGTTTATAATTTTATAAAAAAATTCCAGCAACCCGGATCAGGTCTCTGCCATATGTACATGCACATAAATGTATATGCACATACTACACGAATTTATCTTTTACTATTAAATTTACCTTGTAATTTTTTAGTTTAGAAGTTTTTTTTATTATGTATGAAACTGAAAGTACCAGCAGGTGCTCCGAGTGCTAGCTTTGTACAGTATGCATTATTCATAGATCGCTAACGAGTTGCCTTTGTCAATCACACATACGAATGAAGTGGCGATATTTTGTTTAATACTTACATCTATTAGGCCTTTACCTATAAATTTGCCGCTTTGTATGGGAAAATTAGAATAAAAAGTTTTGCAACAAAAGTTCAAAGGATTAAAATATTTGCTTAAACTATTTACACATTCTTGTCATTTTTGGGTCAGTTTGTAGATGCATTGCCATAAAATTATTCTGCTCGATAATCGATAAACTCTTAAAGGGCGTTCTTTACTGTTCCTTTGGAATTGAAATTATTTCCTATCAAAAAGTTATCTAGAAAAGTTCGTGAAAAGTATAAATCTGTTGGAGTAAGGTCTAAAGTATATAGCTGATTAGGAAGTATCTCTAGCTTTAGCTTTGCTAATTTGCTAACGCTTGTTGTACAGTATGTGGCCAGACGTTGTCATGAAGAAGCAATGGCGATGAGCAGTTCACCGATCTGGGTTTTTTGACTTCCACTCCTCCACCATCATTTGAAATTTTTTAACAACAACGGTCGGCAGTAACTGTTGTACTAGATAGCAATATGCTATAGTAAATAACATCAATATTATACTACAAAACGGTCACCGTAAGGTTCTTCTGTCTAATATATAGATACTCTATACAGGTACTGTTTGGCTTGGAACCTGGATCTAACCACTGTGATGAACGCATTCAACTGTTGTATAGGGTACACTGCGTTCTAATCGCAGGTAGCAATTTGACTCAAAACTCCCTACTTTCTATACCAATTCGGCAATATTATTATGGCGTGGACGCGGGCTCCAGATTTGTCACGCTTCTTTATTAAACAGATTTGGCGCAAATGATGTTATATTATTTTGTCAATAACATAAAAAATCGACGCTAGCTCAGCCGTAGTTTGAGATGAATCCGCTTCTACTATCGACTTCAGTTCGTCATTATGAACCTTCTTTTCTAGGCCACCACAAGGCTTACTTGTAAGATTGAAATTTCCCGAAAGAAAGCGATTAAACCAATAAGGCACAGTACGTTCGTAAGTAGTACTAATTTCGTATACATAATTGATATTGCATGCCGTTTGAGAGGTATTGTTTCCACATCGCAACTCATCATTATTATTCATCATCATTACAGTCCATCGAAAGTTCACATCGCAAATCAGAGTGAGTGATGTACTCGCCATTGATTTTCATACCGTATACTCTCCAGTCTAGAACCTTTAAAACCTCTTCCAATACAGCGGTAAAGAGTATCGGGTATATAAACATCACCTTGTCTTCACTTCTTTGCAATTTGATAGGTCTTGTATTCTGGTTTTATACTCGACTAGCCATCGTAACCCTACTGTTCAAACACTTCAGTACTTTGATATGTCGACAGTCAACTAAGTACCGCTGAAGAGACAAACTTTAGCACGCGTCCACATATGGAAAACAAAGTGGCAGGTTATATTCTTCGGCCTTATGTACAAAATGCCGAGGCCTTTGTGTGTACTCGTATAGCTGTGGTTCCTCAGGGGCTAAGCTCTCGCTGTAAATTTCACAGTATGGGAGCAACCCGAGTTTGATTCCCACCGGCACCAATGAAATTGATAATTGTAATTTTAAGTTTGATTTACCACGTGCTCAGTGGTGAAGGAAAACATCGTGAGAAAACCTGCTTGTCTGAGAAATAAGAAAAAATGTTTCGAAGACATGTTACGTTCGCCAACACGCATTAGTGCAGCACAGCGGACAATTTCTTGCCCTAAAACTCCCTCAGAATTGAGAGGAGGCCGGTGCTCAGCATTGGGTCGTATATAGGCTGTAATTTTAACTTGTATGTATGTAGTCTATGGTACTATAGACATTTCCGGTAACCCGCATGTTCGTTAGGCTGGAAGTCGTCAAGTCTGCGTGCGAGTTGATTCGTAACGACTCTCGAAAACAGCACTTATACGCGGCTCAGAAGGGAAATCAACCCAAGTGTTTTTCACGATTTGTTGAAAACACCGCGCGGTTGATAATTTCCGATTATTTGTAAGTTTTGTATGATGATGATGTAGACACTGATCAGAAATAGCCATATTTACTGATTCAAAATTACTTCTAGAACTTAAATTTCATCTGAATATAAAAACGTAACATAACATAATACAGGACGAATTTTTTAAATTATAATACATCACTTTTCTTTTTTTAAACTTAAAAATATTTTTTTAAATTTATTTTAATGTTTTAATAGTAAACATGAAAAAATCTTTAAGTATTATTTCATGGATATTTTAATTATTTGTTCCTTATTCGGTTTCAATACCGATTTAATGGTTTCAAAATCAAATTAAGGACTTGGACTGTGAAATTCTACATATACCTATATCTTTCCTTTATCTTCGATAATTGTAGCGATTCTGAAATTTTCGTAAAGCATAGTATGTTTTATATTATGCTTTACAATTTTTCTTGTCTGATATTTTTGCCTCCAAATACTCACTATGTATAATTTTTGTTAAGTAAATAATAGCGCCGTGTAATGGCGGAGTAAGAGAACACACTACCGGCGACAGAGAGATATAAAACATTACATCCGAATCTTCTTGACAACAACTCAAAATAATTAAAAAGCTGCTGTTGCTGTTAATAAAAACCCGCCTGATAACAAGCGTGGCAACTATGACAAATATCCTCCTAGTCCAAAAGCTTTTTATCAGATAAGAGCTACGCTGCTATATTATGTAGCAACAGCTATATTATGGGTGCACCACGAAAAGGTTGGCTCTACTGGGGAAAAACTACGGTCTCGCAGAATAACAGCGCAAAATAGCAACTTAATGCTGCTGTGTTTCGTATGGTATGTGTAGAGAACCGAGAACCATTTTAACTGGGCATTCTTAATCGAGTAGATATAAATGTAGGTGTATACGGGCGACAGCATCCACTTACCTTTAGGTGCACTCTGTGCTCCTTTGTCATCCTTATTTTATGAAAAGCGTGTGAACTTTGATAGAAATTAATGATAATGATGATCTATTAAATAGTATTTTGTACTTGATACTGACTGACAACAACTTTAATTGGGTATTTAAAAAAAAGTAAGCCTAATTCAAATATCAACATATATTTATCTTTTTATGGGATTGCTGTGAAAGTTAATCTTTTGATTAAAGTTATGAAAATCGATTCGCTTGTGTCGATGAATTATATGTTAACTAATTAATGATTCGATTGAATCAATTAACCTTCTCGTTTTTCTTAAATAAAAAGGAACGAAGACATTTGGTACAAAAATATAAGCAATCGTTTAACACTCCGCAAGCATAACTTGGTTATTTATTTCTTTACATACAGCAGCCGAGTTCGAAATATCGCAGAGCGCTCGTCCTAGCTAGATCTGCTAAAATAGCTAAGTTGGGAGCGCTGCCTAAATTTCACCGTTACATACTCCTAAGTTATATTTCTATTAATATTTTAATTTTTTTTTATAGGAGAGGGGGCAAACGAGCATGCGGCTCACCTGATGGTAAGTGACTACCGCCGCCCATGAACAACTGCAACACCAGGGGAACCGGAGGAATTGCAGATGCGTTGCCAGCCTTTTAAAAAGGAGTAGGCTCTTTTCTTGAACGTCCCTAAGTCGTATCGGTCCGGAAAAATCGCTGGTGGTAAACTATTCCACAAGGAAGTTGTGCGAGGAAGAAAACATCTTCTAAATCGCACAGTGGTGGACCGCCAATCATCCAGGTGGTGTGGATGGTATTGGGAGTTCTGCCGCGATGTGCGTTCGTGAAATTTGGCGGCTGGGATTAATCCGAACAATTCCTCAGAGATGCAACATCTCTTCGCAGCGCCAATGAATCGAGCCGATCGGAAAGGTATGTTGTCGCCTGTAGTGCAAATTGCTATAGTTATTTTTAGTTAAACTATTTTCCGAACTAGACCTTAAAATATCTGTAGCTTTCTCTGTTTGAACTTTCCTACACGGACTGGAGTGGCCACATACATTCAATTAGACTAACCGTTCGTTTGGCAACCACACTTTTCTAAGAAAAAAAAGTCCTTCTAAAGAAAAAAAGACGGAGACGCTAAAAGTTTCAATTATAAAACATGAAGCTACCCACCGTTTTCCCCCAGTTTTTATAAGCAATACTTTTGAAGATATGGTGAGAAATGCCTGTTTTAAACCCCAGTTAATAGATACACAGTTAACAAAGATACACCAAATTTATAAAGCTAGTCTACAAAGTGCTGATTATATTACGTACATCACGAACGAATTATGGGAAATGAAATATCATGTACGAAGGTGCTCAACTTTATAATGAATTACCTATGGATGGGAAACAAGCCAAAACAAAATCAGTCTTCAAAAATTATTTAAATTCTATACCATATATAAAACAACAGTATCGCACTTCCAATTATCATACAACGCTAAATGGTAAATCCAATTTTACTTACTTGGTGTAAAACCTTTCTAGATAAGTTTTGTTAAGTTCTTTTTATTATCTGCAAATTAGAACACTAACTCGATAAATCGAATAATTGTACGATTACACTGTGCTAAAATGTTTCTCATTTAGAGAAATTATTAAGTTTTTTCTCATAAATCTCTTAAAAAAATAATTCTTTATCTATAAAATGGTGCTTCAAAGGAGTTCAAATTGATATACCACACGACAATCGCATTTTTTATGTCAACTTTAATTTTAAGTCCCAAAACTCAAAGAAAAACACCAGTGACAGCCAGACAGACTGTGACAGGGGGTAATAATGTTTTAATGAAATAAGAATTAATTATATAAACAATTTATCCGAGGCTTTTACAAGAAAAATTATTCTCGTATAAAAACAAGCTAATTATACGATTAACTTTTGTTAATTCTCATTTGAATACATCTGTTGAAATAATTACGTAAAATCCTACCATTGTTCGTTGAGTAATTAACTGCTCTTTTGAATAATTTACTTCACTGCTAAACATGCAATACTACAAAACATGAGTATTTTCAATTATTAAACAGCAGTAAATATATAAACTCGAATACAAGTTCTTTCATATTTATAATCATATAAAAAAATGCTATCTTATACTTGCTAAACAAAACTTAATTTCAACTTGCCACCTTTAACTTTTGAGCAGATTTCCGATATTATCTAAACCTAAAAAGTTCCAAAGAAATTGAATTTAAAGTTAAATGTAATTTTGATAGAAACATGTAAATATTATCATCTGATATAAATTGTGTTTTCTATAAAAAATATTAAACAATGAAATCCTTCTCTGTTTCTAGGAGAAAGACGGAATCTGCGTGCTCTGCCTCTCCTTTATTTTTCTCCTCCTTTATTTATTTTCTCTGCCTTTATTATCTATATGTAGGTACTGCTTACTGTACCCCCGATTTCATTTTCGTGGACATTCGAAAAATGGTATCGTTAATTATATATATTATAATACACCACGAAGCATAAGTATATTTACTGATATGGTTGCTAAGGTTATTCATTTATGAATTTTTTTTTAAATTATTTTTTATAAAGCTTCTCTCTATGCATGGTATAGTTGGTTAACTCAATCGTACACAAAAACATAGGCGGAATTCTAAATCTCGATAAAGCTTAGATAATACACATAAAGATATTATATGGTAAGATCCACGCTGTGTATAGAGCATCTGATTTGCAACGCTTCTGCTTTGCAATGCTCCACACACAGTGGTCTTGGATATTACCATTAATAAAGTCTCTTATTCTTTTAATAAATTATCCATACATACATACATAACATACATAAACACTCACGCCTGTCACCCAGAGGGGTAGGCAGAGACTACGGACTTCCATTTGGCACGATCCTGGCACACCTCTCTCGCCTCCTTTACATCCATATATCTACGCATACACGCTCGTCGGTTAAGGGTACTCCTAATCTGGCCTTTTTTCAATATAACGCCAATTCGGTCAATAAACCTTCGTCTAGGGCGTCCATTCCCGACTCTGCCGTTCACTTCTGCAACATAAATTTGCACTCATTGTGCATTTGTGTTTTGCAAGATGACTTTGTGACCAGGAGGTCACAAAGTCATCTTGCAAAACACTCTTTTCTCTTATTACACTATTTCTCACCCTGTCATTCAGATTCAGCCATAGCCTAGAATAGCCCTAACTATTCTTTCTCTTCACTTTCGTCTTACTTACGTTCACTTTCATACCCCTTTTGACCAGTCAAAGAATCGGATCGTAAATTATTCCTGTGCCTAATAAAGCAGAAACTATTATTTTCTATTATATTTCATTCCATTCCATTCCATCCTCTTCTATTCCAATCTAATCTATTCCATTCTATTCCAGTTTGGAATAGAATGGAATAGATTACATTTTATGGGGTAAAGTTAAAAAAAAATGAGATACCATTTTCATTTTTACGGATTTCTCGTAAATATCATAGGTAAGAAGGTAACTTTACGTGATAATAAATTAGATTTAATGTACAACGTGGCCGCTACAATGGTACTTTAATTTAACACACGGGTAGGGCTATTGCCCATTAATTATATTAATTTCGATAGGTTAAAATAACTCGTAAATGGTAAAAAAAAATCATTCATTAAATTACTTACCTAGCTGGCTTACGTTAACTCGGAGCGGCAACGCGTCGCTTCGCGCGCTAGCATCCGTGCAACGCGTCGTGTAACTACTCGTGATCGGTTCGATTCTTTGACGGCTTGTTATCAAAGAAACTGAGCGGCGCTGGCGCGGCGACGCGCGGTGCAAGTGATACCTACAGCGGAGGTGCTTAGTCAAACACTTATCATATTACCCTCTCTTGTTACTATTAGTTATAACTGTCATCACTAATCACTGCTTTTATTTGCCTTTATTTACAATTTTCTTATTTTCAATGAGACCACCGTGTTGACAGATACAAAGAGCTAAACGGCGTTTCATGTTTTCCCGCACATTTGAAAATAAATTGTCACTTATAGCCATTTCCCTCAATTTCTCAAACGCATTTATTATTCGATGGCGTAATTGTTCCACCGAATCCACGTTCTCCGCATACACATCGTCCTTGATGTACCCCCAGAAAAAAAATAGAGTGGCGTGAAGTCTGGTGATCTTGCTGGCCAAATCTTGAGGTCCAAATCTACCAATTCATTTAGCCACTGCCTGGCTTTTGTTACAGAGTGTGCTGGCGCGCCATTTAATTGGTACCACATTTGTTGGTATCGATGGACGTCTAGGTTGTTTGTGTATTCTGACACCGTATCATTTAGTAGATTAATAAACCTTTCTCCGTTCAAAGCCCCACCAATGAATACGGGTCCGATGATGTTGTCACCGTGAATAGCTGCCCAAACATTTACCGAAAATCTGTACTGATGGGCTGACTCCCGCCAAACGTGCGGATTTTGGTTTTTGGGTGCCCAATGGTGCAGATTGTGCTGGTTTCACATGCCGTTTCTGGTGAACGTGCTTTTGTCAGTCCAATAAATTTGGGAAAGAAAGTCACTGTCCTCTTCAATTTTACTCAGTAACCACTGAAAATAATTCACTCTTATTAATTTATCACGCGATAGCAGAGTATATACTTTTCTAAACTTGAATGGGTCCCACTTTTAGCGCTTTAATATCCTATAGACGGTTCTGTGATGGACTTGAAAATGCCTAGCGCTCTGGCGGAGGCTAGTTTTGGTTGGTCTTCGAAATATTGCATCACATTTTCAGTTAACTGGATTGGGTTTTTATGTGAAGGCGGTCGATCACGGCGTTGAGACCTAGGATCCACTGGCCGGTTTTCGCAGATGCGCTAAAGAGCTCCTACAATAGTGCGAGGATTAGTAGGGCATTGTCTTGAATCGCCATATCTCTCGCGATATGTCCTTATCGTATAGGCGGCATTTTGACGACATTCTCCGTAAATTAGGATCATGACTGCATATTCAGCTGCTGTGTAGCTCGGATGTATATTTACCGCAAAAGATGTAAACGTACCTACTAGATTAGAAAACGAGCGACCTTGAGTTTCCTAATACGGCGAAAAGTGAAGGACCACGTCTCAGTTCCATAAGTCATCACTGGCAACACGCACTGGTTGTACAGTCTCGTTTTCAAGTTTTGAAGTATACCTGATGAGAAGGTGTGTCGTAATTTCCCGTAATAATTAATTATAAGAATTAGCTTCCTAGGAATCCTGAAAAAGCAATGCAAGCATTCAAGCAGCAGTTAAAAAAAATGATTAAAAAAGAAAGATGAAGGCAAAGAATATAAAATAGTTAACTCACTGCTTCTCCATCTTCCATCGTACAACGATGCATGGACAACAAGTGGTAAAATTAAAAAATTTATACATCCGACTTCAATATAAGTTATTAAGAATAACTCAAAAACTATTGGTCAGATCTTAATTATATTATAGTATACCTTAATTATACTATAATTTATATGGGATGGCATGAGAAGCACCAGCTTTCAAATAAAAAAGAATCATCGAAATTGGTTCACCTAGAAAAAAGATATGAGGTAACACACATTAAAAAAAACATACAGTCGAATTGAGTACCTCCTCCTTTTTGAAATCGGTTGAAAATAAAAACTATTTCATTATACTTGTAAAATAATGGTATTAGAAATTTCCTTAATGCAGTCTGATTTTTATTTTCTAAATTTTTTATTAATATTTCCCAAGTACGATAAAGCAGCGACATAATAACATAAACTCTACAATGGCTAATTAGCAGGTAAACAGGTAAAATTAACGTAAATTTTAATGTTTATATTAATAAATCCACTATAATTTTAAATATATTATACTGAATTCCATTCTTTTTAATGTATCATATGACTTCAAATGTCTCTTACAAAATCTTGCAACGTAATGAACTCCCTTAAAATACCAAAGTACTAAACATCAAACGTTGTCATTTTTACAGTACCTATAATAGCCAATTAACCTGAATTCTTTCAAAGTTTTTGCCAAAAAGGAAAATTTACTTTTTGTATGTATAAAAACAAATTAATTTTGACTTATGTTTAATTTCATCAAAATTAGAACATTTGAGTTATTACAAAATTACATTCGTTACAAATTTTATTACAGTTGTTCATTAGTTCTAAAATGCAAAAACCAGCTATCAGCTTATATATGAATTGTATGATCGTTATATAAGCGCACCAAAGGCTACCATTTGTCAAATGAATTGACTGAAATAAGTGGCAAGAAGAAAAAAACATAATTTAACTGATGAATTGCCTATAATATGTTATACAAACGACACTATATCTATTCTTAGAAATAAAAGACTAATTTTTTAAGTAATATCATTTCAAAACTATATTTAATTCGTGTAAATTACTCAAGTATTCATAATTTAAAACGAACTTTTGACTAAAATTCAAAATAGTTTATTGTGTACATCAACCAGCATTGACATTGACGTTATTACATCAGCGCAAGTGACAGTGATAATATAATTATTTCGGATTGTGATAATGAAAATATTGTATAGTTGATGTTTTGTTTATAAAAGTGTAAGCGGTCCGTATCCATGGATACCTACAGACGTTCAAATAGAGAACCTGTCACCTCTGACGACTAAGATGAAACGCCTAACAGCCTGTAACTATACTGTCACTATATACACCTTAGACCGGAACACAGCACTAATATTTGGTGGCAGAAATAGGTAAGAGGGTGTTACCTACCCAGACAAACTCCTGAGCAGAAAAGGATTCCTGATGACAGTGCCAATATCCGAATATTTTTGCAAGCTATAAAAATCTCAACGCATTATAAATCAGGAAAAACTCTCTTTTTAATTTAAAACGGATATAATACATGGTTATGACAACTAGTTATACGTATACAGATTTATGCATCGGACCCGTTTCTGATCAGATTCGTTACCTCAACACCTAACCTAACCGAGTTGAATCCGTCGATTGACCTCTCGGTCGAAGTTGGACTTACCTAGTCGGACTATTTGTCCCAGGTAAACATACTCGTCAACAACTTCAAGCTTAGTGCTCCCAACAGCTACCGGCATAGGTGTGACATGGACATTAAACATAATCTTTGTTTTGTCCATGTTCATCTTAAGACCTATCCGTTGGGAGACACTATTGAGGTCATCGAGCATAGTGATTAGGTCCTCCAGCGATTCTGCCATAAGGACTATATCGTCGGCAAATCGAAGGTGAGTGATGTATTCGCCACTGATGTCAATACCGTATCCTTTCCAGTCCAGTAGCTTGAAAACCTCTTCCAATGCAGCGGTGAAGAGTTTCGGGGATACAACGTCACCCTGTCTTACAGCTCACTGCAGTTGGATAAATTTCGTACTGTGGTACTCGGATAGCCATCGTAGCCGTACTGTACAAACACTTCAGCACTTCGATATACCGACAGTCAATTTGCACCGCTGAAGGGACTGCAGCACCGCCCAAATTTCGACGGAATCAAAGGCTTTCTCATAGTCCACATACGCAAGACAGAGTGGCAAATTGTACTCCTCGGTCTTCTGTATAATTTGCCGAAGGATGTGTATGTGGTCTATGGTACTAAAGCTTTTAGTACCATAAGAGATTAGCTCACCTGTAACTAAAACATTGCTGAGGCATTGAGTATGCCACAAGACGGCTTTTCATAATTTAATTATGCTAGCACAAAGAAAATGTATTTAGGTGTTATATGAATTCACAAAATAGAAACTCCTTAATCTATGTAATTTGATTATTTGATAATAAAAAACTAAAGTTGTCCCATTTTTTTAAAATATTAATCACGGTTGAAAAGAAATAGTCACGAAAGCATGTTCAAGAAAATCAGTCTAATCTATTAGCTTATGTTTGATGCATCCATTAACCCTGACCTTGCAAACTCAGAATTATACAAGTTTTGGTCACTTCAAAACTCTTTGAGTAACACAAGAATAAACAAGATTGTAATGAGAATAACAACTGTTAAACGATTTGTTGATGTAATAAAAAAAATACATGGAACGTGTTACGAAATCATGATAATATGGCAACATTATTAAAAAAAAGTACAGAAATCATTGAGTTACAATACCTATAGAGTCACAAACAGACAAATAAAATGTCCGCGCCAAAACTCGGCGCACGCTGCGAAGTGCGCAGAGTTTTTGTTTAGTTGTAAGGCGACCACAATCCTCGTACAACGTCCGCGATGCCAAAGTGTTCGGTGATTTCCTGCCCAAATAACAGCAGACACGTGCGAAAAAGGATGGTGTTTCATATTTTAGGTAAGTATCATACCAAATTTACGTATTTATGTATCCACAGTGCATGTTTTCATTTAAATTTCAATAATTTTCATTTTATTAGCAAACTAAAACACTCACCGCCGACCGCGCGGCGCCGCGATAACGTTTCTCTTTCACGTTAGACAAATATGCAAGAGTAAAAGAGAAACAAATAGTCACGCGTACGAGAGTGACTCGCAAATTATGTTCTAACGGTTCTATGGGTGGATTGATACAATAAATATTTTACAGATTTTAAACTTAATGTACTAATATTACAATGTTGTTAAATGTTTTATTTTTTAGTTTTCCGTACAAAATGTAGGTCGAAAGAGTTTTATTATTTTAAAGTATAATTAAAATATGTTTTTTTTGTTTCAAACATTGTTTCAAGGTAATTAGGTTAGGTTAAGTTTTAGTTGTAAGTTATTAAAAGTAAGTAAGTAATATAACGCTTATACCTAATATTAATTTTGTTTTATTTTAAATTATCAGCGACCCGCGTGATCCCGTGTTTCCCGGTATAAAAAGTAGGTAGCATAAGTGATAATTTAGGGTATAAGCTATTTACATTTTCATCCGAATCCGTCGATCTGTTAGAGCACGAACAAAATACAAACATACACACTAAAACGTACATACCCTTCATAATATTAGTGTGACTAGCTGACTCGCCCCGACTCCACCCAGTTGAATAATATAATTATGTCCATCCTAAATTCTAAATGTCCATTCTAAAGTAGTAATTAATACTTAGCATTTTAGTACCTAATTCACAAACCTTAGTGGTTTACTAGTGCTATTAATACTATTAATTATTACACCAATTTTTCATTTACTTATCATATAAAAATCTTATAAAATGTGTTATGATTTTTAATATGATAAGTAAATTAAAAGAAATTGGTGTAATAATTTTGAAATCAGTTGTTTAGTTCTCCTAGGTACATATAAACTCACAAACTCATATTTCACAATTATTATAAACTCTAATAATATTAGTATAAATAGCGTCTCCACTGATGCCTTGTTCCCTGCTCGTACGCAAGCCCTTGAGTGAATGATGATGACATTGCATACGAGCGACTTTGAACATTATACAAGCAGGTTAACGTCTAAATTCGAGCAAATGTCATTTTGAACTATATAATATCAAAATATATAGGTATATGGAACGGCGCTCGGACATTTTTTGAGTATTGTCAGTTAGAGATTGTGACTCTATAGGTATTGTAACTCAATGACAGAAATACATGAAAAATATAATTGAATTAAAATATTTGTTTCAATTTGAATTTAAAAAGAAGAAAGTTTGTTATGTTTGCCAGAGAAAAATTAACGGAATGTTCTATTTCCGTAATAGAATTTTTACGGAATAGAACATTCCTTTCAGAACAGTTATTACATTTAAAGGTAAACCGTACTGTATAACCATTTACAAGCGGAATACCTGAGATGCTGCTATATAAGTAAATATATAGTAAAATTAGGTAGGTAGGAAGGCTTTGTTTCCATCACGACGAATCAGTTAAAGCTGCGAAACGCAACTAGTTTAGTAAAGTAGTAATTAGTTTCTATCTTTGTATAAAAAATAAATTATTACGAGGAATACAGATAAAATATAATATAATGATATTATTATCTGAGGAAATGTTTTTGTGATAACCCTCGCATATTTTTAGTGACTAGATGTCGAGACAGCCTTGTAGGTATTTTGCGGTATATCAAACTATTAGTATTTATTACACATATTATGCTATTAGTATTTATTACACATATGGTATAGCCCTTAAAATTGAGAGTATTACAGCTGTACCACAAGTGTACGCGTTAACAGAGATATAAGTTTATAGGGACGTTAACATATTACGTAGCATAGTTTTTATTTATTAAGAAAGGAATTTATTATGAAGAAAACAAACGAATGGACTAATTTACGTTTTACAATTAGAATCTATAGGTTTTTCAGCCTGTATCTCCTGAAATTTTAATGACAAGTATCTTTCAAACAGAATTTAGGGAATTTGGGGCGTTTGAAATTGTAACAATGTGTAATTGTACCAATGGCCCTAAAGTAAAATATTCGCAAATAGATTGAAAATAAGTTTCTGCTTAACGGGGTGTAGCGATTGTAAGTTATGAGACCTATTAAAAAGTTTTAAAACAAATTAGACTATTCCCTATTTCTTGATCTACTTTGTTTTGAAACTTTACTCAGTTAAAATTGAAAGTTCAAGATAAGTCGCTAAGGACAAAATGATAAGATAAAAAGGTTTCAAGTATGAATAAGCTATTTGGATTTTATAATAGGCATTGTATTGAAATGTCATAATTTATTCAGCAAATGATGCAATTATAAAATTTTATCATATAAGGTAAAAATTAAACACTAAATTATCTCAGATAAATAATTATATCTAAATAAGATTTTGGACTATTGCATGTTACTGTTTATTTATGCAAAGTGTATGTAAATATTATAATACTAGTGTTTTACCCGCCGCTTCGCTCGCATGGGCTTCAATAGCGGAACATCATTAATACTGCTCCGTACCAAAATAAGAAAAATTGGATTACTTGTGGTCACCTCGGTGTCTGTATCGCTATGTCCTCCTGGATTATCAGAGATATTGGAAGTAGATGATTAAAATTTGGCATAGATATAATACTACAGGAACACGTAAGTTTTTCAGAATTGCATTAATATCGTACTTCTAGCAACACCTACCACTATATCATATCGGACGTGTCTTCCTATATATCCTTAAGAAGGGTAAGTTGTCTTGGAATCAGAATTGAGTTATTTACATTTTACTCTTTACATTCATTTATAATTAAAGTTAATTTTGTTATGAAAAAATAATGTAGAGTCTCATGGTATTCATTAATTTACGGCATTATGTATATTTGCGATATTTGATGCATATCTTTAGCGCCATTGTACTCGTATATTGATTGGCACTATAAAATTGATGCTGATATTTTTTTACGTTCGAGTAGACTTTGAAATTTCATAAATGTAGCTTTATTCACGGTAAACGTAAGAAGTACTACATTCATTAACGCGAGCAGAAATATATTTGCCTTGTAGTGGTGACGAAAAAGAATCCCGTGGGTGTCGTAATAGGCGACAGAAGGAAACTGAAACAGGGGATGGGCAATAGCGTCTTCTAATAACAGCCCAAAATAATATAAAGCTGTGGTCGCCAATCTGCCTCCAAGCGTGGCAACTACAGTGAATATCCTAGAAACCTATGTTCATCAGTGGACTTTTGATAAACTGTAATAATGACGATGATGAGTTCAGCTCATTTTTGCTACCCTAAATATTAACGGTAGAACGGAAACTAAAATATAACATCTCCAAAAATATAAATCAAATAAAAACTGCATAATAGCCCCATTAAGTTTAAAAAGTAGCAGCCTACATACATCTCCCTACTCGGCACAGGCCACGGAGGGTTTGGAAGCAAAACAGCCTATATACAAAGTTTTTAGAACTGGCCACTTTTAAACGATATAATAAAAAAATAAGTTCAAATTTTGAAAATGGAACTCTTTGCCAATATTATTGTGTGTGTATTTTATTAATGTATCTTTTGTTTAAGATTTGGCGGCAAATTGAAAATTGTCTGTGTCACGTCAGCATGAATTTAACGCGAGAAAATTTTCGTACAATGATTTTTTATGACTTTCGATGTCAATTAAGTCAACAAGAAAGTTATAATAGACTTCGATTGGCCTTTCACGATGAAGCCCCATCTCGTGCCACTGTTTACAACTGGTTTAATGAGTTTAAACGTGGTCGCACTAATCTCACCGATGATTTGCGTGAGGGACGGCCTTCTACGGCGACAACTGAAGATAACATCAGTGTTGTGCGGCGTATGATAGAGACTGACAAAAGAGTGACTAATCAGCAGATTTGGACAAGCTTAGGCATCGGTATGAGTCAAGTGTAAAAAATCCTCCATGAACATTTAGCGGTCTTGTGCCCGGTGGATACCTCATAATTTGACAGAAGCCCAAAAACTCCGTCGTGTTGATTGGTGTCGTGAAATGGTTCAAATAATTAACGGAGGTTACTCAAATGCTGTGTTCGACATACTTACGGGTGACGAAAGCTGGATTTATTGTTATGATCCTGAAACTAAGAAACAGTCTGCTGTCTGGGTGTTTTTTTCCGAGGATTTGCCAACTAAAGTGAAGAGAGGTCGAAGCGTGGGAAAAAAGATGGTGGCCTCGTTCTTCGGAAGGATAGGTCATTACGCAACAATTATTTTAGACGATCGAAAAACAGTTACTGCAGAGTGGTACACTAACAATTGTTTGCCACTTGTCTTGGAAAAAGTTCGGGAGAAACGACCTCGCAGTAGGATCCTCATTCACCACGACAAGCCTCGTCGCACACCGCCAAGCAAACAATCGACTACTTGGTGACGTCAGACGTGGAATTACTGGGTCACCCGCCCTATAGCCCCAACCTCGCACCTTCCGATTTTTATTTATTTCCGAAAATAAAAGAAAAACTTCGAGGAAAACGTTTTTTGGACGCCGAGGAAGCAGTGGCTGCGTTTCAAAATGCCGTTGAAGAGACCCCTAAGGACGAGTGGGCAAAGTGCTTTTCTCAGTGGTTCCATCAGATGCAGCGATGTATTGATGTAAATGGACACTATTTTGAAAAGATATAATAAAACTAATAACTTGCTGGTATGTTCAGTTTTTGATTTTCTAAGAACCTTCAGTGTCACCCTCGTATATGTATACATATAATATCTTATATATATACATATCGTAGTTGTGGTAACGTGGCTACCGTTGTTATTTAGAGTTTTTAAAAAAAAACATACCATATGTATGCGACGAATTGCTAACAATCTGCTGAATATATTTTCTTGTATTTTATGTTGTAACGCACGCATATTTACGGCATCTATCATGAGTGCATCTGAAGATGATCCTCTTTCGCCTACATGACTGACTGACTCATCACGAGATCATAAAAGACGAGACGAAACATAAAAATATACACCCGATTGACTTAAAATTTAGTATAGTTACTCATTTCGCAATGTTGACGCTCACTAAGAACGGATTTGACGATAGTCCCATCAAAAAAAATATTAATAGGTTCCGCAATAAAATATAATCGTGCGCCCAGCGTAGCAAGTGGGTGTCAGCTAGTATACATATGTGAGCTACGAAACCGGGTCTGTCACAAAAATCTTAATATGTCTTAAAATTCGAAAGCTAACTTAATAAATGGCAAACTGTTTTATAAGTCTCACAGACTTAAAAAAAAGTAGCAACTTATACACATCTCAATACTGTGCACAGAGATCCTCATCTATATTCTTATTTTAATATAATAAAGCGGAAGAGCTTTTTTTTTGTTTGTTTAAAAACACGCTAATCTCTGGAGCTACCAGTCTGTAGTCCATTTGAAAAGTTATTTTTGTATATGATAGCCAGATTCATGGAAAAATTATAGGCTAGAAATAATATAGGCAGTATAGGCCTTGTCGTGGAGAGGGGCTTAGTAGCCGAAGCTTGGTCATCCGCGGTGAACTAAGAGGAACTCACATGGCTGGCCTGAGATGAAGGGCCGGCACGAGGTGGCCACTCCGAGTGGGCTTGGCGAGCCCACTTCGGATGTGTGTTGGTGGGCTGTGACGAGAGGGGTGTCTTCTCCCCCTACCGCTGCAGCCGAGATGGAGTCGCGGAGGAAGAGGAGTGTTGGTACAGCGATGTATCACTCGCCCTATCCTCCACGACTCTGACGGAGGCGTACCGTTGATGCGGTGGTGGTGGGGCTGCGTGGAGAGAGGAGTGTCGGTATTGCGAATCGCAGCTCTCCCTACCCTCCGCAGCCGAATCTTGGTTGGCGGCGGAGCCATAGACCAGATCCGCCGCTGGGGTCGGGAAGTCTAGTGCTTCTGAGTACTCGTTTTTCCCGGCCCCATGGCCTTTGTGCATCGGACACGGGGGCGTCTGTTACGCAGGTGAAGTTGAAGTCCGCGGATGAAGGCGCGCCATGTGTTCTGTTGCGCCTTACCTGAAAAGGAGATGGGGAAGAGTAGTCCTCTCCCGAGGATGGGCCGCCATGTGGTAGCCGGCGCTGGTGGGGCCGCGGGTATGTGAGAAAGCGTTGCCGTGGCCATACCAATATGCGACGAAGATAGAACACCTTGGGGTTTTAGTCAGTGCGAGTCCAACATAACCCGTCCTTGCCCCCGCGAGGCGGGTATGCGTTTCCCCATGTAAATGAAAAAAAAACTACACCTCTCAGCTAGATTTAAATATTAATTTTAATACCACATGAAAATGATACTAAAAACATTGTCTTTACTGAAGTATTAAAAATCAATCTATCAGTGATTTATTAAATTATACGCGCGTGAAACCTCGGGGCACAGCGAGTTACCTATAATATTCAGGAAAGAGTCCGACATAATACTCCAATGCATATGAGCTTTTTTCACATGTTCATGAATTTTTTTTTACTACTAAAATATCTGAGTTTCCCCACGAAGTTATTATTCACCACTACACTACCAAACACCCTATATCCGTTTCATTGGTCCTTGCGAGAATCGTACACGTTTTGCTCCCTTGCCATGAAATCTTACGAATTAATACACTGCGCTCGTATTTGTATAAATAAAATTCATAAAAACTCTAAACAAGCTTTTGCACGATGTCACGAACTATTCCATTAATTAGAGATAAAAATGTAACACTACACTTAATTTTCAATTACTTAAAGCTGATAACTTGATACCAATGGTGAAATAATTTTTATGCCGTTAGCCAATATATTTAACTAAAGAACTTCTTTCACAGCTTTGTGCACAGTATCCAGGATAACAATTTTGCTAAACATGGCAATTTCGGTAAATCATCCCGATAATAGCCAACGTTCTGCATATTTTAGGTCTGACAATTTTAGATGCTGCAAGAAAAAGTATTCAGTGGCAGTAGTGATTTCTAGATCTCTACAAAAGCGCCACCAATTCCAATCAAAGTCCAATTGTGAATCTAAACTATCCAGTGACCCCAATCAAACACACAAAAAATTTCATCAAAATCAGACCAGCCGATTAGGAGGAGTTCAATGTCAAACACACGTACAGAAGAATTATCAATTATGTAAAGAAAACCACTTCACTCAAATACGAGCGCCCATTATACAAGAGTATAATGTCTTTATAAAACAATATTTTCTGCAAGTATTTCAAGAAACATGGAAAAGTTGAGGTTTGATTTTGTTGTGAAACCAACAGCACATGGAAAATCAAACATCATAATATGCATAACCTCAATAGCTACACCTACCAGACAGGTTTTTGGAAAACTAGCTGAGTACCAACCTTCAAATCTGCATTACAAATACTTCAAGAAAATAATTAAATAAAAGACATCAAAGAAAGAAAATATGGTTAACCTTGACAGATGATATATCAAAGATATACTTGGATGAAGAACAAAACTTACAGTTTAATGATTTTTACCCAGAAGAAATTTAAAAAAAAAACAAATAATGCTGAATCTATACCTAGTAGCTCAAATCAATCGTTGGAAATACTGTTAGAGAAATTGCTTAAAGATAAAGAAACAAAATCTGAAACGCAAAATTGGGGAATTTTTTTAAGGATATCACGATTGAGAAATTCAGTGGCAGGAACTTAAACGCTTGACAGTGGATTAAGAATGTGAATGTTTCCAAATCGACAAAGACAAAAAGAAAATTGAAATATTTATTATTTATTCTTTATTGCATTCCTTAAAACAAAAGAATACAAAGGGCGGACTTAATGCCTTGAGGTATTCTCTACCTGTTAATCCATGGAGTGGTGAGAATTTGACATAGGTGTGGCAATATAGAATAAAAAGAACTCAAAACAAAAATGACAATTAACTACATAATATATACATTTTACTAATAAATAAACTATACATGTATTACCTATACATACATATATACAAATATATAAATACATGCAAATACATACAAATATACATATTTAAATACTTATATAATTAGTATACATAAATGACTATGAATATATGGGTCTGTTTAGCAATACATATTAAATGGATGAATCATGTAAAATGCGTTGTCTTCAATAGATGATTACGAATCAACTTTTTAAAAGCGTACTTATTGGGTGCTTTTCTGATGTCATCGGGCAAGGAGTTCCAAAGGCGTGTAGCCTGAACTGTGAAGGAGTTACCATAGAACTCGGTGAAGTGAACAGGAATACAGATTTTGTTGTTAGAAGAAGAACATAGGACTCTATCATGAGATGAGGAGAGATAGTGAAATTTACTTTTAAGATATGAAGGCGAAGATGGGTCGTTTAATATGGAAAAAAGAACAAGCAATATTCTGGAATTGCGCCTCTGCCGGATTGTAAGCCAATTTAGCTTAGATCTATATTGCGAAATATGGTCATACTTACGAAGCCCGAACATGAATCTTATACGGTTATTGAGAAGGCGTTCCAGCATGTTCAGAAGATCTTGGGACAGATCTGGGTAACACACATCTGCATAAATATTAAAACATTTTTTGGAATACTCCAGTGTAGATTGGTACAACTGCATGTTAATGAAACTTTCAGTGGAATCGGAATGGAACAGTTGGGAGAAAAAATTTGTGAGACGTTTGCAATTAAAGGATGGTCACCCATTAGATATGCTCATGACTTTAAATATCAAGCAGGTTCGTTACTTGACTATGGATTGAAAAAAGAAAACTTGTTACTAGAAGTAACAAAATCAATTGATACTAGGACACTCATAGACCTTATAGCAGTTGGCTTACCTAATTATGTGGCTGATAAAATTGACACCGAAATTCTAGAAGGAACGGAAGATCTCTACAATAAATTAGGTAAATTGGAATATCTTGTTAGGAAGAATACATATGATAAAAGTATTATATATTTTGATACTAAATTAAAATAAATTGAAGAAAGAAAACCATGCCAAATGTGTGACAATGAGGAAAAAGGGAAACGTTACCATCCTGAGGAAAATTGCTGGTTTAAAGTAAAATACCAAAATGCAGTTGTGAAAACTGTAAATATCTCAGAATTGGAAATTAAACTGAATGAGAAGAATCCAAAAAACTAGATATGCTACCGTTAATAGAAGTAAAGTTAATATTAAATGACACTAACAGTTTCTGGAATTTATGATTCAGATTCAAATGTGTCATTCATTAATGCAAAATTATTAAAGATAAAGCCAATAGAAAATGTATAGATAGTAATATACAAATGGTAAACTTGAAAACTATTAATGGTATGAAGAAAACAAAAGGTATGATAACACTTAAAATAAAAATTCATAATATTGAAAGAATTATAATATATATGTCGGAGCGTCTATAAAATATTTTGTAGAAATAATTGGTTAACTTTTAATTGGTTTAGAAATACCTGAAAGCCAAGTTTATTTCAATTGACTAACCTAAGTCTATTGGACGATTAAGGATCCTGTTAAATTGCAGTTTCTTACTTCATTTTATTCTGTGTTTTGACTATGTCAACAGCCATACCGTAGCCGTAGCTCAAAGAATTAGTGCGGTGCGCGTGTAGTGTTAGTCTGGTTTAGTGGTCGTTAAGATGTAATGGGGATGACTGAACGTAGAGATGAGTGCTCATAAAAATAAAATGAAGTGAAGTATACCTTTGTTGTGTAACGATTAAAAATGTTATGGCTCTTGATCATTCTATTTTATGATAATATGTAAAGTCATTTTTAAGGATCAGACAACATTACATCCCATTCCGAAGATGGCGACCCCGTCGCACACGCTGCATATTGACGCAACCGGGAAACTCAGCGGTAAGAATGACAAGAATAATACGTCTTCGTCACCATCGATGCATTCACGAAGTAGGTGTTGCTTCGCCATACCTTGCACATTGACTCCTCTAGCAGGATCAAGGCCCTGAAAGACTGCATTTCGCTCTTTGGCGCACCACATCTAGTTATTGAGAACCAAGGGCGTTGCTTCGCCAGCAAAGACTTCAAATAGTATTGCGAGTCGGTAAATATAAAGCTCCACCTAATTGCGACAGGTAGCTCACGAGCTAATGGCCAGATTGAGCGGGTAGTGAGCACCCTGAAAACATGTTTATCGCCGCAGAGAACAGCAACCGCGTTGTTAAGGCAAGTCCACTGGAGTTGCTCATAGCTAAAGTTTCTAGACCTGTAAAGATAATTTTGGCTAACGATGAGGAACCAGAGGTCGACATCGACAATGTCAGAGCAGAAGCAGTACGAAAAATGGTACGAGCATCGGCTGAAGACAAAGCCCGATTCAACTGCACCAAGGCCAAGGTAAAGCCATTCTCTGTTGAAGATTATGTTCTCTTGCAGAACGAAGAACGTAATTAAACCAAGCTTGACCCAAATACAAAGGTCCATTTAAAGTCGCGGAAGTCCTGGAAGGTGATCGTTACATCCTGAGAGCCCTAAGTTCTAACCGAACGTACAAGTACGCACATGATAGGTTGCCCCATATGCCTGACAGTACTTGTGTCATCGACGATAATGACAATGATTCTGACCAGTAAAATGTTTAAGTAACTGCCGAACAGTATTGCCTTTTGTTTCGTTTGCTTTTGACTCACAATGTCATGACTGTGCTAGCTATCGGATACCGGTCGGAGGTTATCTTGAGCTATCAGATACTGGTTGGAAGTTATCTTAAGTTATCAGATACCGGTTAGAGGTTATCTTGAGTTGCCAGACGCCGGTTAGAGGTTGTCTATAGTCATCGGGTCCCGGATGGAGGTTGCCTGAAGGCCGGCTCGCTTGTAATCTATCAGACGCCGTACCAAGGTTATCTTGACCTATCAGATACCGGTTGGAGGTTATCTTGAGCTGTTAGACGCCGGTAGAAGGTTGTCTGTACAGACATCGAAAACTTTAGTTTGTATACAGTAACAGTTTTGTCCAGTCCACGTTGTTATATGAGACTATTTTAGGGCTAGGTTGTCTGGTCCAACTCATCATAGGAGATGATGGCTGGTCGAAAGGACGCCTTAGCTAGTGTTAGTTTACATGAGGTCAAACGTAATCTACTTGCGTATGTGTGCGAGTCCCTAAATGTCCAAAGATAGTGTACCTACTCATGTCAGGATGGACGAGCGTACGAATTGGTGACTAATAGTGTTTGTTACAGGAATTCATGAAGATACACGCCCGAGGACGGTCGTGCGTCAGGATGGCCGTGTCGGAGCGTCTATAAAATATCAATTGGATCGAGAGAGAGCGAGAGGTTGCGTCACTCTAGCGGAGCGTCATTTCGATGGTATTGAGGTGAAATTGGGGGTATATCGAGAAACCCCTACTTGTTTGTGCAGTATAAAGTTCACTGTAGGCGCCGTGTGACAGAGAGTCCGCTTAAGTCATTCTACGAGTGCTAAAATAGTGTCGTGGTTCTGTTCGTTGTAGTAATTCTTCTGGTGCAGGCAAGGAAGATGGTGTTGGGAGGCTGCCATGTGTTACATTGAGATAAGCAGTGTTGCTGTTGGTTTGCATACTTTGGTGTTATCATGTAATTACGTACCTCACGTTACACTGGTGTGTGATCGTGGCGGGGACGTGTTACGGTGTGGTCGAACTTTAATTTCTCTATACTGAATGTATAGTGCGTTACGCTGTCTTATTACTGACAATGATAAATTGCGTAAGCAAGAGAGCAGGTTGAACATCCACTCTCACACATTTATTATTTTTAACAATTAACGCTATCCTGATGTATTTCTGAGATCAAAATTGGGATTCTCTGTTGAATTTCCGACATATATATATATATATATATATACATATATACAAAACTACATTTGTTACACAAGAAGGTTATTTTCAATGGACTTGTCTCTCATTTGGATTTAAGAATGCTCCAGCTATTTTCCAAAAAATATTGAGCAACATCATAGGAAAATACAAACTCTCTAGTTTTGCAGTAAATTTTATAGATAACGTCTTAATTTTTTGTAAAGCTTTAAACAAGATATTTTACATCTATCAAAACTATTGGAGGCAATCCTTACAGAAGGATTTAGACTAAATTTTTCGAAATGTAAATCAAATCCTAGGAAAAGTAAATTTTCGTCATATATTTACCACACAGTGCAATTATCCTGGACCCATTACACAATTTATTACGGAGAGTTGTAAAATTCGTTTGGTCCGTAGAATATCAGGAATCATTTGATAAAATAAAAGCATTCAAAACCAATTTTGAATATCTTGAATCCTGAACTACCACTAAGCATTTACACGGATGCTAGTATCAAGGAAATTGGAGCTATGTTAAAACAAGAAAATAAAGAGGGGGACAATAATCCAGTTGCTTATTTTTCAAAGAAGAAGGCGATATATCTGGAATGTCTGACAATAAAAGAAGCTGTGAAATATTGGCAGCACTGGCTTATGGGAAAAGAATTTATGGTATACTCAGACCATAAACCATTAGAAAATATGAATACCAAGGCTAGAATTGATGAGGAACTGGTTGATTTGAGGTATTATTTATCCCAATATAATTTTACAATACTATATAACCCAGGAAAATCAAATCAAGAAGCTTACTGTTTAAGCAGAAATCCAGTTTTAGAACCTTACGACAATACTGACTATTTTTTTAAAGTTGTAAATTTAATAAACCTACTAAGATATAGAAATGACCGACATACAAATCTAGACCTACGAAATGGAAAATTTATTTTGGAGAATGAAATTTACTACAAAAATAATAAAAAAGGAAAAGAAATCGTACTATCAGAAGAACTTAGCAAATATATAAAAAAATGTCCACGATACTTACTGCCATATTGGGAGAGCCCAGATGACAAATAAACTAACACCATTCTACATAGCGAAGAATATCTTCGCAAACATTAAATAAATGTGTGATGAATGTGAAATTTGTTTAAATACAAATCAAGGAGGAAAACAAAATATGGCTTAATGTCACATTTAGGTCCAGCAAAACGCCCTTTTGTTATTATATCTATTGATACTATTGGAGGATCACGGTCAACAAAAAAAATACTTACATCTTCTTGTTGATCATTTCACAAGATAGGCTTATATTTTCACATCAAGAAATCAAAGCTCAAGTGATTTTATTAAACTAATGAAAAATATGATACAAAGTTACAATATTGATATGTTATTAACGGACAAGTACCCTGGTATAAATTCCAAAGAATTTAAAGAATTTCTGAAGAAGGAAAATATAAAAATGGTTTTACTGCTGTGGATGCACCATTTTCAAATGGGCTTAATGAAAGGCTAAATCAAAATTTAGTCAAAAAGATAAGATGTAAAATAAATGAAAGTGATAAAAACAGCACAGACTACTATTGCACAGTAATGTGTAGAATAATATAACAAAACAGAACACACAGTCACGAGGTTTGCTCCGAAATACCTTTTGGAAGGCGAGAATGTGAATATTCTACCACATGAATTGCATTCAAGATGTACAAAAGAAGATCTGAAAAGAGATAGGAAATTAGCTCTAATTCTAATAAAGAGAAATAATAAAATAAAAAAAACACAATAAAATCTCATAATTATAATAAAACTCAATAGAAAGAAAATGAATGAATTGAGGATTGGACCATAAAAATTCTAAAGAAGATTTCTAACTTAATCTATGAAGTTGATATCGAACACAAGAAAACGGAATCAAATCTCTACCACATTACAAAACTATCTCCAGTGTTATTTTAGTAAATGAACAATTACATATATTGTCATGTGCAATTTTTTCTTTCTAAGGGGTATGTGATCAAAAACTTTTCTTAAAGATAATATTTTCTATATTTGTAAGATATAAAATACCTGAAATAAATATTGTTTCTTTTGTATTACAGGTGAATGAATTTATTTTTAACTAATATGTAATTGTTTAATAGTTGCAAATATTATATTATACCTTAATAAATATTTTGTTTTACAGAGAAACGCAATTAGGTCTTTATTTTATTATTCCCACTTATACATAATGGAAATCCTTTTAGTATTTTTTACGTGAATCGCGTATACACAGACAGACAGACAAGCAAACGGACAAAAATTCTAAAAACCACTAATTTGGTTACAGCTTTAATTAGTCCCCTGAACTTGTATTTTCCAGGATATATTAGAATTACAAACATGAATTTTCTACAGATTTATTATATTATTATGTAGGTATAGATACATGTTGGTTAATGCAACTAAAACAGTATTATGTATTTTTACAATACTTAGGGGAAAAAATAGTGGTAATAAGTAAGGAGCGTACAGGAAATCGAACCCTGACAGGAAATGAAATCACAGCTAAACGAAAGGTAGAATTTTAAATTGAAAAATAAAATTGAACTGCACAAGACATTGTTAAAAGATTCGTTTTCAATATGTAAAATATTTTTTACCTTTTATTTATGCTTGTGATCGCCAACTGGTCGAAATTCCACCGTTATTCATAATTTTTTTTTAGTATGAATGTTATTGAGTAATCATTGCATGTATTTTTATTAATTTTGTTCTATTAGTTCGTTCAGCTACGGATTATACGGATTATTACTACGGATACATATATTGAATAAGCTGTATTTCACTTCCAACTGCACATTGATATGTAAAACATAGATATCTAATAAATAAAATAAACATTTTTGCCTTGACATACACTTTACACACGATTGAAAAAGGAACATTTGAAATCAAAGAATTAAATTCACAGCTCATTCAGACAATCTGTCAATAATTATTCATTGGCAACATTTGCGACAATCTCTACCTGTGCGACTGTTTGACCACAGATTATGTGTTTGACATTTGGCAGTATGAACAACGTTTGAATATTGTTCATATATTGGCAGTATATTCAACGTTTGAACATCAAATAATGTTTTATTATATTTAATTTATTGTATTTGTAACACATATTATATATAAAATTTAGCTTTCTGCTCTCCTTGTCCATAATATAAACTTTAACTAAATCTCATACTGCCGCGCGCCCAATAAGCTTAAAATAGGGTACAAAGCTTTCTCTTCATGTACTACAAACTATCAATATACGAGGGGAGATCGCTAAAGTTCGCGGAATGACAGGGAAGGATAATGAAATGAAACATTAAACTATTTTTCCTTTTCAATGTATTCTCCCTAAATCCTTATACATTTATTAGATCTGTCAAATAACTTATTTTATTTATTTAAACTTTCATGCACATAGTTGTATATATGGCGGATTTAATGCCATAGGGCATTCTCTCCCAGTCAACCATTAGGATAAACAGAGATAGACAAACAAGAGGCGGTGCAGCAGTAATCAAAATATAGAAAGGGCTAAAAAAATATTTTTATTTTATATACACGTATACATATGCACACACATACATACACATATACATGCATACAGTACATATATACACAATACATATAAATATTATCTATGTCAGAACAAATATGAAATATACATAATTAAGTAAATGAAAATAAGAGCTATGTTAGTTCAAACTTGCAACGATTTTTTCACATGCTTACGGACTTGATTTTTGAAAACAAACTTGTTGGGAGCTTTTTTAATGTCAAGAGGGATGTCGTTCCAGAGTCTGATGGCCGTGAAAGCGAAAGAGTGAGATAAATAACCAGTACGGTGTAAAGGAGTGAGCAACTTAAGATTAGCCGAAGAACGGAGAGAACGATTATGAGAATCTCCCAGGTATTGAAATTTGGATTTCAGATACTCGGGAGCACATGAATCATTCAGAATTGTGAAAAGGGTGCAGAGTATTCTAACATATCTGAGCTGATGGATAGGCAGCCAATTTAGCTGAGCACGAAAAGAAGTTACATGGTCGTATTTACGAAGACCATAAATGTATCTGATGCAGTTGTTAAGTAGACGATCCAATGTATTAAGGTCTGAGCAACACACATCGACATAATCAATAATCGGTAGAATAAGTGACTGTACAAGTAAAATCTTAGTATTGGTGGGAAGAAAGTTTTTTAATCGATATAGAGATCGCAAAGTTCCAGTAGTTTTGCGACTCACCTCCTGTATATGTTTGTTCCATGTGAAGCAACCATCAACATACAGACCAAGGTTCTTAACATGGGGAGAGAATGGTATGACATTATTTTTAAACATAATTGATGGTAGGGTGGGAATATCTAGTTTCGATAATAATCGTGGGCTACCTAAGATTATCGTTTGGCATTTAGATGGGTTCACGTTTATGCCATACACAGTGGACCATTCGGAGATGTACTTCAAATCATCATTTAATAATGAGATAGCATTTGAAATATTTGAGGGTTCCACTTGCACATACTTGACATTTAATGTGATGAGATTGATGAAAATTGAAAACAGACGAGGAGAAAATATACCTCGAGGGACGCCAGTAGACACATCACACCAGTCAGATAGTATATGTCCAGTGCGCACGGCCTATTGGCGCCCTCGAAGATATGATGAGAACTATTCCTGAGCTGAAGACGAGATAGTCAAATGAGAAAGAAGAGCCATGCAAGATATCATGATCAACAGAATTAAATGCGTTAGAAAAATCAATTAAGATGAGGACGGTCAGTTTTTTTTTCCATCCCCTCTCGGATATCTTCCGTCACCTTGAGAAGAGCAGTGATTGTAGAATGACCAGGGCGGAAACCCGACTGATAAGGGGAAAGAATATTATTTGAGAAAACAAAAGAAGAAATCTGTTTATGAGCAACAGCTTCCAGAACCTTAGAGAGAAAAGGCAGGATAGAAATTGGTCTGAAATTGGATACAGTGCTGCAATCGGTGGGTTTAGGAATGGGAAAGCACCATTCGTCAGCGAAAAGTTAATGATATGAGTTATCACGAGTAAAACAGCATCCAACACGTGCATAATCATTACCATACTCACATCATCACAACCAATGGCTTTCGATTTAATAGAAGAAAGTGCTTTGCGTATCTCGCCTTCGTATACAGGAGAAAAAGTGAAAGTTTCGTGAGAATAAGGAGGCATGGAAGATATAAATGAGATATCATTAGCTCTAGAATTATCAGAAACCATTTGTGAAGACAGAGAATGACGATTAAAATCGTCAGGAGAAAAGGTGATGCTATTATAGTCAAATTGCGATTTTCCATATCCAAGCGTTTTGAGAAACTTCCAAATATCAGCCGAAGATGAATTAAGTTCTTGTTCGTGGATATATTGGCGTTTAGCAGCTCTCACAATCTGATTACATCGATTTCTCACAGCTTTATATGCCTACCACTTTATATCAGCGCGATTCTTCTTAAAAGCATGAAACATTCTGTCGCGTTTTGCCATAGCCATTCTTACACCAATCGTGATCCATGGAACAGGAGGACGCTTAAGTCGAACGACAAGCTTAGGGGCGTGTTCATTATACAGTCCTAATATATTGCTGTTAAATAAGTCGACTTTTCATCAACTATGGACGCAGTATATACAGATGACCAGTTAATAGCATCCGCATCACACTTAAGCTTGTCCATATCTAGTCTAGCAAGACTTCGAATAGCGATAGACACGGATAAAGGCTTGGGAGACTTTAATTTATATGACAGGAAAAGCAGGTCCTCGTCGTCTACTTTGGTGCGCTATCACTATTAACATTCGATGGGACTTTCTTGGTCGTAGAATCAGATGGTCGATCCGATGCAGCAGACTGTTCATACTGCGCAATGAGCTCATCGAGGTCCTTGGTGTCCGTCAGCCGATGGCGCTTACCACTAGGCAACTTGACGTAGATATTACCATCAAGTGACCAGACTTGTCTGATACCAATGTGCTCACGTGCAGCAATGAATAAAATTTGATGCTGACGAGTAAGAAATTCGGAAAGCACATATAAAGTACCTTTCAACTGTGTCTTCTTAGCCCAAATGGTTGACTTAATGGACTGATAACTAAACCGTATCAGGACTGGTCTTGCACGAGCTTCCGATACTGCACCCAGACGATAGCAAGCCACAATGGAGCTAGAAGAAAATTCCTGTGGTTGAAGCTTATCCTGTAGGACAGTTACCACTTTATCTAAGATGTTTTCATCAGATGATTCCGGAACTCCATTTAGCAGCAAATATTTTCTCCGATGCCGCATCTCAATATTGTCAATAGTTTGACTAACCTCAATGATCTTCTGATGTATTATAGTTCGGCCGTTCAGAGAATGCGTTCCTGACACGTCGCGATTGAACTGACGACGTAACTTTGTAATGGCGTTGCAGTTACGATAAAAATATTTTTGCTGGTTGTTTACCGTTTTAACAATTGATGAGCATTAAAACAACATTATTATATCAATAATCAACGAATGTTATAATTTTGTGCCAAACTGAGTGTCAAATAACTTGGTAAACAATATTTTTCTAAATCTATACTGCGCTATTACAAGGTTATGTCAGCGCTTTATATTTGTAGTGCTGTGCTAACAATAACAGGCTATAACAGTATCGTAATCTGTTCTTATACAGTTATACTTTATAAAATAATACGTTTTGTTTTTCTTTTTAAGAATTTGAAAATAATGGACTATAAGATAACTTTTATTAAATATAAAAATAAAACTACGACCAAACCGAACGCGCGAAAGAAAGTAGCATTTTTATATTTAGGTTGAAAATGGTAACCCCAAATGGCGTTATGGGCCGCCATTTTGTGACTTTGAGCGGGAGCGGCAAAATGGCGGACCCCTGTTACCTGTCGAACAAGTACAAGAACGCTTCTCTCAGGCGCTTGGAGTTAGCAAACGAACGATAACAAATATTAATAAAGAAAAGTTCGGCTCTACTGGCACGGAAGATAATATTTTACGTACTCCGAAGAAGAAACGTAGAACTAAACCCGTGACAGATATTGACACCTTTGACGCCGATGCAATCAGAAATCATATATATGGTTACTATTCCAGAAATGAATATCTCAACAGGAAGAAGATTTTGGCATCGTTAAGAGAAGCTGGACTGTTTAGCGGGGGTAAAACTGCTTTAACCAAAATCTTAAAAGATATTGGTTTTTCGTATAAAAAAACAGACAAAAGAAAAATGTTATTAGAACGATACGACATAATTTTAAAACGGATAAGTTTTTTGATAGAAGCAAAAAATATTGATAACTGGGATAATGTCGTGTTCATTGACGAGACATGGCTAAACGCCAATCACACGGTTTCCCGTTCTTGGACGGATGATACACAAGCGTCGACGTCGAAAGTACCAATGGGTAAGGGGGCCCGTCTGATTATATGCCACGCAGGTTCTGCAAAATACGGCTTTGTGGAGAACGCGTTACTGGCATTTCAATCAAAAACCACAAATGACTACCACGAGGAAATGAATGCCACTACATTTAAAGAGTGGTTCCAGAACGTGCTTTTGCCCAGCCTACCAGAGCCTTCTGTAATATTCATGGATAATGCCTCCTATCACTCGGTTCAAATACAGAAACCATCTACCCAAGCTAATAAAAAAGAAGAAATGGTGGCTTGGTTACAAGCAAAAGGCATTGACGCAAATATGCAGATGCTAAAACCAGAGCTAATTAAATTAGTTAAATAAAATAAAGTGTCAAATGTGCGATACGAAATCGATGAACTGGCTCTGAGTACGGTCATCGCGTTATAAGAATTCCACCGTATCATTGCCAATATAACGCGATTGAGCTAATCTGGGCTCAAATAAAAGGTTACGCCGCCCGCCACAATACTTCCCCGCCATTCAGCACGAAAAAGATGATGACCCTATTAAAAGAAGCCTGCGGGGAAGTCACAAGAGATGACTGGGCAAAGGTTGTTGAGAAGACTAAAAACCTGATTGTGGAACATTTTGACCGAGATATCAGGATTGATTCTGTTATTGATAATAATATAATTATACCTGTAGGCGAAGATGATGATGAAGACACCACCTCCTCAAGCGAATCGGAGTCTGATTAATATTCTGTACGCACATTCAATTCAATGTACCTTATTGCATAGAAATACAGATTGTAACTTTGTAACAAAGAATAAATAAAACAATTTTATTATATTAATATTACCTTTGGTTTCCACTTAAATTACTAAAATATAAATTTTAAATGATTCCGCCAATTTAAAACGAAAATAATCTTAAAAATAACGCGGCGGTTCATTTTGGAGGAACGGTAACGAACTCAGTGTTATGTTGTGCCCATCACTAGTCGTGACTAGCTGATAGGTGTCAGGAACGCATTCTCTGAACGGCCGAACTATAGTGACATGATTTGCCAAACATTATCCTTAAACATTAGCCCCGTGTAGTGGCGGGTAAGAATACCCACTACCCCATATCTTCCCGTGGGTGTCGTAAGAGGCGACAAAGGGAAACTGATACAGAAGATGGGCAGCAGCATCTTTCTGATAAAAGCCAAAAAACAATAAAAAACTGCGGTTGCCAAACCGCTCGCCAAGCGTGGCAACTATGGCAATATACCCCCCATGAGCGACGACAATGAACGGCCCCCAGTCCCCGGCGGCCCCGCTATTCCTGGCTACGGTGGCGACCATGGTAACGGCGGGGCAGGGGGTGCTAAGAATCTCCGGTGGAGGTTCGGTTGCCACCTACGACGACTCGACCTGGCAACATATAACGCACGCACCCTGAGGACTGACGAGAAGATCCTGGAGCTGGAAAAAGAGATAGATAAGTTACGCTGGAATATAATAGGACTATCCGAAGTCCGAAGAGAGGGGGAGGACACGGTAATCCTCGAATCCGGCAATTTATTCTATCACCGGGAGGGCGACCATCTGTCCCAAGGAGGTGTCGGATTTATCGTCCACAAGTCTCTTGTTAACAACGTTGTAAAGATCGGGAGTGTGTCGACGAGGGTTGCGTACCTTATACTCAGAATCACCAAACGGTATTCGCTGAAGGTCATACAGGTTTACGCACCAACCTCGGCACACCCCGATGAGGAGGTGGAGGAAATGTATGAGGATATCTCTAGAGCCATGCATTCCTCCAAAACCCACTATACGGTGTTAATGGGAGACTTCAACGCAAAACTAGGCAAAGAGAGAGCGGTGAGCTGAAAGTAGGGAAATTCGGAATAGGGCAACGGAACCCAAGGGGCCAGCAGCTGGCCGACTTTATGGAGAAAGAGGGACTCTTTATGATCAACTCTTTCTTCCAAAAGCGGCCCCACAGAAAGTGGACCTGGTCGAGCCCCGACGGTTCGACAAAAAATGAGATTGACTTCATTATGACGACCAGACGACAACTGTTCAGTGATGTCTCAGTAATCGCGAGGGTGAAAACTGGCAGCGATCACCGAATGGTGAGAGGCACACTGAACCTAAACGTTAAGTTGGAGAGGTCACGTCTAATGAAGTCAACGCTCCGTCCCCCTCGTGCTCTAATCCAAAGTCCCGAAAACTTTCGGCTCGAATTACAAAATCGTTTTCAGTGCCTAGAAGTTTGCAATGAAGTGGACGATATGAATGACAAGCTTGTGGAAACTGTCCATGCGGTCGGAGCTAAGTTCTGTAAGACCCGTCACAGAAGAATACAAAACTCTCCGATCACACTCTTAATCTCATGGTTGTTAGACGGGAGATGAAGCTGCAGTCTTCAGCAGATTTGACAGCATACAGGCAACTGAACAGACAGATCTCCAAATGCATGCGGCGGGACTTGCGCAACTTCAATACAGCTCGTATTGAAGAAGCGATCGAGCGGAACCAGGGCTCCAAAGTCTTTGCCAGAGATCTGTCTGCCAGAAAGTGCCAACTGTCGAAGCTGAAGACCGATTGTGGCAGCATCGTTTCCGGGATACCTGAGATTTTGAGTGAGATTGAGAGGTTCTATGGGCAGCTGTACACGTCATCGTTGGAGCCACACGCAAGTGTGAGTAGCGATCCAAGAGCAAGTCTTATCCGACACTATTCCGATGATATCCCGGACGTCATTCTGAGCGAGATTAGAATGGCTCTCCAGCACCATAAAAACGGCAAGGCCCCAGGCGAGGATGGAATTACAGCGGAGCTTCTGAAAGCGGGTGGAAAACCGGTACTTGAAGTCCTTCAGAAGCTCTTTAATTCCGTCCTCCATGGTGGCATTACACCGGAGGCGTGGAGCAGAAGTGCGGTGGTCTTGTTTTTCAAGAAAGGCGACAACGCTCTCTTGAAGAACTACAGACCGATTTCCCTTCTAAGCCGCGTCTACGTGCTGTTTTCGGGAGTCATTACGAATCGTCTCGCATGCAGACTCGACGACTTCCAGCCTCCCGAACAAGCCGGTTTCGAAAAGGCTTTAGCACGATAGACCACATACATACCCTTCGGCAAATTGTACAGAAGACCGACGAGTACAATCTGCCACTTTGCCTGCGTATGTGGACTATGAGAAAGCCTTTGATTCCATCGAAATTTGGCGGTGCTGCAGTCCTTCAGCGGTGCCAAGTGGACTGTCGGTATATCGAGGTGCTGAAGTGTTTGTACAGTAGGGCTACGATGGATATCCGAGTACAGTACCAGAGTACGAAACCTATCCAACTGCAGAGAGTGTAAGACAGGGTGACGTAATATCCCGAAACTCTTCACCGCTGCATTGGAAGACCTTTTCAAGCTACTGGACTGGAAAGGATACGGTATTAACATCAATGGCGAGTACATCACTCACCTTCGATTTGCCGACGATATAGTCCTTATGGCAGAATCGCTGGAGGATCTAAGCACTATGCTCAATGACCTCAATAGTGTCTCCCAACGGATAGGTCTCAAGATGAACATGGACAAAACAAAAATCATGTTTAATGTCCATGTCACACCTATGCCGGTAGTTGTTGGGAGCACTAAGCTCGAAGTTGTTGACGAATATGTTTACCTGGGACAAATAGTCCGACTAGGTAAGTCCAACTTCGACCGAGAGGTCAATCGACGGATTCAACTCGGCTGGGCAGCGTTCGGGAGATTACGGCCCATCTTCTCGTCAGGCATACCTCAAACCCTCAAAACTAAATTGTTTAACCAGTGCGTGTTGCCAGTGATGACATACGGAACTGAGACGTGGTCCTTCACTGCTGGCCGTATGAGGAAGCTCAAGGTCGCTCAGCGAGCTATGGAGAGGTCTATGCTCGGGGTTTCTGCGTGATAAACTTAGAAATGAGGATATCCGCAGTAGAACCAGAGTAACCGACATAGCCCAAAGGATTAGTAAGCTGAAGTGGCAATGGGCCGGCCATATAGCTCGAAGAACCGACAACCGATGGGGAAGAAAGGTTCTCGAGTGGCAGCCTCGTACCGGCAGGCGAAGTGTAGGGCGTCCCCCCACTAGATGGAGTGACGACCTGGTAAGACATGCAGGAAGTCAATGGATGCAGGTGGCTCGGGACCGTGCTTTGTGGCATTCCGTGGGGGATGCCTATGTTCAGCAGTGGACTTGTGAAGGGTGAAGGGCTGTAATGATGATGATGATCCTTAAACGCTTGAAAGTCACTTGAGAGAGACTTCAAGTCAGGAACCGGGGTAGCAGATTTTTTTTTTTTTTTTTTTTATAGGAGAGGGGGCAAACGAGCATGCGGCTCACCTGATGGTAAGTGACTACCGCCGCCCATGAACAACTGCAACACCAGGGGAACCAGAGGAATTGCAGATGCGTTGCCGGCCTTTTAAAAAGGAGTAGGCTCTTTTCTTGAAGGTCCCTAAGTCGTATCGGTCCGGAAAAATCGCTGGTGGTAAACTATTCCACAAGGGAGTTGTGCGAGGAAGAAAACATCTTCTAAATCGCACAGTGGTGGACTGCCAATTATCCAGATGGTGTGGATGGTATCGGGAGTTCTGCCGCGATGTGCGTTCGTGAAATGTGGCGGCTGGGATTAATCCGAACAATTCCTCAGAGCACTCCCGTGGTAAATGCGAAAGAAAATGCAAAGAGATGCAACATCTCTTCGCAGCGCCAATGAATCGAGCCGATCGGAAAGGACTCGGTCGTCGACGATTCGAGCCGCTCTGCGCTGGATGCGGTCAAGTGGAAGGAGCTGGCACTGGGGAGCCCCAGCCAGAGATGGGAACAGTATTCCATGTGAGGCCGAACCTGCGCCTTGTAAGGCGTTGTGCCGGCATGAAATACTGTCCCGCTCTGCTGAGCACGCCAAGCTTTTAGAGGCCAATTTGGCCTTCTTCCAAGTGACCGCGAAACTGCACGTCACTCGATATGTCGACGCCGAGGATTCCGATACTGGCTGAGGCAACAAGGGGAGTGCCTTGAATTTGAGGAGATACGACAAAGGGGTTCTTTTTAGCGGTAAACGCGCAAACTTGTGTCTTCTGAGGATTAAACTGGACTAGATTTAGTCGCCCCCAATCCGAGACTTTGTTCAGCAAAGACTCGACTTCAGACACAAGTTTGTTCCGGTACTCGGCGACGTTTTCCCGAGAAATATTCGCACGGCCGGCGTATAGAGCATCACCAGTGCTATCATCCGCATAGCAATGAATGCTACCGGTTTGCAACATATCATTGATATGCAGAAGAAACAGCGTTGGTGATAGCACGCAGCCTTGTGGAACACCAGCGTTAATAGGCTTGTAGTCGGAGCATGCACCGTCTACAACGACCTTGATGCTCCGATCTGCAAGAAAGCTGGTGATCCAATTGCACAATTTCTCGGGAAGCCCATAGGAAGGGAGCTTCGAAAGAAGCGTTCTGTGCCAAACCCGATCGAAAGCCTTCGCAATGTCCAAACTAACGGCCAATGCCTCCCCCTTGGACTCTACTGCCTCCGCCCATCTATGAGTCAGGTAGACCAGAAGATCACCAGCTGATCGACCCCGACGAAAACCGTATTGGCGGTCACTAATCAGCTGGTGATCCTCAAGGTACCGCATGAGCTGGCAGTTTATAATGGATTCCATTATTTTGGAGAACAAGGGGGTGATGGCGATAGGCCTGTAGTTGGACGGCTCTGAGCGGTCGCCTTTTTAGGATCGGTTGGACAAAAGCTGTCTTCCATGATTTCGGGACTACGCCTAGGGAGTAGGAGTACCGGAAAAGACGCGTTAGAACCGGTGCCAACTCCGGAGCACACGTCCTCAGCACAATTGGGGGGATTCCGTCAGGCCCACTCGACTTGTGGATGTCCAGGGAGAGGAGTGCTTTGCGGACCGAGCGCTGTGAGAACCGCACATCCGGCATGGAGCACTCACACCGCGGGATGGTCGGCGGTGTGTTCCCCCCGTCATCAAGAGTCGAGTTGGACGCAAAAAGTGAGCCTAAAAGGTCGGCTTTGAGTTCTTCAAATTCTGCCATACGTTGATTGAGAGAAGTTAAAGCAGCTTTTTGGATATTTGCTAACTCAGCAATAGAGGTCATTGTCTTGAAAACTTGTCTTCTGGTGTGTTGAGAAAAACAAAAGTGACCGGTGGTAGGGTGATGTAACTTTCTCACAGTTTAACCATTAAGGTGAGTAAAACCCGCAATATATGTAATTAAATACACAAATTAATAAGAACTGTAAACTAGTAAACTGTAAATTACTTTAAAATATCAATATATACTAATTTAATTATTTAGAGCAATGTGCACATTAATTTTACACCTTTTATTAATACCGTCTAAAAAAAAGATTTGCCTTGGGCGTCAAAATAGGCCGAAATTGCCGACTTCACTTTATCAACGTCGCCAATTTTTTTCCCATGCAATTCGTCATTTTTGGAAACAAATAATAGCCAAGCGACTAGCCTAGGTCAGGTCTGGGCTGTTGGGTGGATTGCGCAGTTGTTCAAAACCGCACCGGTGAATGGCAGCCGTCGCAACATGGCTTGTGAGCACGGGCGCATTGTTATGCAAAAGGAGCACGCCTTTTGTAAGCTTTCCTCGCCTTTTTTCGTTAATAGCTTCTTTTAATTGATCTAGTAAAGAAGCGTAGTATTCTCCCGTTATGGAAACACCACGTTCCTTATAATCAATCAAAAGGATACCTTCTCTATCCCGAAAGATCGTCGCCATGATCTTTCCGGCCGATTAAGACACCTTATACTTCTTAGGAGAGGGTGTGCCTTTTTTATGCCACGGCATCGACTCTTGCTTTGACTTAGGTTCATAACGGTAAACCAAAGTTTCATTGCTAGTTACAATTTGGGCCATAACTTCTTGCCTTCTTCTTCTTTCAACCCTTTGCTCTCCACAGCGTTCCAAAAACTTGCGACAACTTTCGATGCGCTCGTGTTTTTGATGCGCAGAAAGCATTGTCGGAACCCATCTTGCACATACTTTAGTCATGCCAAGGTGTTGATGTAGGATATTTAAAATGGTTATTTAATGTTCCAACTAATGCTGCAATCTATTTTTTCTCTAGCCGGGCATCTTCCGATACAAGTTTTTCAACTTTTTCGATTATTTCTGGAGTGGTAGCCTCAATCGGCCGTCCAGGTCGGGGGTCGTCTTCAATGGAGTCCCTCCCTTGTTTGAAAAGGGCGTGTCGTTTATAAATCATGGTTTTCCCAGGAGCGGAGTCCTCATAAACAGCTGACATCTCTTGAAAAATGGTTTGAGGTGTCTTTCCTTGTTTGGTGAGAAACTTAATGACGGCGCGATATTCAATTTTCTCTATAGTTGCTAGTTTCTTCGCGATTGTCTTGCTTACTCAATAACTCGCTTAACAATGAGTCATTCAATGAGAGCCTACCTGGATGAGTAAACTCACCCTCGCCATTCCGCGAAATTTTTGACCTCCCCTCGTATAGATGATCCGCTCTGGCTTCGCACTGGTGATTTCTGTATCTCGACAACAGCGCCACCTACCGGGTCCAATCGCAAATTTAAACCATCTAGGTACCCCCTCAGACACACACAATTTTTTTTGTTAAAATCATTCCAGCTGTTTAGGAGGAGTTCAGTGACAAACACACGTACAGAAGAATTATATATTTATAGAATGATGTACTTGATAAAAAAGACTACACACTTTTTTATAAAAGCCAAGGATTGTATGGAAAAAAATTAAGAATTTTGATGTTATTGTTAACTTAAAATTAAACTTAAAGATCCCGATTTTTTTCTTCTTAAATAACTCTGTAAGTGACCACGGGAGATACAGGTGATAAAATGGACCTTTTTCTTTTTATAATTTAAGTATAGCGATGTTTTTAGAAGTGCAAGAATAGAAAATAATTTAAAAATGTTACTTAAATATAGGATATTCAAAGCATGACAACACACAAGCATAATGTCTTATGGGATTTTGCTATGGGGAAATGCGGCTGATTCAGAAACTATTTTTGTTTTACAGAAGAGGGCCATTAGAGCTATTTACAACCTAAAACCGAGAGAGTCTCTTAGAAATAAATTTAAAGAAATAAATATATTAACTTTGGCCTCTCAGTATATTTACGAAAATTTAATGTATGTTCACAAAAACAAAGGTAGTTTTAGTAAAAAATGTGATATACATTCTGTAAACACTAGGAACAAACACAAGCTAGTGATACCAGTTTCTCAACTCCACAGAGTCAGTAATTCATTCTTGGGGCAATGTATACGCTATTACAACAAGGTCCCAGAAAGTGTACAGGCTCTCTCTATTACCAAGTTTAAATGTTTTGTTAAGCTGAAACTGTATAAAAAGGGTTATTATAGTATAAATGAATACATGATTGATAATAACCCCTGGGAATGAGGTGGTCGCTACCAAGCAGTTTCTAAAATAAATTTTGTACTTAAATAGTTTGTACAACCATTAATGTAAAATTTACTTTAAAAAAAAGTTCCGCTGGGTTTCTTGCTGTTTCTTCCCAGGACAGAGGTTTTTTTTTCGAACCAGTGGTAAAGTAAAAAATGACTTTCAATAAGAATTACACATATAATCTTTATTGAATAAAATAATATTCTATTCTATTCTATTCTATTCTATTCTATTATATTCATCAATTAGTGTAAATGTTTTGGAAATAATTTTTATTGACTGACAAAAAGACTTAATAAAAACCGTTTGGATGTAGATTTATATTTATCTCAATATATACCAGGCAGAATAATTTACACTATGAGTACTAAATAACAGTAAAACCTTGTTATCGCAGTTATATGTTAGAGACCAAATCATCTCACACGCTCATTCAAAGTGACAGCGAGCTTTACGCGGAGCTATAAATTGCGTCATCAAAGCATTACCTGCACTGCAGTTAAGTGAGTTACGATTATGGTAGACCAATTTTAATGGATTTTAGTTTCGTCTCCTTGTGAGTTTATATCCTTCGATTCCTATTAGGTACTCGCTTCATTGTTTGTACAATTAATAAATGATAAAAATGCCTCTATTGCTTTTCTACAATATAAATAATAATGTAATATAAAAAATAATATAAATAATAAATGAAAACATAATCTGTTATTTTTTTAAATTAGATAAACACTAACCATTTTTTTAATTATCGGCTGTCAGTACACCCTTTTTTAAAACAGCTTGTCCGTTGACATAGACCTCCTCTAAATATTTCCACTCACTGACCTCTATATATACAAGTACGCTGGACTGGCTATGCCATACAAATCGCTTATGCCGATTTGAAGCGCCTTCATTTTTCGTACCGGGAAATAAAATTGACACATGCCAAAATCTGTTTTATTTAAATCTTATCTCTGTATTTTGAATTTTTAAACTATAAAATGAAAGTATTTTATGTGGTTTGATTATGTTTCATTTTAGTTATAAAATAAGAATTATTTTTAGTAATAATGAGTGTGCGTATTATGTAAATCTCGTTACTAAAAGGAAAGTGGGATAACATTCCACAAGTAAGTGAATTTACAGCTAATATTAAACAAATTAAAACTATTTGATAATATAGGTACGTAAAAATTTGTTACAAATCTTAATATCGTAATTACCAACATGTTTGGCTTTATATTACAAAGTTTTGAAAAACAATAAAATTGAATAGGGTTGTCGAGTTCCTTGTCTATAATACTTATCGATGTTCTTTTCTACCCATATCTGTTAAGAACCAAAATCCGACAACGGATAATTATCAAATGTTTATTAATTAATAGGTTTCCAACTGAACCTAGTCTAAAATTATGGCTATAAAGCACAAAAGTTGTGAATTTATAGCCATAATTATATCCGAAATAATATATAATATATGTTATGTCCGAAACAAAATGATTATCTTTGTTATAAACACTTCACAGACGATTGTTTTATTGGACATGAGACACGCACCACTTTGAAAAAGTGTAGTATACCCGCAATATTTTCTGGTAGTACCAGTACCAGTAAGTATAAAAGTATTAGATTATTATTTCGAATGTTTTTTTTTATTTCTTCTCTCCTTATTTTGCCCCAGACTCAAGGGCCATAACCAAGTATAGAAAGATCTTGATGATGACTTTATTTATTTATTTATTTAATCTTTTTACACCTACCTTATAATAAGGGATATAAAGGGCGGACTTAATGCCTTGTGGCATTCTCTACCAGTCAACCTTGGATGATTTGAGAAGCTGTGGCAGGTGTAACAACCACTCCATAAATTAATAAATAAGTAAAAAGATTATATCTTACAACTAAATGCAAATAAATAAAATATTTTTTATTTATTTGCATTTATTTGACCTTGTGTTTAAAAGACGTAAATTTGTTAGATCTGTTTAAATATCACCAATTAATTTTTTAAATGAAATAAATTTATATTGGGACTGCAAAATGGCCTTGGTAACCCATGATAAACGTAGGGCGACTCACATGGCTGACTCAAGGTGGACACTCTGAGTAGGCTTGTCGAGCCCTTGTAATTGCAGCCGAGGTGGAGCCGCAAGGGAAGAGGATTGTTGGTATGGCGATGCGCCATTCGACTATCCTCCGTGACTTTGGCGGGGCTGTACCACTTGGTACTTCCGAGTGTTCTTTTTTTCCTGGCTCCATAGCCTCCACATATAGGGCTCGGGGAGTCCGTTGTGCAGGTGGAGTAAGATGCCGCGAAAGGCAGTGCACCTTGTGTTCCTGGTGCGCCTTATCTGAGAAGGAAAAGGGGGAGGAGAAGTCCTCAACTAAGGAGGGTCCTCGCTGGTGGGGCCGCGTATGTGTTTGAAAGCATTTTCGTGGCCCTGCCAATGTGTGGCGAAGGTGGAACACCATGGGGTTTTAGTATTTGCGAGTCCTACATAATCCGTTATGCGAAGCGGGTATGCGTAGGCATTTCCTCATTTGAAACCCGGAACAAAATCTGTTCTGTAGTTACGAATAAAAACGTAGATAGACCAACGCAGCGTCGATCTTGGTTTTATATGAGGTATAGAGCTTGCGTCTAAGGCAAGGCCTAGGTATTAATTGATACATTTATTTATTTTATGGCATTATATTAATATAATACATAAATAGAATGGACGTTATGGGTAGGCCTGGGTATAGAATTTTTATCAATATATTTTGTCACACTGTCTTATCTCTATTATTAGTTCCGTGGACGTTCACTTCTGCTGTCAGCGCCAAAATGGCGAAAATCAAATCGCCTCATTATATGACATTGTATAGCCCATAGACTTAGAATATACTTACGCTAGTATATTCTAAGTCTATGGTCTATGGCCAGTCCATATATATTCGTACTGCCCTGATACGGAAAAAGGCGGCTAAGTGCATTTTGTCGATTTTGAGCTTATATTGCAATTATATTTTTACGTTTGATAGTTCCAGAGATAGATTAAGCGTTTTGGCTGTTAAGTACAAAATTATCTTTGCTGTCATACCCTAGAAATCAGTTACTATGCATCGTTATGCTATAAAACCGTTAATTGATTTTAACGATTTATTTTCTTAGTAGAATTATAAAATTTAATTATGTAAAACTACGGAAAAATGCATTTAAGCACATTTCCTAGGCTAAGAGGCAGTTAAGCGTTAGTAATTGCTTTATTCCTTAGCAGCAGTTTGGCTAGGATATACCTTAATAATATGCTAAAAGGCGGTAAACAATGGTAGTAGAAGCTAAAACACGGCTAAAAATACCTATCTGCTTTCAAGCGTAGAATTAATAAAATATATTAAAATCACATACTTCCAAAAAAAGCAGTCACGGCTTTTTAGTGTATGATGAACCTTTGAATTATATTTGAAATAATATTTAAACAGCGGCAAACTGAATGTGCTACGCTTAAAAGCGTTAACTGTAAGTTTATGCGTGCGTGAAGAATTTGATCGCCAAGCAGGGCTCGGAAACGTTATTAAAAAAAACGTTTTAAAAACGTTTGGAACGGTACCTAGTATAACATTTCGTTCGGAACAAAAACGAAATGAGAACGTAATGTAAAAAAGTATAAAAACGGTTTATACCACAGGAAGCTAAAGGGATTGCGCGTGCCGCGACAAGTTTAAACCTGTTTGCATTCATTTCATTACACGGTGAATCCGAATTCCGAAGTGCTAACTGATTTTTGTGACTTATATTGTGACTGGGGCGGCGGCAAAAATGGGACGTAAAAGAAAAAATATTATTTATTCTTATACCTATAATGATGAAACTCGCAAATCAAAATGTCAGATGGAAGTAGGGTTGCCATTCGTACTATAATATAGAATATCGTACTATATTTTAGTCAAAAATATAGTACGAAAAATACTATATTTTCCCATAATTCCACTGTCGCACTTTTTTATATTAACTGTGGAAGTTTGGAACAAGTAACTTTTACGGAAAGAATAAGTCATCAAAGTGAAATGTAAAGAAGAAAGAAATAAAGCTACATGCTCTATTTCTTTTTATTTAATTAAAAATCATATAATAGGTCGTCGAACTACTGTACTGAGTAGACGTGTGTTAATTTTGGCGAAAAATATGTAATTAGTGCTCCTCAAATCTATTTCTTATTTTCAAACTTAATGGACCTTTAAGTGTGTGAAAATTGATTTATGACAAAAACCCTTTTAATGTGAAGACAATACTGTCTAAAGCATCGATAGCTGCACCAGCGAGCGGGGCGATGTACTTCACCGCCGCGGGACCAGCACAGTGGCTATTATTTGACTCGCTCGCACTCTGACGCGGTGTTCTAAGCATACAGTACTGCGCGTGAGTTATGTATTTATTACCTTACGCTGTAAACAAACCACTCTTGAAGTTGTTTGTATCATTGTACACTAAATTATACATTTCTTTGCAACTGCTACAATGAATGTAATGTGATCTCCACCTTGTCAAACATACCGGCAGATAATATTTCCGATACACAAATTACTTTTAGAAAACGTAAACAACCGACTGATCGTGAATGCTAGTGCTCGGATGAGATTAAGCTGGTGCGAAATGAGTTATCACGAATCATTTCCTTACTAGAAAATTACATTGGGTCAAATACACAAATAATGAGTCAAATGAACCAGAGTATTGTTGAAGTTAAGAGTGAAATCACCGACCTATGGGCCTCGCATGAACAAACGAGAAACTTGATTAGCTCTAATGTAGCAGAAATTAGTATACAAATACAAGACATTAAGACCGCCACGTTAAAAATTTCTTTAGAAAACAGTCATATAAAAACTCAATTATCTCAGTTGCAGTCAAAAGTATCAAACGGTGAGGACAAAATAAAGCTACTTGAAAGCGACTTTAAACAATTATGTTTAAACTCGCCAGCCACTCAAACTAATCAGCTGCTTGTAAATGAACAAATTATTCGCGAAGTCCAAGATCGCAAAAGAAGAAAATAATATAATAATATTTGGCATACCAGAACAAAATTTCACCAGCACCGAAGAGCGAATCCCCAAAGACGAGGTTGAGGTTCAAAATATTACTTCAATTATAGAAAAAGACATTCCGAAACCAAATAAGGTTTTCCGCATTGGCAATTATAACCCAGAAAAACAACGAAAGGTTAAAGTCTGCTTTGACAAACCAGAGACAGCCAAGGTACTCCTTCGCAACAAAGAGAAATTACCTGATAATATAAAAAAATTCTCAGACCAAACACCGGCTCAACAAAAATACTTCCTGAATATTAAAGATGAACTTTCACGACGCACAGAAAATGGAGAAAGTGATCTCATAATAAAATATGTCAACGGCATACCAAGTATTATAAAATCGGTTGCAAAAAACTCCAGTCACCAATGATAAATAACAACTCACCCGATACCATAAACTATCAAATAGTTAACGACTACCAACTTATCTATACTGAAAAATCACGTTTGTCATTTCTCTACTTAAACGCTCGTAGTATTTTAGGAAGAAAGGCAAACTCGATGAACTTAAATGCATCATACAATCAATATCAACAACTGTACACATTATTTTGCTCACAGAAACTTGGATACAGACCGAAAATCAAACTTTACAACTACAAATCACTAACTACACATTTTACTCCAACTACAGGACGGATATAAGAGGAGGTGGAGTATCAGCATATATACATAATAGCTTAAAACATATTATTGATTATTGAATCGACTTACCAAGACGGAAATAACTACTTATGGATATAAAATGGAAAATTTGCATTGGATGTTGGCGTGGTCTATAATCCTGGATATACTAATTTTCAAAAATGTTTGGAAGTATACGACAAGTAATTACTGCATCACAGGAGAGCAATAGTTTTCGGAGATTTCAACATTGACTTGTTGACAAAAAACAAGAAACTAAAACAGTACAAGCAAATAGTCAATGAATCAGGATATAGATTACTCAACAAAATCAACCAAACGTATTGTGCAAGAAACTCCACCACAAAGAAATCGATCATAGACCATGTTAGCACTAACCTAAGAGGTGACCATTTCAATATCGCTATGATCAACTCACCTATGACAGACCATAAACCAATTTATGTACAATTAAACAGATTTAAACCACCAAAAAAAATACGTACACGCTATGAAGCAATCAACTATAAGAAACTATGTAACTTGATAGAATCACACGGACTTGGAGAAGACTTAAATTACTGTCAATTGGAAACTAAACTAAAACAATATGTAGAAGACAATAAAGTAATAAAAACTAAAATATTAAATCCACCTCAAAAAGACTGGATTAATTACAATATACTTACTGGCATTAGACAAAGAAACTATCTTTGGATGCAATACAAAAATAATCGAGAAAATGAGACATTAGAAAAGGAGTTTAAGCTGAAGAGAGATGCAGTGGCTAAGCAGATCCAAACTACGAAGAATTCCTACTATTATAAACTATTTCAAAATTATACTCTTATAAACAATCTAGCAAATAATAAAATAAAACAAAATTCTGCTTCTCCAAACTTATGATCGATGGAGAGTTTCCAGATACTATGAAGGTTGCAAAGGTAACACTAATCTATAAATCGGGACTTCAAACCGACCTAGGAAACTATCGTCCGATATCAATATTGCCGGTCATGTCAAAAATTTTAGAAAAAGTCATACATAACCGCTTAGCAAATTACTTAAATTCTATTAACTTTATATCAGAACGGCAATATGGATTTCGAGCCAAAAGTAGCACCACTAATGCAACGATGGATCTAACAACGAAAATAAAAGATAGTATAGATAAACGGCAAGTGGTTTTAGGTGTTTTTATCGATTTAAAAAAAGCCTTTGATACTGTAAGTCACAAATTGCTATTAGAAAAACTTGAAAGCATCGGTATCAAAGGTAGTGCTCTTAAAGTATTTAAATCATACCTATCAAATAGATCGCAAGTAGTGAAGCTAGATAATTTTCAAAGTAGTGCCTTACCTGTCATGAATGGCGTGCCGCAGGGATCCATACTGGGGCCACTCCTATTTCTAGTCTATGTAAACCACATCGCAGAAGGAGGGCTACATGGTCATATAACTTTGTACGCTGAGGATACATGTCTATTTTATTTAGGATCTAATATACATGATATTATCTCGCAAGCACAAGAAGATCTAAAACTATTGTTTGAGTGGTTCCAATATAATTTGCTAACGGCAAACACTTCTAAAACGTGTAACATAATTTTTAAAGCAAAGAACAAAACTATACCATTACATGACCCACTGACAATTGATGACATCCCCTTAGAACAAAAAACCTGTGAAAAACAGCAAATAGATCACATTAAAAATAAACTTTCGGCACTTACTGGATCACTTCACAATATTTCCCATTGCCTACCTAAAAAAATGCGGTACACGGTTTATAACTCATAAGTCAAATCACATTTACTTTATCTTATAGAAATTTGGGGCAACGCTGCTAAAACTAAGTTACAGGAACTTCAAAGGATACAAAATAAAATAATAAAAATACTTTTTCACTATCCGTATCTAACACCAACTTTTAAAATTTTCAAAGAAACATAACTTATGAACGTTCAACAACTACATATATATTATATTATACTTGCATTATAATTAGGAAAATACTTGATAAAACCATCCATACTAACTTGTCTTTTGTAAAAAAAATCACAAATTTGTAAACGCAGTCTTCCTCGACCTAACTTACTTGTACTACCAAAGGTACGAACAAACTACGCAAAAAAAAACATTACTTTTGAAGGAGCACTGATTTATAATAAATTGCCTTGTAATATAAAAAAAGTAAGCTCATTTAGTAGCTTTAAGTCTCAGCTGTCTCAATATATAATCGAACATTTTTCACCATTAAATTGAGGTTGTGAAGCTATTGAATGAGTGTTCGGCGATCATAAAATTACTAAAATGTAATAATTATTTTCATGTCAGTTTCTTTAAACCTAAAAATGAATGGTAATTTATTTTAATATGAATCTCGATTGCTCATGCCCAAATACTCAAACCGTTGCCGTGTAGCGGCGGTTAAGAATATCTACACCCCATATCTTCCCGTGGGTGTCGTAAGAGGTGACAGTGTGAAACAGGCAGGAGATGGGCAGCAGCATCTTCCTGATAACAGCACTATTACAATAAAAAAAACTGCGGTTGCCTACCTGCTCGCCAAGTTCCTGGCTACGGTGGCGACCATGGTAACGGCGGGGCAGGGATAAGAATCTCCGGTGAAGGTTCGGTTGCCACCTAAGACAACTCGACCTGGCAACATAAAACGCACGCACCCTGAGGACTGACGAGAAGATCCTGGAGCTGGAAAAAGAGGTAGACAAGTTACGCTGGCATATTATAGGATTATCCGAGGTCCGAAGAGAGGAGAACATGGTAATCCTCGAATCCGGCAACTTGTTCTATCACCGGCAGGGCAACCATCTGTCCTAAGGAGGTGTCGGACTTATCGTTCACAAGTCTCTCATTAACAACGTTGTAAAGATTGTGAGTGTGTCGACGAGGGTTGCGTACCTTACACTCAGAATCACCAAACGGTATTCGTTGAAGGTCATACAGGATTACGCACCAACCTCGGCACATCCTGATGAGGAGGTGGAGGAAATGTATGACGATATCTCTAAAGGCATTTATTCCTCCAAAACCCACTATACGGTGTTAATGGGAGACTTCAATGCAAAACTAGGCACAAGAGAAAACGGTGAGCTGAAGGTAAGGAAATTTGGAAGGGCAATGGAACCCAAGGGGCCAGCAGCTAGCCGACTTCATGGACTAAAGAGTTCATCATAAAGAGGGACTCTTTATGATGAACTCTTTCTTCCAGAAGTGGCCCCACAGAGAATGGACCTGGTTGAGCCCCGACAGTTCGACAAAAAATGAGATTGACTTTAAGTTGATTAATGAAGTTCAGTAATGTCTTAGTGATCGAGAGGGTGAAAACTGGTAGCAATCTCCGAATGGTTAGAGGCACACTGAACCTAAACGTTAAGTTGGATAGGTCTTCAGATGAACATGGATAAAACAAAGATTATGTTTAATGTCCATGACACACTTATACCGGTAGTTGTTGGGAGCACTAAGCTCGAAGTTGTTGACGAGCATGTTTACCTGGGACAAATAGTCCGACTAAGTAAGTTCAACTTCGACCGAGAGGTCAAGCGACGGATTCAACTCGGCTGGGCAGCGTTCAGGAGATTACGACACATCTTCTCGTCGGGCATATCTCAAAACCTCAAAACTAGATTGTATAACCAGTGCGTGTTGCCAGTGCTGACCTGTGGATCTGAGACGTGGTTCTTAACTGCTGGATGTATGAGGAAGCTCAAAGTCGCTCAGCGAGCTATTGAGAGAGCTATGCTCGAGGTTTCTCTGCGTGATAAACTTAAAAACGAGGATATCCGCAGTAGAACCAGAGTAACCGACATAGCCCATGGGATTAGTAAGCTGAAGTGGAAATGGGCCGGCCATATAGCTCGAAGAACCGACAACCGATGGGGAAAAAAGTTCTCGAGTGGCAGCCTCGTACCTTACGTACCACGTAAGTGTAGGGCGACCACCCACTAGATGGAGTGACGACCTGGTAAGACGTGCAGGAAGTCGATGGATGCAGGTGGCTCAGGACCGTGCTTTGTGGCATTCCTTGGTCTATATTTAGCAATGGACTTGTGAAGGACTGTAATGATGATTATGATGATGAAATACTCAAACGCTACTCATATTCCTATAATTATTTTAAAGGTAATAGATCATTGATGGCCAAAGCGGAGAGCAATAATAAATATGTATATAGAAAAATACATAAATATTAAAAATAAATGTTTATTTTTTTCCTGAATTTCCCAAAAGTACTATATTTTTGCAACTTTTTTGGAAAACATACTATATTTCTTCAAAGAAAAAGGTGGCAACCCTAGATGGAAGGACGTCATAGTTGTTGTAGATTGTAAACTTGAGTCTACATCTGCATGAGGTTCAGAAGCACATGAATTTAATTACAGTACGTGAGGGTAATATGGTCATCCGGTTATTATGGTCACTTTCTGATATCTCAAAAACTACAGCCTTGTTTGCATAGATGGCTCTGTGATACGATAGCTCTTCATCAGTCAATCAAATAATAAAAGGTCAAATGGGCGCTGCATTATTAACGCCATTTTGATAATTGACATTATAATCAACATTTTAATCGATTTTAGTATTGTGTAGTGTAATTAGTTTTTAAAGTTATATTTTTAGAAGAGTTCTTAATTATTGGCAAAGCTTTTTTGCTATATTTTTCTAAATATAATAGTTATAGTATACGACTTTGTATTTTTGTCTCTATCCTCGTCCTAGTTTAGGTTTTATAGGGCGGCGAAGCTTAAGGTGACCATATTACCCTCACGTACCTTACATTGGGCATCGGCATCGTTAATTTTATTTATTTCTGATAATAATGAATGACTCAAAAGATGATGCTGGTGTTTTTACATAAATGTATGCTTTAAATTTATGGCAAAATGGATATTTGTTTTGATAAAAGTAACGTACACACAGAATAATGTATATTAATCACAGTAATTTAATTAAATTACTGTAAATATATAATAATTCATACACTTATTTGCGCAGCCGTAAAATTACAACTGGACTTGATGTGTATTATTTTTGTTTCGTATTACAAGGCCAAAAAATTGAAAAAAACTGTTTAAAATGGTTAAAAACGTTTTATTGAACAAGAACGATTTAAAAAATTCGTTCTCTTCATAAACGTTTTTATTATGATTCCGTTCGAACAGAAATGAAACAAATAAGTTTTTAGGTATTTAAGGCGAAACCGTTTCGAAAAATATACCGTTATTCGAGCCCTGTCGGCAAGTATGATCAGTAATCCAGTCGAATAAGTTAAAAAAATATAAGAATTTGAATATTTCAAATTGAAATTTGAATGCTTAAAAATTAATGAGTTATTTATTTTTAACCATATTTAGATTCCTATTATTCATAATTTTTTTTACGTATTATTTTTTAAATATTACGATTCAAAAAAAATTACCTCGTATATTTCGGCAGGTGTGAATTTATGCAGGTATAAAATTAGTTTATATTTTTTAACAATAAAAAAATCTGTATTCATAAAATTAAAGATTTGATTTTTTAAGCAATTTAAAAAAATGAAATTCGCTTATTTTTTTATAGGGTAGGGTGACAAACGAGCACACAGTCCACCTGATGGTAAGTGGTTTGCCTTGACCCATAGATATCTACATCTATCCTCAATAAAGAATCAAAATGCAGATGCATTGGCACCCTTGAGGACTAAGATGGAATGCCTCTTTTCCAGTAAAAAGAGTCTCCGGTTCTCTATACAAAACACAGTAATGTTAAGCTAATATTTTACACTGGTATGCTGTGAGAGCGTGGTCCTTCCCGGTCGAGCCGACCCGATAACTGCAGCATGGCTCTACTACGTATAAACTGTAAATTTTTCTACTACCTACGATTTTTTAAAATTTAGGTTCATCCCTTAAACTTAAAACCTCCCCAACTCGGTTAATTTTGACCGGAGGAAAACATACATGTGCTCTACACATTTTTATTAGAACTTTTTTGTATATTTTTTACCTTTTTCGAGTAATTGCGAAAAAACACTTTTGACAAACTTTTTCAACCCTTGCCAGGGGTTGCAGACACGAAAACCTTTACACATTGTTTTTGTATCATTAAAACTACATTATATCAAAAATGCAAAGCTGAGTGCAAAATTTTGATTTCAAACCTTATTTGACTGGACTACAGAGCTCTTGTCAGAGTACGTCACAGGTATATTCTGTGGATTGGATTTTGATTATTACTACTTTACTAGAACTATTTTACTGTCCGAAAAAATGTGTCTTTTCCAATGAATATGAACTTCAGACTCAATTTTACTCCAACGTTTTGCCGCTTGCAGATCAAACCTAAATTGCGAGGAAAAAATTTAATAGAATTTAAGGGAAATAAAATAGTTATACTTATTTTTACAATGACATTTGCCACTCATTTTAAACTTAACCCCATAGTGGGCGCACCTTTTCATGGAACGTAAGTGGGCGCGTGTATGGCATTTTGCCGCTCTTATAAAAACTAAAATATTACATATTAATTGTTTAAATTTACTATAAATGAGAAAAGTTAGCCTTAAATAAAATATAAGCTTTTAGAAAAATCAAACTTTTTAATTCAGTCTCATAAATCAGCCTCAAAAAATCAACTTAAAGTTATTCTCAAAAAAATGTAACAAAATATGGAACGACTTCACATAATCTCTTATATAATAAACAAAACCGTAAGAAATTAGAAAAAAAAACACTTTTTAGGCATCTTGGTCGTATGCCCCGTCAAAACAACCCTCACACAGGTAAACACAGTGCTCGTTGCATAGTAATTTAGCACATACTTTGCACACTTTTTTTGTTCGTCGATTTTTTCTCGTAGGACATATTGAGCATATTCCCTCTCGCTTTTCATGGGTATCTTGGTTCTCCATTGGTACAAAGCGAGCGATTTGTCTTCTTAGTGAACTCCGGAATTTCATTATGCTAGATCTTTTCATTAAATGTGGTCTGACCAGGGCGAGGGTTATCTCTTTTAGGTACATTCTACGCAGTAAGACAGTTTCAGTGTTTGTTGTGTAAATAATTTGACTATTTATCCCGCCAATATTCAAAATTGAAAAGAATAATCTCATTGGCCACCTCCGAGTCATTCTGTTCACAGTGTATTCTTCTTTCATCTGGTCAACAGTATCCACTCCACCCTTAGTACCGTTATAAAATGTGATTACTTCGGGCTTCGCATCATCACCGGTTGATTCGTCTATCTTATCGTCATCATGCAATGTTGACAAAAGTAGAACGACTATTTTGGTTTCTTGTTAGGAACATATGATACAAGCACTTTTTTTTCATTGAAACCAAACATTGTACTTGGGGTAGCTCTTTCTTTCGTATTGAGAAACTCCAGCGGAATTTCTTTTTTATTTTTTCTCAAAATACCCACAATAGTTATACGGTAAGAGTGCACAAGTTGATTAGCAAGTGGAATGGATGTGAAATAATTGTCCGTTGTAAGGCTTCGGCCTGTGTTCAAAATATTTTGGCCAATCTCATCACCAGGGATGTAGGACTATTGTCAGTAGAAAAGCTTCCTTCTGGTTGTTTACCTGCATAAACTTCCGAATTACTGGTATAGTAGGACTTTGAATCAACGAGAGCGTTTATTTTTATGCCGTACTTGGCTGGTTTATTTGCCATGTAAACACGAAACTTGCATCTTCCTCTAAATGACTCCAACATCTCATCAATAGTACCATTTTCTCCAATCTCATAATAAGCTAGACAGTTACTTACAAAAGATTCAAAAATATCTCTCATTGCCGCCATGTTATCTAGCTTGACCCACTCAGTTCTAGTATGAATGTCGTCAAAACGAATGTTCTTCATCAAAAAGTAAAACCTCTTGATTAATATGGTTGCTTTGAATATATCAGGGGAAGTACCATCGTCATTCCACATTTCCTGAATATTTTTTTTCTTTTATAGGAGAGGGGGCAAACGAGCATGCGGCTCATCTGATGGTAAGTGACTACCGCTGCCCATGAACAACCGCAACACCAGGGGAATTGCAGATGCGTTGCCGGCCTTTTAGAAAGGAGTAGTCTCTTTTCTTGAAGGTCCCTAAGTCGTATCGGTCCGGAAAAATCGCTGGTGCTAATCGATTCCACAAGGAAGTTGTGCGAGGAAGAAAACTTCTTCTAAATCGCACAGTGGTGGACCGCCAATCATCCAGGTGGTATGGATGCACTCCCGTAGTAGATGCGATAAAATACCCAAAGAGATGCAACATCTCTACGCAGTGGCAGTGATTCAAGCCGATCGGAAAGAACTCGGTCGTCGACGATTCGAACCGCTCTGCGCTGGATGCGGTCAAGTGGAAGGAGCTGGCACTGGGGAGCCCCTGTCCAGAGATGGGAACAGTATTCTATGTGAGGCCGAACCTGCGCCTTGTAAAGTTGCGAGCGGTGTGCCGGCATGAAATACTATCCCGCTCTGCTGAGCACGCCAAGCTTTTTAGAGGCCAATTTGGCTTTCTCTTCCAAGTGACCACGAAACTGCACATCACTCGATATGTCGACACCGAGAATCCCAATACTGGCTGAGGCAGCAAGGCGAGTGCCTTGAAACTGAGGAGATACGACAAATGGGTTCATTTTAGCGGTAAACGCGCAAACTTGTGTCTATTCACTATTCACATGATACATTTTTTTCAAGCCTGCCCTCAAAAGAAGACCTATCAAAGCTTCTATTTCTATTTCTAATATATCAGTTTATTTAGTATCTATTTTTCGTAAAAACTTGTGCTGGTTAGCACGTATGCGGATCTTAGTAAAAGAAACTATACCTTCTAGCGTTTCTTGAGTAATGAAAAGGCGGAAGCAATCTAATGGTGTCTTTGAATTTTTAGCATTTTCTCCACGCACTCCAGGAGGATTCGTATATTTTCATTATATTATTTAGTATATTTTCAGCTCTTGTTCGTACGTTAGGTCTTAAAGGAGGACTTTTTAACCATTTTGTTCCATCTTTACCTTTGTACACAGGCACTCTTGGAGGACGATTTGTAGTAGGTTCAATGAAATTTGTCTCAGTTCGAAATGCTCGAATTTGTCTTTCTCGTATGCGAGCCAAAGGTTCATCGCTCGATGAATTTGAAGATGTTGATGAAGATCTAGACGACAAACGTTCATGATGTCGACGTGCACTGCGAGATGGTCTTCGGGAGGTGACAGGAGAACGACTGCGACTCCTAGGAATCGTTGTAAATTGATTGAAACTAGTCGATGGCCGATGATCGCCTAAATTGAGTCGATGGAAACGTGTCTCCGATGACATCATTTCATCTCCCAACTGTTCGGTATCACTATTATGATCCAAATTTTCACTGTCCCGATCGTTTCGTAACTACGAGGGGAAGTGTACAAGAGCTACTGAGATGCTTGACCTTCAATAACTAACGGTTTAAATATTATTAACATTTTTTACAAAGTGCGGCAAAATGCTCATAGCGCGCCCACTCTAGGGTTAAGTTCATATTTTTCTAAATTAGCATCTCCATTGAGATTGCCACATACCACATACAGCTTAATACTGGACCCTAATTATTATTAAAAATTGTAGCTACTTTTATATCTTAAATCCCTGATTTAGTTGGTACTTAAAAAGTAGTCAATAATGGTACATTCTATTCAGTATGTCTCTAATATGTAAAAAAATGAGCGTTATATTTATAACAAAGTAATATGAAAACACGCTGCGGCCAAGGAGCTTTCAATTAAACTTGAGGTGGGCATGCGCTGCTGCTACTGCTGCTCGGGCAAAAAGTCTGACAATAGTCTTTCTTGTGCATAAGTGTGGATGAAGTCGTGTATGAAATTACCATACCTGTTATACATTTCGTAAACAATTTTTTTTTCTTATTTGATTATAAATAGATTCCGAACGTAAGGAAGCCGACCTCCTCTCTCTTACATTACTTGAGTATTTATATATATTTTTTATTTTACATATTGAATAATGCCTTGGTTTAACAAAAGCAAGAAGATAGTGCGCATGGCGATAAAAGAGGTAGCAGAAGACCGTAAACCATAATGATTTCTTATGTTTACATGAACACTACACATTTAAATAAAACTAGTTTTTACGGATTGGAATTCTATCACGTATATAAACTTATTTTATATTCCCGACGTTTCGAGTAGTTTACAGTACTCATGGTCACAAGGGTGACTGAGGTGTTCGACGTTCCAATGTTTGTGGTCATATATTAGATGGCCCCAGCCATTACATCAGATTTGATAGATCCTCGTGAAAGAACATCGATTCCTGCCAAGGAATGTATGTGAGGCTATTGAAATAAAAAAAACATCCTAATTTCAATAGAGAAGGAGGCTGGGTACTACCAACTGCTTGACATCCTGTAATTAATAAAAGTAAAACTAAACCCAAGCATACTCCTGCAAGACTTCAAGGCAGTAAGTTCATTCTGCCTAGATCGAACCAAAAGTAATAGTTAAAAAGCTGAAGGTACTCCGGGTTAACTCTGACATCGGGACGTCAATCACCTCAGTCCCCCGTGACCATGGGTGCTTGAAAGCACACGAAACGTCGGGAATTAAAAAATCCGAAAAAGTAATTTTGATCAATCTGACGATTCTGTAAAAGATAAGGACTACGTGCCGTCATTGGAGATGCCGCAAAACATTTCTGATTCCGAAGACGACAATCAGTCTATATCATACTTCTTGCCGCCTACCATTTCCAGATAAAAAAAAAAACAGTAAATAAAATAGATTCTTCAGATCAGATTTGGCAGAAAATGAAGAATTATAATAATTGAAAACGGTCTGGTAGAGCAGAAAATCATGTCTCAAAATAAAAAAAAAAACAGGTTCTTTAAGAATAAAAATCATTGTCTAGTTTTTCCTAATAGCTGTTAGTGCTAAGCATGAATGAAGTTTTAATATTCTTTAAACCAAAGCACATTTTATTTTAACTTTTCAACTTTTCAAACTTACATAATAATAATGTAACTATGCTAATGCTAAGCAAAAAAGCAGTTCCGTGAGATTGATGTACATTTAACCACCTTTTAGTTTAGTTTCACTTGTATTTAATTTGATTATTTGCTGCTAAGCTATACTATAAGACGGTCAAATCACTAAACAGCAATAAAGCGTAGTCTAAGAGTATAATTTAAACAATGCGTTAGAAATCAAAAGAAAGTTAAAGTAGGTTAGCCGCATTATTGTGTATGATTATTGTCAGTGCTATACTAAAAGGCAGTTAAGGTATACTTAACTGCCTTTTATATTGTGATAAACATTCAGATATAATGATTCAATACTTACGTTAACTACATTTTTATATTTTACAGAACAGTATGCCAATAATTTCAGTCAAAAATGTGTATGAAAGATTCGTAATTTTTTTTACATACATTCCAATAGTTGAAACATTTTCTCAGTGATATCTATCAAGAAATATCGCTTTTTTAATTTGTCGAAACATACTTTTGTGACTTGGCCACCTTCTTCCGTATCAGGGCAGTATAGAGGTCAGTGATTTCCACTTCTTTCTGTCTCGTGCTATCCGAATCCACTCTGTAACAACTGCTCTTTTAACATCGTCATCTCAAAGCTTCGTGTGTCGTCCTTTACTCCTTTAACTGTCCCTTGGGTACCATCCTGTTATTATTTTTGTCCATTTCTCTTTTTTCTCCTTAACGCATGTCCTGACCACCCCAATTTATGTGTTTTACCTACTATTTTTGAACTTATAAAGTTAGTTGCGTCGGCGAGTCTTATAAATAGCAGCTGTTTTTGGCTCGCCGCTCACTTAGCGGTCAGCCACCGTAGAGTCTACTACACCTGAAGATGCCTCGTGTAGAGGCGAAACACGTGTCGTATTGTCGTCAGTGGTGTGTCTTTCCTAGTGTAGTGGTGGTGGGAGTAGTGGTGCTGGGATTCGTGGTGACGGGGATAGTGCACGCAATTGAGGGAGGGCGGGAGGTACTCTTCAAACTAGGTAAGACACATCATTTTATTTTATTGAGCGGATGTTGGCAAAGTAAGTTTTTCCAACTTTACTATGAGAAAGCCTTTGATTCCGTCGAAATTTGGGCGGTGTTGCAGTCCTTTCAGCGGTGCCAAGTGGACTGTCGGTATATCGAAGTGCTGAAGTGTTTGTACAGTAGGGCTATGATGGCTATCCGAGTACAGAACCAGAGTACGAAACCTATCCTACTGCAGAGAGGTGTAAGACAGGGTGACGTAATATCCCCGAAACTCTTCGCCGCTGCATTGGAAGACGTTTTCAAGCTACTGGACTGGAAAGGATACGGTATTAACGTCAATGGCGAGTACATCACTTACCTTCGATTTGCCGACGATACAGTCCTTATGGCAGAATCGCTGGAGGACCTAAGCACTATGCTCAATGACCTCAATAGTGTCTCCCAACGGATAGGTCTTAAGATAAACATGGAGAAAACAAAAATCATGTTTAACATCCATGTCACACCTATGCCGGTAATTCTTGGGAGCACTAAGCGCGAAGTTATTGACGAATATGCTTACCTGGGACAAATAGTCCGACTAGGTAAGTCCAACTTCAATAGAGAGGTCAATCGACGGATTCAACTCGGCTAGGCAGCGTTCGGGAGATTACGACACATCTTCTCGTTAGGCATACCTCAAAACCTCAAAACTAGATAGTACAACCAGTGCGTGTTGCCAGTGCCAGGCTATGCTCGGCGTTTCTATGCGTGATAAACTTGAAAACGAAGGTATCCGCAGTAGCAGAACCAGAGTAACTGACATAGCCCAAAGGATTAGTAAGCTGAAGTGGCAATGGACCGGCCATATAGCTCGAAGAACCGACAACCGATGGGGAAGAAAGGTTCTCGAGTGGCAGCCTCATACCAGCTGGCGAATTGTAGGGCGTCCCCCCACAAGATGGAGTGACGACCTAGTAAAATATACAGGAAGTCCATGGATGCAGGTGGCTCGGGACCGTGCTTTGTGGCATTCCTTGGGGGAGGCCTATGTTCAGCAATGGACTTGTGAAGGGATGTAATGATGATGATAATTATTTGTAGTGGCGGTGTCAGAATATCCACTACCCCATATCGTCCCGTGGGTGCTGTAAGAAGCGACAGAGGGAAATTAAACAGGAGATGGGCAGCAGCATCTACCTGATAACATCTAAAAATATTATATAACTGCGGTTGCCAACCTGCTTGCCACGCGAAGCAATTACTGCAGATATCCCCTGTATGAGGCAATCTATGGAGTAAGCCTATATTCAGCAATAGATGATTGATAATCTGTAATAGTAATGGTATGGGATTGGATAGAAAAAGGGTGTGAAGCTTTTTTTTATGGAAGAGGGGGCAAACGAGTATGTGGCTCACCTAATCGTAAGTGTCGATTGCCGCCCATGAACAACTGCAACACCAGGGGATTTGCAGGTGCGTAAGTAAGTAAGTAAGCTCGTTTCTTTAAGGTTCGTGAAGTCATGTAATGAAAACTCATGTCATGAAAACTCCTCGTAAATCGCACAGTAGTGGTAGTCCAAGCATCCACATGATGTGGATGGTAACGTGAGTTTTTCGCGATGTGCGTTGATGAAATTAATTCGAACAATTCCTCAAAGCACTCCCCGTGATAAATTCGATAGAAAATGCAAAGGGATGCAACATCCCTTCGCACCGCCAGTGAATCGAGCCGATCAGAGAAAACTTGGTCGTCGACGATTCAAGTGCTCTTTACTTCATGCGGTCAAGTGGAAGAAGCTGGCACTGAAGAGCACCGGCTCAGAGATGAGAACAGTATTTCATGTGAAACCGAACCTGCGCCTTGTAAGTTGCAAGCGGTGTGCCGAGAGCGGGACAGTATTTCATTACTGTCCCGCTCTGCTGAGGACGCCAACCTTTTGAGGCCAATTTAGCCTTCCCTTCCAAGTGACCATGAAACCGCACGTCTCTCGATATGTTGACGTCAAGGATTCTGATGCTGGCTGAGGTAATAAGGGGAGTGCCCTGAAATTGAGGAGATACGACAACAACGCGCAAACTTGTGTGTTCTGAGGATTGAACTGGACTAGAAATAGTCACGCTCAATCTGAGACTTTGTTTAACAAAGACTCGAATTCAGACACAAGTTTGTTCTGGTACTCAACGACGTGTTGCCGATAAATATTAGCACGGCCGGTGTAAAAAGCATCACCAGTGCTGTCGTCCGCATAGCAATGAATACTACTGGTTTACAACATATCACTAATATGCAGAAGAAACAGCGTAGGTGATAGCACGCAGCCTTGTGGAACATCAGCATTAATATACTTGTAATCGGAGTCTACTACCTTGACCTTGATGCTCCGATTTGCAAGGAAACTGGTGCAATGCAATTGCACAATTTCTCGGGAAGTCCATGGGAAGGAAGCTTCGGAAGAAGCGCTTTGTACCAAACCCGATCGAAGGCCTTCGCAATGTCGAGACTAACGGCCAGGGCCTCCTCCATGGACTCTACTGCCTCCGCCCATCTATGAGTCAGGTAAACCAAAAGATCATTAGCTGAGTACCCCGACGGAAACCGTACCAGCGGTCACTAATCAGCCGGTGATCCTTAAGGTACCTCATGTGCTGGCAGTTTATTATGTTTTCCATTACTTTAGAAAACAAGGAGGAGATGGCGATAGGCCAGTAGTTCAATGAGTCTGAGCAGTCACCTTTTTTAGGGATCGGGTGCACTAAAGCTGTCTTCCATGAGTTTGGGACTACACCTAGGAAGTAGGAGTACCGGAAAAGACGCGTTAAGACCGGAGCCAACTCGGAAGCACACGTCTTCAGCACAATGGGAGAAACTTCATCAGACCCACTCGACTTGTTGACGTTCAGGGAGAGGAGTGCTTTGCGCACCGAGCGCTGTGTAAACCGCATATGCGGCATAGGCACTCACACCGCGGGATGGTCTGCGGTGTGTTCCTCCCGTCATCATAACTACCAAAAATTGCAAATGCAAACCACCAAGAACAACATAAACATTAGCTTAAAGTTTTAGAGTTCGTTGGCCTAGAGATAATAAAAAACACTTATGCGTGCACGTGTAAGTATATGCAACCATTTCTTTTACAACGACAAACGAGCTTGGAGTTGGTCTCATTGTAAGTCATCACTGCTGCCCATAGGTAGCTTGAGCCAACTCCAATCAAAAAAAGCTTTTTGCTCATGAAGCTACATCATAGTCTGTAATTAAAAAGATAAAATAAAATAGAATCAAAATGCAGACGCGTTGCCACCCTGCGGACTAAACTGGAACGCCTAATTTCCAGTAAAAAGGGTCTACTACTGTTACGTTTATCAAATGCTGTGACATAAATTTCAGTCAACCTTGATTTTTTTTCCACCTGTGAGGCAATTGCTTGTTATGCAACGTGTTATTATTCCAAGAAGAAAACCCCAATATCCAGTTTCTTAAAAAAAGGTACCAAAACATAAATATCCAATAAATCAATCTTACTGTTACGTTGAACAACACTTTAACATACTGTCAAACATGATCGAGTTTCTGAAACGCAAAAAATTGTTCGAAAAATTTGTTCTGGCAAAAATATGGTATGGCAGAAATATGCATTTATACATATAAATAAAATTGAAGTGTCTGTTTGTAATATCGAAATAACTACCTTTTATTGTGCGCAGGGGCATTTGCATGAAATTTAGACATGAGTAAGCATTCTTAAAATTTTTGTCTGACAGTCTGTCTGGGATAATCTTCAGAGTGGCTGAACCGATTGTAATAAAACTTCACGAACAGAAAGACAATAATGCCAGAAGTGATCTAAGCTGTATTTTATCCGAAAACCTTGCATATTTTTGATTTAAATCGAGAAAATTATAAAATAAATGATGTTTGAAGATTATTATAAATCTATATAATGCCTGGGTGGGTCACTTGTTTATGATAAAAGAGAGATACCCATATTTACGATTATTTGCTGTTAACACACAAATTTCTAAATTTTGATTTTCCGTATTAACTTTCATAATGTTCTCCAGCGAAGCAGTTGCGGAGAGTGTTTCCTTTGCAACGATCTATTTAATTCTCAGTAGCCCAGAGCTATTAATTGATATCCAACGCATAAGCGGACATGACTTATATTTTAAAAGTATCAGTTAACAAAGTCAAATTAACTAACACCAATGAACTAATTGGAAAATTCAATTGCTGAGAAATGTGGTACAAAGAATAATTTTTATTTTCTCCTAGCAGCTCTTCTACATCATGTTTCCTCTACTACCAATCAGTCGGGTTTATCTGTGGTCACTTTTTCTTCCTTCTCTAACCTCAAACTAGTTCTTTTTGAAGTGCATCACTCACGATCCTACTGTACTATATACGGCTGCAAGACTGGCCGCCTAACCGTTGCACAAGTTGTTTATGGATTTGCTGTTCACACTTTCTGCAACCTAAAATTTGATTAACCAGTGATTTGACAGCCTTTTATATAATTTTGTTGTAAATTATCCTTTCAGAAGCAGGACGTAACTGTTTGTAGAAGTTATTGCATAGCGAAGAAGGCTGAAGGTTGAATAGAATCTTAGGTTAATCATAATTTGGTAGTTGTCGATCTAATCAGGTCGAGCTTCGAGTGATTTTCCCTGCACTTTTGCATACTTTTCAAACAAGTATTAAATTACAATATTATAAATAATACTAACAATAAACAGTAGTTCGAACTACTTATTATTACAAAGCGGATAAAAAGAATAAAAACAAAAACACAATTATAATAAAACCATCTAATTTATTTTAATATTAATATTAACGTAATTACGAAACAGATTTATGAGTTTCTTCTTTTTTTCTTATTTACGAGTATATCCCCCATTTTTCTAAGTTTGATTTTTACTACACTCCTTTCGAATTTTCATTTAAGTTTGTTCTTTCTGTATCTACTCCACCGATTTTTTTCATTTCTTACAGCACCGGACTATTGACATGGTGAAATATTCATAAATATAAATATATATAATATAAACATATATGAATAAATACTTCTAGTTTTATATTTTATTTTTGAATAGAGGTATCAGTAAATATTTCACCTTACATGTATATATATATAAATATATCGGGTCGGGGAAAAAGTTTCTTCGTATTTTATATACAAATTCAAGACTTTTTTTCAAAGTTTAATTACATTTAATTATAATATATACGTGCCAAACAGGTGAAAATCTAAGGGTGCAAGGTAAGGACTATATGGTGGATGCATTAACACTTCACAAAGAAGCTCTCTCAATTTTTGCTGAGTGGCCAAAGATGTGTGTGGTCTAGCGTAATCATGATGAAAGACCACTCCTTTTCTGTTGATCAATTCCGGCCGTTTTCAATTTCTTGCTTGAGTCTCATTAGTTGTTGGCAGTAGAGATCCGAGTCGATGGTTTTGCTTGGCAGTGAAAGCTTATAATAAACGATGCCCTTCCAATCCCACCATACACATAGCATCACTTTATTGCGTGTCAATCCGGTTTTCGCTATAGTCTGTGGAGCTTTGACTACCTTTTGACCATGATCTTTTTTGCACGTTCTTGTCGTAGGTGATCCACTTTTTATCACCAGTGATCAATCTTTTCAAAAATGGTTCAGTTTCATTACGTTTAAATAGAGAATCGCAAATGAATACACGATTCATTAGGTTTCTTTCAGTGAGCTCGTGTGGTACCCTAATATCGAGATTTTTTGTATAGCCAGACTTTTTTAAATGAGTTAAAACTGTTTTGTGGTCAATCCTCAATTTTTTAGCTATGTTATAACTACTAATATGCCGATCTTGCTCCACTTTTTCAAAAATGGCATCGACTTTAGCCGTATAAGGGCGACCAGAGCGAGCTGCATCTTTGACATCAAAATTCCCGGACTGAAAACGCTTGAACCAACTTTGTGCTACTCTTACTGACACTTCAATAGGTCCATAAACACTCAACTCCCACCCACTCGTGCATCTTGTCCTGTGTAGATGGCTAGTCTCTATTGAGACTGGTTGCCGTGACAGAAAATCGTCTGGAGGACATTAATAAAACATGTAAAATGACTTAAGTATTCCATTTTTTATTAGTTATTTATCTCTTTACTTCACATTGTGTCAAATACTTATGTTATGATATGTTCATAAAATATATTTGCTCCACATCTTAAAATAATAAATTATTTTTAAAAATGATTAATACAATACCATTATAAAAAAAATGTGTTACGTACTTTACATGACGGATTTTATCATTTTGTAACCTGCATATTGAATGAGTGAACACGCATGACCAATTCTGCTATAAGTTCATATTGGAATATGCCTGAAAACAATATTAGTAATTTACTAACGTCTTACACACGGCTTTGTGAAAGGCATTCATTTATTTCCTTTACTCCATTTCTCAAGTCCATTCTTTAGAGTAGGATACACATTAAGTAAACGATGAAAACGATTACTTAAAAGTGGCAATGCTAAGGTTGTTTACTTTTTTATTTTGTCCCAACACAAATAAAAATTTACTAGTAGGGAAAATATATTTTACATTATTATATGCAACAAGAATTTTCTTGCAAGCACGGAGCACAAACTAATATTTTGAATATCGATTTAGTTTTTCCGTTAATAATAATTATATTGATTAGTTTTTGTTAAATGCGATTTTAGTTTGTCATGAGAAGTAGCGTCAAAGCAGCGATATGTGTCCCTGTCTCTCAATGCGATCAACAATTTTCCTATCAATCGTGAAAATTACGGTAAATCTAATATAAACAACGTGGCAAAGAAATAGTTAATATTCCATAACTGGTAAAGATATAGAGAAAAATCTATATATAATACGAGGTAGCTAAAGCACTGAGGGTCGGCTGGACTAGTTACTCTATGGGCTCGATCGGGAAAGACAACATTGTCTCACAGGAGAACGTAAAATATAAACATACAGTTTTGCTGTCAACTGTGTAAACATCATGTTTGGTGGCGAATACCAGATACTTCGACATTAGTAACGAGACATTCCTTAGTCCGGAGAAATGGGCAACGCAATTGCATTTTGATTCTTAGTCGAGAATACTTAAAAATATAAATATTCTTTGGGCAACAACACTCACTAACTATTAGATGTACTATGTGCTCTTTTATCACCCTTACTTGTATAAAACCCTCACCTCACAATAGGACGCATGTGGGCTATTAGTTTTACCATACCTGACTTTTCAAATCCTTCCAGCTCTTAAGGCTACAGGAGGTGACAAACAAATAGACATTTAGAAATACATATGTACAAATGCACTGCCGAAATGGGTTATATTTTGGAAAAACCGTTGAGCGGCTCGTATTATCCGATGATTCAATTTCAATAAAATATTTTTATTGCTCTTAAATTGAATAAAAAATACTTGAAAAAGATGTCTTAAATGAAAACGAATTTATTTTATGTTCCGTTTAAGCAAGGACCAATAATTTAAAATTATTACCCACAGATAAATCGTTAAAACTGCATTCAAGGAAGCTCTCGAACGCGGTAACAATAAATGTTAAAAAAAATCTTTCTTTTTATTTCCTGTTTCCAAATGATTTTTATTATTATTATTTTCCACTTTCACACCATACTTGTGTGTAAAAAATACTAGCGTCAAAATTTGCATTGTTCTAAATGATGTTTCGTTTGACTTGTTTGCAACAAAATTTCTATTTGTATATATTCTGTATATATATGGTTATAAAGATATATATTACGTATTACGATAATGGAAAAAAACTTTAAGCTAATTGCATTTTAAATTAGAATATTCAATATTTTAAATTAAAATGGAAATTTATACAAAACTTTGATTCAATCAAAATAGTAATAATCCCTAAAAATAATGGTCAATAAATTCAAAATGTTTATAGACTTACCACAATATTGTCATAAGTTTTTCTTTTCCCATTATAGGAAACCTGCAGAAAGTGATCAGATGATTTTGTGCTTTTTATTTGCACATCACTTAACTTACTTTCGATGATGATCACACATCGTGCATAAAATTTTGAAATAATGAATTCATTTATAGTCAATATCTTATACAGAGTTAACATCTCACAAAAAATCTTTACTGTATATTCACGACGATATTATGACTGTATTCGCCTACAAACGAAAATGAAGTATTCTGAGCCCATAATAACTGAATTTAAGCAAAAATCAATAAAAAAATATTAAAATCTAAACTTATGAAATAAATTTGAATAAATTTCAGAAAATATTTTCTATATGAAAGACGTTGACAAACAAATGTCATTTTTTTTCTTTTATTAATTCTGCTAATATTTAATAATTTAATTTTAATCAATTAATAGGTAAATTATTAATTGTGCAAATCTCAGACTAATATGTATGTAATTATACTTTAAAGAGCAAACCAAAAAAAGTTTAACACAGAATTAACATTTTTAGTTTCTTCCGATATAATATGAATTTTTGTATCTAATTTTTAAAATGGCAATCTAAAACAACATGAAGGAAAGAAACAGCGATATTTTTTTCTCGCTTTATTTTTACAAGCCAAACATAAACATTGACAAAATCATGAATGTGTGCAGATTTTTCAGCTTTCATACAAAGTTGCATCACTCTGTAACCGAGTGTCCCACGACACTCACGCATGTTTTTTTTTAAATTAATTGAACTCTTAAGAGGACTACAAGAGCCAAGTGACCTCGAATGATGCACGCACACATTTACACAATCAATGTGAGCGCCATCTAATGACAGTGAGGTTTAACACTAACGGATTAGCGAGGTTACGCCCGAGTGTTATAATAGACGAAACGCTAGTAAGATAAAGATCTAACAAAGAAATAGATGGGACAACGAAATTATTTTTAATTTTAATTTAATGTTACTTGAAAATTTAAGGATGTGGGTGATTTTGAAATAAAACTGATTCGATGAAACTTAAAACATTTTTATTTATATAATAATAGTAATAAGCTTTATTTATATAAAAGTGATTGTAGTACATGGGTAGGACATTACATCGTTTGTACTATCTATAAAATATTATATTCAATCTAGTGGATGTAGCTCTGCTCTCCTAGCTAGGTTACAGAAAAACCTGTGTTAAGGAGTAACAGTCTCAATCCCCGTAATAGTAGGTATATAATAAGTACTCACAGTTGTAAGTGCTACAATGATAACAAAATCTAGTTTTCAAATTATTTAATATAAAATTGAGAAATATATGCACATGTATGTATGTCTGTGTATGAGTGTGTGTGCGTGCGCATGTGTGTGTGTTTGTGGGAGAGAGAGTAGATGAGTCAAGTAAGCTGTTTAACAATCAGTTTAGGTATTTTTCTGTTTCGTCATAAGATTTGTTTTGAACAGTTTTCTTGCAGTTTTAGAATGATAACCCATGTATTGGACATTTTCGCTTATTTTATTGTAAAGAGACCCAGGAAATAAAAGAATATTTTAGTAAATGATAAGCGAACTTGTGGAAGAGTATAATATTTGTCTTTTCGGCGTTTACTTATTTCCCTGTACAACAATGGTCTTTGGTGCTGTTCACCGATGAGTCTGGGTTTGGGTTTCATCCGGATTTAACAAAAACACGCGTTTGGAGAACTCTAGGGAGAGTTAGCCGTCTACGGCACCCTCAGGAGGTCCACTCATACCAAGTAGTAAGAATTGGTTTTGTCGGACGAACCCAGCTCGTTTGGATCCAAGGCAGCATGACTGCACAAAAATACAACGAGGAGGTAGTAGAGCCTGTTATTGTCTCACACAGAATCCAAATAGGCCAGGGATTTCTATTCATGCACAATAATGCTCCTTCTCATACGGCGCGGCTGGTGAAGTCCGCTCTCCGAGACCACGATATACATTTCTATCGAGCATGCCTGGGACATGTTGCAACGAAAAGCTTTGGGAGATTTCCCGCCAAATTTGACGACGGAACGACAACTTTACGAACACTTGCAAAGAACATGGGACCTCATACCGCAGCAAGACATTGACAATTTAATTTTAAGTATGAACAATCGATGTCGATGTGTAATTAAATAAGAGGTGGCAACACTGATTATTAATTATTAGATTTTATAAGATTTTTTCAATTTTAATTATAAACACTAGTTTTATAAGAAGAAATGAAGTTTTTTTCATACAAATTTTATACGGCGATTAAAAAAATTAACATTTTAATTAAAACAAAAAAATTACGAAATGTTTTTATTATTTATTAGAGAACTTAAAATAACCTATCATTTTTCTATTTACTACGAGTATATCATAAAATTCTTCATAGATTTTTAGATATTTGATGAAATATAAAATATCCCTAGATTCTGTTGATATGTTTATATATGTATATATACAATAATTAAATAAATGTGTTATAAAATTATTTTCAGTTATTTTTGTTCCTAAAATCTACTAAAATCTAAGTAACGTGTAGAGGTTGATATTTGTTGTGAATAATTTTCCTCATAATTTTGCATAATTTTGTCGTTATCTTTATCTTTGCTTTCGCTTTTTTCTTTCTTTTCGATTTTATCTTTGTTTTCGATTTTGTCTTTATTTTCGTTTTTGTCTTCGTTTTCACTTTTGTCTTTGTTTTCACTTTTGTCTTTGTCCGTATTTTCATTTTTATGTTTTATGTATGGTTCACGAATTTTCATATTTCTTGACATTTGGGGATCAAGTATCTCAGGTAATATGCAGTCGAAATAGAATTTTGATAGTTTTTCTTTCATTTCTTTTTCCCAAAAATTATCATCTCGTTTAATTATTTCCGTCTTTAGCTTTTCTTTTTCATTCTCCCATACGGCAAATAGGCAATATTTTCTTTGAGTCACGTGTAGCTGCCCTTGAGCTTGGTAATACCAAGCATTTTTTTGTTAATGACAAATTTACCTGTTTTTGTTTTTTGCCAGAAGTTAACTTTTTTCTTTTCAATTGCTGCTGTAAGGCCCATTTTATTGGCTGTCAAAGGACACTTTACTTCAACCACAGTATGTTCTCCCGTTAATTCATCAGGCGTTGCACCCAAGAAACATAATTCTTGGTCTATAAATAAACCACAGGGTCTAATGGTTATGTGTTCTTGTACAGCCAATTGTGCAAGTTCAATTTTTTTTCGGTAAAGTATATCTTTTACTAAATTAGCAAATGGTGTATTAGTACGCCTTTTTATAACCCTGGTGAAATTGGATGCAGTCAATAAAGATCTTCTCATCTCAAGCCATTCTCCATTAGCACTTTGTAAAATAGTTTTTCTTTCAATTGTTGCTCGCTCCTCATCCGTCTTTTTTTAATGTTTTCATGAAATCATTTTTCATTTTATCCAGTACTTCTACCGGCATATCAGGTTTTGCACATGACTGGCCATAATCCTTATCACTTCGTTTTTGGCTGAAAACTAGTCGTCTTTTCATTTTTGTATACCTTTTACTAAGGACTTTTTGTTTATGTTTTCTTTCTTCCCACATCTTCAGTTTACCTCTTGGGCTTTTATTGGTCATTTTCTTATATACCTTTGACAGTGCATTTTCTTCATTGAACGACACTGCAGAAGCAATGCATCGCGTTTGATACGAATTTTTGAGAGAAAAGTTAACTCTCTTCCCTCCTACATATTTCGCAATGATGCTGTGATAGCGTTCCACCACGTTGCTGTCCACGTCATGAAGTAAACTTCGAGCATGGCCGGCAATACCTCGAATCATAATACAGATTCTCTGCCACAGAGAACTTAGCTCAAAATCATTTGGAATATCATTTTGCTCCAGATTTCCCGTTTTATCACAGAAATGTGTTTTGCATTCAAGGTGATTCTCAAAAGCATGATGATGTGCTTGCAAAATGTCATCAAATAAATATTGCTCTTCCGAGCAGGGATCATTTTTGTTTTTTTTTAATTGTTTTTTTTTTATGCAAGATCTCATAGTCATGATTCTTGATGATGTTAATAGTTTTCTGTGACTTTTTAAATATTTTGTTTCAGTTTGAAGTGATTGCATCTTATTACAAAAATTCCTCAGTAAATAGAATAGAATAGAATAGATTAGAATAGAATAGAATAGAATAGAACAATTTTTTATTCAATATAGATTACATGTGTAATTCTTATTGAAAGTCATTTTTACTTTACCACTGGTTCGAAAAAAAAAACCTCTGTCCTGTGGGAAGAACCAGCAAGAAACCCAGCGGTACTTTTTTTTAAAGTAAATTTTACATTAATGGTTGTACAAACTATTTAAGAACAAAATTTATTTTAGAAACTGCTTGGTAGCGACCACCTCATTCCGCTTGGTAGCGACCACCTCATTCCCAGGGGTTATTATCAATCATGTATTAATTTATACTATAATAACGCTTTTTATACAGTTTCAGCTTAACAAAACATTTAAACTTGGTAATAGAGAGAGCCTGTACACTTTCCGGGACCTTGTTATAATAGCGTATACATTGCCCCAAGAATGAATTACTGACTCTGTGGAGTCGAGAAACTTGTATCACTAGCTTGTGTTTGTTACTAGTGTTTACAGAATGTATATCACTTTTTTTACTAAAACTACCTTTGTTTTTGTGAAGATACATTAAATTTTCGTAAATATACTGAGAAGCCAAAGCTAATATATTTATTTCTTTAAATTTATCTCTAAGAGACTTTTTCGGTTTTAGGTTGTAAATAGCTCTAATGGCCCTCTTCTGTAAAACAAAAATAGTTTCTGAATCAGATATGAGTCTCCCGTATATCAGACCGTGGTTAGCCAAAGATTGTTTAAAACCTTCCACAATAATTTCACTCTCCATTCCTGTGGACGGACCGGAATAGTTTTTAGAGCAGAAATGCTCAGGCACTGTTTTTTTCTTCTTTGCGGCACGATCACAATGGTAGCAGTATTTGTTTCGCACTCCTAAATACAAAATTTTGCCTGTTTTTCTGCCTATGATTGCGGCAGCACCGGATAAAGCCGAATAATTTTTTTTGTATGACCTTTTACCATACACACCATCTGCTATCACATCTATGATTGGCGTGCTATTTTTAGTGACTCTGCCTTCTGCTATAGCCATATTCCTCTCTTCTTCAGCTGCTTGGTCCATGGACTGTTGTGCAAGTTGCTGCCAGTTCTCAGACAACAATTTGTGGTTCTTTTGGTAAGTTTTTTGAGACATAATTGGTAAATTCATGGCGGATGAAAATTCTTGTAACTGAGAATAACCACACCCAATTGAAATGGTGCCAATTACAGCACATGTATTAATATTTAAAAAATTATCACCGTCGTTACCGATCACAAATTGTCGTTTACACATTTTGCACGAAAAAGTATATTTGTAAGATAAGCCGTGAATCTTTTTGCCAACTAATTCGATACACGATAGTCCGCAGTCTAATGGTCCGTGATTTGAGATCTTATTTAACTTTTCCAAAAATGGGTAATAATTCTCCGTCCAATTTGGATGTTCTTTTTTGGAGTATAGTTTTCCATCTGAAAAATAAATGAATACGAATACTATGTTTTGATAAATATGATAAATCTTTGTTAGCATAAAACATTGAAATTTAAACCTAAAAGAATTTTATGTAACGATGCGTTCGCGGAAAAACTTACTTCTATACTGTAATTTAACCCATCTGTTTCTTGATTTTTAGGTTGGACATCAAATTGCCTTTCAGGATTACTAGCCACCTAAAATTCCATTATTCCATTATTATTTTCAAAATCAATTTTAAAATTAAACGTGTTTGTGGCAAGGTGATGTTACATTACAACGTGCGGCTGATGTTATGAATATTACCTGTGTACTATAGGCTTCTTCCAATACATGCTTCGATGGATAATATTTACTCATATCAATAACTTCACAATGATAATTTTCCTGTGGTACTGTTTCCAATCTATAGAAAAAATTGAATATTTTAAATTATGTAGATATGTCAATTCTAAATATTCTAGTTCTATGGTTCACAAGATAGGTAATAAAAATGTGCATTTCGTTTATTTTTTGTATTTGCCTTTGAAAAATTGTTAAGCTACAAGTAAAATACCTAACATTCATACATAATTATAATTCCTACTTATAAACAAAATCAATAAACCTAAACTCTTAAATGTGATAAGTAACATCGCAATTTCCAGATGATTCTGTTATTTCGTCATGCCTATTTGTTAATTTATCAATAATCCGCGGTCTTTTAACAAAAACATTAGGTATTTTTAGTTTTTTTAAAATTGTTATTATAGCTTAGAAAAGTTTTAGGTACTTACACATTGGAAATACTAACTTCCGTGTTGATATTTTCAACTTTCTTTCTCCTGTAAAAAATAATTACATTTCAAACGTTTTTTTAGTTATTATTTATAAAAGTAATTAATAAATTTATGTAAATATGTAACAATTAAAATAAAAAAATTAAAAAGACATTTTGACTTCATATTCCTGGAATCGAACCCGGGCACTCTCGAGTGCAAATTGCAAATATAGGTTTATTGTTATAAAAATAATATGTTTTTTTTAGTTATTATTTATAAAAGTATTTAATAAATTGGTCCAAATATGTTATACTTTAAATAAAAAAGAAAAAAGAAAATTTAACTTCGTATTCCTGGAATCGAACCCAGATACTCACGAGTGCAAACTGCAAATCCATAACTCTACAAAATGCACTACTGTAATACACTACGTTTCCTAAATTCATAGGTTTATTATTATAAAAATAAATATATATATTTTTTTTCAGTTATTATTTATAAAAATATTTAATAAATTTATCTAAATACATAATACTTTAAATAAAAAATTAAATTTGACTTCATATTCCTGGAATCGAACCCAGGTACTCAGGTATACACTACGTTTCCAAATCATAAGTTTATTGTTATAAAAGTAAATATTTAGTAATAATAAAATGTTCTTACCTTTTAATATCGTTGATATGTTGGGCGTTTGAGTTATATGAACGTTTTTAGTCTTCGTAACGGGTTTCACTTTATTTCCCATATTTACCAATTTAATTATTAACTTAATTTAAATTAATCTAAACTTAAAATATTTTATATTTACACGAAAGAAGAATATTTATGAAAAGAAGAAGAATATTTATGAATATGAAACAATGAATTAAAAATTATACAAAAACATTAAACAATCTTTACGTAAATAATGCGGCAAAAAGAGCGACACGTCTGTATAGCATCGGGCCTCGGCCAGCAGCACAGAACACAATTACTCTCTACCAAGAGAAGAACGTCAACTTCATACTAAAAAAAAGGAAACACGTCTTTATGAATGTACACGAAAAGCGCCTCGGTGGGCGCCCATATAAAACTTTTTTAGCGGGAATTTCAAACCTTTGTATTGTGTAATTTTGAACTCTTTATTTAAGGCATATTCGAGTAATTTTGGCTCAAGTCTCACAAACCTATGGGGTAAATTCCCATACATTTGAGAGGTTGCACCAAAATTACTCGAATTTACTTTAGAGGAGTATGTGGGATAAAATAAAACTAAAAATAGGTATAGTTATGTAATGTTATTTTTTGGAAGATATTGTTTTATACACTATATATTATTATTTATGTTTTTTATTGCTTTTGCAGATAATATTTCCACGCGTAATATTGATTTATAACATATGTTATCGTGATAGCTATTCTTCACAGAACATTAACGTAAATTTAAATCAGCAAAATTCTCATGTCGAATACTTAACTCAGCCCAAATACATGATCTGAAACAGATAAAATTCGAGTTAATATAGTAATAATCCCTACAAATAACGATGAATAAATTCAAAATGCTTAAAGACTTACCACAATATTATCAAAAGTTTTTCTTCTTTTATTGTAGGAAACCTGCAGAAAGTGATCGGATGATTTTGTGCTTTTTGTTTGCATAATTTTTTTAAATAATAAATTAATTTATAGTCAATATCTCATACAGAGTCAGTATCTCACAAAAAATCTTCACACACACAATCGCGAAGAATTGCCTACAAACGAAAATGAAGTATTCTGAACCGACAATAACTGAATTAAAGCAAAACGCAATAACAAATATTAAAATCTAAATCATTAAATAAATTTGAACCAATTTCAGAAAATATTTTCAGTATGAAAGACGTTGACAAACAAATGTAATTTTTTTCTTCTTTTAGTTCATGGCTTCGCTTGATAGAATTCTGCTAATATTTAATAATTTAATTTTAATCAATTAGTAGGTCAATTAATTGTGGAAACCTCAAAGTAATATGTATATAATTACTGTAAGGTGCAAACAAAAGAAAAAATATAGCATAGAATTAAAAAATTTCAGTTTCTTCCGATATAATAGTTATGTATATTTGTATCTAATTTTTAAAATGGCAATCTGAAACAACGCGAAAGAATGAAAAGGCGATATCTTTTTCTTGCTTTAATTTTACACGCCCACCCCACACATAGATAAAATTATGATTGTGTGCAACTTTCTCGGGCTTCATACAGAGTTGAATCACCCTGGCCAGCAGTGTCGGTACACAGGCGTTTACGCACACATCCGTACATATTATTTCAAAAATAAGAAAATGCGATTTGAATTAAATCTATTAATTTGGTTAAAAAATTAAAACACAATTACGTTTATGTGTTGCTTGTAGAATAATCTGACAAAAAATCAAAATTATTGCATGTATATTAGTATGGTTTTTACTCGTTAAAAAAAAATTTTAGAGGTATCTTTATGATTTTTTTCTATCGTACCAAATTAGTAGTATCATGTTTTCATCACACCATCTAACTAGCATATATACTAAAAAATATCATACATTTTTCTGATTTAGTTTACTGCATTGGATCATATACTTTGAGGCAATATAAAACTTGCGTTTAGCTCCTGTAGTCCCCTTAAATTGTAGATGCAGCTGCCTATCTCCTGTTTCAGTTTCCCTCTGTCGCCTCTTACAACACCCACATATACATATACTATGGGGTAGTGGATTCTCTTTTATAACAATTTCTTATGTTAACGCGAACACTACACATTTAAATAAAACTAGTTTTTACGGATTTTATCGCGTATATTAACTTATTTTATATTTCCAACGTTTCGAGCACTTTACAGCACCTATAGTCGCGGGGGGAACTGAGGTGCTCGACGTCCCAATGTCATAGTTAACTACGGCTACCTCCTGATTAAAATTATTAATTTTAGGTCCAACCTACGCAGTATGAACTTATAGTATTTTGAAGTCTTGCAGTTGTGTGCTTGGGTTGGGATTTCATTTTATTAATTATAGGATCCCAAGCATATGTTAGCACCCAGCCATCTTCTTTATAGAAATTAGGATATTCTTTGATTTCAGTAGCCTCGCGAATCATCCTTGGAAGGAATCAGTGTACTTTAGCGTGGATTTGTGGTCTATCAAATCTGATGTAGTGTCGGGGCGATCCTGTACGTGTTCACAGACTGCAGACTTCCTGGAGCGTTGGTACTTCACATCAGTTATGTGTTCTTTAACGCGGGTTTTCTTTTAGTTTGTCCTATGTAAGAGAGACCACATTCATAATCAAGCTTGTACACTTCTGCATATTGCAGAGGGATATTAAACTTAAATGATGGTGAAAACTGACTAATCTTCTTCAGCGACTTGAAGTATGTTTTAATGGAAGCACGCTTCAAGATGTAGCCAATTTTGTCAGTGAAACCTCTGACATATGGCAATGCAGCAGGCACACGCTCGACTGTGACCGACTTTACTCGTTCATTGTGACGTAGGCGCGGGACCCGAAGATTCTTGTCGTGCAAAACTTGCTTGACGTGTTGGGGCTCGGCGGCCAAGTATTTACTGTCACAGATCCCTCGTGCTCTCTGAAACAAAGATTTACCCACGGTAGCTAACTGTGAAGGATGGTGATGAGAATCACCGTTTAAACATCTATCTTTATGGGTCATTTTTCGACACACAGTGTGACTCAAGGTATTATCAGGATTTCGAATCAATAATACATCTAGAGCCGTGGTAGCTCAGGGGCTAAGCGCTTGCCGTAAATTTCACATTACGCGTGCAACCTGGGTTCGATCCCCGCCGGCACCAATTAAATTGTTAGTTGCAATTTTAAGTTCTGATTTACCACGTGCTCGGCAGTGAAGGAAAACATCGGGAGAAAACCTGCATGTTTGAGAAATAAGAAAAAATATTTCGAAGACATGTGAAGTTCGCCAACACGCATTGGGGTAGCACGGCGGACATTTCCTTGTCCTAAAACCCTCTCAGGAATGAGAGGAGGCCTGTGCCCAGCAGTGGAACGTTACTTTATCTTTAAATACATCTAGAAAAGCTAAATAATTTATTTATTTATTTACATGCAACTTATATGTAACATTACAGGTTTCTACCTAATGCATTTGATAAAGCACTATTTACAATCCTATATTACCTATATTACTATATTACCTTATAACTAATTATTCATAAAGCAAGTTTTGTGAATTCGTTCAGAGTACAAAAGAATAAATCTGTTTCTCTGTCGATCAGGTTTATTGTTCGAAAAGCTCGCGTCAGGGGTGCCTCTCGCAGTAAGTTAGTGCGACAACTAGGGACTGCCAGTAGGTCTTCAACATATTCTCATTAATAATCCTACTCCTAAGGACCATAAAAATATATGAAACTAGTCTAAGTTCTCTCCTTACCCTGAGCTGATTGTATCCCACCATACCCAGAACAAATAATGTGGGTATTGCAGTGGGTAAAAAGGACCCATATAACTTGAGATACCTTACAAATTTGTTTTGTACCTTCTCCAGCATTAGATCGTACTTCTTCTCATGCGCAGCCCAAATTATTGAATTACACTCCAAATGACTCCGAACTAGTGTGTTGTACAAAGCTATAATAGCTTGCACATTTGTGAATCCGTTAACCGTTCGTAACGTAAAACCTAGAGTTCTAAAAGCCTTTTTACATGTATCAACAATATAATCCTTAAACGTTAAATCAGCAGAAAATTTTACTCCTAAATCCCTGACTTACATTACCGTAGACATAGGTGTCCTGCCAATATAATATGTATACTCTATGGGCATATATTGTTAAGCATTTAGCGGTATTAAATTGTAATTTGTTATCTTTGCTCCATTCAACAACTTTATTTATATCGTCTTAGAGACGATCACAATTATTTGCCTCTAACTACATTTTGAACTGAATTTTAGAAGTTTGAAAGTTAAGATGGTCTAATACTGCATAATACCTCTCGATAAAAATATAACAGTAAATTTACTTCCCACTGCTAGTCACAGGTCTCTTTGTGTAGGCCGTAGGAATTATAATATAGCGGCCCGGTACTGGATGGAGTAACAGGCTAGTAAGAGATGCATGATATCGATGGAAACAGGTGGTTCGGCACCATGCTTTTTGAGATTCCTGGGGAAAAAAAATATGTTGAAATGTTGACGTGATGGGATGTTATAATATTGATAATGATGATACATTAAATATTACATTAAACGTATAATACTCAATCATTTTGTTTCATTTACCGTCCGTATTATTTGTACCACAAAATATACCAACAAAATTTCATTATCAAACCAGTTTTTACATTTATCAAGTGTGTCAGTTTTTCCACAAACAAAGAGCAGTAATTTAATTTTAAAACCAGTCAATTTAAAATGCAACGTAGTATGAAGTGAGTAAATAACTTTAAAATTTTACACCACAGTAAAAATGCTATAATTTTTTCCATGTTTTACTGAAATAATTCAGGGTAAATAATAGATGTTCATTCACGTAATTACCGTAAAACGCAATAAGTATTTTAATACGTGAATTACAATGAGTTTTTACTGTCAGTAAAAACATTGCTTGCCTTGTTTAAGTATGTATAAATACGTAACAAACGTATAAATAAAATATAATGTCATCCAAACCGAATACATATATACGGTCTCAACGGAGACTGACAGAACTAGTGCCGAGTGTGTGCGTAATCACAGGTGCACTCTCTATTCCCTCATTTTCATAGTCCGATGGGGAGGCAATCTGACACGATCATAGAGAGAGATCAGGCGCAGGGCCAATAGCTTTACATGCTTTCCTAGGCACGGGGGTGAAAACAGCGCCAAGTTCCTGACTCTTTTTTTTATATAGGAGAGGGTGCAAACGAGCATGCGGCTCACCTAATGGTAAGTGACTACCGCCGTCTATGAACAAATGCAACACCAGTTGAACCAGATGCGTTGCCGGCCTTAAAAAGGAGTAGGCTCTTTTCTTGAAGGTCCCTAAGTCGTATCGATCCGGGAAAATCGCTGGTGGTAATTGATTCCACAAGGAAGTTGTGCGAGGAAGAAAACATCTTCTAAATCGCACAGTAGTCAACCGCCAATCATCCAGATGGTGTGAATGGTATCGGGAGTTCTGCCGCGATGTGCGTTCGTGAAATTCGGTGGCTGGGATTATTCCGAACAATTCCTCAGAGCACTCCCCGTGGTGAATGCGAAAGAAAATGCAAAGGGATGCAACATTTCTTCGCAGCGCCAATTAATCAAGCCGATCGGAAAGGACTCGGTCGTCGACGATTCGAGCCGGTCTGTGCTGGATGCGGTCAAGTGGAAGGAGCTGGCACTGGGGAGCCCCAGCCCAGAGATGGGAACAACCCTCCACCTCCCATGACCCCACCGACCCTCAGGTCATACGGGCCGAATCTCGGGAGATGCGCGCGATACTTGCACGTGGCTCTTTTCCCGCGCGCAATCTCTTGACTCCCTACAAATACTTCATCTATTCCTTGTCCCAAACTTTACGTCATTCTCCCCCTTCTGGGGCTGACGGCACTATAACGCCTACGACATCGGGCCCTCCTCTCCACATTTTCCACATACGACCTCCTTCGATCGGCAGTACTTGGCAGGATGCCCATACTGTTGACACCTCTGGCAGCACGTGACATCCACGTAATCACACGGCTCCACCACGTCCCAGCCGACGTATAGCCGGTTGTACCCGATCAGGATATCTCTCAGGGCAGCCGAACATTGAAGGATTACAGTTGTCCACCTGCTTCCTCTCCAGGACTTCTTAAAAGCGATCCGGCAGTTTTCTTTTACTTTAGATTCAGTTCATCCACAAGCATCAAGGTTCTGCTCGTAGAGGCCGCTGATGACATCCTCGTTCTTTGAATCCTCTGAGAGTCCTATTCAAAATCCCCTGGGAGCCACCAAAGTTAAGCGTTTCCTGGGCTCAGTCACCCTCAATGATGGAGGGCAGCAGTCTTCAGCTTCTCTGCTGCTTCCTGGGACGTGGTTTGGACCACGACACTCGCATTTCCCACTTTCCTCAATCTGTCGATTTGAAGCCCGCTGGTCTTGGGGTTGACTGCCTTCTTGAGCTCCATTTTTGTGTCCACTGCAGTCTTCAATGGACCTTCCGTCTCAACCGGGTAGAAGGCGACAACTGAGAATTTGCTCACTGGCATAAACATTTGGTCGGCCCCCTTCGGCAGCCTCAGCGCCGCTGAGTACGACCGTTGCTGTGCCTGGTCCGTCGCGTGGCAAGGAACTGCACTGGCCTCAACCTGCGCCAGACTTCCTTCCGCAGCAGTTTCCCCTGTTCTGCTCTGAGTGCTGCCAGCTCCAGTTCAGATATATGGACTTCCATTGTAGCCACCATGGCAATGAGATCATGGCCATATGTAGCCACCCTGTTGACCTCCATCTTATTAAGCTTCGACCGGGTCCGGTGATGATACCCATAATTCCCTTAACTGCATCACGAACGTGGTCGATCAACTCCAACTTGGAGGCGGTCGAGACTTTGAAGGTCCCTCTGATACCCCGGGAGCTCTCCCTTGGCCAGTCCTCCTCTTCAGCCTCTGCGGCAGACTCCTCCACATCTTTGGACCGTGGACCTGCCACCGGGGCCACACTCCGGCAAGGCCCAGTGCACTTACCCAGCCTTGCCCGCTGGGACGATGGCTGCTTCTCTTCTGGTGATGACAGAGGCCGCTTCTCTGGCGCTACTGGTAGTGGGGGGGGGAACGCGACCGGCCGACTGAGTGGGCCCGGTGGAGTCCTGGCCAATGATTTACGAGGAGTAAAGAACTCCTCATCATCTGCCATTTTTATTTTTTAATAGTGTAGTTACCACAGATTATATACAAAAAGTCAAGTCACTATACACATAAATACGGAAAAAGGAACGCAAATTGTCAATGTCAAACACTATGACAGGTGACAGCTGCCAACTTCACTGTCAACGTCATATACAATGACAGCTGTCAGTGTCAAAACAATGGCCACGCGCCAGCACACCCTAACCTTAATAAGTTCAAATTGTTTACTACGATTAAATTAACACTATACAGGGTATTTTTGAAACGCTCCCGAAAACGAAGACAGACGACAGTACTAACTATATCTTAGATGATGGGTGAAATATAAAAATGATCCTGATGAAAAAAAAATCATCTTTTCACAACGTTTTATTAGCTTTATTCACGCTCCATGGTGTTAGTATAAATCATCGTGTTAAATAAAACGTTAATTTCATTAAAATAAAACATGAAAATACTTAAACATAAAAGCAGCAGTGGAATTACTGAATTACAATCAGCTGACTAGGGGTCAATGTACGCGCGAACGCCGAATTCGCGCGGCCCGTAACTAACGATGGTACCACAATACCTAATAATTTACAACACTTGTCTAAATACCTAACTTATCTACTTAACCTACTAATTTGCCACTGTGCTTGTCTCCACGTAGCCACTTTAATTCAATTCACAGGTTAAATAAACCAAATAACTGGTTCGATTCCCCTAATGAAAAAATACTTAAATAAAATGTTAACAAGGTTAGAGTCATGCTTTTTATCCATTGTGTAGGTATATTTTTATTCTGATGTATTCAGTTATGTACCTATTCAGATCAGTTCAGTACTAAGTTATTTAAAAAAAATAGGTTAAATAAACCAAATAACTGGTTCGATTCCCCTAATGAAAAAAAATACTTAAATAAAATGTTAAAAGGTCAGAGTCATGCTTTTTATCCATTATGTAGGTATGTTTATTATTCTGATGTATTCAGTTATGTACCTTTTCAGATCAGTTCAGTACTAAGTAATTTAAAAATTAGGTATGAAACGGCTTACCGATCCTCCGTGGCCTTATGAGATTCTCAAGGCACATTAATATGTTGCCGTATTCACGAGCACTATAAACGTACGCGTTAGGCATTATTAAAACAAAAAGAAACACAAAACGTAACAACAAGAATAACACGTAATAACAAGTACGTAATACCAAGTAATAACAATAAGAATTTAATAAACAAAACCAATGAACTGTCGCTCGCGCATGCATGTCCAAAATCAGCGCGGAACTATCTCAAAACTAAAATTAATAGTGAATCCCGCCAAAACTGAAGCCTACTGCGTCCTAACTAACGTCCTTGTGGTAAACACTTTGAACATTCCCACAGACCGTCAAATGTTATGACATTACCAACTTTTATTTTATAAGTTTAGTTTCCATATGATCCCTACGACTAGTCTTTCATATGGAATTTAAAAGTTATAGTTTTAATTTTTAATACAATTAGACAATCAATTGTACCCTGACGAAACAAGCAGTTCGTTACTACAAAATGATATTGAAATTAATAAACGTACTTACTTGGGTTTGGTTATCTTTGATTTTGTACAAGAAAATAGAAATAAAATGGTATTGAATAATTTAATAGTTAAAATCAATTGCAATTATGATCGACAGTTAATTAATCTAAAAAATAATTATTTTACTTTACTTTTATTGACTTTCCGTTTTTAATCCTTCCAATACTTTGATTTGAAAACAGGTACGTCAAAACTATTACAAATTACTTGCAAGTTTTATTGTAAGCCCCGTGTAGTGGCGGGTTAGAATACCCACTACCCCATATCTTCCCGTGGGTGTCGTAAGAGGCGACAGAGGGAAACTGAGGCAGAAGATGGGCAGCAGCATCTTTCTGATAACAGCAAATAATAAAAAAACTGCGGTTGCCAACCCGCTCGCCAAGCGTGGCAACTACGGCAATATCCCCCCAATGAAGAAAGTTACGAAGAAACGACCCCCAGTCCCCGGCGGCCCTGCTATTCCTGGCTACGGTGGCGACCATGGTAACGGCGGGGCAGGTGGTGCTAAGAATCTCCGGTGGAGGTTCGGTTGCCACCTACGACGACTCGACCTGGCAACTTATAACGCACGCACTCTGAGGACTGACGAGAAGATCCTGGAGCTGGAAGAAGAGATAGACAAGTTGCGCTGGAATATTATAGGATTATCCGAGGTCCGAAGAGGGGAGGACACGGTAATCCTCGAATCCGGCAACTTGTTCTATCACCGGGAGGGCGACCATCTGTCCCAAGGAGGTGTCGGATTTATCGTCCACAAGTCTCTCGTTAACAACGTTGTAAAATTGGGAGTGTGTCGACGAGGGTTGCGTACCTTATACTCAGAATCACCAAACGGTATTCGCTGAAGGTCATACAGGTTTACGCACCAACTTCGGCACACCCTGATGAGGAGGTGGAGGAAATGTATGAGGATATCTCTAGAGCCATGCATTCCTCTAAAACCCACTATACGGTGTTAATGGGAGACTTCAACGCAAAGCTAGGCACAAGAGAGAACGGTGAGCTGAAAGTAGGAAATTCGGATTAGGGCAACGGAACCCAAGGGCCAGCAGCTGGCCGACTTCATGGAGAAAGAGGACTCTTTATGATGAACTCTTTCTTCCAGAAGCGGCCCCACAGGAAGTGGACCTGGTCGAGCCCCGACGGTTCGAAAAAAATGAGATTGACTTCATTATGACGACTAGACGCCAACTGTTCAGTGATGTCTCAGTGATCGCGAGGGTGAAAACTGGTAGCGATCACCGAATGGTTAGAGGCACACTGAACCTAAACGTTGTTGGAGAGGTGTCGTCTAATGAAGTCAACGCTCCGTCCCCCTCGTACTCTAATCCAAAGTCCCGAAACCTTTCAGCTCGAGTTACAAAACCGTTTTCAGTGCCTAGAAGATTGCAATGCAGTGGACGATATGAATGACAAGCTCGTGGAAACTGTCCATGCGGTCGGAGCTAAATTTTGTAAGACCCGCCGCAGAAGAACACAAAAACTCTCCGATCACACTCTTAATCTCATGGCTGTTAGACGGGAAATGAAGCTGCAATCTTCAGTAGATTTGATAGCATACAGGCAACTGAACAGACAGATCTCCAAATGCATGCGGCGGGACTTGCGCAACTTCAATACAGCTCGTATTGAAGAAGCGATCGAGCGGAACCAGGGCTCCAAAGTCTTTGCCAGAGATCTGTCTGCCAGAAAGAGCCAACTGTCGAAGCTGAAGACCGAGTGTGGCAGCGTCGTTTCCGGGACACCTGAGATTTTGAGTGAGATTGAGAGGTTCTATGGGCAGCTGTACACATCATCGTTGGAGCCACACGCAAGTGTGAGTAACGATCCAAGAGCGAGTCTTATCCGACACTATTCCGATGATATCCCGGACGTCAGTCTGAGCGAGATTAGAATGGCTCTCCAGCACCTTAAAAACGGTAAGGCCCCAGGCGAGGATGGAATTACAGCGGAGCTTCTGAAAGCGGGTGGAAAACCGGTACTTGAAGTCCTTCAGAAGCTCTTTAATTCCGTCCATTTGTGGCATTACACCGGAGGCGTGGACCAGAAGTGCGGTAGTCATGTTCTTCAAGAAAGGCGACAACGCTCTCTTGAAGAACTACAGACCGATTTCCCTTCTGAGCCGCGTCTACGTGCTGTTTTCGAGAGTCATTACGAATCGTCTCGCACGCAGACTCGACGACTTCCAGCCTCCCGAACAAGCCGGTTTCCGAAAAGGCTTTAGCACCATAGACCACATACATACCCTTCGGCAAATTGTACAGAAGTCCGAGGAGTACAATTTGCCACTATGTCTGGCGTATGTGGACTATGAGAAAGCCTTTGATTCCGTCGAAATTTGGGCGGTGCTGCAGTCCCTTCAGCGGTGCCAAGTGGACTGTCGGTATATCGAAGTGCTGAAGTGCTTTTACAGTAGGGCCACGATGGCTATCCGAGTACAGAACCAGAGTACAAAACCTATCCAACTGCAGAGAGGTGTAAGACAGGGTGACGTTATATCCCCGAAACTCTTCACCGCTGCATTGGAAGACGTTTTCAAGCTTCTGGACTGGAAAGGATACGGCATTAACATCAATGGCGAGTACATCACTCACCTTCGATTTGCCGATGATATAGTCCTTATGGCAGAATCGCTGGAGGACCTAAGCACTATGCTCAATGACCTCAATAGTGCCTCCCAACGGATAGGTCTTAAGATGAACATGGACAAAACAAAGATCATGTTTAATGTCCATGTCACACCTATGCCGGTAGTTGTTGGAGCACTAAGCTCGAAGTTGTTGACGAATATGTTTACCTGGGACAAATAGTCCGACTAGGTAAGTCCAACTTCGACCGAGAGGTCAATCGACGGATTCAACTCGGCTGGGCAGCGTTCGGGAAATTACGGCACATCTTCTCGTCAGGTATACCTCAAAACTTGAAAACGAGGCTGTACAACCAGTGCGTGTTGCCAGTGATGACCTACGGAACTGAGACGTGGTCCTTCACTGCTGGCCGGATGAGGAAGCTCAAGGTCGCTCAGCGAGCTATGGAGAGGGCTATGCTCGGGGCCTCACTGCGTGATAAACTTAGAAATGAGGTTATCCGCAGTAGAACCAGAGTGACCGACATAGCCCAACAGATTAGTAAGCTGAAGTGGCAATGGGCCGGCCATATAGCTCGAAGAACCGACAACCGATGGGGAAAAAAGGTTCTCGAGTGGCGGCCTCGTACCGGCGGACGAAGTGTAGGGCGTCCCCCCACTAGATGGAGTGACGACCTGGTAAGACATGCAGGAAGTCGATGGATGCGGGTGGCTCAGGACCGTGCTTTGTGGCATTCCTTGGGGGAGGCCTATGTTCAGCAGTGGACTTGTGAAGGGCTGTAATGATGATGATGATGATGATGATGATTTATTGTAATTGCCGCCTCTAATTCTTATGTCGCTTGCAAACAAATCTTAGTAGGTAAATTTGGGGAATTCCCCATATGTTGGCGCTGACGCGAGGTGACACACAGTCGGCCGGGTGGCGGCAGCGCGTGGTACGAAGGGGCGCGACGGGGAATGCTCGCCAGTATTGTTGTGCGCGCACGCTATTGGTTCCTCATTCTTGCCGCGCTTTGAAAAACCGATGTTTCCAATATACAGTCGCACACAGCTTTCTATGCACGACGCGCGACGATGTTTTTAAAAAGGAAGGAAAGAAAAATTATTTATATCTATTGTTTTATGACTGAACTAGTGAACGAAAAGGTAAATAGAAGGTGAATGGGAAAATTGTGCAGTAAAGTTAAATGTATTGAGGAAGAATACCGAAAAAATTACCATGTGGTCAACCTGATGACGGAAACATTTATCATTCGCATTGATGATGATGATTCTGATGAAGTAGCATCCAGTAACACCAACACACCATCGACATCCGGCTTCCATGTTCCATGTTCTAACGGTATAATGGACGGCGTGTTACCCTTAGCTTAAGTTTTCTTGTTACAAACTACTTTATTTTACGATAGAAATAAAAAAATAATGCTCAAGCAAACATTATCCATTTTGAATATCAACCTCTTCCAAAGTTCTAAGAAGCTAGTAAAGTAACTATTATGATTCTACAATAAAACCATTAATTACTATTATAATATTATAAAACAACAGCCTAGTACCATGTAGTACTTTAGAACGCGACTGTACCCATGCGCAGACACACCCCCTCCACTGTCGCTCAGCGTCGTGACGGGACCTATACGGAGCTAGATAAAAGAGTTTGGCTTCGACGCGGATATTGACCCTAGTCAGCTGATTTTATGATTTATTTATTTTAAATTCCACTGCTGGTTTAATGTTTAAGTATTTTCATGATTCTTTTTAATGAAATTAATGTTTTATTTAACTATATCAACACGATGGAGCGTGAATGAAGCTAATAAAACGTTGTGAAAAGATGATTTTTTTTTCATCAGGATCGATTTTATATTTCACCCATCATCTAAGATATAGTTAGTACTGTCGTCTGTCTTCGTTTTCGGGAGCGTTTCAAAAATACCCTGTATATGATAAATGTACTTACAACTAATAATACACAAACAACAAAATAAAATAAACACAAAAAGCAAGAGTACTTAACTTTTAACTACCACGCGGTAACCGCGTGGTCTTAACCTAAAAGCAAGTGTTAATATCTACATAAAAATGTTTAAAAGGGATACATGCAGAGCACAGTCTTTTCTGTCCAACACAATAAAGTTTAAATAATTAAAGAGTCAACAATTACCACAATAACATTGAAAAACACCAAAAATAACTAATTATAAAAACACGAGGTCACACGGGAGCGCACAGTCACGACCGCTGTCCGACTACCGACGACGTAGTAGTGTCCCAGAGATGGGAACAGTATTCCATGTGAGGCCGAACCTGCGCCTTGTAAAGTTGCAGGTGTTGTGCCGGCATGAAATACTGTCCTGCTTTGCTGAGCACGCCAAGCTTTTTAGAGGCCAATTTGGCCTTCTCTTCCAAGTGACCACGAAACTGCACGTCACTCAATATGTCGACGCCGAGGATTCCGATACTGGCTGAGGCAACAAGGAGAGTGCCTTGAAACTGAGGAGATACGACAAAGGGGTTTTTTTAGCGGTAAACGCGCAAACTTGTGTATTCTGGGGATTGAACTGGACTAGATTTAGTCGCCCCCAATCCGAGACTTTGTTCAGCAAAGACTCGACTTCAGACACAAGTTTGTTCCGGTACTCGGCGACGTTTTTCCAAGAAATATTGGCACGGCCGGTGTATAGAGCATCACCAGTGCTGTCATCCGCATAGCAATGAATGTTAGCGGTTTGCAACATATCATTGATATGCAGAAAAAACAGCGTTGGTGATAGCACGCAGCCTTGTGGAACACCAGCGTTAATAGGTTTGTAGTCGGAGCATGCACCGTCTACAACGACCTTGATGCTTCGATCTACAAGAAAGCTGGTGATCCAATTGCACAATTTCTCGGGAAGCCTATAGGAAGGAAGCTTCGAAAGAAGCGCTTTGTGCCAAACCCGATCGAAGGCCTTCGCAATGTCCATACTAACGGCCAATGCCTCCCCCTTGGACTCTACTGCCTCCGCCCATCTATGAGTCAGCTAGACCAGAAGATCACCAGCTAATCGACCCCGACGAAAACCGTATTGGCGGTCACTAATCAGCTGGTGATCCTCAAGGTATCGCATGAGCTGGAAGTTTATAATGGATTCCATTATTTTGGAGAACAATGAGGTGATGGCGAGAGGCCTGTTGTTGGACGGGTCTGAGCGGTCGGTTTTTAGGGACTTTTTTTTATTATTTCGGGACTACGCCTCGGGATTGGGAGTACCGGCAAAAGACGCGTTAGAACCGGTGCCAACTCCGGAGCACAAGTCTTCAGCACAATTGGGGGGATTCCGTCATGCTCACTGGACTTGTGGAAAGGAATGCTTTGCGAACCGAGCGCTGTGAGAACCGCACATCCAGCATGGAGCACTCACACCGCGGGATGGTCGTCGGAGTGTTCCTCCCGTCATCAAGAGTCGAGTTGGACGCAAAAAGGGAGCCTAAAAGGTCGGCTTTCACTTTTGCGGCGTGGGCCAGTGAGTCTTCCTCCCTGTGCAGAGATGGTGGTGATGACTTACAGAAATTCCCTTGGGCAGCCTTGGCGAGAGGCCAGAATGCACGGGTTTCCGAAGAAAGGCGAACTAGTTTCTCGCCAATTCTGCCCATGTGCTCTGACTTTGCCTTGGCAATAACTCTTTTGAAGGACCTGGAGGCGAAGTTATACTTCTTTTTAAGCATGCCGGTGTTTACAATCCGAGCCGCCGAAGCGTCAGCCCAGGCCTGATAACACTCCTGCTTACTGCGTAATGCAGTCTTACAGAAGCGACCAAACCAAGGCTGAGATTTGCCTCCAATGGGTACCACAGATGATGGAATGAATAGTTCCATTTCCTGTAGCACCACATCAGTGACAGAGTCAGCAACAGCGCTGGGATCATCCGGCGAGAAGCAAACCCGCCCCCATGTGTAGGATGCAAAGAAAGACCGCATTCCGTTCCAATCCGCCGAACTGTAATGCCAAACACGGCGGCAACCTACAGAACGCAACCGCGAGGGGAGCGTGATTGGCACCACACTCCGGATCAGACAATGGTCCGAAGAGCCGAGAGGGGCATCGACGGAAACCTGATATCCGTCCAGATGAGAGGTCAGCAGAAGGTCCAACAGGAAAGGTGTATGATCCTCCACTTCTGGAATCCGTGTAGGCAAAGTAACCAGTTGTGTCAGACCATATGCCATGGCAAAGTCATAAACAGATCTCCCCGCATGATCGGTTAAACGTGAACCGAGCCATTCGGCGTGGTGGGTGTTAAAATCGCCAAGGATCACGATCTCTGCGAATGGGAACTGTTGTAGCAAGGAATCTGTAGCCATTTTGAGGTGGTCGATGAGTCGGTTTGTTTCAGCATTACCGCTATGGGACCTATAGAGGCACCCGTAGACGCGCGGATGGTCGTCGCTGTCTACGCGTAGCCAAAGGATGGACAGGTCCCAACCTTCAAGTCTGCCGAGGCGTCGAGAACAGATGTCCTCTCTGACGTATACGCTAACTCCAGCCCGAGGCACAAAGGAGTGTTCCAATTTGTACCCCGGGTAGGAGAGATACGAAGTATCAGCCGGAGATGACACCTGCGTCTCGGTCAGAGCTTCGCTGTCTCGAGATGGTAGTGGACGGCGTCTAGGTTCGAGTGAAGTCCCCTGATGTTGCAGAAATTCACGAATAGCGTGGCAGGAGTCGCCTTGGTCTTGTTGCTCAGTTTGCCCCGAGCAGTTATTGTTTTGAGCGGAATTTTGCCCCCCTCCTCCCCAGAATACGCTGGGCAGCCTGAGCACCCACGCTCATTGGAGTAGCATGGTCAAGGATGCTCAGAGAGCGTTTCTCCAGGGGTGCTGGTACCCTCCTGGGGTAGTCTTTGATATAATTCCGCTTGCATGTTGATGGGGGTGAGTTGGGCTTCCGGCCACCTGCACTCACCAGACGAAACGCAGAAGCAGATCTTCCACTTCACGCTGGTATTCTGTGAGGTCGTGGTTCCAACCCGGCTCGAGCCGGTTGGTACTACGACCTCACAGATCCATCCAGCCCATCCGTGCAACAGCAAAAGCTGCCGCGTGGCTCTACCACCGTTAACTCTCTTACTGTAATTTTCTTGACAAACAGCCCAAGAACTGATTTTGGCACGATCTAAAATTCGAACCCGGGATCCCATGGTCAGTAGTCACGCTTACGACCTCTCAACGAGACAATCTCACCGCTTTATTATTCTAATTAAATATTACGATAATTTTATTATTTTACAATACACCTGGAGGGCAACAAATATTCAAAAAACGTTAATATATTATCATCTAAAAAGACTGCGATTAAATAACGTTCGAACCCAAAGTGAATTCATAGAGTTAATTTTTTGAACACCATGTATTCTTCCTATTTTTTCCTATGCATTTTGTACATTCGAAATCAGGAACCAAAAATATCGAAATAATAATTTAAGCATCGGAATTAGGTGGCTCGGATTTTTTATAATATTTACTCAATTTTGAATGCTAGTCAAGTTCTAATAATCAAACACAATAAAAGCAATAAAGTTTCTGATAAGGTAAAGTAATTAATTATAGGATTAAATGGCAAGTAATTAATTTTCAATGTTCTTTCGAGTTTTGTTGATAATATTGCGGAAATAGGTGCCTTTACCTAACCATTTCTGTAACATTTATTTTCAATCACTCATTAAGCTAAAATTTTGTTAACCCGAGCTGTTGTTAGATAGAAAATGCGAGGACTGAGGATGAAAATGAGGAAGAATTATGACGAAGAAATAAAGAAACGACTTCTTTAATATAATTTTGTATTATTGTAAGTAAAATGTCGCAGCCAACTAGCTTCATTAGCCGCTTAATTAACAGCCTTTTTACTAAACAGCGCCCTTCAATTAGCGGCCTGTATAATATTCAGCTGAAGCGTCTAATACAACATTGCACTTATCTTGTAATTTCAGTGACAGTAGGTTAGTGTGCGGCTGGGGTGGCCCTTGGGCCACCTTAGCCGCATAATTATACATGCAATGTTGTATTAGATGCATAGGCTGAAACGTATCGGCTGAATATCACCCAGGCCGCTAGATAAACGTAAAAAGGCTAGGCTGTTAATTGAACGGCTAATTTAGCTAGTTGGTTGCGACAAATATGCTCCCACAATTCGGGCGTGAGAGCCTCGTTAGTTGATTAGCAAGATCAAGGTGAAAGCAAGTCATGCAGATGATCCTGCAAAAATTGATTTCACTTTTCAACCACTTTGAGCATCACTCCATGTTGTCGTTCGATATATTAAGTACATGCCGCACATAATTTATTTTTAAATAAACTGCGTATGTACATTTAAACCGGCCAGTAAGATTTTACCACTTCAACTTTATAATGGATTTAAACCAATAAAATGAAGATATATAATAGCGATGGAATTGTAATAAATGTCTTTATAATAATAATAAAAGTGAAAGCCAAAACAGATAAGCGAACAAAATATCTTGACCTGGCTCACGAGGTGAACGACATGTGGGGTGGACTGCCTACCGAAATTCAGTCAGCCTCTCGGGTCATCTGAGGCGACTGGGACTCCGTGACGGTCCGCTCCAAGCTCAAATGCAGAAGGCGGTGCTCCTCGATACGGCCCGCATCGTCCGCCGGTTTCTTTCCCTTTCCCCCTAACCCTCGGCCGTTTGGTCTCCCCTTCCGAGGGCTTCCATCTGGTTGGGTTTTTATTTATTTATGTAATTTTTTATGTATTTATTTTATTTTATTGATATTTATGTTTATCATTTTCACTTACAATTATATATTTATACAGTCCAACCAGATGAGAAAACTATATAGATACCCCACATAATAATATTAAGTCAGTAAGCCCCTTGCCAAGAGATGTTAGCGCCATCCCTCAGCAAAATTGAAAGTGCAAAGGCCCGATTGTGCACATGGCCTCACCATGAAACGGTGCCGGGTCTGGGCGTCTCCCGTTAACTGAAGCCCTTTAAATGGATTAAGAAAGATGACATTAAGAAGAACGCGCAAAGGGCCGCTGCCTGGAAGTTGCCAGGGCGCGTCTGGAGCTGGCGCTGGACGCGACAGCATACGAACCGCCAGCCGAGTGCGAGGTGCCGGCAGGGTCTTCGCGGGCCCAGGAATTTGAAGGTTTTGCATACCGGGCTAGGATGAGTCGACTTTTTGCTGAGCTGGAGCCATCTATAACCGTCACCAAGCAAAACCTGCAGACTGAGTTCGGTATATCTTACGCTCAAACATATTTGATGGCACCGAACTCGAACGGCTACGACGTGAGGCTGTTCCATCATCGGATGAAAATACTATGGCTGAGGATGCGGTGCCACAAGTTGCAGAGCAACCCGCATACGTGGATGCCGCCGTGAATCCCCCAGTTGTGGTTGATTCAGACGATGATGGATCAGTCGCCCAGGAACTAGAACTAGAGCAAGTGAGGAGTACATTGGAGGAGGTGATTGTGGAAACGCGCAGTACGCCTCTCGAAAATCGACCACGACTTCCCCGCGTAACACTAAACAAGTGGAATCGGGCTGTCGTGAGGACTCTAAACCCAATGCTGGTGACCTATTTGTGTGTGTGACCTTCGCGAGACGGGCTCAATTCTTTTTGGCACCGCACTGGCAGTATGCCGTATTATTGGCGCCAAGCTCCCCATGGCTGAACGTGCTACTAGACAAATTAGCGACATCCCAGCCTGGCGAATAAGAATTGAAGAACGTATCGCAAATATTCTCATCGCCAGACTGATATGCTTCAGGTCAAGCAATAACAGGCCAAGGATTGTGCGCACAGTGAGAATGGCGTATGCTGGGACAAATTTCAGTTTGTCCCAGCCGGATATAACGCAAAAACTGATGGAGCGCATAGACGACCTGAAGCAGAGAATCGCTGCTTGGGGAAAGCGGATTCGGCGATATACCGAGAGGTCGACACCAGACGACCAGAATCGTCTCTTCCAGAGTGATCAGAAGAGCCAAAAGTCGATCCCGAACCTCTTCACTACTGGGATCACTCATTTGGTTCCTAAAGACCGGGATTCCGCAGACCCGAGCAAATACCGCCCCATTGCGTGTCTACCCACCATATCTCGCATAAAACACTGACATCCATTTTGAGTACGCGAATCATTCGTCACCTGGATTTAAATCAGATAATGTCGCGTGCTCGAAATGGATGTCACGGCCGTGGTCGTGGAACTAAGAAACCACTCCTCATTAACGCGGTCATTGGCAAAGTGGTTAAACGCAACCGTCGGAACTTCTCCGCCGCCTGGATAGGCTATAAAAAGGCATTCGACTCGGTGCCCCATAAAGAGGGTCCTTAAGCTGTAAAAGGTTGACTGTACAGTTAGAGACTTCCTCGAGCAGTGTATGGGGCGGTGGAGTACAATTCTTTGTCATCTAGGCGAGCGGATGATGGATGCGGAAAGCCGCATAAGGATAAGACGGGGTATCTTCCAGGGCGATTGTTTGAGTCCAATCTGGTTTTGCCTCTCCCTGAACCCTCTCAGTACTTTACTGGAGGACTCCGGGAGGGGATTTCAGCTTCGGAAAGGAGGTACAAAAGTGAACCACCTTTTCTATATAGATGATCTCAAATTATTCGCCTCCAGTCGCTCCCATCTTATGGAAATGCTAAACATCACTTGTGATTTTAGTAATTCTATTAGAATGGAGCTGGAGACGAATAAATGTGCGGTCCTCCATGTTGAAAGGGGAAGGGTTGCTAACTTTGAGGGCATAGACTTATCCATGCCTTTCAATTTAACGACCCTTTCCGAGGCTGAAATATACCGATACCTGGGTATGCCACAGAACATCGGTATCGATGAGGCGGATATGAAACAGTCAGTTTGCGATGTGTTTTATGCACGCTTGACCAAAGTGCTTAATAGTCTTTCGTCGGGCGTAAATAAGACACGCATATAATGGTTGGGTCATTCCTGTCCTCAGACTGAACTTAACGCTCTGGATAGAAAAGTCCGCACTACCATGACGTCCCATAGAATGCATCACCAGAGATCATCGGTAATGAGGCTGTACTTGCCGCGAAAGCGTGGTCGCCGTGGCTTTTTAAGCGCGCTTACGATGCATAATCGCGGAGTGTGCAGCCTCCGTAATTACTTTCTGACGAGATCGGATGATCCATTCTATAGGGACGTCATTTCTTGTGATAAAGGGTTAAGCCCTTTATCACAAGAAATGACCTATCCTTAGCCAACGAGCAATGGCAAGACCCGGCAGTATAGAGCATTTCCGACCGGAAAACCGTATGGATGGAGAAGAAGCTCCACGGGAGGTTCTACAAGGCTCTACACGAGCCTTTCGTAGACACAGTTGCTTCCCTTCACTGGCTACGTTTTGGTGACCTCTTTGGGGGAACCACGGGTTTTGTTTGTGCGATACAAGATCAGATTATTAAGACCAACAACTATCGGAGATATATCCTAAAGGATGGCACCGTCGACATCTGTCGAGCTTGTCGCCATCCCGGTGAGTCACTTAGGCATGTCATCTTTTTTGTTCAGCGCTTTCTTACTCCGAGTACTTGCACAGGCACAATCTAGTAGGCAGAATTCCACACCAGGAGCTCGTTCTGAAATACGATCTCACCTCTGCCGAGGGCTTCCATCTGGTTGGCTTTCTATTTATTTACGTATTGTTGATGTATTTATTTCACTATGTTAATATATGTATATTTATCATTTCCATTTACAAATTTGTACAGCCCAACCATATGAGAGAACTATTTAAATACCTCCCATAGTAATAATAATAAAAAACGTGTCTAAATAAAGGCTTATACCTTTGTTTAGACACGGTTTTTTTATAACATAAATCTTATATTTACGACTCTGGTTAGTCGATGACACCAACAACTTGGTCTGTTTGCCCAACTTTGGCAATGGCCTCCTCCATTTCTTTCCATGCTGTTCTGATCATTGCTTTCCTCGTCTATGCTTTCCCTGCTGTGGCCTTTATTTCGTCTTCCCACCTTCGAAACTGTCTACCTCATTTCCTTTTTCTATTTCTTGGGTACCAAAATACAATTGTTTTGTTCCATTTCTCAATGCCTGTAATTATATGGCCTGCCCATTTTCACTTGAGTTTTCTTATTCTCGTTGTTACATTTTCTATTTTGGTACATTTCCTAATAATTTTGTTCCTTATTCTATCCGATTTATTTATGTTCAGCATGCTCCTCTCCATTGCTGTCAAAAAGGTTTCTAGTTTCTTCTTTTGCACTTTAGTGAGTGCGCAAGTTTGGCAGTCATATCTTAGGACTGGTAGTACGCAGGTGCTGTACAGCTTTGATTTGACGGACATCTTAGTTTCTGTGTTCTTCATTACTTCTTTTAGCTGTCAGTAACATTTCTATGTTTTCCCAATTCTAGTATCTATTTCCTTTGACATTATGTCGGTGGTTGAGATTTGTTGTCCTAAATAAGTGTACTCTTTCAAATACTCAATCGGCTTGCCATTTATTATGATAGTGTCTTCTTGTGAATTTGTCATGGGTTTGGTTTTAGAAGTGTTCATTGTTAAACCTACCGTTCGACTTTATCTTTCCAGGTCTACGAGCATGTTTCGTAGATGCTCTTTTGTTGTGGCGAATAATATAATACCGTCGGCGAAGCGTAGTTGGGTTAGTTTTTCTCCATTTATGTTTAGTCCATACTGGTCCCATTTTAGTTTGCGAAAGATTTCTTCTAGGACAGCTGTAAATAATTTAGGGGATAGCGGGTCTCCTTGACGTACGCCTCTATTTATTTTTATTTCATTTGCCTCTTTTTCCAATTTTATCCTAGCTGTACTGTTAGTGTAAACGTTTTTTATAATTCTAATGTAACTATAATCGACACCTTGATTCTTTAGACAGTGCCAAAAGTTTTCGTGTTATATTGAGTCGAATGCCTTGTTATAATCGATAAAGCAGCAATAGAATGGTACATTGAATTCTTTGTTCTTCGAAAAAATTTGTTTTACAGCATGTATGTGATCTAATGTTGAATATCCTGTCCTGAAGCTGGCCTGCCTTCTGGGCTGTTTTTCGTCCAGAATTCTGGTTATTCAGGATAGGATTACTTTTGCGAAAACTTTATAAATATCGGACATTAGACAAATGGGTCTATAGTTGTTCATTTCATCTTTGTCGCCCTTTTTGTGAAGCAGGATGATCGTTGATTTAGTACATTGTGTTGGAATTTTTTCGGTGTATGTATGTATTTTAGTAATGGTGCAATGTAGTATTTGTAAAAGCAATTCGTTGTTGATCTCGTCGGGACCAGGAGCTTTACCTTTCTTCTGTGTTTCGATTGCCTTATTTATTTCTTCTACTTATATGAGTGGTACACTGTTATTGTTACTTAAATCAGTATTGCCTATTTGTATCTCGCTAGAATATAGGTTTTCGTAAAAGTTTGTAGCTATTGATTGAATATGTCTGCTCTTTTAGTCTTTGTCTTGCAGTGACGGTCTTTCAGATTTGGTATCCAGTTTTTGTTGTCTGATAAAAATTTAAGAGCCTTTTTTATACCTTCAGCCTTGATAATGTGTTTTTCACAAGTCTCGTGTCTAAAATGTTTTCGTTTTGTTTAATGTATTAATTAATGTGGACCTTTCCTCTCGGAGTTCAATTGTTTTTTCTGATAAGTGTCCTTTATCCTTTGGTTTGTTCTCAGTGCTGATTTCTGGTCTTGCTGTTAGTATTTCGTGTAGTATATTGTATTTCTGTTTAGTGATTGAGTGAGGGAGTTTAAGTGCTGAAGAGATTGCACATTGGCCTCTCTTCTATAAAAAAAAAACCCTACAAGAGCATGTGCTTTCGTGATCGCCGAACGACCCATTATATCCTATATTTGCTTACATTTATCTCTTTTTTTTCTCGGTCTGCATTATTATTCCACGAATGGACATTGTTCTTTTTCATAAAACGCTAACTGCCATATTAGGACATTAAAGCAATTTTAAGGATGTTGTACCCAGTAACCAGTTTTGAGGTTTTAAGTATAGCATTTTCGAATACCTAGCTGACTCTGAGAAATGCGCCAACAATTAATTAGCCTTCGACAAATAGCAGCATAAGTATAATTATTCTGTATATGGTATGTGTAAAATATTCAGATTGGTGACCGAGATTGGTGGTTGAACGACAACATGTAGTGGTGCTCAAAGTGGTTGAAAAGTTAAATTACATCATCTACTCTAAGGGTAAGGAGGCACTTCAAAGTAAAAACAACAACATAAAACAACAAATCAAGAATAGCCACCATTAAATAAAATCTCAACCCTGTCACAGGCATCATTATATACATGCCGTATGTTATACATTCGATATATTATGTATATGCCGCACATAATTTATTTTTAAATAAACTATGTATGTACATTTTTTACACCGGCCAGTAAGATTTTACCACTTCAACTTTATAATGGAATTTAGCCAATAGAAATGAAGGTATATAATACCGATGGAATTTTAATAAATATCTTTAACTGTTCTTCAAATGCAACGCAGTAAAAAGGCGATTATCGATTTTAATGAAAAGAAAATGGAGACCCTAGATTTGATTTTGCGAATTTACGATCCGATTCAAACCTGTAATTGAAATTTGGGAAGACAATAAAACGGTTTGATTGCCCAGCGAAAACGAAAACAATTTCCATTTATTTTAAATTAGTTTTGACATTTGAGAGGTTCGTTAGCACAGTTCCGTCGTAATGGCTAAAGCTTAAGTACCTTTAATTAGTTCAAATTAACCTTTCTTATATAAATTTTGCATTACTTTTACTTTTCTATTATGCGAATTATCTAAAGTACAACAACATCGGATGTCTAATAATTAGATGAGACATTTACCTTAAAGTATCGTATATGTTTACATGCATACCTACGTAAGATGTTTCTAAAGTGTGTATTGATTTCAAGCACAGTTGACAAATTTGGAAGGTTGTAAAAATAATTTGGTAATAATTTATTAATTGTTATATAAGCATAAAATATAATCTTATTCACATGTAGTGACTAAGAAAATGAGGTGTAAGAGTAACTTTTCTCCAATTGAAAACCTAAACTGCTCAAATTAACGAACAATGCCCTGGTAATCGTCGGATAGTGGAAAATCCATACAAATAAATACAGACTGCAAGGTTACAGCTCTACGCGCATTTAGTGAGTATAACATAATAATTATCATTACTTATAATCTATATTGAATAGTAATTATTCTTATTATATTGGTAAAGAATAATTTAAAAATAAATTGAACTAAATGTATACTACAGGTGTATTCTTTTGAAGCAGCATACTACAAACTTTATTTAACTTTGTGCGGTCAAGGCTTTTTTTTAAAACAATATAAATAAAATGCAAATTGTTTGCTCTACTCTGCTGAAAATTTCAAGTAAAACAACGGCACCGCTAGACTTTATCAGGCAGTAAATAGCGTGAAATATGTCTTCTTCACGCCACAACAAACGAAATTTATGTTTTCCTACTAAATCTCAATTTTCTGCTTAGATTTAAGTTCTTTTACACGTTAAATACTTATTTTCATAAAATAATGTAAATAAGGCGTGTAACAACTTATCCAAATATCAAGTCATTGCTTTCTACAACTACCAGAGGGGCTGCTGTGGCCCATGAACATCTACATCTATCCTAGATTAAGAATCAAAATGCGGAATGCGTTTTCACTCCTTAAGACTAAGATGGAATGCCTCATTTCCGGGTCTCCGGTCACCACAAGATACACAGCAGCATTAAACTGCTATTTCACGGTGGTACTCTGTGAGAGCGTGATCCTTCCCCGGACGAGCCGACCTATTCGTACAACAACTATAATATATCTACATCGTGGCTCTGTCTCTGTGTTTATTGTCATCATCATTGTGTAACAGATTACATTTCACTATTGGAGATGTTGGATATGCCACGCTCTGTATACGAAATTCGGACCTAAGTATCGCACCTTTGACGCTGCTCCCCGTCAGCAATCTGAATATTTTACACATACCATATACAAAATAGTAATTAATTAGCCTTCGACCGCTATTTGTCGAAGACTAATTAATTGTTGGCGCATTTCTCAGAGTCAGCTAGGTATTCGAAAATGCTATACTTAAATTCTCAAGACTGGTTACTGGGTACAACATCCTTAAAATTGCTTTAATGCCCTAATATGGCAGTTAGCGTTTTATTAAAAAGAACAGTATCCATTCGTGGAATAATAATGCAGACCGAGAAAAAAAAAGAGATAAATGTTGCTTACATTATCTCTTTTTTTTTCAAGCTTTTATATCATATAAATTGTGTAATTTTGTAAATTGATGGGTTTGATATAATTTAAAGTTTATTTTCTCTTTTTAAAGCATTTAAATAAAAGATTGTTTTTAAAAATGTTTTTTTACTATATTTTTATTTTTATTTTAGTTATCGCTGGAATTTTTCCAAGTCTGTTCATTTCATTTGATGCGTCATTGTTGGTTTTTGATCGCCATGTTAAATCCGTCACCTTGAACATTTTTATCGTCAGCAGTTAACCCTTGTCGGTCCCCACAACATTTGATCGAGCACCACCAAACAATCCCTAACCTTTTTTGGGTTATAACACTTTAATATTGGTATGGCGGCCATCTTGTTTTTCTCCATTTTGAATTTTTTCACCACTGCTAGAATTTTCCCAGGTAGGCCGATATTTGTTAAGATATGACCCCGCTAAGTCTTGCCGTTTAGTCTGGCAGTAGTAGTACACCATCTCCTCGAAGAGCTTAACGCGGACGTCATTTTATTTGTATTCTTCTAAGCGAACTTTTTGTTTGATATCTATATCATGGAGGTGAATAAAAATACTTTGTCTACCATCTTTGGGAGTTCATCAAATTGGATTTAGAGTGACGTCATTTTATTTTTGTATTTTTCTTAGCAAACTCTTTCATTTAAGACCTATATTATAGGTTTTATAGTTATGATTATATTTTAGAGTTTTAGGGTTAAAGAGTTTGCTACCTCCAATGAACACTACGCCAGTTCAATTTTTACTCATTTTCAGGTTTTAATGGAAAATGACTCATTAAAGTAATAATATTATGCTCCCTAAATTTCTTAAAAAAATTTAAAGTAATAAAAAAGTTTTGAAAATTACATAACGCCAAGTAAATGTACTTTTGACAAACACGCGACATATATTTATCTTTATAGTTATTGAGAATTTAAAATAATGAGTAGGTTTGGTCAAGGTCCAAACGACACTACGCATTCTCAAGTTGGCGGAATGTATTTCGGTAGCATTTCATTTCATAATGACTTAGCGGAGTATGCATATTATAATAATAATTACGTTTATTTGTTAATTTGTTATTAAACTAACGTAATCTTCAAGCCAATGTAAGGTATTTACGAGTAAAACATTAATCTAACTAATATTTACCTTGATATTAGTAAATATTTAAAAAAATCAACGAATAAATTTTCATTCTATTATACCAACGATATTTGTATTACCATTAAATTTGTTGTTTTACCAATTTTAGAATAGCGTACTTACATACAAAAAAGCTACATAGTAAAGTATTTTTGAAATATTGATACAAAAATTTGCACAAAATTTACCAAAATATTTAATCAATTATTTAAATATATTTTTACAGTATCGTCTCCAGTACCTGATGATGATGATGCAATTATGACACCACAATTTATGTCTATGTTTGAGGATGTCTTTCAAGGACCTATTGAACAACGCGAAGATGAACATTTTTCTTCAACACGACTCATCTCTCCAAGTCAGTCGACACAAAATCAGATTATAAAAGATGTAAATCTACACATTACAAAACCTGATTCACCAATTATTTATTCTCCTTGTTTAGCTACTGATATACAAAAGCCTTCTCCAATGATTTTGACTCCACAGTCCGTAGAACACCTATTTTCTATAAGTGTTGAAAATTATGAATCTGACTACAATGAATGCATCCCAATGCCTTCACCCTATTGCGACTTTAGCAATTGTTCTCAAAGTGCTGATGAAACTTTGATATCGACCACGATTCCTGAAGATGTTGATGTAACACTTATATCGGAAAATATTCCCTGTTCCAATCCCCCATCGCTTGTTATGCCTTTAGGTACACTTTGCTATGAAACAAATTCAGTGACGGATGTAAATCGTTTATCCGTTTCTTCTATTGCTACATCAAATGATTGCACGTCTTTTGAGAGCAGTGAAACAAAAAATCCACTAAATCGACGGTCATCAAAGAAACGATCTGACAAAGGACGTAGGCGCATTAAGCATGTAGAAGACTGGGTGGCGACGAAAAGAAAACGTCTTTGTAATACGGGACAAGAATATATTTCTAGAAGAGGGACAGTCAAAGAGGCAAGAAAAGTGAAACCAAGTTGTAGTTCTAGCTGTCGTCTACGGTGTCGTGAAAATTTCAGTGAGGAAATACGGATAGAACTATTTTCTAAATTCTGGGGTACGGGGAGCCATGTTAAGCAATGGCAACTTATTTCCAAATATGTCTTTCAAAAAAAGAAAAAAACCTGTACTAATCTTGAAAATGAAAATATTCATCGATTATATACATTGCATTATCATCTTCCAATAAAGTCAAATGATAATGAAATGATATTTATAAAAGTATGCAAAACTATGTTTTTAAATACTTTTAGCATAAGTAAGGAATTTTGTTTATACTGCCTTACAAAAAAGTAACGAATGTCAAGTTTTCAACGATTTCATTGATGGTAGAGGTCGCCATAAGAACCATAATGTGGTAGTTACTGCTGAAATGAAACAAAGCGTAATTGATCATGTTAATTCTTATTCACCCGTTGAATCGCACTATGTCAGAAAACGTTCAAGTATAAAATATTTAGATCCCTCATTATCATTTTCAAAAATGTTCAAAATGTATCCAGAATGGTGTGCAGAAAATGATTATAATAGTAGAGTGCAAACTTTAAGACAATACAAAGACATAGTCAATGCAAATTTAAAGATAGGCTTTCATGTTCCGAAAAAGGATCAGTGTGACATCTGCCATCAATTTAAGAACATATCTGAAGTTACTGATGAGCAGAGCGAAAAATATACAATTCATCAAAAAGAAAAGGAGTATTCTCGAAAACTTATACTAGAAAATAAATTCCTAGCAACTAATGATAATAAAAAAGCATGAATTGTATTTGATTTTCAGAAAGTACTGAACGCACCACATGGAAACATTATTATTTATTATTACTGACGAAAACTTAACGTATATAATTTTACTGTGTATGACATAGAACATAAAGAAGCATTCTGTTACATGTGGGAGGAACAAACCGCAAAGAGAGGGGCAAATGAAGTATCTAGTTGTCTTTATGATTTCTTGACTAAACTGGCTTCAAAGGGAGTTACTGAAATATATCTATGGTCAGATAATTGCGGGGGGCAAAACCATAACCGGATAGTTTACTACATGTACTTGTTAGCGGCAATTAATCCGAAAATTAAAATTTATCATCGCTTCATTGAGAAGGGACATACACAAAACGAAGGTGATTCGGTGCATGCCCTGATCGAAAAATCAGCCAAAGGAAGAGAAATTTATTCGCCAGATGAATGGTACTCCTTAGTACGATGGGCAATAGTAAATGATAAGCCGTATAATGTCGTAGAAGTAAAGCAAAATATGATCTTAGATTTTAAAAAGGGTATTTACAAAAAAAAATTAGACAAAAAGTGTTTCTAATGATAAGGTTTCTTGTAATAAAGTCAAAGAGATCGGGGCTACTCCAGAAAATATAGGAATGTTACGTTATAAATACAGCTTAAGTGATGTAGAAAGTCAGCAGATACAATGCTTTAAACAATCGAGTACAAGACAATCTCGCTCAGAACCTTTTCCAGACAAAGCATATACTATATTGAAAATAAATAGGGCTAAATACAAAGATTTAGTTTATTTCTGTGATAATAATATCGTACCTCAAAAATATCATAATTTTTATAAGAATTTACCAGTGGCAGAGGTCGACCACGAACTTGATGGAAGCGAAGACGAGCATTGATGTCATCTGAATCAGTGCCTTGCTTCCTTATTTCGTAACTATTTCAGTTATTTTTTTTTTCAGAATAATTGTTTTGTAAGTTCATAGATATAGAGTGAAACATGCTGATTGATCTTGTAAATACTTTAAGTAATTTAAGCGATTATTATAATTTAAAATGTTTTAGTCACGTGTATACTATTTCATAAAAGAATTTGATGGTAATTTTATGGGAATCTTGACTGTAGCTGAGATTGTTCTAATTCTTTTGTATTAATTAAAAAGTTAGTTTAGTTCACAACAATTGTGCTGATTGATCTCTATATTATTAAACAATTACGTTTATACAGTGATTAGTATATAAGGTTAAAAAATTATATTTACTATTAAACTATAAAAACAATTTTTTCTGTTGGACCCCAAACTAGGATAATCCTGTATCTTGGGGTCCGGGAGCGCAAGTTATCTAAAGAATTGTACACAGTCTAACGAAAAAGAATAACAAATTTTCCTAGTGTAGTGTAATTTTACTTGAATGTGTGTGTGTGTGTGTGTGTGTGTGTGTGTGTGTGTGTGTGTGTGTGTGTGTGTGTGTGTATGTTTGTTTGTTTGTTTGTGTGTGTTTGTATGTGCGCTTCTAGTGGCGTTTGACTAGATCTTCAGTTTCCTCATATGTTAACGTCATTAGCCAGTTTCTAATATGGTGACAGACCTGTGAGGTGTTGAGTTCTCTGATGTTATGGTATCGAGATATTTTGTTATAAGTGCGTGGATGTAGAAAACGTGGTAGGTGACTAGCAAAAGACGTTTTTATGTTAGGGACGGGGATTTTGTATACCTTTTTTTAAAAGATGTTGGTAGTTAGGCAGGTTTGGAGCGTTTTTATGACATCTCCTTATTACTTTTAGGATGAACAATTGGCGAACAGATAGTACACGAGACAAATTATAGACCTCTCTGGTGGGGAATCGCACTGGTTTTTTAAGCATGACCTTAAGCAAAGCTCGTTGCAATCTTTCTATTTTTAACATGTGAGTTTTGCAGCACCTCCCATGCCGTAATACAGTATTGCACAATGGACTGGCACATTGCATAGTATAACATTTTGAGAATATTTATTTCAGCACTGTTACGTATTAGTTTGAAAACATAAATTAGTTTTCGAACTCGAGCAGCCAAATTGGTAATACGGGGACTGAACGATAGATTATGGTCAACCACTACCCCCAAATATTTTATTGTGTCCGCTGCACCTATCGTTTGGCAATTGCATGTTGGGAATGTATAAGATAGGACACCACAAGGAGAATTTGGTGTTGTGCATCTATGAACCTTTAAATTGACGAAAGAAGAAGGTCTAGAAGCCAGAGTCTTATGAAACGCTACGTATTTAGACTTAGCGGTATTCAAGGTGAGGAGGTTTTTGTTCAGCCATTGAGCTATACGAGCAAGACCATGTTCAGCCAATTTATATACTTCTTTCCACCTGTGATCATGAAAAAGCACTACTGTGTCATCTGCGTAACAAATCAGTTCCGCATTATTGATATTTAAATTTAGGATATCATCCATGTAGATAGCGAACAGGGTCGGTCCCAAAATACTTCCCTGTGGGACGCCATACAGAACAGGAAGATTGTCACTTCTGAGATTTTGAACTTGGACGCACTGTTTCCTGTTTGCTAAGTAACTATGGAACCAATTCCAGACCGTACCCTGATCCCCACGGCCTCCAATTTCTTCAATAGGATAGGCACAGACACGGTATCAAAGGCTTTATGAGGTCCAAGAAGACGCCGATACATGCTTCACCTTTATCTAAATAATCCGTGATCAACTCTGTTAGCAAAACTACAGCATCCTCCGTAGATTTACCTCGCCTAAATCCGAACTGTCTTTGAGAAAGAATATTGTGTTTCTCAATGTAATTAACAAGACGTTTGTTAACCACTTTTTCTAGTATTTTTGAGAAAATGCACAAAAGAGATATTGGTCTAAAGTTATCCGGGTTGTCTTTTGGACCAGTTTTGTGAATTGGACTGACAATAGCTAATTTCCATTTTTCAGGAAAGGTTCCACTTGCTAAACTTAAATTAATAATATGCGTCAACGGTTCTAGAATAACATTTTTAATAGTTTTTATTAATAAAGGGGTACTACTATCAAAACCGGGAGCACTATCGTTCTTAAGTGACTCAATCACTGTGGAGACTTCGGTTGTATCCGTTGGAAGAGATACATTGAACCCTGATGACAAAGTTGATTATTAAATTCAGAGGCCAACGTTTCCTCTGTAATATGTAAACTATTTAGAATTTTATCAGCTAATTTTTACCTATTGTGGCGAAGTGTTGGTTACATGCGTTCAATGAGTCTCGCGGTCTCCCATAATTTTTGAGTTCACTGGCATCGGTATTACCTTTGCGTATCTCACAAATGTTTTTATACATTGCCAGAGTTTTTTGGGTTCTTATTATGTTTATGTAGTTCTGCATTTTCATAGTTCGCTTTGACTCTATGTAATAAATCATTGCAGAAATTACGGTACCGTTTGTACGTTAGTTCTAACACGAGATCATTGGGGTGCTTTTTTACTTGACTATGTAGCCTGTCGCGATGACGCATGCACCTCATTAGGCCAGGAGTAATCCAAAGCCTGAGATTGAATTTTAGCGACTAATCCTTACCCGACGAGTGTGTGCGCGTACCAACGTTTCAATCAAGTTATGAAGGTTAAGAACCGCTTCGTTAACGTCGCTTGCACCAGTAAGTAATGACCAGTCTTTGTTTTTCAAATCCGTAAGAACCCCAGAAAAATCAGTTATAGATCTCACTCTGCTAATCTGAATCGGTTTTCTGTTGTGCAACCCTAAACCTATCATTGTTAATTTGTGATCAGTTAATGCAGAATCACAGACTATACCAATTGCTGGTTTTGTAGAATTAGTAAAGATGTGATCCAAACAAGCGTTGTTTCTCGTGGGTATGGTTATAGCTGGCATAAATCCATGGCTAGCCATTAGACACAGATAATCAGATAGGTGAGAGTTTAATTCGTCAGATAGCAGATTTATATTAATGTCACCGGCAATAATAATAGGAACTTTAGTGTTTGAATGAATCGTAGAATCAAGTGAATTTATGAAACGGTCCGGATTATTGAAAGAAGGAGAACGATAAATCCCAAGAAGTGTAAGTGTATTTTCTATTGTTATTTGCAGACAATTTGCGTCATCTAATGTAGGTTCCGATACTAAAACATTATATGCATCTTTTATGTACATAACGACACCGCCATTTTTATTTATAAATTTATTAGTACGATACGATTTGTAGTCTGGAATTTGTGGTATGATTGTTCCTTCATTCAAAAAAACACTCAGATAAAATAATAGCGTCAAATTGTACGTTAAGTCTCGAGAGAACCACTAGGAAGTCAGTAAAATTTTGATGTATACTTCTTATGTTACAGCCTAGTAATGTGAAGTTAGAGTAAGACTATAATGTGTTTGCACAGAGTTCCAGATCAGGAATTGAGTGACATGTTATAGAGAATGTTTTACTAATATCCTCTTCTACGTCTATGGTGGCCGCTTGGGCTAAAATAAAATATTCCGAGATATGCTCCGCTAACTGTGAGTTGGCGGAGTGTAACGGAATCTCAAATGACATTTTTCCGTCTTAAACTCCGCTAACTAGAGCTAATTTTAAAACTTTTAAAAATAATTAAAATCCAATTATACAGTTAGAAGTAACAGCAAATTTTTTATTCATCCTGAAAATATCATTAATATAGGTGTGATAATAAAAAAAATATCAATGTTTTTTCTTTAAGAGCTTCTCCTGTAAACCTACAAAATCCTAGTCGGCGTAGTGTAAATTGGAAGTATCGTATCATGTTAGTGCATAAAAAATAACTAATCTACCATCTTGGACGATCCGCCATATTGGATTTAGAATGACGTCACTTAGCTTACCATGCATTGTCATCCAAAATAAACATGTATTCAAAATTTCAGATCAATCGGTTTAAGTTAACTACCTTAAAATTCAGTTGCAAGATTTGCCTCTAACCAACATACCTTCCAAGTTAATTAAAAGCTTTTAAAATAAATAATTGTCAATTTATTTTATCTTAAATTTAAAAACTATAGACGTTTGATAAATCGATCTGGTAAGAGATGCAGAAAGTCGATGGATGCAGGTGGCTCAAGACCGTGCTGAATCGTGGCGTGTTTGTGGCATTCCTTGGGGGAGGCCTATGTTCAGCAGTGGATTTTTGAAGGGCTGTAATGAACGAATGAAAAACACGAAGAATTTTAAATGACCAGTCTAGGGCAAAGTCATTATATAGGTGCGACGACGAGCAAAGCGAGTAAGAGTTTTAAGTTACTTGAGCACGAGGAGTGCGAGCGAAGCGAGTAAGAATTTTGTAGCATTTCTTAGTGTCTTATTACTAGATTAGGTTAGTAGAACTGTGATCAATAACTAACATGCACTGAATGCGGCAGCGATGCAGTTTTCAAATGTAAAAATATATTATTTGTATTCCCCTTCGTCGAGCTTCATAGGGAAAAACAGGAAAAAGTATCTTAATTGCAATTTTCCAAGAATTACAGGCAAACGCTATTAGCGTTAACTTTTAATTTTTCATAAACATTTGTTTGTAGATAAATATCAAATGGAAAGAACCCAAATTAATTACGAAAACAAATATTTTTTCGTGCTATAAGTATATTAAAAAAAAGTATTCGAGAAGATACATAAATGAAATTAAAGTTTCCTTTCCTTAACAAGGCCTTTAAGTAAAGGTACTCGTTATCATAATGATTGCCAAAAAGTTTATTCAGAGCGAAAAGTTAGATTTATTTTAATTTGTTTTTATTGTCAGTTTCTTCTTGTTTAGCCCGTAAAAGTCTAGACTTAGAATTTTCCTGTTGTAGAGATAATTTGCCGCTTGGCAGGCGGATTTACGGTCTGGGTATTTTACACCTGGCGTAAATAGATAGTTGTACCATCTTCATCTTCTGGATTTATTACTTTAATTAAAATAATAATAAAATAATATTATCGTGTGGTGTATTATGTAGTAGAATGTGGAATGTGAATATTTTTCTCCAAATGCCAACCTTACTAAGTGCTTACTAAGCCGCCTAATTTTCAAGCAGTTCTTGCAAATCAAGTAGCTGACACAGTCATGGAGCTTCTCGTGAGTCTATTACTAAGCCCAACGAACAGATTCCTGTCTTATCATGGTGATAGGCTTAGAGTCTGTGGCATGGTCACCGATGGTGAACAAAGAGTTACCCAGTTTTCTGGCCCGAGGTGCACAGCCAGCCCGAAGAGGCCACTCCGAGTAGGCTTAGCGAACGCACTCTGGATACTCATTGCATTTTGGTGGACTGTGGCGGGAGAAATGTCCTCTCCCTCTTCTAGCTGCAGCCGAGGCAAAGTCGCAGGGGAAGAAGAGTCACCCGATCGCAGAGGATAAAGCGAGTGACGCATAGACACTCGCTCTGATGAGGCCGCACCGCTGATACGGTAGAGGGCGAACCGCGAGGGAAAAGAAGTTCCGGTATTAAGAGGCTATTAGCGGCTATTAGCTCTTCCTACACTCCGCGGTCGATTCTTGGTCGGTAACCCCACGAAAAAAATCTGTTACTGGGATAACCGAATTGCCATGTTTGTTTTAATTCTTTTTTAATGACTAGACAAAATCTCAGCATTATAATTTCAAATGATTAATGAATAACCAACGTGATATTCATATATTACTACAGTTGGAGACGCTAAAACTCAAACCTCTTGAAGGTTACGAACTGCACTGGCGGTCGTGTATGTTATTGTGTCACGAGTCCAGTTTTCAAAGCCTATTCGAAAGAAAATTATTTTAAAAAAATGCTGGTTTACGAGCTTCAGTGTATTTAGAGATCTTTTCTAATTTTAACAGTGCTGAAATTATATTAAAACTCACCATAAAAGCATCACCTGTGTTATCATCGTGTATATGCGTGGGTGTAGCGAAGTTGACAACTGTTAACAATATTCGAAAGTTTTCGGCATGTTATGTGTGAAATGAATAAGGAAAACATAATCATCATAATTTATATGCCATTTTTATAAGTTCATACGTAAGTTGTAGTATTTTTCGCTGTATAAAACTGAAGTGACAAACGAACTTACAGACCACGTGAAAGTAAGTGACTACTGCAGCAAACTTCAAGTAGGGAGGCTACAGATGCGATGCGTTGTCACCTCTGAGAATTTAGAATGCGTCACAGCCTGTAATTATAATGAATATCTATACCCTTCAGACCGGAATACAGAATTGCAAGCATTGCTATTTGGGGTTTAAAAATAGGTACCAGCTCAGAGGGACTTTTAGGCAGTAAAGGAGTCCTACCAACAGTGAGTATAGGAAAAGAGCACATACATCGGTACCGCAATTACTTTACCAAAAAATTTAAATATCATATTAATAATAAATTTAAAATTTGAACTAAGTGGCGCAAATATGAGTCTCTGAGAGATGACTACATATTTGTGCCATTTGCTGTAGAGACTATCGGTCCGTAGGGTCCACGTGCGGTGAAGTTCCTAAAGGAACTCTATCCGCGACTGGTCGTCGCTGCTGGTGATAAGAGGGCTGGTTCTTTTCTCGCTCAAAGGCTAAGTATAGCCATTCAGTGAGGAAACGCAGCCAGCGGGCTTGGTACGATACCACGGGGTGTAGGACTGTATGATAATTTAAGTTATTAGTTTTAGTTTTTTTTATTATAGTTTTTTAATATTGCATATTTTTCAAAGTTATTTAAAAATGTTTTTTGCTAAAACTTGCTCAAAAATCAGCAGATTTCTAATTTTAAAATCTGTTACCATTCTTTTATTTTAATTTATTTTGCTTTTTATTTACCTAATTTACAATTATCAATTTATCACTTACCTTTTTAAAAGATTTTATTGAACTTTCAATGTATGTTTGTTAGGGTCAAATCTTGCAACTGAATTTTAAAACAGTTATCCTCAACCGATTGAGCTGAAATTTTGCATATGTTTAATTCGGATGACAATGCATGGTTAGAGCTAAGTGACGTCATTCTAAATCTAATATGGTGGACCGCCTAAGATGGCGGAATAGTTATTTTCTATGCACTCCCATGATATGGGTATAAATAAAAGGGTTTGTTGCGAAGAATACGAAAATGAAATGACATCACTCTAAATCCAATGTGGTGGACTCCAAAAATGGCAGATATGTTTATTTATATGCACTCGCATGATATGGACATCAAATGAAAGGGTTCGCTGAAAACAATACCAATAAAATTACGTCCGCGTTTCAGCTCTTCGAGGAGATGATTTACTACTACCCGACTAAACGGTAAGACTTAGCGGGGTCGCGTCTTAACTAATATCGACCTACACCCTGGGCAAAGTCTAGTGGTGGCGAAAAAAATTCAAAATGGAGAAAACAAAATGGCCGCCATACCAATTTTAAAAAGTTATAACTCGGCAAAGGTTAGGGATAGTTTGATGGTGCTCGAACAAATGTTGTAGGGGCCGATAAGGGTCAACTCCTGGCGATAAAAGAAATTTAACCCTTGGGAACGCGCGGTATCTAGTAGATACGAAGGGGTAACGTCTCAGGGAAATGCACTATGACAGGATTGAGCGCGGCAGCTTTCCCCCTCCTAGCTGGGTTCTAGATCGTGCCCGTAACCTCTGTTTGTGCCCGCTGCTCGTAAGATGAAGTTAAGCCTGCGCGTGCGCTATTTTTGCTTCGTGGATACAGCGCGCGTCCCCGTGCTATGAATTCGTATTTACGTTTTTTTTTAAATTGATTTGCTTATTATGTTCTATTTGATCCTTTATACGTTAGTTTATTCATGCCTATGTATATAATGAATTTACGATGACGTCACCTAACTGCTAAAACAGTCATCAATGAAAAAACTGGATAAGTGCGTGTCGGGCCACGCACAATGTAGAGGTAGGGTTCCGTCGTTGCCCATCACAATACATGGACTTCCTTTATAATGAGCATAATAACTGAGTTCGCGATTTGACCGCTTTAACGACTAAAATTGGGCCGAAATAGGAAGATCGTAACCGAAGGACTTATTTTCAAATCAGCCTTATAGGGAGTGGTATTCAAAAAAGATTCAAATATAATATTTGACTCCCCACCTCCAATGTTTTTGAAAAACCTATCCGACGATACCCCACATGATGGAATAGACGGGTAAAAAACAAAATCATCCTCCATTTACTTGTATGGGAAGTACCCAAAATAAAAATTTTTTAATATTTTATTTCACAGTTTTCTAGGTGTGATTAATATAATTAACTATGCCAAATTACAGATATGTAGCACCTAGGGTTTCTGAGCAAAACCGCAGACGGACGGACGGACGGACGGACGGACATGGCGAAACTATAAGGGTTCCTTGTTGTGTAACTACGGAACCCTAAAAATTTTTATATTTGTTCAATACCAACTTTTTTAATGGATGAGTATATATTTATTGATCTTTAAATCGTGTGTTATCTCCCAGATACAACGCGCGCTCCTGTGTGTGGAGAGGAGCGCGCGCTCCCGAGGGTTAAGATGGCTGATCTAAGATGGCGATCAATAACCAACAATGACGCATTAAATGAAATGAACAGACTTAGAAATATGTCCAGCGATAACTAAAAAATGAAACATTTATTAATGGTAAAAAAACATTTTTAAAAACAAGCTTTTATTAAAATGCTCTAAAGAGAAGAAAATAAACTTTAAATTTTTATTTATTTATTTATTTATTTCTACCTCTGTCTTTACAGGAGTACCTAGTACGTCAATGTAGGCACATAAAACTATCTAATTTAATAAGGACAGAACACAACTTATCTACTATTATAACATAATACATATTATGTCACTTTTGTGAATTCACCCAAGGGACAGCAGAACACTACATCCTGAGCTACTTTATTTAGAGTGTGCAGCACTCGGGTCAGTGGGGCCTCCTTTAGTAGGATGGTGCGTGCGCGCGGTACCGCGAACAGCGGGGGCCGCTTCCGGCCCCACACGTACCTGTCTGGCACACACAGCATAGCCATTCGCAACATCGCCTCGTTGTATATTTTTCCACACAATTTAAACATATACGTTGCCATACTTAACTCCCTCCTAACCTTCAGTTTGTTATACCCCACCATGCCCAGCACAAATAATGTTAGGTACATTAATGGGTAGAACGGATACACTCCATATAATTTTAAATAAAGAAATCGAATGAACTTATTTTGTATCCGTTCCAACATCAATTTGTACTTAGCTTCATGCGGGCTCCATACTAAGCCATTACACTCTAGGTGACTTTTCGCTAGTGCTTCATACAAGGCACGGGCCGCACCGAGATTTGTAAATTCCCGCGACTGACGCAACACAAATCCTAAATTTCGATACGCCTTCTTGCAAATCTTAAGAATGTGTTCCCTAAAATTGAGTTTCGAAGTAAAGTGAACACCAAGGTCTTTTACTTCTGTTGCCCGCTGCAAGGCTAATCCGTCTACGAGTATATTATATTTTGTATGTGTGAGGCTGGCGTGAATGTGTGAACGACATGACTGAGCATTTGGAAGTGTTAAAAAATAACTTATTCCTATGACTCCATTGTAGTACTCTGTCAATGTCCGCCTGTAGTTTGTCACAGTCAGCGGAGTCCCTAACTATTGATACCAATTTTAGGTCATCCGCAAATAGAAGACATGTTGATTGCCATACAACATCGGGTAAGTCGTTAATCATTAGGACAAATTTCAGGGGACCCAAATTGCTACCTTGACTCACTATCTGCTATCGAAATTAAATCAAACCCATTCATTTATTACATTAAAGAATTTATAATATGATATAAAAGCTTGTCGCGAGATTGTATAAATAAATAAACAAGAATACAATATATAACTTAATATTGATATAAGTAGGTAATTCTAAGAAAAAAATAATGTTTTTATAAAATAAGTAAATCTCGCGACAAGCTTTTATATCATATAAATTGTGTAATGTAATAAATTGACGGGTTTGATTTAATTTAAAGTTTATTTTCTTCTTTTTAGAGCATTTTAATAAAAGCTTGTTTAAAAAATATTATTAATTTATTACTGTTATATATCATGTACTTTTGTGGAATAAGATAATAGAAAAAGCTTTTGAATTGGTCAAACACTTGAAAATAATTCATTCTAAACAAAGTAGTAGAGCAGTATGGGCTCGACCGGGTCTCGCTCTCACAGAATACCAGCGTAAAATAGCAGCTTGACGCTGCTGTTTTTCGTATGGTGAGTGCAGAGAATCGGAGACCCTTTTTACTGGAAACGAGGCATTCCATCTTAGTCCTCAGGGTTGGCAACGCATCTGCATTTTGATTCGTAATCGAGGATAGATGTAGATGTCTATGGGCCACAGCAACCACTTACCATCAGGTGGACAGTGTGCTCGTTTGTCACCCTTATACTTTTAAAAATAGTATATTTTATCTACTGCATGCTTTTATAAATTTATCAACTAATTTATCTGTTACAAAACTCATTAAAATATATGTGAAATTTCTAATTTATTACACAACCATATAAAAACACCAAGTAGAGCCACTGTAGCTCGGGTGCCCAGTGCTTGTGATGCAAGCAAGCTGCATTCGTTGCCGGCACCAGTGAAAGTGTTAACTAAAATTAATAATCAAACGAACTTACCTTGTATGTAAAGTTCAATTTTAATTGTGTGATGTGCATTGTTCGAGGATTACACATTAGTATTATGACCTGTAGTAGTGCGACTCACGCTTCACCATTATGACGTGCTCTAATTTATGGTTGTCATTTAGTTTAGAGACAATCAGGTATTTATTTCATTTTTTAGGGGTATACTTTTTATGAATGGATTCATATTGGGTGGTTGCATGGTTCGAGGATTACACAAACCCACCCTGGTTTGTGTAATCCTCGAACCATGCATATATACAATCGAACTTCACATACAAGGTAAGTTCGTTTGATTATTAATTGTGTTTAATGCATTGTTCTTCGGATTACACATGAGTATTATGACCTGTAGATGTTTAGAGTTAAGAAAATGTGAAATAAATTGCCAAATAATCTAATCAGCCTATGTTGTATGTTTTATTCAAATCAAATAATATCAATCAACCTTATCCATCTTCCTATAAGAACAGTAACATATAATAATGTAATAAACCATTACATTACCACATATCAAATGCTCTACTAAAATATAATTCAAAAATTTTTTAGATAACTTTTTAAACTTTTTGCAAAACTCCTTAGAACTCTAAGGCCGGCCACATACAAAATCAAGGAATCAATCGATTTTGCGGAAAAAAATGGGATTTCGAATGTATGTGACCGACCCGTTCGGAATTTCAAAACGGAGTCCCGAAGCTGAGTTCCGAATGTATGCGGCCGGCCTTACGCTTTAAAGTTTTATCTAAGAAGTTGGTCACTCTTGTGGCATTAGTTACTGCACATAGACTACAAACATAATCATAAAGGTTTCGAATGTAGAAATTGTCTTTGATAAGGTCAGCAAAAACGGAGTCACACTCTGCTGTATTATCACAAACTTTCAGTAAATGTATATAGAAATGTTTTAATAGGCTACCTCACTACTAACTTAAAGAGCAGGGATTTCTGAAGATACTATTGGGCAAACGGTTAGGAAGAGTAATACTTCTTTATTTGCAAAATTTTACAAAAAAGGAGCTTTTAATAGAGCACAAAGATTTTTTTTTCTAGTTTCATACTATAAGGTTAGGCTTTTTCATAATTTACCTACAATTATGAAGTATGTAAATATTTCTAAAGGAAAATTGTAAATTTCAAATTAGGTTGACAAATTAAATGTATATATACATATGTAGGCGAAATGGGATCATCCTCTGATGCACTCATGATGGATGGCGCAAATATGCGTGCGTTACAACATAAAATTAATACAAGAAAATATAAGTAAATCGTTAGCAATTCGTCGCAAATATATGGTACGCTTTCCCAATGATATTTTAAAAAATCCTATAAACAACAACGGTTGCCACGTTACCACAGATACGACGCTTCGCTAAAGTAAAACCTTTACTCTCGATCTAGCCAGTATTTTATAGATGTGCCTACACGGCCAATCCTGACATACGACCGTCCTCGGGCGTGTATCTTCATGAATTCCTGTAACAAACACTATTAATCACCACTTCTTCCGCTCGTCTATCCTGACATGAATAGGTACACTGTCCTTATATTTGGACATTCGCACATACATACTCAAGGTGATTACGTTTGATCTCACGCAAACTAACACTAGCTAAGGCGTCCTTTGACTGGCCATCATCTCATATGACAACATGGACCAGACAACTGACTCTTTCCACTAAGCACACATAGACACACAATTCTTTGTACAGCTTGCACGGCACCATTAGCATCGATAGAAGATATACGCTTTAACAACACATTGCCTCTTGTAAATATACTAACATCCTCAATCATACAATAATCGAAAGCGTGCGTCCCTTCGACCACGCATAGACCGGACGGCATCTTTCTGTCAAACCACCACATACAGCCGTAAACTAGTATGTCCCTATGACCAACCGCTCGGGTCTGGCTCGGACCATACCGTTATCTGTACTTTGTTCGACCAACCTGACTGGATCGGACAGGTGCGTCCTTTCGATCACGCATGAACCGGACGGCACTGTACCTTTGACCAGTGTAACTCCAGAATGCATAAGCTTGAACCGGACGTATGTTTCCTTTCAACAAGCCGCGCGCGACATGGCCCGGTAAGACATTGTCCCTTCGACCAGCTTCACACAAATCCAACTCTCTACATCAAACATCAATTCTGTCGACCACACAATATTCAGAGCAAAACTGCTACACTCATTAACACATTAGAACACAAAAAGGCCACTCATTCTCTCAATTCATAGCATGTTAAAGTTAAACATTTCCCCGGTACATTGCTAAACATTTCGAACTTTAAAATGTACCCCATGTAAATCATATTTCGCATGAAAATAAAACTGAGATAACAAATCTAGTAATAACAAGTGACTAAGATTATGAACGCTTGGAAATACCTCTGGAAACTTCTTCAATACTTACTTCTACTTCAACTAGATCAATTCAAATAAAACTTTACTCATTATCACAAAATAAAATGTCCAAGAGCCATAACCTTTTAATCTTTCGTTGCGCAACAAATGTATACTACACTTCATTTTATTTTTACGAGTACTCATTTCTATGTTCAGTCATCCCCGCTACATCCCAACGATGACTAAACTAGTCCTCTACTGACACCACACGCGCACCACACCTACTCTTTGAGTTACGGCTACGGTATGGCTGTTGACATAGTCATAATAGAAAATAAAGTGAAGTAAGCAACTTTACAATTTAACAGGGTCATTAATCACCCAAATATACTCAGGTTAGTCAATTGAAATAAGCTTGGCTTTCAGGCATTTCTCTCAATCAATTAAAAGTAAACCACTTGTTACTACAAAATAGTTTTTTCAAAACAATATTTAAGACAAATTTACTTCTCTCACACATCAAATATCGGTCGGCAGCAGCGGTAAATAATCCGCCCGCGGCGCCCCACGCCTCACCACGCCGATAGGCTGTTTGCCTATCGGCGCCGCGCCGATAGGCTGTGCCGATATATTGTTTGCTTTATCACATTATTCGAAGATTATAAGTGGGTGAAAGAGATCTTTATCCCACTTCTGACGTAGGCGAAAGAGGATGATCCTCAGATGCACTCATGATGGATGGCGCAAATATGCGTACGTTACAGCATAAAATACAAGAAAATATATTAAGCAGATCGTTAGCAATTCGTCGCAAATATATGGTACGCTTTCCCGATGATGACATTTTCACAAATCCTATAAACAACAGCGGTTGCCACGTTACCAAAAAACGACGCTTCGCTAGAGTGAAACATGTACTATATATATATATATATATATATATATATATATATATATATATATGTAGGCACGTCTATAAAATACTGGCCAGATCCAGAGTAAAGGTTTTACTCTAGCGAAGCGTCGTATCTGTGGTAACGTGGCAACCGTCCGTCCATCCGTCCGTCCGCGATTTTGCTCAGAGACCCTAGGTGCTACAAATCTGTAATTTGGCACAGTTATAGATATTAATCACGCCTAGAAAACTGTGAAATAAAATCTTAAAAAACATTTTTATTTTGGGTACTTCCCATACAAGTAAATGGAGGATGATTTCTTTTACCAGTCTATTCCATCATGTGGGTATCGTTGGATAGGTTTTTCAAAAACATTGGGGTTTGGAACAACGTTTTTTCGATTCAGGGGTCCGTTTGCGAAATATTTACTATACAGTTGGATTTTTCATTAGTCATGTGTTTTTGAATACCACTCCCTATAAGGCTGATTTGAAAATAAGTCCTTCAGTTACGATCTTCCTATTTGGGCCCAATTTTAGTCGTTAAAGCGGTCAAATCGCGAACTCACCTATTATGCTCATCGTCAAGGAAGTCCACGTATTGTGACGAGCAACTACGCAACCCTACCTCTACATTGTGCGTGGCCCGACACGCACTGGGCTAGTTTTTTTTATTTGTGTTTTGACTATGTTAACAGCCACACCGTAGCCGTAGCTCTAAGAGTGGGTGCGATACGCGTGTGGTGTTGGTATTGGTCTTGCTTAGTCGTCGGTGAGATGTAACGAGGATGACTGAACATTGAGATGAGTGCTCGCAAAAATAAAATGAAGTGTAGTATACATTTGTTGCGTAACGAATGATTAAAAAGGTTATGGCTCTTGGACATTTTATTTTGTGATGTAAAGTTTACTTTGAATTGATCTAGTTGAAGTAGCATTAAGTATTGAAGAAGTTGCCGGAGGTATTTCCAAGCGTTCATACTCTTAGTCACTTGTTATTACTATTTCGTCGCATTGCACGAATTGGTGCGTAGTTGTAACTGCGATTTACTTGTGAGGCCTTTGTCTCGTAGAGACTACTGTTGGTCGACTTGGAACGACCTGATAGTCGTTGTCTCTACAGGAGATCGTATCACAAGAAGAAATGAAGTTAGGGTAACAGTTTGTTGCTAGTCATTGCGGCATTGTGATCACTGTCTGTAATCAAATAGATAACTTAAATGATTTCTCTGTGTCTTGACACACTATAAATCATGATTTTTTCGGGAAAACTTGGTAGGAAGAGTTACCAAAAGTGTTATTACTCCGTAATTATTATTATACAAAGTATGTTTTGCTAAGTACCCTTAACCCCAAGCGTGTATGCGTAGGTACATATGGTAAAGGAGGCGTTTTATCACGAGTATAGGGTAATGCCGCATATATCAAACACGAGTAAAAATTCAACGCAACTTTTGCATTTTAATCCAGACCATCCATGTTCGGATATAGAGAGATGGTGTAATGTAGTAAAAATGATTGCACAAAATAAACGCTTGAATAGAAAATGATTTGGTTTTTAATGTCATTAACAATCGCTTTAAAAGATCATGCAGCTAATTGTCTTACCGAGCTTAAGTTTACTAAAATGGCATGTCCCTTAGGAAAGAAACCCGAGTTAAAGAAACAGCATCTGGTCTTTGCTTATGATCCCTCATCGAGTAAATTCCTAAAACAATCATGCCTGATGAAGTTTTACTGGATTTGTTATCTCAGTTTTATTTTCATGCGAAATATGATTTACATGGGGTACATTTTAAAGTTCAAAATGTTTAGCGATGTCTCGGGGAAATGTTTAACTTTAACATGCTATGAATTGAGAGAATGAGTGGCCATTTTGTGCTTTTATGTGTTGATGAGTGTAGCAGTGTTGCTCTGAATATTGTGTGGTCAACTGAATGGGTGTTTGATGTTGAGGGTTGGCTTTGTGTAAAGCTGGTTGAGAGGACAATGTCGTACCTGGACATGGCGCACGCGGCTTGTTGAAAGGATACATTCGTCCGGTCCAAGCTTATGAATGTTTAATGTTGAGGGTTGGATTTGGGTGAATCTGGTCGAAGGGACAATATCATACCGGGCCATGCCGCTCGCGGCTGGTTGAATGGACACATTCGTCCGGTCCAGGCTTATGAATTGTGGAGTTACACTGGTCAAAGGGGCGCACCCGTCCGGTCGAGTCAGGTTGGTAGAACAGAGTACAGATAACGGTATCGTCTGGGCCAGTCCCGAGCGGTTGGTCGTAGGGACATACTAATTTACAGCTGTATGTAGTGGCTTGAGAGAATGGTGCCGTCCGGTCCATGCGTGGTCGAAGGGACGCACGCTTTTGATTATTGTATGATTGAGGATGTTAGTATATTTATAAGAGGCTATGTGTTGTTAAAGCGTATATCTTCTATCGATGCTAATAGAGCCGTGCAAGCTGTACAAAGAGTTGTGTGTCTGTGTGTGCTTAGTGGAAAGAGTCAGTTGTCCGGTCCATGTTGTCATATGAGATGATGTCTGGTATAAAGGAGGCCTTAGCTAGTGTTAGTTTGCATGTGGTTAAACGTAATCACCTTGCGTATGTCTATTCATGTCGGGATAGACGAGCGGAAGCAGTGGTGATTAATAATGTTTGTTATAGGAATTCATAAAGATACACTCCCAAGGACGGTCGTATGTCAGAATCGGCCGTGTAGGCGCGTCTATAAAATGCTGGCCAGATCCAGTGTAAAGGTTTAACTCTAGCGAAGCGTCGTATCTGTCGTAACGTGGCAACGTTGTTGTTTTGTAGGATTTTGGAAAATAACATCATCGGGAAAGCGTACCATATTTTTGCGACGAATTGCTAATGATTTGCTAAAGATTACAACATAAAATATATTTTCTTGTATTTTATGTTGTAACACACGCATATTTGCGCCATCCATCATGAGTGCATCTGAGGATGATCCTCTTTCACATATATATATTTTAAAACCGCCATTGTAATTTAGAAATTAACTTTCCTGGTATAAATATAGTTTTATCATTTGTTTGTAATTATAAACACTTAGCACTCTCAAAACTGCTTAGGTGTTACCGAACCACGTGTAAGTGCCGGGCAAATTGAAGTTAAACTACAAATAAATTGAGCAAATCGTCTCATAGTGTACGTATTTATTTGTCCTTCTTAATTTTAATATCTTTTTATTTCAGTGCAAGTTTTTCAGGTAGAGAGAGTGTTTTGTACCTTGTCATTGGTCATTGGTTTCTCCAAATAAAAGCTAATCATCAAGATATAACACTGATAATACCTGTTTTAATTATTATACACATATGATTCATATGTACATTATATCATATAGTTTAAGAAAAATTTAAACCTCAGAAATTTTATTTGTGTTTCATGAACACTAATTTAAAAAAAGAAACACGTAAATTTAGTTAGGTTTAAATTTAACACTTTTAAATCTAAACCACACAATACAGCATTTTGTTATTATGTTAAGTGTAATATATGCAGGTATTCTAAGAAAAATGGAGTAATTTGAATGTTAATGTGAAATTAGATTTAATCTTTTGTCACCATTTGGCATATATTAAGAAACTTAATAAAACACTGATAAGGACAAGAACCTTTAGAAATAGCACCGTTGTCCTACCTATAGCTTCTCAATCTCAGCATTAAAATAATCAAAAATCAGCCATCAAATCAGGTAACCTCATTTGAAGGCACAGATTTTATCATCACAGATTTCATAACACACAGTGATTTCAAGCATCATCTAAACATTCTTTAATCACGTTATTACATATAACTGTCATTCTGTTGAACTATAGCAATAGTCAATAGTCAAGCTATACTATAAAAAAAATAAGTTCAACCTATGGCTGATAATGCCAAGCTCTGCTGCGCTTGATTTTCCTTTTATAACATGTCCTTTTACAACTTCTAAGGGCGCTGTCATTAATAAGAACCCTGATTTCTACCTTAAGTTAATTGTTGTAAATAAGCTAGAGGTAGGATTTCTCTGATTGTCTTCACTTTCTTCTAAGGATCTTATCTTATCTTTAGCTACTACTTCCACTTACTTGGACTTGAATGGAAATTGAACCCCTAACAAGAATCTGGGCCTCCACCCAGCTGTACATTGATGCATTTATCTAATTCTAGTTCATTTGTGACTTATGCCCCGTGTTGTATATATACCCCGTGTAATGGCGGGTAAGGATATCCACTACCCTATATGTTCCCGTGGGTGTCGTAAGAGGCGACAGAGGGAAACTGAGGCAGAAGATGGGCAGCAGCATCTTTCTGATAACAGCAAAACAACAATAAAAAAACTGCGGTTGCCAACCTACTCGCCAAGCGTGGCAACTATGGCAATATACCCCCCATGATTAAAGTTACGAAGAGACGGCCCCCAGTCCCCGGCGGCTCCGCTATTCCTGTCTATGGTGGCGACCATGGTAACGGCGGGGTAAGGGGTGCTAAGAATCTCCGGTGGATGTTCGGTTGCCACCTAAGAAGACTCGACCTAGCAAAATATAACGCACGCACCCTGAGGACTGACGAGAAGATCCAAGAGCTGGAAAAAGAGATAGACAAGTTGCGCTGGAATATTATAAGATTATCGGAGGTCCGAAGAGAGGGGTTGGGCAACTTATTCTATCACCGAGAGAGCGACTATCTATCGCAAGGAGATGTTGGATTTATCGTCCACAAGTCTCTCGTTAACAACGTTGTAAAGATTGCGAGTGTGTCGACGAGGGTTGCGTACCTTATACTCAGAATCACCAAACGATATTCGCTGAAGGTCATACAGGTTTACGCACCAAGCTTGGCACATCCCGATGAGGAGGTGGAGGAAATATATGGGGATATATCTAGAGCCATGCATTCCTCCAAAACCGGTGTTAATGGCAGACTTCAACGCAAAACTAGGCACAAGAGAGAACGTTGAGCTGAAGGAAGGGAAATTTGGAATAGGGCAATGGAACCCAAGGGGCCAGCAGTTGGCCGACTTCATGTAGAAAGAGGGACTCTTTATGATGAACTATTTCTTCCAGAAGCGGCCCCACAGGAAGTGGACCTTGTCGAGCCCCGGCGATTCGAGAAATAATGAGATTGACTTCATTACGACGACCAGACGACAACTGTACAGTGATGTCTCAGTGATCGCGAGGGTAAAAACCGGCAGCGATCACCGAATGGTGAGAGGCACACTGAACCTAAACGTTAAGTTGGAGAGGTCACGTCTAATGAAGTCAATGCTCCGTCCCCCTCGTGCTCTAATCCAAAGTCCTGAAACCTTTCAGCTCGAGCTACAAAACCGTTTTCAGTGCCTAGAATATTGCAATGCAGTGGACGATATGAATAACAAGCTTCGTGGAAACTGTCCATGCGGTCGGAGCTAAGTTTTGCAAGACACGCCGCAGAAGAACACAAAAACTCACCGATCACACTCTTAATCTCATGGCTGTTAGAAGGGAAATGAAGCTGCAGTCTTCAGTAGATTTGGCAGCATACAGGCAAATGAATAGACAGATCTCCAAATGCATACGGCAGGACTTAGGCAACTTTAATACTATTCGTATTGAAGAAGCAATCCAGCGGACCCAGTGCTCCAAAGTCTTTGCTAGACATCTGTCTGCCAGAAAGAGCCAACTGTCGAAGCTGAAGTCCGAGTGTGGCAGAGTAGTTTCCAGGACACATGAGATTTTGAGTGAGATTGAGAGGTTCTATGGGCAGCTGTACACATCATCGTTGGAGCCACACGTAAGTGTGAGTAACGATCCCAGAGCAAGTCTTATCCGACACTATTCCGATGATATTCCGGACGTCAGTCTGAGCGAGATTAGAATGGCTGTCCAGCACCTTAAAAACGGCAAGGCCACAGGCGAGGATGGAATTACAGCGGAGCTTCTGAAAGCGGGTGGAAAACCGGTGCTTGAAGTCCTTTAGAAGCTCTTTAATTTCATCCTTCATAGTGGCACTACACCAGAGGCGTGGAGCAGAAGTGCGGTGGTCTTGCTCTTCAAGAAAGGCGACAACGCTCTCTTGAAGAACTACTGACCGATTTTCCTTCCGAGCCGTGTTAATGTGCTGTTTTGAGAGTCATTACGAATCGACCCGCGTACAGACTCGACGACTTGCAGCCTCCCGAACAAGCCGGTTTCCAAAAAGGCTTTAGCACCATAGAGCACATACATACCCTTCGGCAAATTGTACAGAAGTCCGAGTACAATTAGCCACTATGTGTGGCGTATGCGTATGAGAAAGCCTTTGATTCCGTCGAAATTCGGGCAGTGCTGCAGTCCCTTCAGGGGTGCCAAGTTGACTGTCGGTATATCGAAGTGCTGAAGTGTTTGTACAGTAGGGTTAAGGTGGCTATCCGAGTACAGAACCAAAGAACGAAACCTAACCAACTGCAGAGAGGTGTAAGACAGGGTGACGTTATATCCCCGAAACTCTTAACCGCTGCATTGGAAGACATTTTCAAGCTTCTGGACTGGAAAGGATACGGTATTAACATCAACGGCGAGTACATCACTTACTTTCGATTTGCCGACGATATATTCCTTATGGCAGCGGTTCTGAATCGCTGGAGGACCTAAGCACTATGCTCAATGATCTCAATAGTGCATCCCAACGGATATGTCTTAAGATGAACATGGACAAAACAAAAATCATGTTTAACGTCCATGTCACACCTATGCCGGTAGATTTTGGGAGCACTGAGCTGAGTTGTTGACGAGTATGTTTACCTGGGACAAATAGTCCGACTAGGTAAGTCCAACTTCGATCGAGAGGTCAATCGACGGATTCAACTCGGCTGGGCAGCGTTCGGGAAATTATGGCACATCTTCTCGTCAGCTATACCTCAAAACTTGAAAACGAGACTGTACAACCAGTGCGTGTTGCCAGTGACGACCTATGGAACTGAAACGTGGTCCTTCACTGCTGGCTGGATGAGGAAGCTCAAGGTCGCTCAGCGAGCTACGGAGAGGGCTATGCTCGGAATTTCTCTGCATGATAAACTTAGAAATGAGGATATCCGCAGTAGAACCAGAGTGACTGACATAGCCAAACGGATTAGTAAGCTGAAGTGGCAATTGCTAGACCATGTAGCTTGAAGAACCGACAACCGATGGGGAAAAAAGGATCTCGAGTGGTGGCCTCGTACCGGCGGACGAAGTGTAGAGCGTTCCCCCACTAGATGGAGTGACGACCTGGTAAGACATGCAGGAAGTCGATGGATGCAGGTGGCTCAGGACCGTGCTTTGTGGCATTCCTTGGCAAACTTGTTTTTGAAGGTGCTCGTCTGAAGAAAAGACAGAGCGCAAAAATGACTGTAGTAAAATTTATGACCGTTTTAAACATTCTCCATAACCATCTTGGCATGTTTAAGGTCAGTGCAAGATAGGTGCCAAGAATGCTCACACTGCTTCAGAAACAGCAGCGGGTAGATTGTTGGCGCGAGTTTTGGGACCTATGTAATGAGAATAGGAACGAAATTATGAACCAAATTGTGACAGGGGATGTAACTTGGGTTCATTATTATGAATCTGAGTCAAAACAGGAGTCCATGCAGTTGCATAAAAAGACGCAACACCGCCTAAGAAGTTCAGTGTCACAATCGATTGGAAAAACTATGGCTTCAGTTTTTTGGGATTCAGAGGGTATTTTACTGATCGATTATAAAGATAAAGGTGTCAATATCATGGAACAGTATTACGCTACGCTACTAAAAAATTAAAAGTAGCGATTAAAGAAAAAAGAAGGAGAAAGTGGTTTCAAGTTGTGCCCCTTTTGCACGACAACCCGTTTACAAGAGTCATGTTACGATAGCTTCCTTACACAAGTGCGGCTTGAAACTATAAACCACCCTCCCTGTAATCCAGGTTAGGCCCTTTCAGATTATTATTTGTTCCCAATTATGAAAAAAGAGCTTCTGGGAAAAAAATTACAGATGACAAAGAAGTCAATTCGGCAATTTTGCCTATTTTAAGGGTCTTGACAAAACATTTTTTTCGAAGGTATAAATAAGTTATTTGAACGGTTTGAGAACTGTACTCGTAATAAGGTTAACAAAGAATATATCAAAAAGGAAAAATAATTTCATGTTTAATTTCACCCCCTTTCCCTTTCATTCCGCGAACTTTTTGACCTCCCCACGTATTAGTGCCCATATTAAAAAAGTACCACCTAAGAGCATATTGTGATAATATGCAAGATAACGACCTCACGGTTTAAATTCAAGCACATTTTAACACAATTCTTAAAAAACTATCAATTAATGTGATTGTACTTTATGAAAAAGAATATAAGGGGTGGGCCATTTAAGATTTGGAATTATAGATATAAAATTATATAATATAAAAAAAAGAATTATAGAATATTAAAAAAAAACTAATGAACATTTTTTCAAAGTTATGAGTTTTATTGTTTCATTAGAAAGAGTTGAGTCATTAGAAAGATTGAACCTTTCCATTTAGGAATGGAAAACAACATCATTCAAATGACTACCACGGCTAGCCTTACAATACCCCATTCGATCAGTCCAAGTTTTCAGTACATTTTCGATTGTTTGGGCCTCTATTTCGTCAATGGCAACATCGATTTCATGTTTCAAGTCGTCAATCGTCTCTGGATGGTTAGCGTAACACTTGTCCTTAACGGATCCCCGCACAAAAAAAGTCCAACTTAGTCAAATCGCAGCTTCGAGGTGGCGAATTGTAATCAGCATTTCGGCGGATTATGCGATTTTCGAAAACAGCGCGCAAAATATCGATGTCACGTTGGCTGTATGGCACGTTGCGCCGTCCTGTTGAAACCAAATGTCGTCTATGTCATCCTCTTCAATTTTGGGAAACAAAAAATCGCTTAGCATGGCGCGGTAGCGATCACCATTCACTGTAACGGCGTGTCCTTGCTCATTTTCGAAGAAAAATGGCCCAATAATGCCAATAAATGCAGATAGTCACTCGTTGTGGATGCGTTGGTTTCTCCACGATGACGTGTGGATTTTCTAAGCACCAAATTTTTTTTATAGGATAATGCGACAAACGAGCACACAGTCCACCTAATGGTAAGTGGTTGCTGTGACCCATAGACATCTTTTCTTAATAAAGAATCAAAATGCAGATGCGTTGTCACCCGTGAGGACTAAGATGGAATGCCTCTTTTCCAGTAAAAAGGGTCTCGGTTCTCTACACTCACCATACGAAGCACAGCAGTGTTGAGCTGCTATTTTACGCTGGTATTCTGTGAGAGCGTGGTCCTTCCCCGGTCGAGCCGACCCATTCGTGCAACAACTATACTATCAATATAGCTGCAGCATGGCTCTACCACGTATAAAACGACAGATACGACAATTTTTCTTATTTATGTATCCTACGAGGTGGAAATGACCTTCATCTGAAAAGATGATTTTTCGGTAAAAATGCTCATCTTCGATCAAGCGGTTTTCGGTCCATTGAGCAAACCCAAAACGCATCGGATGGTCATGCGGCTACAGCTCTTGGACTAATTGAACTTTGTACGCATTCATGCTAGTGCGTGAAATTTTCAATTCTTGAGAACGATGACGAGTTGATGTTGATGGTTGTTCACGCACACTCTGAGCAACAGCAGCGATGTTTTCGGTTGAGCCCACTGGACGAGTACGTACACGGGTTGATTTATCCAACAACAATCCAGTTTCACGAACTCGCTTCACAAATTGATCCACAAACTAAGTTTTTGGCACATCTTTATTGTTAATTTTTTTCGTAAATTTCTTACAGTTTGAGTAGAAGACTCACCACTCACCACTTTGGAAATATGTTTTTAATATTTCCCAACTTTGTTCAAGTGAAAAGTGACCCATTTCATAAATGTCAAACATAAAACTGCATAAAACTAACTTTCTGTCATATCGGAAGTGTCATCAAACCTTACAACCTCAAAATAACCTATAATTCCAATTCCAAACGTTAGATGGCCCATCCTGTACTTACCTCATGTCTATTGTGATAATATACAAGGAAAACAATCTCAAGAGTTGCACTCTAAACATATTTTAACACAATTCGTAGAAAATAATCTAATAATCACGAAGAAGTCCGCAAGAGCATGTTGTGATAATATGCAAGGAACAATCTCCCGCATTGAACTCAAGTATATCATAACACAATACGTAGAAAATAATCTACGAAATCGCTCTATTATGAAGTATACCACAAGAGCATATTGTGATAATATGCACGGCAACAATCGAGAGGATAGTACTCGGGCACATTTTAACATAATTCGCAGAATCCCTCATTCATAGGTTATGGAAATGCAACTTTTCTTTCCACAGAAGAATCTCACAGATTTTACTCAAACATGGTTTGTCACTATGTAAATATTAATTTATTTGAATGAAACACAAAGTTGGAAATATTATAAAAATATCATGCTGCGACGGTTACACGAAATGTCACAAAGACAACCATAAATTAGAGCACGGAAGAGGAACGTTGGATGCGTTCCGTTTTTTTCATGGCAATGGTGAAGCGTGATGTCGCACTACTACAGGTCACAATACTAATGTGTAATCCGAAAAACGATGCATTAAACACAATTTCATTTTATGTCAAGTTATAAATAGTTTATCAGTGAAGTACAAAATATGATAACATGTAGCTTTGTCATGGGATAAAATATATTTAGAAAACACAGGCACAGGTAGCGTTGTAGCGCGGTAGGCTCTTCGCTACATTATCCTCTCAATTAAGAAAAGAAGCCTGTGTTCAGTTCTTTATAGTATTCACGATATTTGTTTTAAAATTTAAATTTTATCTGATCATACCTTACTCAATATTCTTTGAACGCTACTTCGTAATCAATTTATTAGCATGAATTTAATTACGTACATGACAGTTAAGGAAACATTCCAACAATTTTGCAATTACTAACTACTTATTAAATACAATATAATATGTAATTTATTTTCAGTACTTTTTACAGTTACATAAAGATTAAATATAAAAAACCCTTTTTAGTTTTAAAAACTAACTTTAAATATACGTTATAAATAATAACAATAAAATAATTAAAACCTTATTTACAGAAAATATTTTAACAGAGTGAAGCTTAAAAACATTAACACTAAAAATTTATATTTTGCTGGTAATACTATTTATAATCTTCGTCAAAACCGGAACAACTCAATAGTTTACCTATAGGCTATTTAAGTAAATCTAAGAAGAATGGAACGAGCCTAATTCAAACCTATTTAACAATTACGGCATTTGACATAATTTAATTTTATATGTTACATCAAATTTATGTCTCTATTCTAAAAATAATTCTCAAGCTTATTTTTTTAAAAAAGTAAATGATTGGCACATTAAATAAATTTGTACTCGTATCCTAAATCAATTTGATAACTTAAGCTTTCCCCGAACTCGCAAGAGCAGAGCTCGATAGGAGTATCGACAAAATGTATTGCCTGCCTCGCAAGACTGTGACACTGCAAATAGATCGTGTTAACTCACTTCATCTCTAGTAAACAAAATTTAGTTTTCATACGGAATAATGTAACATGTTTGATAAAGTAATAAAAACATTCAAATTTAAAAATAAATTCAAATTTAATTTAAAACATTACTTTCAAAATAGGTATATCTCTTTTGTCTTAAAGACATTTAACATACATAACTACATAAATTGCGCATAAATAAACATCTACGCCCGGAATCTACAATTATTATTTGTAGGCCATACAAAATCTTGTTTCAACGCATTGGTAACAGTAGTATGTATTTGGGATTTTGCTGAACATATATTGTGTTGTATTGATAGGTAGTGACCCTAGCTATCACCCCCTGCAGTATGTCGTGCTATTTACTGGACACCCTGTATATAATTTATAGACATAAAAAAAACAATAATAATTGAATATAATACAAGCTAACACTAATTTGTTTACGTCATACTGTTCAGATTATTCTGTGTGGAACTTGATTGACTTTCAAATGATCATGGGTTGATGTCATTAATGTAATTGTCAATTGTATAATATGCTTTTCTAATCAAAGTGTTTTATATACTTTTTAAATTTATGTAAAGGCAAGTTAAGCATTGAATCAGGTATTTAGGTTTAAAATAGAATATATATTAATTATATATAGAGATAGGTTCAAAATAGAAGAGACTACTGTGTTCCTGGGACTTAGACTTAGATGCAAAGCTTCAATGGGGCACCCATATATCAACTCTCGCTGGCACAACAATGCAGGACGGAATAATTCTTCTTAAAAGGATCTATTAAACTGTAGAAACGCTATTGGATAAAATATTACGGTAAAGGTTACCTGCGGCATAAATTATTTGACTATGACGCAGGCGAAGCCGCCGGTCAACCTCTAGTATTTTTATAAGTCGACACCATACATTAAATAATAAAACATATTTTGTAAATGCGTAATTTATTTTTATTTGATTATATTTTTCTTTACAAAAAAATAGATTCTAACTCAACAGACAACTAAACACACAATTGAAAGCACCGTATTAAAATATTATAATTTATTATTTTATTAACATGACATAATTTTACAGTTTTTCCCCATTTTATCGGGATAGATTCATTAGCTGGTATCTCCCAGATAAAAATGACGCTGGTGTAAGCCATAGTTATTTATACTGTGGCCATAGCAATGTGGCCAGTTTTTGTTGCATCGCTCATTGCGTGACGCGTTATCTAGAGAGTAAATAATCTAAGCCATTAGGCTAAGCAGAGATAAACATATGGGAGGTAGTGCAGCAAAAGTAAACTAGTAATGAGAAAAAAAGTAACGTAATACATAAGTCTACTTAAATACATTAAATATATAAATATATACATTATATTATATGCATATATATATACACATATATCTGTGCCATGATAAATAAGGAAAATATTTGACGATAGAATCATTATATAGGAAAAAGCGTTAATTCACACTTGCAATGCTTTACTAAAATGTTCACGAACTTTGTTTTTAAAAAGAAACTTTTTGGAAGCTTTTTTAATGTCAAGAGGTATTTCGTTCCAGAGTCTTATAGCCGTAAGATCGAGAGAATGGGACATATAACCAGTACGGTGTAAAGGCGTTAGCAACTTTAGATTATTCGAAGAACGGAGAAAACAATTATGAGGATCTCCTAGGTACTGAAATCTAGATTTCAAGTACTCAGGAGCACAAGGATCGTTCAGGATAGTGAAAAGAGTGCAGAGTATTCTAACATATCTGCGCTGACGGATAGGTAGCCAGTTAAGCTGAGTACGAAAAGATGATACATGGTCATATTTACGAAGAACATAAATGCATCTGATGCAGTTATTGAGGAGACGATCCAATGTGTTAAGATGCTGTTGAGATAAGTCTGTGCAACACACATCTACATAGTCTATTATCGGCAGAATAAGAGATTGAACAAGCAAAACTTTTGTAGCGGTAGGAAGAAAATGTTTCAGGCGATAAAGAGATCGCAATGTTGCAGTAACTTTGGGGCTTACCTTCTGGATCTGCTTGTTCCATGAAAGACAGCTATCAACGTACAGACCGAGATTCTTAACATGCGGAGAATATGGGATAGCATTGTTGTTGTACAAAATAAACGGCAAAGTGGAGATATCTAATTTGGATAAGTATCTAGAGCTACCTAAAATGATTGCTTGAATTTTAGAAGGATTCACGTTAATTCCAAACACAGTGGACCATTCAAAGATATAATGTAAATCTTCGTTTAGTAACGCTGTTGAATTATTAATATTGGATGATTCCGCTTGTGCATATAGTTGTAGATCACCGGCAAGCAGATGATAAGAGCACTTGAGGTTATGTGATAAGATTGATAAAAATTGAAAACAGAAGAGGTTAGAGAATACCGCCTTGAGGGACACCGGTTAATACATCACTCCAATTGGAGACATTATGGCCAGAACGCACGGCCTGTTGGTGCCCTCGAAGATATGATGAGAACCAATCCTGGGCTGAAAAAGAGATATTCAAGTGAGAGTGTAGAGCTAGCAAGATAGAGTGGTCGACAGTATTAAACAAAAAGACATACATTACATAGGATAAACAAAAATATCTATAAAAACCCGCGTAAGAGAACATATAGCTGACTTGAAGCACCGACGTATCGGGAAGTCTGCAGTTTGTGAACATGTTCAAGATCGTCCCCGCCATTACATTAGATTTAATAGACCACAAATCCTCACAAAAGAACACCGATTCCTACCAAGGATGATTCGCGAGACTATTGAAATTAAAAAACATCCTAATTTCAATAGAGAAAATGGATGGGTGCTGCCATCTGCTTGGGATCCTATAATTAATCAAATTAAATCCAAACCCAAGTATACCACTGCTAGACTTCAAGATACTGTAAGCTCATTCCGCGTAGATCGAACCAAAAAATAATTTAAAAAAACTGAAGGTACCATCCTCTCCTGTTTCCACGGCTACCTTATTTAGGCGCGAACTTTTCTCAATGGCTTTTCCAGCCTTTAACCGGTACTGAAACATTCCGAGTGAACGAACTACTTAGTACTTATTATTATTAATTAGTAAGTAGTATTATGAATTCTGCTTTTCTTAAAAGCGCTATTTCCAACGCATTGTCGGAGCCTTTAACCGACTTTGCTAATAAATCATCGGAACTCACAACCGACATTTCCGATGGATCGTCGGGACCTTTAACCACATTCTTAACTTTTTAACGATTAAGGACTTAAACTTTTCCACTGATTGCAGTGTACGTGCTGTTGCCCTAAGGAATCTTCTGAAATTACTGAAACGTCCGTATTCGGGTAGACACGATGATTCTCTTTTCTTTAGCGTATCCATGCTTTTCATTGACATTTCTTTAACCGTTTCTAACTTTTCCTGCTAAATTGCTTGCCAAAATTCAGGACTTCGCCTGAGAGATTCAGAACCTCTAAAAATCGATGATTCTCGTCTAAAGTTGATGGAAAGTACATAGTGGCGTCATCAGACACGTTTTCTGAAGTCGGTACCCATCGCAATTCACATGGCCTGCTGTGATCTTCAATCTCAGCCAGTCGATGAGCAACGAATGGTTTGAAAGTGCGTGGCTCTGACCTGATTTTCAACGATTGAACCACTCAGGCGTCGACATTAACCACCACCAACTTAGTCAGATCTATGGTCAAGCCAAAGACAATATTTTTTTTTTAAATGAAGGAAAATATAACTTATAGTCCTTACTATGTTCTTATCCAAAAATAAAAAATTATCATCAATTAAAATATCGCATTATTTGTATGAAGGTCAAGTGAGTGCTAGAGAAATGACCATTGCAAGACGTTGTCCAAAAATAAAATGTTTTGAGAAGTTATCAATTACCGTGTAGCGGCGGTGTATGAATATCCATACCATCCCGTGGGTCTCGTAAGAGGCGACTAGACTTGGGGTTATTTTTAAATAACCGTGACCGTCGTTCCGGTTACCAAAATCTTCGTACACCGATTAGCGTTCTGCATTGCTGCAAATTGCTGCAAATACCTCTTTTTAAGTCGGATCTCTTACCGAGAAGCGAGGACTGCTTTCCTTGCGGGAACTCGCCGTCTAACAAAAAAATTATGTGAAAAACGTATAAGATGTCTTATACGTTTAACCGTGTCTCGTAACGTCATTTAGCGAAAAGCAGTGAAAAATATTATACACTCGGTAAGAAAAAAGCAAACAGTGGAGGCAAGAAATAATGAGTTTTATTTATTTAGTACTCGTACTAATGGTTCTATACGTCACGAGTCAGCAATTACTTACTAGACCACATATTATATGTTACAAGGTTTATGTAATGTATACATGTGTGAGGAAAAAAGATGAAATTATTTTATTTCCTTGCTTTTATATTTAAATGAAAGGATATTTATATCTAATATATAGATTATTACATTATACTTATTGAAAGTCATTTTTATTAACCACTTGTCCAGAAAATTACTGTCCTGGAAAGAACGTGGTAGAGCCATGCTGCAGCTATATTGTGGTTGCAGCACGAATGGGTCGGCTCGTTCGGGGTAGGATCACGCTCTCACAGACTACCAACGTAAAATGGCAGCTTAATGCTGCTGTGTTTCGTATGGTGAGTGCAGAGAACCGGAGACCCTTCTTACTGGAAACGAGGCATACCATCTCAGTCCCCAGGGGTGAAAACGCATCTGCATTTTGATTCTTAATTGAGGATAAATGTAGATGTCTATGGGCCATAGCATCCACTTACCATCAGGTGGACTGTGTGCTCGTTTGTCACCCTTATTCTATAAAAAAAACCAGCAAGAAACTCAACGGATTTTTTAAATAAAACTTTACAATAATATTATACAATTATCTATACTGGTGGTCACCCAGAGGTCGTAGTAGTATAGTTCATATTGTTATCGTTTCATGAATATATTTATTTAAAAATAACTAAACTAAACAAAATAATAATTATTATAACGTTTCTAAATAGCATATACTATGCTAGCCCATCAAAATGGATTTTACTAATAGACACACTGGAGTGTATAATATACCTAGGCTGCTAATGGACGTACCCGTAGATAATGGCCCGAGTGAAAGTGAAAAGCTGAAAAGTATGTAATAATTAATTTAATTTTAAAATTATGAAGTATAATCGATAAGAAGTGATTTTTATGTTGGTAAACAATAGTTTTTATGAAAATTAATTGAAGGGTGGTAGCATAGCTGATAAGTCCGTCTTAAACGTGGTACACGAGCGAACCGAGTTAGAACCCCACCACCAATTAAAAAATATTGCAATTTTTAGTAGTAATTTGGCAGGTGCGTTTCCTTTACCAAAATCAACAAAATCCTTTAATAATAGTGAGGCCTGTGTATAACAGTAAATCATATTGATGGATGTTTCTATATACTTGTTTATGCACACAAAACGTATATGTAATTTATAGATTAGGTACATGGTTCCATGGTAAAGGAAACCAAGAGTTACATAGATTATATTTTATAGGGAAAAAAGGAGAGTAAGTAAAAATTATAAACGTAAAGTTACAGGCAATATACCTCTTTATTCGTTATTTATCTTTATACATGGTAGAGCCACGCTGCAGGTATATTATCACTGTAGCACGAATGGATCGGATCGACCAGAAAGGACCATGCTCTCACAGAATACCAGCGTGAAATAGCAGCTTAATGATGCTGTGTTTCGTATTGTAAGTGTATGTAGTCGTCAGAGGTGACAACGAATCTGCATTTTTATTCTTGATCGGAGATAAATTTAGATGTCTATGGGCCACAGCAACCACTTACCATCAGGTGAACAGCGTGCTCGTTTGTCATTCTTGTTCTATAAAAAAAAATCTAATCCTGGGAAACAGGCTCTTCTCATTTCTAAGAGTGTAGATATACCTACCTATAAAACATGATTAGGAGTCGAAACAAATTTCTATTTACTTATTTTAGAGGTACAGGGGGAATATTCCACATTTTTCTGGACTCTGTTGAGTGACAGACCTTTCTTCTAATGGCAAAATGTTCAATCTAAATCGTTGAACCCATATTGTGCGTACTATCACTCTTACTTAGCGTGTTGAATAAGAGCAAATCTTCTAAGTAGTGCGTGCCAATATTCACGAAAACGTTTGTCCATCTGTGGACCTTTAAACGAAAACAAAGAATTTTTAATTTCACGATAAAATGTATTTATTTTAACATTTTGAGATAAAATTTGAACTCAATTAAAAGTAAATTTACTCTTTATAATAATTTAACATCACACTAATAACAACAGCGCAGCGTCAGTACAATGTTACGATTTATGTCCAATTACAGAAATAAATCGCTTACACGAACACCACAATGCAGACCAAATATGTGATAGTCAAATCCTTTTGTTTGCATCTATGAATTAAACGCACAAAGATTTTTATCTAACACGTAACACGGATAATCATGAGTCAATTGTAATGAGAAAAAATAAAAAAACACATTTTAGAAAACAATTTTAAAAATAAATTGTATTAAAATTATCATTTACGCCAATTATTATTATTAAATAAACAGACATTTTCTCGTCACGTATTCTTTATAAATGGAAAACAAGAAAACAAACTGCGTGTTGTCAGTGATGACACATGGTCTGAGATGTGTTCCATTATCGCTAGCCGTATGATCAAACTCAAGGCCGCTCGGAGAGCTATGATGGAGAGGGTTAGGTCTGGAGTTTATTTTCATGATAAAATTCGAAATGAGGATATCCGCATTAAAACTAGAGTAACCGTCTATCCCAACGGATCATTAAGCTGAAATGGCCCACACTATTCTCTCGATATAGGCTGGACGAACCATCGACTGATGGGGAAGAAAGGTTCTCAAGTAGCAGCCTCGTATCGGTAAGTGAAGTGTAGAACGGCTCCCACTGGATGGAGTGACGATCTGGTAGATGCAGGTGACTCAGGGTGTGTTTTTTGGCATTCCTTGGGGTAGGCCTATGTTCAGCAGTGGACTCGTGAAAAGCTTTAATGGTGATGATAAAAAAATTTAGTTAATTATGGAGGAATAACTCACTGCCCCGGTAGCATTGAAATGACATTTATGCTACAAATGTGGCATTAATTTGTATAATATATAGAATATGATAATTACTATACGTCATCATCATGTGCAGCCTATATACGTCACACTTTTAGGCACAAATCCCCACTCATTTCGGAGAGGGTTGTGGAGCAATTTAATAATTCATCATCATTATCCACAGCCTTTCACAAGTCCACTGCTGAACATAGGCCTCCCCAAGGAATGCCACAAAGCACGGTCCTGAACCACCTGCATCCATCGACTTACTATACGTGTAAGTACATATATATATTATATATGTCCTTGAGTATTGAGTATTCATTTTACTATTTTAGGTTTTTGTCCACTTTTTAGAATACCTAAAATTTCATCCATTATTACATATTTAATAAAAAGGGAACGGGGGTTTTAAGCTGAGACGTTTATTTAAAAAGTTGGAAATGGAATTAAATTTCCGTCTCGAGTTCATTTTTACGAGATCATTAAGCAAAGCCATTCAGGTAAACTGTAGGTAGGAACAATGTCAAAGGATGTTAAATTGAAATCGCTAAATTATTTATACACCATTTAAAGGTTACTCCATATTTTTATATTTGCTTAAACTTTCGTTTGTCTTTTTAATCGGAAGATCACAATATTTTTTTAAATATTAAGCCGTAATACTTTGCTAAAATCAAATGTGTTATGTATGATTTTAATTAACTGAGAGGTTGATATGGATACGTTCTCAGTGTCTATCATGATTCATAGCTGCCAGAGGAAATATCAATTTTCACCTTACGTTTTGATGTCTTAAAGTTCATGACTTCATTAATGAACGTTTTTAACTCCAGACAAATTTCTCCTCCATTCTCTATTCTGATAAGTCTCTGAATGGCTTCATCTGTCTCTGATGGACAACGTTATGTTATACAATGCTCAGGTGAACGATATGTCCAATTTTGCACAGAGGTAATCATCAGTCTCAGAGGAGGTTCCTTAATGTTTTGGGCCAGAATACCTTTTACTGCACGCACAGACTTGGTTTTTATACAAAGATTAAACTGCTCATCGTTACATGTTAGAGATCCTAAAATAATATGATATGTTGCCGTATGCTGGGTATATCGGAGATAGCTTCCGATTAATGCACAGTAATGTGCAGCCGCACGTAGTCGGGATAGTCACACGTTACTTCGAGGAGGTTAGGATTCGAACCATGCGGTGAACATCAAGAAGTCCGGACCTGTACTTTATAGAACACATGTGTATGGGAACAGCTAAAATAAAAACTTGAGTGCTGCCACGAGAGAAAATAGGAAAAGGTTCCCTTATGTATTATCGAATGCAAGTAGTCATATAGGTAAAAGGAGGAGACACCCGATATTAAGCCCATTAATTAAAGTGCTAAAGACTCAATTACTACTTAACTCATAATATTTGATTTAGCGCTTGCTTAAATTAAGTAGTTTCTCTTTCTATTTTTCACTAAAATGGCTTAATCTAAATTATGACGCGTATAGATCTAACGTTTTTCCTTGTAATATTAAAATGAAAAGGTAAAAATTTACGTAAAGTCTTACAGCCGACGGATTCCTGCATTCGACATTAAGCAAAAAAGGCTACAAGTTTGTTATCACCTGTGACGCCTGAAGATGGAACCAATATCTTACAGCCTACATATGCTACCAACCAGAGCTCCAAAGTGACTGCATTGCTGATTGGCAGCATTAATACTTAGTTAAAACTACCTAACGAACACTGAGGCAGAAAAAAGGGACTATATGCATAATAAATCTACACCGTAATTTGTGCTCGTTGTACTGCTTTCAATACAATAAAAAATGAATAGGATTAAACAAGATTTGCATGCAAAAACAAAATGTACATTAAATAACGTTGTTACAACAATCAATATCATTAACGTCACCATATCCGAAAAGTTTGAAATGTGAACCACCTACAATATTATCAAGAAATGTATTTTGCCCCAGTACTGGCAATTCAATTGCGGTAGTCCCTAATCAAAATAATTTTGTTTCCCGTTGTTAACGTAATTTGAACTACGTGTAATTAAATTCTGACTACGGTATATTTATAACTCATTTAATTTTAGCTCAATTAGAAATTGAATTCTGTAATCTATACAGCATTATAATTGTTGACTTGTTTTTGGATCCGTAGTAAGCCACTTTTTTATTGATTCAGGAGTAGGAGGTCCCAGAAGTTCCCATAAAGCATCAAAATCTGGTTTTAAACTTTTTAATTTTGCGACATTTAAAACTAAGTGTGCCAGTTTTTTAAGCTTTCAATATATTAATATAATATATATATATTTAAATCGGTTTTTCTAGATAAATGAATCCACTCCAAACACATTTTCGTGTCAACTTGAGGTTTTATAAACGGCACAAATTTTATACCATCTTGCTTGATCGACTGTCAGAAGTTGAATTCGCGGATGGACAATGTTTGATAGGCATGATAATTTATTTTTTTAAATATTTTATTTACTTATTTATTTATTTTAATGATAAGACACCCGTTTAACGTTACTGTCAATAGGGAAATCAAAACATGTGTACCCCCCACTAGTGTTGCCTCTGGTGGATCTTTTTTAAATCTTCAGAGGAAACAGGCTAATTGACCATAAAAGTTTATCTATGCTTTCAATTTTATGTTCACAGCCCCGAATCGAGTACAATAATATCAAATTACATTTATAAGATGCAAGGCATCGAGACGCACATATTTAGGTGCCTCGCAGTCGCCTGATGAAGGATGATGAGGTTGACATTTAAAGGAAGGTAGGGATGTTCCTTACTATATCCCATAGGCGATATAGCAAGACAAATGAAGCGACAGTTCTTGGGTAGAATCTTTTGGTTACTCAAATTGCTAAATGACAGCAAAATTGAATGCAATGATTTGTACTCTTGTTTTCACCCAGCTTTTGATTATCTCTTGCAAAATTCTTTCATTTAATCGTAGTTTACGTGCCATGAACATCAACAAAGCGTTTTGCTTTAAATGTGAAATGCTTCTGTCGCAACTGTCTAGACGAAGTAAAAGGCAGCTAGTATGTTTCATGTCCTACTATATTTAGCGCTAAGAGTATGTAATTACCAGAATATGTATGTAATTACTCTAAGATTTAGCGTTAGTTATCACAAATGTTACAGACATAATATCGAAACGTCTGAAAGAGTTTGGGCCCAACACTATTACAGCAGATTAAGATGCGACCGAAATTTCGGTCAATCACGAAAAGTTGTTTTAGAATCACAATAAAAGCAATTATTGGAGAAAATATCAGTTATTTGGCATGACGTGTGTAAAACAGTGAAATAGTCGACAATGTGTATGAAAAGTATGTACAGCACAACTATTTTTAAACGGCTCCTTTGGATCCGAATAAATTTATTAATTATTTAAACCCGCTTGAGAGTCCACTGTTAGTTTATTCGGAGGATTTACCATAATCGACATGCTTGATAGGCATATTTTTAATCGCATTGCCAAATATCTCGCGCATTTAACACACCTCTCTCTTTCCGGTCCGGCTATATTCATCTGTCTTACACTCAGCGCCAGGCCTCCTCTCCCTCTTATCTCTCTCTCAATTAAGAGAAGAAGCTTGTGCTCAGTTCTTAATAGTATTAACGACTTTATTTTAAAATTTAAATTGCTATCGGATCATATCTTACATAATATTCTCTGAACGCTACTTCTTAATCAATTTATTAGCTTGAATTTAATTATGTACCTGACAATTATGGAAACATTCCAACAATTTTTGAATTAATAACTGCTTATTAAATACAATATAATATGTGAATGAGTGTTTTCAGTACTTTACGTATAGTTTAAACATAAAAAAATCCTTTATAGTTTTAAAACTAACTTTAAATATACGTTATAAATAATAACATTAAGACTTATTTACAGAAAATATTTTTTAACTCGGCGAAGCTTGAAACATTAACACTAACATTTTATATTTTGGTGGTAATACTATCTACAATCTTCTATCTTCAAATCAAAACCGAGACAAGTTAAAAGTTTAACTATAAGGTATTTTATTAAATCTAAAAAGAATGGGACGAGCCTAAGTCCAACCAATTTAACTATTAACAACTACGGTATTTGACATAATTACATTTTAACTTTTACGTCAATAATATGTCTCGATTCTAAAAATAATTTTCAAGCTTATTTGTTTATTTCAAAAAGTAAATGATTGGCATATTATATAAATTTTGTACTAGTAACCTAAACCAATTTGATAACTTAAGCTTTCCCCGAACTCACAACAGCAAAGCTTGATAGGAGTATCGACACAATTTATTGCCTGCCCTGCAAGCCTGTGACACTGCAAATAGATCGTGTTAACTTACTTCATCTCTGCTAAACAAAATTTAGTTTTCATACGAAAGAATGTAACATGTTTGATAATGTAATAGAAACCTTTAGTTACATTAAAATTTTTATTCAAATTCAAATTTAATTTTAAACGTTACTTTCAAAATAGGTATTTCTCCTTTGTCTTAAAGACATTTAACATACATAGCTACATAAATTGCACATAAATAAACATCTTCGCCCGGAATCTACAATTATTTGTAGGCAATACGAAATCTTGTTCCGTCCGGGATTTGATCCCAACGCATTGGTAACATTAGTATGTGTATTTGGGACAATATTAAGTATTTATATGGAAATAATATAATATAAATGATGATGCCGTGTGGCAGGGGCGTAAGAGAGTTCATTTACACCCTTTCGCCTATCGTGGGTCTTGTAAGAGGCGAGTATGGGTAATGCCAGATAAGTCTTATGGCTTTCGGTAGATGACGGTCTCTTCTTCGCCAGACCTAAAATACACATACTAGCGACAGGAAGCACCGTTAAAGGTACAAGACGCATTACGAGTGTAAATCCACCTGCCAAGCGTAGTGATCAAGGCAAATCCTCTTTACAATGGGAGGCGACAATATCCCACAGCAACTATTTACGGACTGAAGAAGTATATTATTGACGCTTTTCTGACTGGCTTCGACGATGTTATTAATTTTGAAACACTTGTATTTTACCACATGCGAAAGCCATATCATGGTGCCAAAAATGTACGTGATGACATACTGTTAAGTCTCAATTTAGCCGTACCCGAAATAACAAAATACAATGCAATTAGAGGCAGGCTAGAACCAAAATCACAAATTATTCATTTTAATACACATTTTCAAGCTACAGTAGTTCATTATGATAATGAACTATTATATCAACAACGATAAGCTCGTAACAGAGCTACTGTACTGTATATATAAACATTCAAATGTATAATAGTTCTCTACGAAATAAACTCCAGTTAATCGTATAATATTTTGTTCTAACTAAGATGTGCTCAAAACATGTTCAGTGCGGATGCAACAATAAAACGCACTTAAATCAAGTATATTCTCATTGAAGAGGACATTTGTCCGAAGTCTGCCACCTTACTAAAACGTTCATGTCATTGAAGAATATAATAATAAAAACGACTGAAAAAATAAAAATATTTTTTGTTACTATAAATTACACAAGGTACCTATTATTTCTTTTGACAATATAGGTTCTTTTGACAATGTAGGAGGGCTGGAGTTGCAAATGATGGTTACATTAATGAACAGGTCATTAAAAGAAAGGGGAATGAAAGTGGACGCAAGTAAGATGAAAGTTATGGTTTTTGAAAGAGAAGTATGTAAAACGATATCTGAAATAAGAATAGAAGGGGAATTGGTCGAGCAAGTAGATGAGTTTGTGTATTTGGGATGTGTATTTAGCAGGGATAGTAGATATGATAAGGATATAGAACGACGAGTGAACGCAGGAAATAGAGTAAATGGGGCTCTACACTCTATTGTGGAAAGTCAGAATGTGTCCCAAAAGGCACGTATGGTAATTCACAATGCTGTGTTAGTCCCTATTTTAATGTATGGTAGTGAAAGTTGGGTGCGGCAGAAGAAGCACGAGAGTAGAATAAATGCTGTACAAATGCGGTCATTAAGGAGTATGCTAGGGCTGAATCTAAATGACAGAGTGAGAAATTGTGTGATAAAAGAAGAGTGTAGTCTGCAAGATGATGTTGTGACCAGGATTAAGAAAGGAATGTTTAGGTGGTTTGGTCATGTAGAAAGAATGTATGAGGAAAGAGTGACAAATTAAATTTAAGTGGCAGAGGTGAACGGCAGAGTCTGGAAGGGACGCCCTTGGCGAAAATTTATCGACCAAATTGGCGATATGTTGAAAATGGGCCAAATTAAGAGTACCCTTAACCGACGAGCGTGTATGCGTAAGTATATGGATGTGAAGGAGGCGAGAGAGGTGTGTCAGGATCGTGCCAAATGGAAGTCCATAGTCTCTGCTTTACCCCTCTGGGTGACAGGTGTGTGTGTTTATGTATTATGTATGTATATGTATGTAATATAGCTTCAGCTTGACAATATTAGTCCTTTGTTTAGTAACGCTGTAATATGTTTTTATTCGATTACATAAGTCGATTTTTTATAATTATGTTTAATTCTTTAATTAATAAGTTCATTAACTTTTATACTTTTTTGTATATTTTAATTCTGGAAGAAAGAGTTCATCATAAGGGGTCCCTCTTTCTCCATAAAGTCGGCCAGCTGCTGGCCCCTTGGGTTTCGTTGCCCTATTCCGAATTTCCCTTCTTTCAGCTCACCGTTCTCTCTTGTGCCTAGTTTTGCGTTGAAGTCTCCCATTACCACCGTATAGTGGGTTTTGGAGGAATGCGTGGCTCTAGAGATATCCTCATATATTTTCTCCACCTCTTCATCGGGATGTGCAGAGGTTGGTGCGTGAACCTGTATGACCTTCAGCGAATACCGTTTGGTGATTCTGAATATAAGGTACGCAAACCTCGTCGACACACTCGCAATCTTTACAACGTTGTTAACGAGAGACTTGTGGACGATAACTCCGACACCTCCTTGCGACAGATAGTCGCCCTCTCGGTGATAGAACAAGTTGCCCAACCCCTCTCTTCGGACCTCGGATAATTCTATAATATTCCAGCGCAACTTGTCCATCTGTTCTTCCAGGTGTGTTTCGTATTTTTGTAAGAACACCCTCACGTGAAGAGCATAGTTTCGCGTTGGGTACCGTACAAACTCAGATGCTTAGAAATAGGCCCATGTGGATTAGTTGGCTGACATGATTGCAGAATTTGAAACAGGTTTGTCTTCGTGGGTTTGCAAAATTATTACAGGTGATTAATCTTGGACTTATCACTTTGAACCAATGCAAACCACAGTAAAGAGATCGAGATTCGCAGGGAAGATTTTATCGCTAGGTTTTTCACTTTGACTGTTCTGGAGAGCCATTCTAATCTCGCTCAGACTGACGTCCGGGATATCATCGGAATAGTGTCGGATAAGACTTGCTCTTGGATCGTTACTCACACTTGCGTGTGGCTCCAACGATCACGTGTACAGCTGCCCATACAACCTCTCAATCTCACTAAAAATCTCAGGAAACGATGCTGCCACATTCGGTCTTCAGCTTCGACAGTTGGCTCTTTCTGGCAGACAGATCTCTGGCGAAGACTTTGGAGCCCTTGTTCCGCTCGATCGCTTCTTCAATACGAGCAGTATTAAAGTTGCGTAAGTCCCGCCGCATGCATTTGGAGATCTGTCTGTTCAGTTGCCTGTATGCTATCAAATCTGTTGAAGACTGCAGCTTCATTTCCCGTCTAACAGCCATAAGATTAAGAGTGTGATTGGAGAGTCTTTGTGTTCTTCTGCGGCGGGTCTAGCAAAACTTAGCTCCGACCACATGGACAGTTACCACGAGCTTGTCATTCAATCTTCTAGGCACTGAAAACGGTTTAATAACTCGAGCTGAAAGGTTTCGGGACTTTGGATTAGAGCACGAGAGGGACGGAGCGTTGTCTTCCAACTTTACGTTTAGGTTCAGTGTTCCTCTAACCGTTGTATCCTCTAATTCGGTGATCGCTACCAGTTTTCACCCTCGCGATCACTGAGACATCACTGAACAGTTGCCGTCTAGTCGTCATTATGAAGACAATTTCATTTTTTATCGAACCGTTGGGGCCCGACCAGGTCCACTTCCTGTAGGGCCGCTTCTGGAAGAAAGAGTTCATCATAAAGAGTCCCTCTTTCTCCATGAAGTCGGCCAGCTGCTGGCCCCTTGGTTTCCGTTGCCCTATTCCGAATTTCCCTTCTTTCAGCTCACCGTTCTCTCTTGTGCCTAGTTTTATTTATTTTTTTATTTATTCTTTATTCTACACACTGTAAGTGGATAACAATTATTAAATATTCAAATAAGATGGATTGGATGCATTTGGAGGAATGCATGGCTCTAGAGATATCGTCATACATTTTTTCCACCTCCTCATCGGGATGTGCAGAGGTTAGGGCGTAAACATGTATGACCTTCAGCGAATACCGTTTGGTGATTCTGAATATAAGGTACGCAACCCTCGTCGACACACTCCCAATCTTTACAACGTTGTTAACGAGAGACTTGTGGACGATAAATTCGACACCTTCTTAGGACAGATGGTCGCCCTCTGGTGATAGAACAAGTTGCCGGATCCGATTAAGTTCCTCAAAAGTTAGATGCGAATTGCCCAGGACATGTTTAATATGATATTTTGCTGACTTTATCCCAGCCTCAGCTAATCCATTAAAGTGAGGAGCGTACACGGGAGAGAACTTGAACTCTATACCGTAACGAGTTGCACAGTCACAAATAGGGTCGCGTTGACTGTAAAAAGATTGATATTTCCTTGGCAGCGGCTACAAAATTACGACCGTTATCGCAATAGATTGTTTTAGGAATCCCTCTGTGAGAGATAAACCTTTTTAATGTTAGAATAAACGCGTTATTAGACAACTCAGTTACCGCTTCAAGGTGGATACATTTGTATCGGAAGCATATAAAAATGCACAAATAGCATTTTAAAATTTTGCATCCTCTACCTTTGCGGTCTGCAATTAAAAATGGTCCAGCAAAATCAGTAGAAACAGTGGCAAAAGGAAAATTAGTCTCTACACGATCATTCGGCAGATTGCCCATAATATTTGATAGAGTTTGACCCCCAAATCTTCGGCAAGTGAAGCAATTGCGTACAACCCTTCTAGCTAGTCGTCGGCCCCCGATAGGCCAGTAGCGATCTCTAAAAGACGCCAGTAGTTGCTGAGGTCCAGCATGTAAGAGACGCTCATACTCTGCTAAAAATATTAGTTTGGTTAGTGGATGGTCAGACTTGAGTAGAATGGGATGCCTTTTGTCGTAGGAGTAGCTCGAGTGAGGTATACGACCTCCAACTCTAAGCAATCCTTCTGAGTCTATAAATGGATTAAGGGAAATTAAAGCTGCATTTGCTTGTAAGCTTTTATTGTTTAGCAAACGATCTAGTTAGTCAGGAAAAGATTGCCTTTGCGCAAATTTTGCAAGTAATCTAGTTGAGCTTTCAAGCTCGTTAGCTTGGAGAGTTCCAGTTACCTTAGTTCGGTTGGAGCAATTGTGTGTGAATCTTAAGACTGTTGCATAAAGCCTTTGAAGTTTATGAAATTTTGAAAATTTTGTAAAATCGATAAATGGTGCTGAAGGCACAATCTCCGCCGCCGAAACGGAGCTCGTTTTTAGTTCAGGTAGATTTGAAAAATCAGGCGTGGCTATCGCAGGCCACGAAGATTCTGGCTCTAAAAGAAAAGGTGGTCCATGCCACCATAAGGATGGTTGCGCAGGGGATATGTCCTTTAAATCTATACCTCGTGAGACGAGGTCTGCTGGGTTTAGAGTAGTGGGCACGTATCGCCACGATATAAACTGTGTGAGATCACCTATTACCACAATGCAATTGGCCACAAATGTTTTTGTTTTGTTGGGTGTATGAATCCAACCCAGAACTACGCGTGAATCATTCCAATATATATGACGATTGATAGGTCGGCGTAGAGCTTTAGTTACAGCAGATCTCAATTGTGCACCATTGGGTCGACAATTGAGCTCAATACGCAGGCGCATAGCTCGAGCATTGGTATTGTAGTGGTCTTTAACGGGATTACACGTGCTTTAGCGCATAATAAGTGAACTTGAATCGATCCATTTTAATCAATAGACTTTAGGTAAATGCAAGTTCCATAAGCTTGCTGGGAAGCATCACAAAAACAATGCATTTCAATTAGGACGTTATTATTAGTAAGAGTTAGTCTAGGTATTCTAAGTTGTGGAAAAATATTAATATTATTAGAAAAAGATTTCCAAAATTTGTAGATATCATTAGGCACTGGTTCATCCCAACCTAATTTTTGAAGCCATAACCTTTGTGAAATAATTTTAATTTTAATAAAATATAGTGACGATATACCTAGAGGATCAAAAATTTTACTAATACAGGAGAGAATAGATCTTTTAGTAGCAATAATATTTATAGGTAATTGAAATGGAAAATGTAGTTCATCTGAAGCAGGACACCAACCAATGCCTAGAGTGCTAGAGGAATTGCTGATAATTAGATTGCCTTCTTCAGAGCTATTAGTATCTGGCAAAAGAGCAGGTAGGTTTGACCTATATTTTCTTAAATGAAAACAACCTTTAGCTAATTCATCGGACACTGAGCGTAGAATATAGCGTAATTCTTGTGGTGAATCACACCCCGTTAGGATATCGTCACAGTAGGTGTCATTCTGAATAATAGATCTTATTTTAGGGTCAGCACATTCGTCGCCAAGTTGCCAAATGCACCTAGTGGTAAGAAAAGTAGCTGAAGAAAACCCATAGGTCACTGTTTTAAGACGCAGAGTGCGGAGAGGCTCGTTTTCATTGTTTCGCCACAAAATAAGCTGCAGATCACGATCTGCCTTTCTCATCGTCACTTGTTGAAACATTTTCTCTACGTCACCTGAGATTATAAATTTATGAAGACGAAATCTTAACAAGATGTTAAATAATTAATCCTGTATAGTAGGCCCTACCATTTGGAGATCATTAACTGATAGTCCGGAAGTAGTGCAAGCTAACGCATCAAACACGACCCGCAGCTTAGTTGATTCGCTCTTGTTCTTAATCACAGGATGATGAGGTAGAAAGTAGGCGTTGGTAGGCCTCTAGATAAGTGCTTCAGATAGATGCCCGAGAGCGGCATATTCATTAATAAATTTGGTGCAGGCTAATTTTAGGTCAGGTTTTTTTAAAGCGTGATCCTAGGCTTAAAAACCTTTTTTTGTCTAGTTAATATGAGTCGCCTTAGCATTCTCTATCATCACGAAGAGGGAGTTGACGAGTAGTAGTGGCGAGAAAGTGCCTTTCACAAAGCCTTTCCTCTTCACTGTAGGGTTTAGATTGGGGAAAACATTCCAGTTCCCAAAATTGGGCTACCTGACGCTCTAGGTTAGGAAGATCGCATTCCTTTAGGTGAGCATGATAGGAGCTAATAGAATTTTTAAACAATTTACATTGTTTCGATTGGACGAGTATAGAGCCTCTCACGAGCCATCCAAATTTAGAGCTACGCAGGATAGGGCCCTTATCACTCAGTGAGTGCTGTTGAGATCCTATCTTCCCAAAATAGGTCGCTACCGATGAGCACATCAATAGGGGATAATTCATAGAAGCTAGGATCAGTTAGAGTAAAATTAGATAGATCTAGGCCCTTTATGTCAAAGGTTGACTTAGGAATTTCATCAGAAATTTTAGGTAGTATTAGGCAAAACATTGTGACACTAAATAGGCAATCACTAGATTGTAGACGTATCATACAACGTTTTATATTTAGCTTAAGTTGAGTATTACCAATAGCGTATATATCAACATTAATCCAGTGTTCCAGGCGGAATTGTTTGCAATTCGGGAAGCATGCAAATGGGCTACCTCACACAAATACACACGCGCAATTATATACACCGACTCACGCTCATCCATTCATGCAATTCAGAACAGAAGTAATTAATACACACCCCGTAGTCACACACATACACAAATACTTACATCAACACAAATCTATAGGCACCATACACATCAACTGGGTTAAGGGACACTCAGGTGTATCGGGTAACGAAGCCGCCGACGAGGCCGCCAGTGCGGGCACTAGACTTCACAAGTCGCCTGATTACTCTGAGTTCCCTATTACACACATCAAACACATAATTAGGAAAAACAATCGCTCCACCTGGCAAACTAGGTACCTCAGTGCATCACAGGGCAAACGCACAAGAAACCTTCTTCCCACACTGAATGATATTGAAAGGCTGCGAACATTGACTCCAACTAACTTCTACCTTACACAATTTATCACCGGACATGGTTATTATAAAACATATCTGCACCGTTTTAAAATCACTAAAAACGATAAATGTCCGTGCGAAAACCGGACAGCTCAGACTTGAGAACATCTATTGGAGAATTGCCCCGCCTTCTGACGATACAGAATACATCATGAATTACTGTGCAATAACTTAAGAGTGTCGCCATAAAAACTCAGGGAACTGATGAGGAAGGAATCGGCTCTGAATTCCTTCATAAAACTAAATGAAAATATACTTAAGAATCTAAAGAACTTTAATAAGATTGTAAATAGCGGTAACAATGATTAAGTTAGTAAGTAGGTATAAAAAATAATTATAAATTAAAGAATATTTTTAGAATCTTTATGTTTTCTTTCTGTTCTCTTTCATTTCTGCATTTTTTGTTATTTATCTGCTAGTTTTTATAGTTATATAGACTAAGAAGATGTAATATTTTACAAGGTCTTTTTGTTTTCGTTATTATTGTTTGTTTTATTATTGTTTTATAATTATAGATTAAGAATATGTAAGGTTTTACAATGTCTTTTTGTTATCTTTTATTACTGTATCTCTTGTTAATCACCTATGTAAAAAAATTATATTATTTCTATGTTAATTGTAGTACGCAGTTGCAACTGCTATTAGTTTTTATTTTTGTATATGCTTTACGTGCCACTAAATAATATGTTTTAATTAATTAGCTTAAAAGTTTATAGAATAGTTCACCCCACTTTCACACACTTATTATACAATTTCATTTTATATACTTAAACCTACGATAATCACTTTGCATTTTATTATTATTTATTTATTTATTTATTTACTTTTTGGAGACAAAACAGAAACAAAAGATATGAAAGAAAAATATACAAGTAACATAAGACAATGGTAATTACAATTGTTTCCTATAAACTGTCTCACTAAGAACATACATATATTTATATTATGAAACAGGTCGTAATTGGTATCGTCTGCACAACAAGCAGGGTAACAAGTCTGTACTTATAAAAGAAAAACAATCATCTGAAAACAATCATCTAACATGTACAATAATAAATACTAAATATCCTTATATATCTAATTCATAATTGCTACTAAAGTACTTTTAATTTAGTTTTAAAAGCTGAACAGGAGATAGAGAAAATGTCGTGTCGTTAAGCATTTTATTGTGAGACACACATTCTGTGTACTGGTGCTCTTTACCAATGTTGGTCCTGGTTTTGGTATATGATAATTTTTTTGATCGTGTGTTTTGGTGTTCGAAACCTTACCTCGGATAATAACTGTAACACTTAATCTCCTGCTTTAGATATTCCTAAAGTAGTGGCGTCGATTAAGTGCGTCGGTCTTTTAATGACAGCATTTGATATTTTGTTAAGAATTTTCATGGAAACGCAGTGAATGCATTCGATAGTTAACAATACGTAAGAATTTCTTTTGGACCTTTTCTATTTTATCTTCATAAACTGAGTAGAATGGATTCCAAACGGGGACACATATTCTAGATGAGATCTAACTAATGACTGATAAAGGCAGGTAAGAGTATCTTTGTGTTTAAATGATTTTGTTATACGTATAACAAGCCTAGCATTCAGTAAGATTTATTCAATATTTCCTCGATGTGCTATAGTGTGAGTTTGGTATCTAAATATACTCCAAGATCACGTATACTGAATTCTGATACAATTTGACCACCTAAGTAAATCACGTATATTTTGTTCCTAGTATATGTTATGTGTTTGCATTTATTATAAATAGGAAAATTTATTAATTTTACAATAGTTTTCAAGTCTATCCAAATCGTTTTGTATTAATTTTATGTCGTCAGGTTTAGTAACGGCAGAGTATAATTTTAAGTCATCAGCGTATAATAAGAATTTACAGTGGTCAAAGCAAGTTGAAATGTCATTAATAAATAGGATAAAGAGGATTAGCTGAGTATTGATCCTATGTGGTATGGATGTTACTACAACGAGTAAGAAATGTAGCGTTAAGCACTACCGACTGTATGCGGTTTTGTAAGTAAGAAGCAAACCAACGTAGAAGATTACCTTTATACCATTGTAGGAGAGATTTTTAAAAGTAACAAGTGATCAACTTTGTCGAATGCTTTTTCGAAATCGGTGTATACAGTTTCAATCTGAGATTTATAGTCTAAACTGTTAAAAATAAAGTTAGTAAAAACAAGGAGATTTGTCAGTGTAGACCTGCCATTAACAAAGCCGTGTTGTTCCTCTAATAATGTATTTTTCAAAATTGAATATATATGATCGTGAATAAGTTTCTAAAAATTTTAGGAATAGCCGAAAAATTGATATTGGACGGTAATTTTCTACGTTGTTCTTAGAACCTGATTTGTGAATAGGTGTAATGTATGCTTGTTTCATTGAGTTGAAATGTTCCAGTTTCCAAACATTTGTTAAAGATTATATTGAGCGGCATGCAAATTGTATTAGAAGTGTGTTTAAAAACACTGCTTTATTTTGTCAGGTCCAGCGCCTTTGTTTGGATCAATGTTTTAAAACAGTGCAAACTTCCATCTGTGTGAAACGTATGTCATGTAAGTTATTCAGTAAAATTATCCTCTAAGTGTTGAGTTAATGCATATGCATTGTCTGACAACGGTTCAAAAACGGATTTGAAATGATGTGAAAACATTTCAGATATTATTTTTGGGTCGTCTGAAGTTTTGGTTCCCAGCTTCATTACTTGAGGATATCCCGTATTTGTTTCCTTTATATGAAGTATATTTCCAAAAGTATTTTATATTATCCTTTATTGAAGACTCAACGTTCTCTATATAATTATTGTAACATTTAATTAAGAGACGTTTAGCACGTTTTCTTAATAGGGAGAACTCTTGATAGTCACGTAACGAATTGTACGTTTTCCATCGTGCCCACATTTTAGATTTACGCCTAAGTGTATAAATTAAGCTATTATAGAGAACCACTTAGGAATCTATTGGTTTAACTTTGATAAGTGGTACATAAGATTCAATAATATGCATAATTTTGTTATAAATTTGTCAACTACAGTGTCTATGCAAGAAGAACTGAGTTCAGAAACCCAATCAGCCTCTGATATAGCAGTATTAATTTGGTCATAGTTTGCTCTGTAAGTTTCGTTTGTTTTCTGGTTGGTGGGCATATACTTGGATTGAGTTGTTTCATAAAAATGTCCAGCGGAGGATGGTGAGGAACGGTTTTAAGAGTGGATCATCAGAGATATTAACTGAACAATCAGGTGAGTTGCAAAAAACAAGATCAAAATTCTACTGTTTTCGTTTTTAATGTGTTTTTTGTTTCAAATTCATAAAGGCCATAATATGAGACAGTAATTTAGCTGTATCAGTAACTGCATTAACAGGTCTCAAGGATGGACCATCAGATGACCATTCCAGGTAGGGTAAATTAAAGTCACCAGTAATAATGTAATGTGAGAATAATGCCTTTGAGTGAATGTCGTGAAGTGTATAAAAGTATTTATCATAGGTAGTAGTTTTAGACGCTGGTGGTATGTAACATGCACTCAATAATAAATTTGAATGTGGGAAATGAAGAAAATAATTTCTAAGTCGGTGGCCTCTAAGTCAGGTTTCTAACAACATAGATCGATTTCTAACAAATTAGCACCCCGCCACCGCCCTTTTTTTATAAATAACATACAGTTCCGATCGCGTCGAAATATTGTATAAGCATCAGTTTGATTTCAGCATCCAAAATTGTATCCAACAGCCAGGTTTCAGTTAAAATTACAATATCGAAGTTACAATTAGTAAATTTAGTTTTAAGTCTAGCTTAGTTTTAAGCCTCCACAATTTTGATAGAATATAAGTAACTTATTAGAAGCCATCACGAAGAAACCGATATAATTAAGTGTATTTATAAATTTGTTTGCTATAAAATTATGGATCTCGATCTCCGCTGTATTGAGTATTGTAAACAACATACACAAAATCTTATGATAAAACTACTTAAATATGCTACTTTTGGAAAATTAATAAACAAGTAAACGTAATAAAATAGTCATATTTTACTTAAATCATTAGTACAACGGATGTGAATGACACGTGAATCGTCATTTTTCCGTAGCAAAATGCAACCGTTTTTGACCCACACAAATTTATATCCCTTCGACTTCGCCAGTTGTCGAGCATTACTAAATAAAATTTTATTCTTTAGTGTCAGATGTTCGTTTATATAAATCGTGTGTTTTGAGCTGCAGCAGCGGCACTGTTGGCAGAGCCAAACAACTGAGTAGTGGTGAGTGTGCGGCGCGAACGCGCCGCCGCTATCATATCATCACGCAGTCGTCGTGTGGTCAGCTGAAGTACAATGTTTTTTGGACGGTCGTTCGGTACCTTTGGAGCCACGCGATGAACAGATCTAATATCTTGCCTTGATATCGACGCCAATTATTACCAACCTCTATAGATAAATGAATCAGGTTTTCAGCCTTTTTATCAGGAATGTTTTGTAATTCCACGTTGCAACTGCGAGGCTTGGTCGAGGTCATCAAACTTGCGCAAATTCTCCAAATCTGCGCGAAGCGCGTTGTTTTCATCAGGGTGACATCAGGACTATGCGATGCCGTAAAGTTCTGCTCGAGTTCCTTTATGCGCTCCTCCCATGAATCAACACGTTTTTCCAGCCTATTAATATCTTGCGCAAAAGTTTTAGATACTTTTGGATGGCTGAATTTAAGTCCTCCTGCCGACGAGGCCGCCAGTGCGGGCACTAGACTTCACAAGTCGCCTGATTACTCTGAGTTCCCTATTACACACATCAAACACATAATTAGGAAAAACAATCGCTCCACCTGGCAAACTAGGTACCTCAGTGCATCACAGGGCAAACGCACAAGAAACCTTCTTCCCACACTGAATGATATTGAAAGGCTGCGAACATTGACTCCAACTAACTTCTACCTTACACAATTTATCACCGGACATGGTTATTATAAAACATATCTGCACCGTTTTAAAATCACTAAAAACGATAAATGTCCGTTCGAAAACCGGACAGCTCAGACTTGAGAACATCTATTGGAGAATTGCCCCGCCTTCTGACGATACAGAATACATCATGAATTACTGTGCAATAACTTAAGAGTGTCGCCATAAAAACTCAGGGAACTGATGAGGAAGGAATCGGCTCTGAATTCCTTCATAAAACTAAATGAAAATATACTTAAGAATCTAAAGAACTTTAATAAGATTGTAAATAGCGGTAACAATGATTAAGTTAGTAAGTAGGTATAAAAAATAATTATAAATTAAAGAATATTTTTAGAATCTTTATGTTTTCTTTCTGTTCTCTTTCATTTCTGCATTTTTTGTTATTTATCTGCTAGTTTTTATAGTTATATAGACTAAGAAGATGTAATATTTTACAAGGTCTTTTTGTTTTCGTTATTATTGTTTGTTTTATTATTGTTTTATAATTATAGATTAAGAATATGTAAGGTTTTAGAATGTCTTTTTGTTATCTTTTATTACTGTATCTCTTGTTAATCACCTATGTAAAAAATTTATATTATTTCTATGTTAATTGTAGTACGCAGTTGCAACTGCTATTAGTTTTTATTTTTGTATATGCTTTACGTGCCACTAAATAATATGTTTTAATTAATTAGCTTAAAAGTTTATAGAATAGTTCACACCACTTTCACACACTTATTATACAATTTCATTTTATATACTTAAACCTACGATAATCACTTTGCATTAATAATATTAGTAAACACTCGTTTATATTAAAGCATAACCAAGGCACCGACTGAATTTGTTCAAACGATTACTTACAAAATGTTAAGCAAAATAGAAGAAAATTATGTAATCACCATAATTTAAAAAAAAAAACAACTTTTAAATATAATTAGATGTAATAGAGAGTGGGAGACAATTACGTATTAACTATATTGTAACAAATTTATTAAACCAAGTTTTGTGATAATTCTAAAGACTATCATTTCTTTGTACAATATCGTACACTGACCCGTTCAATACCTTCTTTCCATCTCCTTATTTTTTAAGTGGTAGAGCCACGCTATATTATAACTGTAGCACGAATGGAACGGCTCAACCGGAGAAGGACTACGCCCTCACAGAATACCAGCGTAAAATAGCAGCTTAATGCTGCTGTGTTTAGTATGATGAGTGTAGAGAACCGGAGACCCTTTTTACTGGAAACGAGGCTTCAATCGTAGTTCTCATGGATGACAACGCATCTGCGTTTTGATTTTTAATCGAATATAAATGTCTATGGGCCACAGCTTCCACTTATCATCAGGTAGACTGTATGCTCGTTTGTCACCCTTGTTCTTTAAAAAATGTCCCACTTCTGTAAAACATGATTAGGAGTCGAAATAAGTTTCTATTTACTTATTTTAGGGGTGTAGTAGGTATTCCAACTTTTTTGCTGGACTCTGTTAATTGACGTACGTATAAAAACAATTTAGTCTAAATTTATAGACGTAATAAATTTAATTAAATTTTACCGCCTCTGTAAGTTTTTTCTTTAAGTTTAATTGAAAAGAAATTTACCAATATCAAATTGACCTCATTAATTTTTTTTTATTTATGACCAATACTTTTTAAGATAAGGTAATAAACGTGAAATATCCCTAGATAGCTTTAATGAGTGTACTGAACTATATAATATTGTATCATAATTCATAACATTCTAAAAGATGATTTTGCTAATTCCGACAAGGTCGACCCAAAAATGTTAAGCCCGCTGTAGGAATTTACGTTAAATAAATAAATTAATACATTTCATCGTGTAATGGGGGCATAAGAGTATCCACTACCTCATATCGTCCCGTAGGTGACTTAAGAGGTGACAAGAAAAACAAGCCAAGTGATAGGCAGCAGTGTCTTCCTATAACAACTAAACATAAAAAAATGCGGTTGCCAACTCAATGAATTGTGAGGCAATCTTAAAAAAAATAAAAAGAAGAAAAAGAATCTAAGGGGAAGGCCTACATTCAGTTGTGGACTTTTATAGGCTGTAACGATAACGAATGAGGAAGTGAATTTATATTATTACCAGATTATTTTTATAAAAAGATAAAAGTTACGTTATTGTGTTTTGGTTAACTTACTATAAATAAATTACAAGTATGGTGTTTTGTTGTTCATGTAACGTACTAAAATATAAACCCCAATTTTTTAATGAATTTATTACTGCTCTTCTATACCAGTATAGTGGTCAAAGGAGGTAATTTCATTTATTAATTATAAAATGTATAAATATATTTATCGATAGAAAGAAAATTATTTATCACCAAAATATTATAAGTATGTATTTGAGTATTTGACTAAGACAATCTTTGTATTTTTACACATGAGCACGTAGTCCACTTGACGGTTAGTTCATGATATTGCCAAGATAGCTACCCTATCCTTAATTAAGAATAAAAAGCAGATGCGTTGCCGACAAATGAGCGCTAAGATCCATCTTAGCGCTCATTTCAACGTTCCACGTTCAACGTTCAACGTTCCAACGTCTCGTTAATGTAACGTCTCGTTTTCAACGTGGTAGAGCCATGCTGCAACTATATTAATTGTATAGTTGTAGCATGAATGGGTCGGCTCGACCGGGGAAGGACCACGCTCTCACAGAATACCAGCGTAAAAGAGCAGCTTAATGCTGCTGTGTTTCGTATGGTGTGTGTAGAGAACCGGAGACCCTTTTTACTGAAAAAGAGGCATTCCATCTTAGTCCTCATGGCTGACAACGCATCTGCATTTTGATTTTCTAACGAGGATAGATGTAGATGTCTATGGGCCACAGCAAACAATTACCATCAGGTGGACTGTGTGCTCGCTTGTCACTGTTGTCCTATATAAAAAAAGTGTAAAGTCTCTGATTTTCGTCTCTTTCAGTACGAAACAGCATTAAGCACCTATTTTACATCAGTATTTAGTACGATTGTGGTCCTTCTCGAGCTGACTCATTCATCATGCAGCTATAATACAGCTGCAGAATGACTTTAAAGCGTAGAATAAGATTATATTAAAAACTTAATGAAGAAGCAAAACCTTAAACAGATTTGAAAATTCGTAGAGAAACCAAATTTAAAGGAAAAAGGCGTTCTGTGAATTGTGTTCTGAAGCTGTTTGTAAATAGTACATTTTACTCTATTTGCCGTTGGGTAAAGCTTTACAGTCTTTGTTCATGAAAATTTCACGTTCTCCCTGCAGTGAATCTATAATTCATCTAGTCGCATTCTATAGGCTATCTCGACTTAGAAATAAATTATTAAACCAATCGCTCACAATTTGCGTATCCTGGGTTTGTACCACAGCATTTATTTTTCACTTTTACGGGGTATCTAGTGCCAATTCCTTTACGAAATCGAAGTATCATCAGTACTGAATAGTGTGCTACCAAAGGCTTGCTAGAAGTGTTCACTGCTGTGAGCAACAAAAGACCGAACACGCGGCTTCGAAGGCTACTGCTTCACCATGACAACGCGCCCGCTCATTCAGCACTCAAAACGGAGTACTCTCTGGAAAGCACACCGGTTAGGGTGCTACATTGCTGCATAATGCTGCAAATATCTTTTTTAAGTTACGTCTCTTACCACGCTGCGACGGCTGCTTTCCTTGCGGGGATGTAATACTTAATATTATGTTTAATACATTTTATACGACATCACGTCACGTAACGTCATTTAGCTTTATATTATACACTCGGTAAGAAAAAAGCAAATAGTCGAGTGGAGATATTATGAGTTTTATTTATTTAGTATCAATTATTCTATACGTCACAAGTCAGCAATTACTTTCTATGTTTGTTTATGTAATGTATACATGAGATGAAATTATTATATGACCTTGCTTTTATTTTTTATAGAAAATAATATTTTTATCTAATATAGATTATTAAATTATACGTACTGATACTCATTTTTATTAAACACCTGTTCGGAAAATACGTCTGACCTGAAAAATGAACCAGCAAGAAACCCAGCGGGATTATTTTATAAACTTAAATTTTCTAATAATATTAAACAAAAGTTCGACCGTAATTCATTAATTTTTAAGTTTGTCCACTGTTTTTCACTGTCCGTCACTATTATACAATACAGAGCAAAATTTTAAAATTATTTTGCGTCTATCTCTACTCTGTGCATCTGTTTGACCAGAAACTATTAAATGTTTAATATTGGGTATGAACTAAAACTATGAATCTTTTATTTAATTTTATTTAAATTCCTTTTAACACATATCATACATAAATGTTAGGTTTATGCACTCCTTCCTCACATGAAGTTTAATTATGTTAAATCTTAATACATTAGATGGTAGCGATCACCTCATTCCCAGGGTTATATTTATTCATGTACTCCTTCATTCCCGTGTAGTGGCGGGTAAGAATACTCAACACCCCATATCTTCCCGTGGGTGTCGTAAGAGGCGACAGAGGGAAACTGAGGCAGAGGATGGGCAGCAGCATCTTTCTGATAACAGCAAAAAAACAATTAAAAAAAACTGCGGTTGCCAACCCGCTCGCCAAGCGTGGCAAATATGGCCATATACCCCCCATGAGCAACGACACAAATAAACGGCCCCCAGTCCCCGGTGGCCCCACTATTCCTTGCTACGGTGGCGACTATGGTAACGGTGGGGCAGGGGGTGCTAAGAATCTCCGGTGGAGGTTCGGTTGCCACCTACGACGACTCGACCTGGCAACTTATAACGCACGCACCCTAAGGACTGACGAGAAGATCCTGGAGCTGGAAGAAGAGATAGATAATTTGCGCTGGAATATTATAGGATTATCCGAGGTCCGAAGAGAGGGGGAGGACACGGTAATCCTCGAATCCGGCAACTTGTTCTATCACCGGGAGGGCGACCATCTGTCCCAAGGTCGTCCACAAGTCTCTCGTTAACAACGTTGTAAAGATTGGGGTGTGTCGACGAGGTTGCGTACTATTATACGGGTTCCTCGGTAGGGTTTTAAAAAGACTTTAAATGAGCTGCACAAATAAACGTTTAATTACGAAATATGAATTAGAATTATGAACTAGAATTACGAACTGGCAGACACGAAAGCAAGAGATGGTAACGATTCGGCGTTTGAGATAGGACTGGCGCTCCCGAGGAGCGCTGGGCAGTAGTGTCCTTAATGCTGACACCGCGGTTTTGATGAGACACTTACCTAATCACTTTAAGATGATTATTAAGCATTTTACTAACATTGACAATCTATAACAGCCCCTCGATTTAGTGTAAACTACACCTTTTTCTTAAGTGAAGTTTACCTATTTTAAATAAATGAATTATATTCTAGCCAATTCTAAGAGAGGGTCCTGTATTGATATTTGAAGTGCTAATTTCATCTAATTCGTGGTTATCATTTTCAGGAGTATTATTTTCTTTAGATTTCCTTAGTCTTTTGTGTATGCCAGTTTTATACAACTTATAGGTAATAAACAATACGATAAAGATTACAGTTACAATCATAATGCTAGAATAATACCTTTGATACAGAACAATATGTGGTTTTCAATAATATTATTAAGGCTTTTCAGAATTTCAGGATTATCATAAGCTAACGAATCTAAATTTACATTCAATGCTTATTTTAGTTTTTCAGATATTACAAATAACCATCTATTATGGCGTAGTGGCTGCCAAATGCTGACGTGGCCGTGAATGAATTTAGTTTTACAAATCGGCGGTATCGAGGTAAGTACCTTTGTAATAATTTCCGTTTCACAGGAAGGTGTAGCAGAGGAGGAGTACAATATTGATGTTTCACAAAGGTAATGATTATTATTAATTATTCTACAGTAATCTAGCTTATCTAATTTACAATACATTGACTTATCTTTACTTATACCTATGTACTTAGAAGATGGGATGATGGTCGAATACGACCTTGGATTATTTTATCATGAGGGACCAGAGAGGGTAAGTTATGATATACATTTAATTGTAAAGGATTAATTAGAGAATTTTTACTATAAACACTACTTTTCTTTATTGAAGTAACTAGATATTTCAGATATATTCAAAATAGTATGAATGTTATCAAGATTTAAAGGAACCGGAAGTTGTTTGGATTCAGGTAAGAATCTGTAATTATCTACCAGTTCGGTGTAGAGTTCTTTAGGTGTTAAGATAGTGGGATATAGGATGTTAGACTTACTAAACATGATAGAGTTAATTATGTCTTCAACCTTGAAAGATAAGGCTAGTAGCTATTTTCTATCATAGACGTTAATTCTAGCATGCGAGACCTAATACCTAATTCTCTTGAGACGTATGTCAGATTTAGAATATCTTGAGATATCGCGTCAATTGCATTTTTCAGGTGTTTTCATTTTCTTTGATTGTGGATAGAGTTTCATTAACCGATTTAAGTAAAGAGGTGACCAATATATTTTCCTTCATTAAAAGGGCAGATTCTTTTGGTCTGTTTCTACCTCATTAATGGCATTGTCATATCGAAGGCATCGTCTTCATCCATAGTGCCAAATAGTTTTTAGATAGAGTGCCTACGAAACCTAGAAGTGCAGATCTTCTCGACTGGCGAGATGTAAGGTGAAAAATAGCTTCGTTATCGTGAGCTATATCATTGAAACGCGTATTTAATGGTTCAAAAGATTTGTACATTCTAAATAATCGAAAATTTTATCATTATCACATACTTGTTTAGATTTATCAAAATTTGACGGAGATTTATAATATGTGGGTTAATAAAGGAAATATCATATGGGATAACTATACTAAGGTGACTATCAACTAAACTTAAGGAACCTATAGGGTCAAAGTAGATGCCAGAACTAGAAGGAGTGACTTGATAAAGTCCTGGTGTGCGTTGTTCAATGTGCTGAAATAGAATGAACGAGGTTAGATAAATATATTACTGATTGATACTTTCTATAACTAGTATTACTGCGATACAAGATCTCTGACTTCCCTGGTTTCATTTCATCGAAGTGGTGCGTCACGTGACGTCTATTAATTAAGAGTGTGGCTGTATTATTATTATTTACCTTTATAATTTTATATGGCCCTTTCAAACAGGTGATAAGGCCTTTTGAGTCTCAGATGATTTTTAAGGTAGACGTAGTCACCATCCTTGTATCGTGGTGGTGATCTGGTGTGAGAATCATAATAGGATTTAGAAGATTCTTTGGATTTTAGTATGTTTTCTAGAGCTTGTTCTCTAGTATATTTGAGTTTATGTTGTAACATTCTTATGTAGTCCGAGTATGTTGCGCTAGGTTCGTTTTCGTATATAGAGTTGGGAATAAAGGTTTGTGACCGAAGACTAGTTCGTAAGGAGTGAATTTCGTAGTAGAATGCGTTGTTGTGTTATATGTTAGCATAGCTGTATATACATAGGTAGCCAGTTATCTTGGTTTTGATTAACAAATGATTTTAAATATTCCTTGAGAGTTGAATGACTTCGTTCAAGGGCTCCTTGTGTCTGAGGATGATAAGGCGATGACCAAAGTTGTTTAATCTTGAGAAACCGACACGTTGTTTTGAATAAGTCGGATGTGAAGTTGGTACCTTGATCGGTAAGAATAGACTTAGGAATTCCAAGAGAAATAAAGTGGATAAGACAGTCACAAGATTCTTCAGCAGTTGTACTGCGTATAGGATAACAGTTGAATATTTCGTTAGGTCATCTTGTAAGGTTAGAATATATTTGAGTTTGGCGGTGCCGGATTCAGGTAAGGGTCCTACTATATCTAGTGCTACCCTTTGAAATTGTGATGTGGATGTAGTTGTGATTTCCATAGGGGCTTTGTTTAATTTTCTTAGTGCTTTATTTTCTTGACAAAGTTTACATTTCTTGACATAGTCGTCTATGTCGCTTCTCATGCCTTTCAATAAAATTGTTCTCGAATTCTGTTATACATCCGTACACATCCCAAATGTCCAGATGCAGGGATATCGTGGTTTTCACGCAATATTTTAGGTCTTTCACTTAAGGTAGGATATATTATTTTATTTAGGTAAATATGAATTTGATTTTTGTATTATTAAAAATATGAGTAAGAATATTGTAAATTTTAGTATATGAATGATGATCAAATGGATTTCTGAAGTCGGAAATGGCCATCTCGGTTGTTTGTTCTGATTTCAAGATTTCGTCTCTTACTTGTTTGAGAGTATCGAAAATAGCGGGATAGGATGATTCATCAAAATGATGAACTTTAGTGAAGATGAGGTAAACCGTCTTATTTTCGTAATTAGTTTTGAAATCGGTGTAATTCTTTTCAGAGCTATAAATTTCATCAACGTTTTCGGAGAAGGGTTATAGAAATAGGGATTGGATTCGTCTAAGTCTATAGATGATGGAATTAATATGATTTTGCAATTTGTTTTCAAAAGGTTTTCGTTATGTTCCTTTAGGATTGTATTGTTTTCCTTTATTCGGATTTGTTTTCAGAAATTGCAGTAGTTGTCGTTGTTTAGATTTGGTTGCGTTTCTGGCGAAGGGATCTGGAGTGAGTCAAAGTCAAGGTTGAGGTCTGCGCTGTCAGGACTGAGGTCAAGATAAGGTAAGTTGGGTTCTAGGTCAAGCAGTTCTGGAGATAATGTTGGTTGTGCAGGATTCTGTGGATTAGTAGGTATAGTATTAGAATCAGTGTTAAGATCCTGGTTGAGCAGGTCTTCGTTTTCAAGGAGAATGGAATAGGAGAAGGTAAGTCTAACAGAGGGTCTTAATAGATTTTCAAGTTCGAGTCGATGTTTTGTTGGGGAGAGTCAGGGTTGTAGGAGGTTCATCTTGAATAGGTTAACTGGTCGAGACAGAGCATCTGCATTCGTATTTATTTTTCCTTTCTTATGTATGATTTCATAGTCGATTCTTCTAATTTGAGTCGCCAGCGAATTAGTCTGGATCCAGGGTCTTTACAGTTGAAAAGCCATTGTAAGGGCTTGTGGTCTGTAACTATTGTGAATCGATTCCCATAAAGGTAGGGACGAAAGGCTTTAGTTCCAAAGACGATAGCTAAGCATTCTTTCTCAGTAACACTGTAGTTACATTCAGCTTTATTAAGGGTTCGTGACGCATATGCAATTGGACGGTCTTTTCTAGGAGGACCTTGTGATAGAATAGCAGAAACAGCGAAGTTTGAGGCGTCACAAGTGAGGATGAAGGGTTTGGTAAAATCAGGGTAGCAAGGACAGGTGACGTTACTAGTTTTTCTGTAACGTTTCGAAAGCAAGTTGCTGTTCGTTTTCCAATTAAAGGTGTATCCTTTTCAGGAGAGAAGTTAGTGGTTTCGCTAGTTTGGAAAAGTCTGGAATAAAGCGTCTATAGTAGGAGGTGAGTCCGAGAAAAGATTTAATGTCTTTGGGACATTTTGGTACGGGAAATTCCGTGATGGCTACGATCTTTTGGATCTGCTTGTACACCGTCTTTGTTAATGACGTGACCAAGATAAGCGACTTCTCTTTACAGAAATTCACACTTATCTGGTTGGAGTTGGTTATAATCTCTGAGTCTATTGAACACACAGGATAAATTTTGGATGTGACTTGGAAGGTCAGGTGAGTACGACGATATCGTCTAAGTATGAAGCAGCGTGAGCCTTGTAGTCCACATAGGCATGTATTCATGAGTTTCTGAAAAGTTGACGGGGCATTTTTAGCCCAAACGGCATTCTCGTGAATTGGAAATGCCCTTGAGGTACGGAGAAAGCAGTTTTAGGGCGTCTTGCTCAGATACTGAATTTGATGGAAGCCTGAGGCTAAATCTAAAGTTGTGAAATATTGACTTTTCCCCAATTGATCTAGAATTTCTGTAATTTGTGGGATAGGATAAGTTTCTCCGATGGTAATGTCGTTGAGTTTTCTGTAATCTATAACGACTCTCCATTTCGCTTTCCTGAAGCATCTAATTTTTTAGGCACGACCCAAATGGGTTTTTGTTCCAACATCTTATTTAATTGATTTTCTACTTCCTTTTGTGGCATTCAGGAATCTATAGGATTTGGTTTGAATAGGAGTGTCTGTGGTCGTTCTTATTTTATGTTCAGTGGCTTTAGTATAGGTAAGTTGTTCGTCTGGAAGGTGGAAGATGTCGGAGAAGTCTTTACAAATTTGTAGTAAGGCATTGGATTCCTCTTCATTGAGGTGAGATATTCTAAGTTGTTCGAGGACCTTTTTAGTAGCGTTAGGTTGAGGCTTTGGTTCATCGTAATTAGGATAATTTTGACTATTTAAAGGTTCTATCGCTAGGTTAAGGTTAGATTGAAGGACGACGGGATTTTCGGAAATGTTTACAACTGTAATGTTGACACGATTATTATCTTTTACTTTAACAATGCAATTTGCGATTAGTAACGAGGCAGAGATGTGTTGGTCTAGTATAACACCTTCTTTTATATTAGGATTATTTACAGTGCACTCAATAACGGTTTCCGAACGAGGCGGATATTGTATAAAGGTTCAGTGAATTTTAATTTAATACAGTTCTCGTCTGTTTGCAGCACTCCTTGTGATAGTCTATTTGACAACCTAGGTTCTTTAACAGATCGGTACCTATAATACCGTCATAACTGAGGCTAATATTTTTACAACGTGGAATTTGTGACTGTAAGGTTTGTTAGATTTTTGAAATATTTGTAGTTTAAAACTCCCTAATGTTGAGGTTGTTTCACTTCCAGGGTCGATTCCTTTAAGGAGTATTATTTCATCACTTAATTCCGGGATAGTGGTCATGGAATCTAATTTTAGGAGGCTTACGCAAGAACCAGTGTCAACTAGGAAGGACAGAGGTCTGTCGGCTACTGAAGTTTGGATAATGACATAAGGTAAGTACTTTTTTTCAGTATTCTTATTAATTTTATATAATTTCATATTATTTTTATTTTTCAGGTTTTGTAAGGAGTTGGGAGAAGAATCGTCTGGATTTGGAACTGGGATGGAAGCAGTGGATTTAGAAGATTTAGTATAAGATTTTTGCGATAGAGTGGATTTGGTAGATTTAGTAATTAGATCTGTGGATTTAGTAGATTTGGTATGTGATGCAGAGGATTCAGTGGGTTTTTTAATTGATTGGAGATTCAGTGGAAACAGTGGATTTAGTAATTGATTTAGGAATTCAGTGGAAACAGTGGATTTAGTAATTGATTTAGGAGATTCAGTGGAAACAGTGGATTTAGTAATTGATTTAGGAGATTCAGTGGAAACAGTGGATTTAGTAATTGATTTAGGAGATTCGGTGGAAACAGTGGGTTTGGTAAGTTTAGTAGTAATAGAGGCATCGTCTTTGAAATAGTAGGAATAATTTCCCGTGCGACGCATATCGGGAAATTTTACTCGTTTAAATCGTTGCGATCAACTTCGTCGACGCCTCTTCGTTATCTAGGTTTACGTTAAGGACCCTGCGCGTTGGGTTTGAATTAGGATTTTGGGCAAGGTTTGGTTGGCGACCGTAGGAGTTGGAAGCAGAGGGCTGATTTCTGCTATTGTTATATTGTCTTTTGCGACAATTTTCAATACCCTATATTTTACAATAACGACAGATCATGTCGTTGGTATTGATGGTTTGGAATAGTCAGGACGATAATTGCGCGAAATTGGTTGAGATTCGCGGCGAGAGTTTGTATTTTTGGTTTATCATTGTAAAGTTCACGTTCGGGTTTGACCTTCTTTGTATGCTGGAAATAATTTTTCTTCTTCTACCGCGAAACTTACAGCAGAGTTCAGTGAGTCAGGGTTACGACATCTGACTACTTGTGAGATGCGAGGATTGAGTCCTGTTATAAAAGTGTGGAGAGAGATCCTGTATGGCAGCGACACGTCCTGCTAGTTCTGTTTTCTCTTTGGTTGGTATAGAAATATTTATTTCCGTTAGTAATTTCGCTAGGCACGTTTCAATTTTAGTGCAAACTGATTAACTGTCTCGGTCGGCTCTGTTTACAGTCTTGGAGCTCCGTGAGTAGGTGAGCATAATGTTTCCTCTCACCAAATTTGTTTAATGAAATCAATGAACTGTTCGAAAGAGTCAAGTCTTTAATACTACACGTGCTCTCGGCTTTGTCAACTAATTGACTTAGTATAAATTTGAACAGAATGGGTTTTGGATTTTGTAGCAATTTCAAGCGCTTTGACAGTTAGTAATGAACGGATTTAATTTTCTCGCGATCCGTCGAAGGGTTTGATGAACTTAAAAGAATACTGAGTTCGATTTTTCGTCGATTTCTAATTTGGGGCCTTTAGAGCCGCTAGCGCCATCTTCAGATTTAGAAGTCATGGTTTAGTAACACAGAAAACAAAACAATAAAACAAAAACAACAAAACAAAAAACAAAAAAGAATAAAGTGATATACAAAAGGTCAGGTCCTCCTTATGCTAGCTTACTTATACACTATAGACGTTTGTGGGTGAGTCGCCGCAGCGCGTAGTCAAAACAAAGTCGAGCGCGAGTCTTATCAGCTCTAAGTTGGACGCGCAATGAGATAGTTTGGTATTCGCACAAGGAATAGTAGGTTGTTTTTATCACTCACAGGAACGTAGCTGCTATGATGATGATCAGCATCGTTTCCACAGATCACTGTGGACTGCGGACCGTGGAACAGTGGTTGCTGGAGACCTCCGTTTCAACGGAGGATGGAGAGATGATAATTAATGATTTTGTACAAACACTTTAGCACTTTGGCACTTTAGCTTTTGGCACTTCACTTTAGGAACGCTATTATGACGTAGTAAGTTCTTCGGAGCGTAGTTGGGTAGGGTTTCGTATCCCCGCTGCCACCAAATATTATACGGGTTCCTCGGTAGGGTTTTAAAAAGACTTTAAATGAGCTGCACAAATAAACGTTTAATTACGAAATATGAATTAGAATTATGAACTAGAATTACGAACTGGCAGACACGAAAGCAAGAGATGGTAACGATTCGGCGTTTGAGATAGGACTGGCGCTCCCGAGGCGCTGGGCAGTAGTGTCTCTTAATGCTGACACCGCGGTTTTGATGAGACACTTACCTAATCACTTTAAGATGATTATTAAGCATTTTACTTAACATTGACAATCTATAACAGTACCTTATACTCAGAATAACCAAACGGTATTCGCTCATACAGGTTTACGCACCAACCTCGGCACACCCCGATGAGGAGGTGGAGAAAATGTATGACGATATCTCTAGAGCCATGCATTCCTTCAAAACCCACTATACGGTGTTAATGGGAGACTTCAACGCAAAACTAGGCACAAGAGAGAACGGTGAGCTGAAAGTAGGGAAATTTGGAATACGGCAACGGAACCCAAGGGCCCAGCAGCTAGCCGACTTCATGGAGAAAGAGGGACTCTCTATGATGAACTCTTTCTTCCAGAAGCGGCCCCACAGGAAGTGGACCTGGTGAGATTGACTTCATTATGACGACCAGACGACAACTGTTCAGTGATGTCTCAGTGATCGCGAGGGTGAAAACCGGCAGCAATCACCGTATGGTGAGAGGCATACTGAACCTAAACGTTAAGTTGGAGAGGTCATGTCTAATGAAGTCAACGCTCCGTCCCCCTCGAGCTCTAATCCAAAGTCCCGAAACCTTTCAGCTCGAGCTACGAAACTGTTTTCAGTGCCTAGAAGATTGCAATACAGTGGATGATATGAATGACAAGCTCATGGAAACTGTCCATGCGGTCGGAGCTAAGTTTTGCAAGACCCGCCGCAGAAGAACACAAAAACTCTCCGATCACACTCTTACTCTCATGGCTGTTAGACGGGATATGAAGCTGCAGTCTTCAGTAGATTTTACAGCACACAGACAACTGAACAGACAGATCTCCAAATGCATGCGGCGGGACTTACGTAACTTCAATACTGCTCGTATTGAAGAAGCGATCGAGCGGAACCAGGGCTCCAAAGTCTTTGCTTAGCTATCTTTGCTGTCTGCCAGAAATAGCCAACTGTCGAAGCTGAAGACCGAGTGTGGAAGCGTCGTTTCCGGGACACTTGAGATTTTGAGTGAGATTGAGAGGATCTATGGGCAGCTGTACACATCATCGTTGGAGGCACACGCAAGTGTGAGTAACGATCCAAGAGCGAGTCTTATCCGACGCTATTCCGATGATATCCCGGATGTCAGATTGAGCGAGATTAGAATGGCTCTCCAGCACCTTAAAAACGGCAAGGCCCCAGGCGAGGATGGAATTACAGCGGAGCTTCTGAAAGCGGGTGGAAAACCGGTACTTGAAGTCCTTCAGAAGCTCTTTAATTCCGTCCTCCATGGTGGCATTACACCGGAGGCGTGGCGCAGAAGTACGGTGTTCTTGTTCTACAAGAAAGGCGACAACGCTCTCTTGAAGAACTACAGACCGATTTCCCTTTGAGCCGCGTCTACGTGCTGTTTTCGAGAGTCATTACGAATCGTCTCGCACGCAGACTCAACGACTTCCAGCCTCCCGAACAAGCCAGTTTCCGAAAAGGCCTTAGCACCATAGACCACATACATACCCTTCGGCAAATTGTACAGAAGTCCGAAGAGTACAATTTGCCACTATGCCTGGCGTCTATGAGAAAGTCTTTGATTCCATCGAAATTTGGGCGGTGCTGCAGTCCTTTCAGCGGTGCCAAGTTGACTGTCTGTATATCGAAGTTGCTTGCTGAAGTGCTTGTACAGTAGGGCTACGATGGCTATCCGAGTACAGAACCAGAGTACGAAACCTATCCAACTGCAGGGAGGTGTAAGACAGGGTGACGTTATATCCCCGAAACTCTTCACCGCTGCATTGGAAGACGTTTTCAAGCTACTGGACTGGAAGGGATACGGTATTAACATCAATGGCGAGTACATCACTCATCTTCGATTTGCCGACGATATAGTCTTATGGCAGAATCGCTGAAGGACCTAAGCACTATGCTCAATGACCTCAATAGTGCCTCCCAACGGATAGGTCTTAAGACAAACATGGACAAAACAAAGATCATGTTTAATGTCCATGTCACACCTATGCCGGTAGTTGTTGGGAGCACTAAGCTCGAAGTTGTTGACGAGTATGTTTACCTGGGACAAATAGTCCGACTAAGTAAGTCCAACTTCGACCGAGAGGTCAATCGACGGATTCAACTCGGCTGGGCAGCGTTCGGGAAATTACGGCACATCTTTTCGTCAGGTATACCTCAAAACTTGAAAACGAGGCTGTACAACCTGTGCGTGTTGCCAGTGATGATCTATGGAACTGAGACGTGGTCCTTCACTGCTGGCCGGATGAGGAAGCTCAAGGTCGCTCAGCGAGCTATGGAGAGGGCTATGCTCGGAGTTTCTCTGCGTGATAAACTTAGAAATGAGGATATCCGCAGTAGAACCAGAGTGACCGACATAGCCCAACGGATTAGTAAGCTGAAGTGGCAATGGGCCGGCCATATAGCTCGAAGAACCGACAACCGATGGGAAAAAAAGATTCTCGAGTGACGCCTTCGTACCGGCGGACGAAGTGTAGGGCGTCCCCCCACTAAATGGTGTGACGACCTGGTAAGACATGCAAGAAATCGATGGATGCAGGTGGCTCAGTACTGTGCTTTGTGGCATTCCTTGGGGGAGGCCTATGTTCAGCAGTGGACTTGTGAAAGGCTGTAATGATGATGATGATTCCTTCATACTTTTAACACTTTTATACAATTTACTTTTAATTAAATTTTTATACTTGTTGATAATGTTTGTAATGTACATAAATTTTCATAAATATATTGTAAAGCTATTGTTCATATAGTTATCGTTTAATGGATATATTTATTGCAAAGTGTATAAAATAGTAGAGGCGAGAAATAATGAGTTTTATTTATTTAGTACTCGTACTAATGGTTCTATACGTCACAAGTCAGCAATTACTTACTAGACCAAATATTATATGTTACAAGGTTTATGTAATGTATACATGAATGAGGAAAAAAGATGAAATTATTTTATTTCCTCGCTTTTATTTTTAAAGAAAATAATATTTTAATCATTAATTTAGATTATTACATTATACTTATTGTAAGTCATTTTTATTAACCTTTATATATATTTTTATTAGTATTATTGTAAGGATTTTTTTAAATAAAACTTTACAATAGTATTATACAATTATCTATACTGATGTTCACCCAGAGGTCGTAGTAGTATAGTTCATATTGTTATCGTTTCATGAATATATTTATTAAAAAATAACTAAACACTATCAAAATAAACAAAATAATAACTGTAATAACGTTTCTAAATCGCATATAATATAAATTCATATCATTTTTCGGTTGATACAAATATCTTTCTTGCTAACTCTATACCCATCATAATGGATTTTACTAATTAATCTTAGGATTTTACTAATAGACATACTGGAGTGTATAATAGACGAACCCGTGTTTCAGCTTTTCATTTTCACCCGTGGCCTGGGTGAAAATGAAAAGCTGAAAAGTAAGTAATAATTAATTTAATTTTTAAGTTATGAAATATTATTGCTAAGAAACGATTTTTGTGTTGATAAAAAATAGTTTTTATAAAAAAATAATTGAGGCGTGGTTGCAAAGCTGATAAACGTTCACCTTAAATATGGTACACGAGCGACGCGAGTTAGATCCCCACCACCAATAAAATTATTGTTAATTGCAATTTTTTGTAGTAATTTGGCAGGTGCGTTTTCCTTTACCAAAATCTACAAAGTTAAATATATGAATGAATGAATGAATGAATGAATTTTTTATTCAATATTGATCACATAATAATACTTATTGAAAGTCATTTTTTATTTACCACTGGTTCGAAAAATACCTCTGTCCTGGGAAGAACCAGCAAGAAACCCAGCGGGATTTTTTTTAAACATATTTCACTTAACAATAATTTTGTTTATACAATTTTTAAATGAATTTTCATAGAACCAGCATGGTGGCGATCACCCTATTCCCAGGGGTTATTTTCATGCATGTATTCCTTGATATTATAATAACCCTTTTTGTACAGTTTTGTTTAATAAAACTTTTAAACTTGTTTATTGACAAACTTTGAACATGTTCTGGGATTTTGTTGTAAAGCGTATACATTGCCCCATAAATGAATTACTGATTCTGTGGAGTCTAGTAACTGGCATTACAAGCTTATGTTTGTTCCTAGTGTTTATAGTATGAACATCCTTATTCTTATTAAAGCTATTTATGTTTTTATGTACATAAATTACATTTTCATAAATATATTGCGATGCCAAAGTTAATATGTTTATTTCTTTAAATTTTTCTCTAAGGGACTCTTTACAATTTAGGTAATAAATCGCTCGTACGGCTCTCTTTGCAAAACAAATATGGCTTCAATGTCATTCGCGTTACCCCATAGCAAAATTCCATAAGACATTACGCTATGAAAGTAACTAAAATAAACTAATCTAGCTGTCTCAACATCTGTGAGACTTCTAATCTTTCTTACAGCTTATGCTGCAGAACTAAGTCTGTCTGCTAATTTAGATACATGGGGGCCCCATTTAAGGATCGCGTCAATAGTAATACCAAGAAAATCCCTGGCATCTACAAGACTCAACTACTCCCCTTTAAAAGTACATTGCTATTCGAATGTTTAACATTAGGTACTTATTTTAATTTAATAAATTTTGTTTTGTTGCCGTTTAAAAGCAAATTGTTGGCGTTAAACCAATATACTAATTTCGATAGAGCATTATTTATATCGTCATAATTAATTGACTACCGTTTGAGTTTGAAAATTAAAGAAGTATCATCAGCAAATAATACTATATCGTGATTGTCCCCTACAAGATAAGGTAAGTCATTAATATAGATTAAGAACAGGAATGGGCCAAGAATCGAGCCCTGAGGAACCCCCATTGATACTACCGATCCGGAGGAACCTTTACCATTGATCACGACTTTTTGAGTTCTGTTACTTAAATATGAAGTAATAAGTCTAAGCGCCAAATTTTTACACCGTAATGTTGTAGTTTCCTGATTAATGTCTCATGATGTACACAATCGAAAGCCTTGGAAAGATCACAAAAAATACCTAAGGCATCCTTTGAATTCTCCCAGGCATTAAAAATATATTTCATAAGCTCAACACCGGCGTCAGACGTCGAGCGACCCCTTGTAAAACCAAATTGGTTTTTATGAAGTAATTTATTTGTATTAAAAAAATTTAACAATTGAACCAAAATTATTTTTTCAAAAATTTTACTGAGAGTTGGTAGTACAGAAATAGGTCTAAAATTAGCAGGGTCCAATGTACTACCAGATTTAAATAAAGGTATTACTTTACTATATTTCATTAAATCAGAAACACACCAGAATCGATAAAAGTATTCAAAATAATAACAAGATGAGGTGCAATTAAATCTATTATGGACGCAATAACTGTAACGAAAACGTCCATAAATCTGCGGTTTTCTTTACATCAAGGGTTTTGTAATATTTTACAATATCTTGCGGTATTACCTTTTCAAATTTAAATTTTAAACAGGTATTAACATTCTGTTTGAGTAATGACTCGGCGACAGTTGGAGAAGTATTCAACGACTCTGTTGTCAAGATAGGAATATCAGTGAAATATTTTTCAAACACCGCTGCGACTTCTTGATTTGATTTAGTCAATTCATTGTTAATTTTCAATTGATAGTTTGTGTTACGAGGTTTGTCTTTACCGGTTTCGCTGTTAATTATACTCACGTCATTTTAATTTTATTCTTAGCAGTCTTAATTTTGTTGCTAATATGTAAAGATTTGACTGTGGAGCAAACTCTTTTAAACATTTTAGAATAATTTTTGACATATTCTTTAAAAGCATCGGAAAGATTATATGATCTTTCGTGGTAAAGGTCATATAACCTTCGTCTGCTTTTATGAATTCCTACTGTCGCCCACTCATTAAATGCCTTGCGACTGTTTCTGGAGAATGTTTTAGAAGTAAATGTTTTATTAAATTCATTGCTTATAAGGGTCAATAATACTTCATAGTCTGCATTGTTCTTATAAGAACCCGATGGAAGGTTTTTACCATATTACTTCTAAATCTCTCCAGGCGTTTTGCACTAATAGGAACAAACACAATTTTCTCAATTACCTGTTTCTTGTGCATATAAGGTAATGAAACCAGTTGTCGACAGTGATCTGAACTAAGTTTTCGAATTATTGATTTGTTGATTGGTGTTGTACCAAATATTATCAATACAAGTTGCACTACACCCTGCAATACGTATAGCTTCAAAGAATAAATTATCAAGATTATAGGATTTGAACAAAGAGCAAAATTTAATACTGATGGAAGAAGTTTCCAGGAGATTGATATTAAAGTCTCCACATACTACAAGACATTTATTCTGTTTATTGCTTAACTAAAACTTCTTCCATAATTTTTCAAAGGCATCATAACTTGAACATGGGGGTCTGTAAACACTGACAACAATAAGGTGCTCAAGCTCAACACATGCCATTTCTACAGTACGCTCAACAGAGAGGCTCACAATGTCTTTACGTTCTTTACATGATAAGGATTTATTAACTAATATTAAGGAGCCACCACGTAATTTAGTATCTCTATTGAACGAACTGACCACCTGGTGATTACTGAAATTAAATATGGAATTGTAATCTTTCAACCAATGTTCAGTAATACATAAAATATGTATATTGTGACTATTTAAAAATAATTCAATTTCTAATTCTTTGCTTAACATACCTTGTATATTTTGATGCACCAGGTTGATACAGTTTTATTATTGCTATTTTGTAAAATTACACAATTATGTATTGGTAAGTTGTATTCTAAGCTATTCAAATTATCTTTGCTAGAGATTACCTCTATTGTCTTATTATCTAATTTAAATTACTTGGAACTGGTTCCAAATCAAATGTAATATTATTTTGTTGCTCAATAAAAGCAGGTGTCAAGGTAGCCAAATCATTGGCTGAGTTAAAATATAAATAATAAGATAGCGCATTTGCTACCAGTCTTAAACTATACTTTGATAGGTAATACCTATCTCTTGTTAAAACTTCTTAATTAAATTATTTAAGTCAATTAAATGAAATTTATAATTATTACAATTATATGTCAGTTTTACATTATTGTTGCATATTAAATTATTCATTTGGATATTTAAGTCATGTCTTAATTTATTTTCTTGTGGCAGACCCTGATAAGTAAGGCAATGTAAACAAAACAATCTTGTGAACATTTAAATTATTTAAATTTCAATATAATCCAATAATTGTTTTTTATTCACATTGCCTCTTCTCCCAATAAGAAGTATCAATATACTATTAGGACTATGGCTACTTATTAGAATTTTATTTATAATTTGGCTAAATGTTGCTCCAGGCATACAATAATTAGTAATTTGTTGTTCCTTTAGACAGTTATTTAATACTAAACCTAAGTTTTTACCTATATCATCACTGTACACAACAATATTATTTTTGCTAACATTTAAGTTATTCAAATTATTTATTGTTCTGGAACTGTCATGGAGTTTATAAGTAGGAGAGGGGTTCTTTTTGTCCATATTATTAACACATACTGTCCCTGAAGTAACCGGTAATGAGAGCTGACACTCACACTGTTGTTTTACTAATGACTCAAAACGTTCCTCATTATATTTACACAGTGTTACCAGCTCGTCCATGGCCAGTATATGTTCCTTTATTTCATTTTGAGCTGATTTATATTTATTTGTCATAACTTGTAATGCATTATGAAGTGAAGAAATTTCTGAATTAAGATACTCCATGTCAGTCTCATAACTTTTCCTAATGGATAGCATTTGAATAATTTCTCATCAAACTCAATTGAATATATTTTGACCTTACTAATTAATTCTTGTTTTTCTTTACATAACTTAACATGATTTTTAATGCTTATTTTATTTTTTATGTTTTTTTGCAATTTATTAATGTATTTATTAATTTTAATGTATTTCTTTAATTTATTGTTACTGCAAGCGATTCTTCCTGCTGCTCTCGATATGAAAGCATCTTCACCTGTCAAATCCACTGTTGATGATGGTTGTAACAATTTTAAAGATGCTTGAGAGGTTGTGCATTCTACAAGTTCATGGAACAGACTCTGAGTTTTAGAGGCTGTTAAGTTGTCTAAATTTTTGTTTAATTGTAAAATTTGCCCTTGGGCTTCATTCAATTGTAATTGCAATGCAGCAATGAATTTGAGAGCTTCCTCATATTCCTTGCTGCATTGATCAAACTCATTGACCGTTCCCTGAAGCTGGTCCCTTTCCTTTAATACATTTAGATAATCTGTGTGTAACATTGCCATGTCACACTTTAATTGTGTGTTCTTTTTAATTATTTCAACTATTTCTTTTTCATTGTCATCCCTTTCTTTTAGTAATATTTCACACTGCTCCTTGCACAACTTTAGTTCCTGAAGCGCAAGCTGGAGCTGGGTCTCAAGCTGGCGCGTCTTGGTATTACGAGTATTCATTTTGCTATGTGTTTATTAGTTAAAAATGTTAAAACTAGAACCACTGAATACAAAAGTAGCAGTGTAAATAAAGTCAAGAAGTTAAAGTGTTAGGTTATATTTTTGTAGATCTTAAATGAAACGCTTAAGAAACTATTTAAAAATGTAAAACCGAACTGAACAACTATGTTGTAAGAAGGGATAACAAGAATTACAATATGTAATATTCAAACAATATGTACGTTACCTGTCACTTAAAATCCGAACGTTTAAATATAATATTTTTAGGTATGTAACTTACGTTTTACTTAATACACAGTATAATTTGAACACAATTAACAATTGCAATACAAAATTGAGTTGGATATTAATGATTTATAATTAATAAACTTAAATTTTATTGGGAGCTAATATTTTACAAACTAATTCCCGGGGTTGCCAACAAAAAAAAATATATATATATATATATATATATTTATATATATATTTGAGGGCATGTTATGTTAACATACATTATGACAACGGGGCGGACTCTCCTCAGATCCAAAACCTTTAAAAATGTGAGGAGAGCTATGTCTAACAGTAAATCATATTGATGGATGTTGCTTTACTTGTTTTATGCATTCAAAGTTATATATTCTTTATAGATTAGGTACATGGTAACATGGTAAAAGAAACCAAGAGTTACATAGATTACATTTTATAGGGAAAAAACGAGAGTAAGTAAAAATTACAAACGTAAAGTTACAGACAATATAGTTTATATATATATATATATATATATGTAGGCGCGTCTATAAAATACTGGCCAGATCCAGAGTGAAGGTTTTACTCTAGCGAAGCGTCGTATCTGTGGTAACGTGGCAACCGTTGTTGTTTGGAGGATTTTTGAAAATTAACATCATCGGGAAAGCGTACCATATATTTGCGACGAATTGCTACTTTATGTTATAACGCACGCATATTTGCGCCATGCATCATGCATCTGGGATGATCCTCTTTCACCTACAAATATATATAATATATAGATTAGGTATATGGTTATATATATATATATAATATATAGATTAGGTATATGGTTACATGGTAAAAGAAACCAAGAGTTACATAGATTACATTTTATAGGGAAATAATTTTTAGTTTATGTATATATATACATATATATATACACACATATATATATATATATATATATATATATTATGTCGGCGTGTCTATAAAATGCTGGTTAGATCAAGGTGGATTTGAGGGTATATTGAGAAACCCTCACTCGTTTTTGCAGTATAATGTTCACTATAGGCGCCGTGCGCGAGAGATTCCGCTTAAGTCATCCTGTGCCGGACGGGCGAAACTCGGGAGTAAATGTTGACGAAGATACTCCACGAGTCGCTTACGTCCTACACCTATAGGTTCCGGTGGATACTTCTACTGCCATCTTTGTGGGTGCGGCTGGGGTACTGTGGACTGACGTCCAATCAAAATGCAGGAACTAGAATACAAATGGCAAGGCAGTGACCAGCGGTTGGACTGCTCAACTGTTCGGCGGAAATCTTCTGACTATTGGTTATTGACCACGGTTGTTGAATATGGTTGTTCAACTACTGTTTTTCTATATCGGTTGTTCACTATTGGTTGGTCACTATATTTTTCAGATGATTTCTTCAGTTGACTATTTCTTTAAATTGTTCGGTAGTAACTTACTACTACTAGTGCTATCTGATTTTATTAACACTGTTTACTAGCTTCTATTATCAGCTACTACGTTGTACTATACTACTACTATCACTTGTTTACTAGCTGCTGTTATCAGCTACTATGTTGTACAACTAGCTATTCAGCCGTTCTGAATTCTATGAAGTATATTATATTTTTATACACATTTATATAGGCATTAAAAACACAATAATGTATTTATCTTTAGGACTGTTAATTTTTTGATAGAGCGTGACTAATCATAACCGCAATAAGTAGACTACTTATTGCAGTTATCGTTAGTAAACCGACAAATTGCTCTTTTAAGTAAAGCATAAACTGTATGTACTGTAGTTTCTTCCAACCATAAGTGCAATAAATGTCTTAGTTATTGCGGTTCTTATTAGTAAAATATTTTAATCAGACACAATGCAGCAGTGGTTGATTGCAAAAATATTGTTAGTTTATATGAAAAATGATTGGAACAAAATTACTACATATGAAAATATTGATTTATAAAATAAACTGTTGTGAAAAATGTTACAGAAATATCACCTTACTCCCTATAAATAAAAAATAAATCTTTTCAGACCACTTTAAGTGTTTTCTTTTACTCAAATTGTATAATCACAACTTTAGGAAAGTAAATACAATCTTTGTCGGTAGAAAATGCTTCCTTGTCGTTTTGATATTCTTCGCTAGTTTGTGTGTAGCGCAACTTGTTTTTTATATTGAATACATAGTTTACAACTTTCTTGAGAACATTCATTATGAGAATTATGTAGAGCACACTACTCGCATTCCTCATAACCGAGATGACCAAAGGAAACGTTTATTTCTTTTACAACCTTGCGATATGTCTGGAGAGATATCTGCTTATTAGTATATTTCTCTGTAAAATATTGGGGCATCATCGTAATATTTGAGTTACTGGGTAAATAAAACTTATTGGGGGCGTGTTCGCGGCGATAATGTAATATTGTTGGATTTAAACTTTGAATATGTTCTTTAATTATGTTTTTGTCTAATGAATTTTTACGTTCATAGCTTCACCGTTTCTCATCATCTTCCTTACTGAGTGCCAGACGAATGTCTATTATTTGTTGGCTTATATCCGAGTGTTATCAGAAAGAAAACCTAACGAACTTTTTTTATTAAATTGTTAACATAAAAATGACGGCGATAAGAAATATTTCTATTTTTTTGTGGTATTGTCCGTTTTTGTTCGGGTTTTTACGGTATATGGTTTAACCATGGCTTTTATAAACAACCCTCTTGACCCCAACTTAAATTTACTTATCGATCATGGGTATCTGTTTAAATTTCTCCTGTAAACTTTGTCATACACTTTTTCTACGTTTATCATCACATGATGGTTTTAATGCTAACTTTGCATCAGCGCTTTTTTTCTTCTGTTTGGTACGTTCTCGCGTTTGGTAAGTTTTTTCACGCTATCATCGGAGTCCTCAAACATGTTAACTTTACTATTGTCACAATCATCTTTGTCAGACAATGGCCTTACATTGTCCGACAAAAATGATTTGATTGTCATGGAAGGATGAATGAAGGAAGGAGTAACAGGCTGTTCTCTTTGTTGAGTTTTAGAAATTAGAATATTAAGATCAATATCTCGAACCACATTAAAGGAATTACTATATTTATTTCGGAAATCAAAAATTGTTTCAAAATCGTTGTAATCTGGAGGACGCGACCAAAATTAATTTAAATCTATAGAAATTGGTTATTTTTGAATAGCAGGCAACGTCACTATATCAGCGTCAGAATCTTGAATTGAGATTGAAGATTTAACTAGTGATGAATGAGATGCTATCGTTCGATGGGATATCACTTGCTTAGTGCACCGCGACGAAACTCTTACGCGCGCGCGGTGCGAAGCAATATCACTTCTCCTCAAGTCACACCGCTCGCGCCCTCTTTACCACTCATAACCGCAATAACTCGAAGACAAATTGCGATTTAGTACGTATAGTTTAGTACGTACCATTCAAATCTTGTCTGTTTTTCCTTCAAATAATTGCACTAACTTTAAGTGTTATTATTAGATTTTGTAAGTTTAAAATTTTAAATAATAAAATTACTTAACATATCTGCAATAACTCTTAATTATTGCGCTAATAACTAGTAAATGTTCCCCTTAATTGAAAAAATGCGCTAATCATAAGTGCATTAACTGGACTTATTGCGGTAATCTAAAGTAATATCACAAAATATTATAGCTAACCATGTCCTAACTGAAGTTATTTCGCAACTAACAAATGGTAATATTAGAAATTGCAGTTATGCCTATCAAAAGAACCGAATCTACTGTCAATACAAAAAAGACGTCTAAGTAGAAAATATAGAGCTCATTTTCCTGATTACGGAAATGTACTTACGTCAGTAAGCCCAAAAACCCGAGTTATTGCACTTATCGTAAGGACAGCAGTATTACTATCACTTGTGTAGCCGCTATTATCAGCTACTATGTTGCTAGCTACTATTCACTATGTTCTATATTCAGCTACTTCTTGGTTCTGCTACTAGTCACTTCAGCTACTACAATGTTACTGGGCCCCGAAGCCATAAGGTAGACTCGAGCGTTACTTTAAAGTGAGCCGCTTGCCATTGTTCGTTTTGTCTCTTTATTGCATAACATTTTCTCAATACAATTGTCTTAAATTACAATTTTTTCTATACACGATTACTTCTTACGCTAATGTACTATACACTGTTAAATCGGTAATTCAGTTGCCTATTAGCACACCGTATAGGTTTCTTAATATATTTGGTACATTAATTCTTATATTTATTATAAGTAGGAAATAAGTTTCATCACGCTAAATATTCTTTTATTTCCTTAATCTATAAACCTTAATCTAATTCAATACCATATTTACAATTCTTCTAGAGCATAAAAATTATTAACATCATTTTCAGAACTAAATATTACGCAGTTAATTAATAATTTCTAGAATGTTCTATAACGTGTCGCGCTCTGATTGGTCGACTTTTTGTTTGTACAAATAAGAGTTATTGTCTTAGCTATTACCAAACGATGCTCTATACTATAATACTAAGGTTGTAAACATGTTGTAAAATTATACTATTTTACGTAGGTTTGTCACAAATACTTTTCTTAATTACACTTTTAATATTGTTTTTAATCACTATGTTTTAAACCACTTTTTGCCGTCGCGAACACATCCTACGAGTGAAGTCAGTCTACGTGTGCTAAGATAGTGTCGTGGTTCTGTTCGTTGTAGTAATTCTTCTTGTGCAGGCAAGGAGAACGGTGTTGCTAAGAGGCTGCCTTGTGTTACGTTGAGATGAGTGGTGTTACTGTTGGTTTGCTAGGTCTCCCCAAGGAATGCCACAAAGCACGGTCCTAAGCCACCTGCATCCATCGACTTCCTGCATGTCTTACCAGGTCGTCACTCCATCTAGTGGGGGGACGCCCTACACTTCGTCCGCCGGTACGAGGCCGCCACTCGAGAACCTTTTTTCCCCATCGGTTGTCGGTTCTTCGAGCTGTATGGCCAGCCCATTGCCATTTCAGCTTATTAATCCGTTGGGCTATGTCGGTTACTCTAGCTCTACTGCGGATATCATCATTTCTAAGTTTATCACGCAGAGAAACGCCGAGCATAGCCCTCCTCATAGCTCGCTGAGCGACCTTGAGCTTCCTCATACGGTCAGCAGTGAAGGACCACGTCTCAGTTCCATAGATCATCACTGGCAACACGCACAGGTTGTACAGCCTCGTTTTCAATTTTTGAGGTATACCTGACGAGAAGATCTTCCAGATGATTCCTCCAAGAAAGTCTTCCAATGCAGCGGTGAAGAGTTTCGGGGATATAACGTCACCCTGTCTTACACCTCTCTGCAGGTGGATAGGTTTCGTACTGATTTCTTATATTTACGCGAACACTACACATTTAAATAAAATTAGTTTTACGGATTTTATCGCGTATATTAACTTATTTTATATTCCCGACGTTTATACCTTTAGATAAAGTAACTGCATTTTTAGACCGTCTTAACTCCATAAATTCTAAAATTCAGTTCACAATGAAGTTAGAGGCAAACAACTCTTTAGCTTTTCTAGATGTGTTAGTAATTCGGAATCCTGATAACACCTTGAGCCACACTGTGTATAGAAAAAAGACCCATACAGATAGATATTTAAACGGTGACTCTCATCACGGTAGCTAACTGTGAAGGATACTTCACAGTTAGCTACCGTGGGTAAATCTTTGTTTCAAAGAGCACGAGGGATCTGGGGCAGTAAACACCTGGCTGCCGAGCTCCAACACGTCAAGCAAGTTTTGCACGACAATAAGCTTCGGGTCCCGCGCCTATGTCACAGTGAACGAGTGATGCCGGCCACAGTCGAGCGAGTGCTTGCTGTACTGCCATATGTCAGAGGTGTCACTGACAAGATTGGCTACATCCTGAAGCGTACTTCCATTAAAAAATACTTTAAGCCGCCGAAGAAGATTAGTCAGTTTTTACCATCAGTCAAGTGTAATGTCCCTCTGCAAGATGCAGGAGTGTACAAGCTTGATTGTGAATGTGGCCTCTCTTATATAGGACAAACTAAAAGATCAATAAAAACCCGCGTTGAAGAACACATAGCTGATGTGAAGAATCCACGCTCCGGGAAGTCTGCAGTCTGTGAACATGTACAGGATCGCCCCCGTCACTACGTTAGATTTGATAGACCACAAATCCTCGCTAAAGAACACCGATTCCTTCCAAGGATGATTCGCGAGGCTATTGAAATCAAAAACATCCTAATTTTAATAGAGAAGATGGCTGGGTGCTACCATCTGCTTGGGATCCTATAATTAATAAAATTAAATCCCAACCGAAGCATACAACTGCAAGACTTCAAGATACTGTACTGATACTGCGTAGATCGGAACAAAAATTAATAATTTTTAATCTGGAGGTAACCGTGGTTAACTATGACATTGGGACGTCAAATACCTCATTCCCCTCCGTGACCATGGGTGCTGTAAGGTACTCGAAACGTCGGGAATATAAAATATACCGACAGTCAACTTGGCACCGCTGAAGGGACTGCAGCAACGCAAAAGTTTCGATGGAATCAAAGGCTTTCTCATAGTCCACATACGCCAGACATAGTAGCTAATTGTACTCCTCGGACTTCTGTACAATTATGTGGTCTTTGCTGCTAAAGCCTTTTCGGAAACCGGCTTGTTCGGGAGGCTGGAAGTTGTCGAGTCTGCATGCGAGACAATTCGTAATGACTCTCGAAAATTACAGCACTTAGACGCGGCTCAGAAGGCAAATCGGTCTGTATTTCTTCAAGAGAGCGTTGTCGCCTTTCTTGAAGAACAAGACCACCGCACTTCTGAGTGCCACCATGAGGACGGAATTAAAGAGATTCTGAAGGACTTCAAGTACCGGTTTCCCACCCGCTTTCAGAAGCTCCGCTGTAATTCCATCCTCGCCCGTGGAATTGCCGTTTTTAAGGTGCTGGAGAGCCTTTCTAATCTCGCTCAGACTGACGTCCGGAATATCATCGGAATAGTGTCGGATAAGACTTGCTCTTGGATCGTTACTCCCACTTGCGTGTGGCTCCAACGATGATGTATACAGCTGCCCATAGAACCTCTCAATCTCACTCAAAATCTCAGGTATCCCGGAAACGACGCTGCCAAACTTGGTTTTCAGCTTCGACAGTTGGATCTTTCTGGCAGACAGATCTCTAGTAAAGACTTTGGAGCTCTAGTTTCGTTCGATCGCTTCTTCAATACGAGCTGTATTGAAGTTGCGTAAGTCCCGCCGCATGCATTTGGATATCTGTCTGTTCAGTTGCCTGTACGCTGTCAAATATGCTGAAGACTGCAGCTTCATTTCCCGTCTAACAGCCATGAGATGTGTTCTTCTGCGGCGGGTCTTGCAGAACTTAGCTCCGACCGCATGGACAGTTTCCACGAGCTTGTCTTTCATATCGTCCACTGCATTGCAATCTTCTAGGCACTGAAAACGGTTTTGTAGCTCGAGCTGAAAGGTTTCGGGACTTTGGATTAGAGCACGAGGGGGACGAAGCGTTGACTTCATTGGATGAAACCTCTCCAACTTAACGTTTAGGTTCAGTGTGCCCCTAACCATTCGGTGATCGCTACCACTTTTCACCCTCGCGATCACTGAGATATCGCTGAACAGTTGTCGTCTGTTCATCATAATGAAGTCAATCCCATTTTTTGTCGAACCATTTTCTGGAAGAAAGAGTCCTTGGGTTCCGTTGCCCTATTCCAAATTTCCCTTCTTTCAGCTCACCGTTCTCTCTTGTGGCTTTGTGTTGAAGTCTGTCATAAGTCTGTTCGATTCTGAGTATAAGGTACGCAACCCTCGTCGACATACTCTCAATCTTTACAACGTTGTTAACGAGTGACTTGTGGAAGATAAATCCGACACCTCTTTGAGACAGATGGTCGCCCTCCCGTTGATAGAACAAGTTGCCGGATTCGAGGATTACCATGTCCTCCCCCTCTCTTCGGACGTCGTATAATCCTATATATTCTAGCGCAACTTATTTATCTCTTCTTCCAGCTCCAGTATCTTCTCGTCAGTCCTCAGGGTACGTGCGTAACATGTTGCCAGGTCGAGTCGTCTTAGGTGGCAACCGAACCTCCACCCGAGATTCTTAGCACCAACTGCCCCGCCGTTACCATGGTCGCCACCGTAGCCAGGAATAGCGGGGCCGCCGGGGACTGGGGGCCGTCTCTTCGTAACTTTATTCATGGGGGGTATATTGCCACAGCTGCCACGCTTGACGAGGGGGTTGGCAACCGCATTTTTTTATACACGTGGTAGTGCCATGCTGGAGGTATATTATGACTGTAGCACGAATGGATCCTATCGACCGGAAAGGACCAGGCTCTCACAGAATACCAGCGTGAAATAGCAGCTTAACCTTCTAGTGGGCGCGCGGTCATTTGTAACGGCAGCGGTCGCGCTTAACCTAAAAGACCTATGCGATATGTCAGAGATTTAAAAAACTAATAAATCATTTATTTTATTTTATTCACATACATTATCATTATGTAAGGACACAATTTGTCGAAAATAAAACTTAAAATAATGTTAAAATCGGATAAAAACCAAATTATAAAATCTAAAAACATATTTTAAATTTTCTTTGGATCAATTATGTCTTCGATTGCCTTTTTTCTTGCTGGACATATTGCAGCTTGATCTGCATGTGCTGGAACTACTACTTGGCTTGCTTGTTTTATTATCAGTATTTTCAACACTCATATTCAAATGCTCTCTTATGTTTCTTTTGAGTTTTCTTGGAAGGTTTACCATCATAACTCTTCTATGAACATACTTTTTTGTTAGTTCAATTCCTAATTCACGTAAATACTTTCATATTTTCTGTATAACCCACTTTATTTGCCCTCAATATTACCATGGCATTTATTCCAGCAATTTCCAGAAGACGAAAGAAGAGTGGCAATGTTCAGCTATTATTCTTTCTTGAAGTCGAATATATCTTCACTTTTTATCGACTTCTTCAACACCACTTTTCGTTTTTTGTAAAAAGTTATGATGCTTAGCTTGCGATTTTCATGATTCACTCTCTCGTGTTATCGTTTCATTTGCACTGTTGTGTGTTTAAAAAACACTATTACAATCATAATTCGATGATATTATTTGATATTCCAAAAAATAATACGAGTCGGGTTGAGTGCCGCGCGTAGCCTTTTCGACGACAGGCGCGTGGCGTGCTTTCGACGCCTGCGCCGCGAAGCAAGCATATGCGATTTATGTGTTCCGGAGGACGCGGGGAAGGATGGTAAACTGTTTATTTCGTGCATAGTAGTACTAGAGATGGGAAATGTATGCGACGAGAAAAAACAACTTTATGAACGAAAATGTATCGAGTGCGGTCAATTCGACGCCGCGCGACCGCTTGAAGGTTAATGATGCTGTGTTTCGTACGGTAAGTGTATGTAGTTGTCAGGGTTGACAACGCATCTGTATTTTGATTCTTGATCGGAGATAAATTTAGATGTCTATGGGCCACAGCATCCACTTACCATCAGGTGAACAGCGTGCTCGTTTGTCATTCTTGTTCTATAAAAAAAAGTTCCACTTCTGTGGACAGGTCTCTTCTCCTTTCTAAGAGTGTAGATATACCTACCCATAAAACATGATTAGGAGTCGTAACAAATTTCTATTTACTTATTTTAGAGGTATAGGGATTATTCCACCTGTTTCTGGACGGAGGTTTCTGTTGATTGATAGACCAGTTTTGTGGCTTTCTTTTAATGGAAAAATGTTCAATATATGTCGTTGAACCCAAATTATGCGTACTATCACTCTTACCTAGCGTGTTGAAATCAAATCTTCCAATTAGTGCGTGCCAACTGGCATATTCACGAAAAGGTCTGTCCATCTGTGGACCTATAAACGAAAACAAAAAAAATTTTAAGATGAAATTCGAACTCAATTGTACTTAAATTTACTCTTTAAAATAATTTAACATTACACTAATAACAATATCGCAGCGTCAGTACAATGTTACGATTTATTTCCAATTACGGAAATAAATCGCTTACACGAAAACCACTATGGAGACCAAATAGGTGATTTGTCAAACCCTTTTGTTTGCATCTATGAATAATTAAACCCACAAAGATTGTTATCTAACACGTAACACGGATAATCATGAGTCGATTGAAATGAGAAAAATTAAAAAAAACATTTTAGAAAACAATTTTAAAAATAAATTGTATTAAAATTATCATTTACGCCAATAATTATTATTAATTAAACAGACATTTTCATTCTCCAAAAATGGAAAACAAGGAAACAACAGAGTAATTGTCAGTGATGAAATATGGATCTGAGATGTGGTTCATTATCGCTAGCCGTATGATCAAACTCAAGGCCACTCGGAGAGGTATGATGGAGAGGGTTAGGCTTGGAGTTTATTTGCATGATAAAATTCAAAATGAGGATATCCGCATTAGAACTAGAGTAACCATCATATCCTAACGGATCATTAAGCTAAAGTAGCAATGGTCCTACTTTATATTCTCGATAAAGGCTCGAAGAACCACCCACTGATGGGGTAGAGAGCTTCTCGAGTAGCTGTCTCGTATCGGTAAATGAAGTGTAGGACGGCTCCCACTGGATGGAGTGACGACCTGGTAGGTGCAGGTGACTCAGGGCTTGATTTTTGGCATGCCTTGGGGGAGGCCTATGTTCAGCGGTGGACTTGTGAAAAACTTTAATGATGATAAAAAATAAAATAAAATAAAATATCTTTATTTCAGGCAACAGAGATCCCAAACAAGAATATTAGTAAAATTGAAGTGAAATATAAATTAAATTATAGTGTTAGTAATTATATTAATTTATATAAATAATAATCACAAATGTAAATGGCGATGTTCGAGATCAGCCGCTATGAGGGTACCGGTGTCTTATACCGTGGCATGTGGCTGTATCCAGCGCTCAAGCAGCGGCAAGTCCCACCTATCTGCCATTGTGTTGAGAATGCTATTGGAGCTACCCCGCAAACGCTTCAGCATCGATGCAACACGCTTTCTAATAATGGTATGGAAATCATCAGTGTGCATTTCAGAAAACATTACTGACGCGCTGCAAAAGCGTGGCAGCCCCATCAGCATCCTAAATCCATTATTATACTGGATACGCAACTCGCTGTACACCCGCTGCGTTTAGTTAACCCATAGGTTGCCCGTGTAAAAAGACTGGCAGTAGGCTTTGAAAATAGTAATCTTTACCTGCCTACTGCAACGAGCAAACTTTCGGGCCACCATGTTACATCGGATGGACAGCGCCCTGAGTTCGATATCCATATTATCACGCAGATTCTCAGTGACCCAGTGACCCAGATACCTAAAACGTGAGACACGCTTTAGAGGTGAGTTGTTGAGTGTGAAGGTAGTCGCACTTGGTCGGGATTTGACTCCTGCCTTGAACACTATGAATTCGCTCTTTTTCACATTGTATCTGATTCTATGGGACACTGCATATGCTTCACATACATTTAATAATTTATTCATGGCACCAATCGAATGTTATGTTATTGACAAAAACACTGTCAATATGACAGCCTACATTTCTTCCGCTCAACTCCTCGATCAGGCCATTAATATACACATTGAAGAGCCTAGGAGATGTAAGACCACCTTGCCTCACCCCACATTCAAGTCTATATACATCAGAGTATGAGCTCGCCCATCTAACACAGTTGGTCTGGCGCTCATACCACGATCGTAGCATTGCGACTAACTCGTGCGGCACATCAGTCTCACTTGGAAGTTTTTTCCATAATAAGTCATATTACACCAAATCTAAGGCCTTGGACAAGTCAAGGAAACTGGCAAAGACTGGAGTGCTCCTATCAATCTAGTATTTGACAGTTTGCTTGAAACACAAGATAGCGCTTTCGGTGGACAGACCTAGTTGAAAACCAAATTGTGCATCATTAAATTTTATATGACTACTTAAGTATTGATCAAGCAAACTGTCCAGCACCTTAGCCACCACAGTAGCCAGTGAGATTGGTCTGTAATTTGTCAAGTCCGACGGATCCCGTGACTTGTTCTTAATAACTGGTACAACTATGGTTCGCATAAGGTCATCAGGCAGGTAAGAGTGGCTGAGACAGAGATTATATAACAAAGATAAGACCCTTGATAGATGGATTTCTGCGCACTGCAGATGCTCTATGCTGAGGTGGTCGTGACCAGGAGATTTACATCCTTCGCGGAGAATCTAACATTAAGTTTGTCAGTACGACACCCATCATCACACATCGCAGCTGCAGGCCCAAGAGGCGAGTCCACCCTGAAGTGAGCTTGGAAGGCCTTGGCTATATCAATGTGCTCATGAAGGCCAGCGATTCTCACTGGAAAACTCAATGTTAGGTTTAATTTATTCGTAGCCTTCCAAAAGCACTTAAAGTCCTTACTAGCACGGTATTATGCAATCATATCCATTTTAATTTGTTGCTGATTGTTTTGACACCATTTCAGCTTAGACTTAAATATCGTCCCATATTCCACCATATTCACGTATACTGGACGAGCACTCGGCTTACCGTAAAGCTGCCACTTGAGCTGCTGCTGCCGGTGAGCGTCTCTGACATGTTTATTCCACCCGATGACATGTTTGTTCTTTTTATTATTATTTTTACTTATACGATTACTACAAATTTTAGCAACTTCTGTGAAGATACTAATTATATTTTTATACAATTTATCTATAGTTTGTCTATGACTACTATCAGAACATATTTTATCTGCACAACTCGTGAGTTCCAAAGGAAAATTTACATTTCTAAGTTTAGAATGACTGTATTCCCTATATTTATCTATTTGAGAGGAATCCCTGTATTACATCATTAATGTTGTAGCTACCATGCACAACTTTATGTGTTATTACATCAATGTCTAATTTAATTTCAATAGGGTAGTGATCCGACCAAAAGGTGTTATATATGACAGACACATGAGCCACTGTGTTCCGAGCGGAAACTTTCGTTTGTCTTTTTAATCGGAAGATCACAATATTCTTTAAAATATTAAGCCAAAGTGGTTGCTAAGTACTTTGCTAAAAATACAAATATGTTATTTATGATTATAATTAACTGAGAGGTTGATAGGATACGTGCTCTGTGTCTATCATGATTCATAGCTGCCAGAGAAAATATCAATTTTCAGCTCAATACGTTATGATGTCTTAAAGTTCATGACTTCATTAATGAAGGTTTTCAACTCCAGACAAATTTCTCCTCTACTTTCTATTCTGATGAGTGTCGAATGACGTCATCTGGCTCTGATGGACAACGTCATGTTATACAACGCTCAGGTGAACGATATACATAATTGTGTATACAAGTAATCATCAGTTTCGGAGGAGGTTCCTTAATGTTTAGGGCCGGAATATCTTTGAATGCACGCACAAACTTGGTTTTTATACAAAGATTCGTTTTAATTGCTCATCTTAACATGTTAGAGATCCGAATGTTGGTTATATCCAGTGGCGAAGCTAGGCCTCCAAACTAGGTCAAGCCCAAGATATGGTTTTGTTGTTTTTAGCAGTTTTATAAAAATTTACCTTTTCTCTTTTTCGATTTTACCTTTTCCTCGCCGATTAGCACTTTAACACACTTCAATTCATCACAAGAAACACTATTATCCTCCATTTTCACTAAAAATCTATAAAAAAGCATAAATTTTCAACTCGCAATATTTATTCGCTCAAGTAAACACACATGTGAATTGAACTTGCAACGGCAAAGGTATCGCCCACGCGCCCCCGCGCTTTACTAATGACTAACTTCACATAGTTCACACTAAAAGCCGGACTTTTTGCTTCAAACAAATTGCTATATAAACAATCGTAGTTATATTTCATTATAGAACATTTTGCCACAAGTTAGAAAGGGAACGATCGTCTTCTCGAAAGCCCGGTAAAAGCCCACGCGTGCGAGAGAGACGACTAATTTTTATGACTACTTTTTACTATACTGCTTATCGCGCAGTTTTGCCGCGTGTTGACGTTATAAGGCTATGACCTAGTGCGTAGGCGTGTGTAGAACAGAGGAGCGCGTAATTTGAAATAGTTTGAAACAGTTTACGAGTTATTTTATTAGTTGATATGTTGAGCAGTTTGATAGAGCAAGCCCGGCTTCTCGGCATCTATGGAGGCTTCGCTACCGGTTATATCGCAGATAGCTTCCGATGAATGCACGATAATGTCCAGCCACACGTAGTGGGGATAGTCACACGGTATTTGGTATTTGGATTTGAACCATGCAGTGACCGTCAAGAATTCTGGAACTGTACTTTATAGAACACATGAATAGGAACGGCTAAAATAAAGACTTGAGTGCTGCCATGAGAGAAAAATAGGAAAAGGTTTCCTTATATAATATCGACTGATAGATAAATAGGTAGATAACCCTTTATTGCATTTAAACAAAGTGGTTACAATAACGGAAAACTTATGAACTACAAACGGTGGTCATATCGCTTTAAGTGATTTCTGCCTGACAAACCGAACGTAAAAGGACATTATAATTTAATATTTTCACGAATAGCTGCAACGTGAAATATAAATTAAACTGAGGAAAAAAAATCTAATTTATATAAGTAAATAACATTTATATAATATAAATGTAAATGTAATAAGTTCTTAAAAATATAATAATTACTTAAATTATTAATGAATTAAGTATTAAGTATTAACTATTTCTACACATTTCTCTGTCTATTCTTCACTAAGCGAAAAAGGAGAGAGAGAGAAAAAGTGAGCAACTTGAAGCATTTCATAAAAAGATTTTGATTTATATTAGTAAGGCAGCAATACCCTTAAAAATTAAAAAATAAGAAACCTAAGTGTCGCAAAAATTTTTTTTTACTTATCGTAAAAAGTGTTTTTTTTCTTTTTTTAACACCTTTAATGTTTTTAAATCCCTAATAAAAATATTTTCATAGTTACACAGATTTAACAAAACAATATAATGAGCTAAATTTTTTTTTAGTTTCAGATTCTTAATCGATTTTAGATGTAGATATCTATGGGCCACAGGTTGCTTACCACCAGGTTGCCTGTGTGCTCGTCTGTCACCATTATTCAACAAAAAAATGATCTGAAACACAAAATCTGTGCTTTCCAAAAATAAACAGATGGTTTGATGACTAAAATATAATATTTGTTGTTGTTTTTCCTATTAGGGAATAAAGAGGCTTTTTAACTATTATTATTATAACATTTTTTCATTTTACAAAAACGTTATGGAAAAAAATATAATAGTTAAAGGACGTCAATGCCCAGCATTTTAAGTCTTAGTGTTACTTTTAATAAGTACCTACTAATTTTCACATCTCATTTGAAACATTCCAATCGCGTCCAGGAAATTAATGCACGCTCGGACTGTGGCGTCCGTCACGATAATGTAGCACGAAGCTAGAACAAGTAGGATCTGAATCGTGAGAAAGATTTAAGCTTATTTACCTAAGTTCTTTATAGAAGTTTACATTTAATAAAATAATATAAAATACGAATATATTTTCATTTTTTATATTACTCATAATATGTCACACTAAACTAGACTAACCACGAGAGGCATAGTTTAAATTACGGCGCGTATATTTTGCTTGTAATAATAAAATGACAAGGTAAATGTTTACGAAAAGTCCTACAGCCAACAGATTCATCACATCCTACATATTATGCCAAATAATTATACCAAAACGAACTCAAAAGTGAATGCATTGCTGATACTTAGTTAAAACTAACCTGACGGACGATGATGTAGAAAACATAGACCACAAGCAAAATAGATCTAGCAAGTTTGTTGTGTACTACAAATTTCAATACAAAAAATAATAAAGAAGATTAACCAAGATTCACATGCAATAACATAAAGGAACGTTGTTTTTTTTATAGAATAAGGGTGACAAACGTCTATTCTATTCTATGCGTGCGCTGGTTGTTAGCAGGAGCCAGGGTGTCTCCTCAGCCTTCCAACACTTATAGTTGGCAACAGTACACCACTATTATACATTTTGAATCTATTCTATTCTATGCGTGCGCTAGTTGTTAGCAGGAGCCAGTGTGTCTCCTCAGCCTTCCAACACTTATAGTTGGCAACAGTGCACCACTATTATACCTTATGAATCTATTCTATTCTATGCGTGCGCTGATTGTTAGCAGGAGCCAGAGTGTCTCCTCAGCCTTCCAACACTTATAGTTGGCAACAGTACACCACTATTATACATTTTGAATCTATTCTATTCTATGCGTGCGCTAGTTGTTAGCAGGAGCCAGTGTGTCTCCTCAGCCTTCCAACACTTATAGTTGGCAACAGTGCACCACTATTATACCTTATGAATCTATTCTATTCTATGCGTGCGCTGATTGTTAGCAGGAGCCAGTGTGTCTCCTCAGCCTTTCAACACTTATATGTAGTTGGCAACAGTGCAACACTATTATACCTTTTGAATCTATTCTATTCTATGCGTGCGCTGGGTGTTAGCAGAAGCCAGGGTGTCTCCTCAGCCTTCCAACACTTATAGTTGGCAACAGTGCACCACAATTATAAATTTTGAATCTATTCTATTCTATGCGTATGCTGGTTGTAAGCAAGAGCCAGTGTGTCTCCTCAGCTTTCCAATACTTATAGTTGGCGACAGCGCACGACAATTATACATTTTGAATCTATTCTATTCTATGCGTGCGCTGGTTGTTAGCAGGAGTCAGTGTGTCTCCTCAGCCTTCCAACACTTATAGTTGGCAACAGTGCACCACTATTATACATTTTGAATCTATTATAGTTTATAGCCTATGTGGCTGCTTGTTAGCAGGAGCCAGTGTATCTCCTCAGCCTTCCAACACTTACAGTTGGCATTAGTGCATCACTATCATACATTTTGATTCTATTCTAAATTATGCATGCATAGTTGACAAGAGTGCAACGTCACTATAAAATCTAAAACTAAATAAAATAATTCGCAAATATTTTCGTCAGTAACTTCATACGACAACTGGTTTTGACATACGGCACCCACGAACTATTACTATTAGTACTGAGTGTTATCATACTAGGTACCATATTTCAGCCTTCGACAATACGACACGATTCATCATCATCATCATCATCATTACAGCCCTTCACAAGTCCACTGCTAAACATAGGCCTCCCGCAAGGAACGCCACAAAGCACGATCCCGAGTCACCTGCATCCATTGACTTCCTGCATGTCTCAGTAGGTCGTCACTCCATCTAGTTCATCGAGCAACGACACGATTAAAATTGTGTAAATTTTTTATGGACTTAAAATGAGTTGTTACATTTAAATTCATTTGTTAATTAACTAAAATCATTTGTGACATATTACAGCTCTAACAATTATATTTTCGTGTAATTAGCACGAGTATACTAGAACTATATATAATAGACTTCTTGAATAATTTATTGTAATTGGTTGTAAATTTCATTACCTAATTGTCTTTAGGACTAATAACGAGTGAAGCGTATTTGTGTTTAATTTCGAATTTTGAACTGGCACTTATTGAATCTTCTAGAAAATAATGTTTAAATATCATTACTTTTCAAACTTTAGTTTTTTTTATTTATTTTCGTTCTTTTAAGACAAATGACAAGCATTCTTCAAATTCGTAAATAAAAAAATACAATTATATTTTCTTATTATATATTTATTAAGTATATTTTACACTACACTATGTAACGACGGCCTAACGCGTCATATTTTAGTCTTTTAGTTTAGTATTTTAGTAGTTTCGGTTCAACAAGTAAATTACTAAATTTAATTTTGTAAGGATATATAAGTTATATATTCATAATATAATATATTTAGTAAAATAACCGAAAGCTGTCAATAAAATGTTTTGTAACGTATATATATTACCATTGTCTTTGATTTATTGCTCAACAGTTAATACACAATTCGTCGTTGACGCCGCGAACCGGCGAACCTCAATTTTTAAATAATTACAGGAGAGCAAGAAAACATTTATTTTTCCCCGATTACTAGCTTTTTTCATCAGAAAATTAATCTTATTTTTAGTATTCCATTAAATTTAATATTTATAAATTAGTTCACCCCTTTGCGGCGTTAATGACGAATTATTACAATATAGAAGACTTACCTTTCCACGTATACGCTAAAATTCGGGAAATTGTCTCAAATATTAGGATAAAGAATCAATTGAATTCTACATTAAGGAATTTTGTTCTTTGCTGACACAAGTGAAGGCTATCCCTAGAACCTCTTCAGTTTTGTCCTTCTAATCCTTTGTCTGATAACCTTAAACCTTTTACCCATAGAAACCTTTTAATCGATAGATTATTCATATCATTTCTGACGCTGAAGCGTAAGGTCTACAACAGCGAGCAATTGAGCCAATTTAAACGCCCCGAACAAGTGGCAACAACAACAATGGACCAGCGTATTTACTGCGGAACTCAAATTACGCATTAACTGCACAGACATGAACCTTTACGTTTTGATTGTTATATGAAACGCAACGTCGGTCCTCTATGGTCTAACATAACTGTTATAAGAAAGAAAGAAAGAAAGAAAGACGTCTACAGTTTAACTGTTAAAGATAATTTCACCATATTAATATCATACTTAAAGATCAGTATAGATTGCATAAACATTGTGAATTATTCTACCAATAGCAATCCATTACACGTTTCATATGTCGTCATTGTAACAGTCAATGCATATACAATTTGTACCTTTAACTTTCGACCCTCATACTGTTAGCACGTCCTCAAAAATACCATATTAACTATATTGTAAATTGTAACAAATTTATTAAACCAAGTTTTGTAATAATTCTAAAGACTATCATTTCTTTGTGCAATATCGTATACTGACCCATTCAATACATCTACCTTCTTTCCATCTCCTTCTTTTTAAGTGGTAGATCCACGCTATATTATGGCTGTAGTACGCATGGGTGGGCTCAACCAGAGAATGACTACGCTCTCACAGAATACCAGCGTAAAATAGCAGCTTAAACGCATCTGCATTTTTATTCTGGTGTATTTTTATCAGGGGCACCTTATAATTGCCTATACTTGCAGCACTTAGCACTTAATTCCTTGCTATTAATATTCATCGTATATCTAATAAAGTCAATGCGTTGCTAGCGATAAGTTTTGCCAGCAATGCAAATTTTAATCATTCGTTGCGGTGAAAATTTTAGAGCACCAAATTTTTAAACTTGGTACCTAATTAGCACCTAAAAAGCCACTAATTTTGGCATTTTCCAAATGCGAATTCCTGAATTTGCGTTGCTAGCGAGACACAGCTTTTTTTTAGGGGTGTAGGCCATTAAGCCATTTGGACTAATTCTAATTGACGTACGTATAAAAACAATTTAGTTTAAATTTATAGACGTAATAAATTTAATTCAATTTAACCGCATCTGTAAGTTTTTTCTTTAAAGGAGATGTTTGAAATTGGGTGCTTGACATCGTTCGTAACAGTTATACAAAAATATGTAGGTAATAAAACGATAAATTAAAAGTATAAATAAATAGTTTTTATTTATGTAATGCTTGGGACAATCAAAAAAACATTTTTTTAAACTGAAAAACGAAAGCTAATCTTTTTACTATAGCAAAAACGAGACGTTTTTAAATATTTTTCTGTATTTTGTCTATGGCAATAGATAATGAAGACAAGTTTTATTATAAAATAGCGTTTCTTATCAAAAAAATCATAATATTGAAACATTGAGGCGAATCTGTAGAGATTAATACTGAATAAATGAAATATATTTAGAAAACGATTGAATAGGCTATGTTACTAACTAAAAGAACATTTGAATATTATCCTACACGACTGAATAGGCTGTATGGTCATTAATAATTGCCTATTCCGAAGGAGACTTGGTAACTTCTTCGAGTTTCAACATGTCATTCGGCATGCGAATTTGGCATTGTGGGTGTGTTTTTGGATAGATTGTTTTTACTTTCGTGGATTTATTTAACTTGACATTTGGCTTTTCTCTTGGATCACAGGACAGTAGGTTGTTGCGGCCACATAATGACAATAATGTGGTACTTTACTTTTGAGAGGAATAGAACAGAAAATGTACAGCCACTGGCTGCTTTTCTAAATGACATTTTATTAATAATTGCACAAAATAGTTAAACATTAAAAAGGTTGAATTTTATTTTACTTTATTTAATAATAACTACAAAACAGCAATATTTTGTGTTCTTTTCAATTTATTCAAACAACTTATGACAAGAACGAGTGATTTTACTACATAACCTACAAATCATAAAACACAAAATAAAAACAAAATCCCAGGTCCTGCAAAAATATGATTTTTTGACATAAGTAGCAACTATTTAAATCTACAAACTAAGACATATTTTAGGTTTGTTCACGCCGGGTCCAAGCTTGTTTGGAATCAAGTTCATCTCCTTTAATTGAAAAGAAATTTACCAATATCAAATTGACATCATTAAAAATATTTTATTTATGACCAGTACTTTTAAAGATAAGGTAATAAACGTGAAATATCCTAGATAGCTTTAATGAGTGTACTGAACTATAAAATATTGTATCATAATTCATAACATACTAAAAGGTGATTTTGCTAATTCCGACAAGGTCGACCCAAAAATGTTAAGCCCGCTGTAGGAATTTACGTTAAATAAATAAATTAATACATTTCACCGTGTAATGGGGGCATAAGAGTATCCACTACCCCATATCGTCCCGTAGGTGACTTAAGAGGTGACAGGAAAAACAAACCAAGTGATAGGCAGCAGTGTCTTCCTATAACAACTAAACATAAAAAAATGCGGTTGCCAACTCGCCTGCCAACCGTCCCCCCATTGAATTGTGAGGCAATCTTAAAAAAAAAAAAAGAAAAAGAATCTAAGGGGAAGGCCTACATTCACTTGTGGACTTTAATAGGCTGTAACGATAACGAATAAAGACGTGAATTTTTATTATTACCAGATTATTTTTATAAAAAGATAAAAGTTACGTTATTGTGTTTTGGTTAACTTACTATAAATAAATTACAAGTATAGTGTTTTGTGTATCATGTAACGTACTAAAATATAAACCCAAATTTTTTAATGAATTTAATACTACTCTCCTATACCAGTATAGTGGTCAAAGAAGGTAATTTAATTTATTAATTATAAAGTGTATAAATATATTTATCGGTAGAAAGAAAATTATTTATCACCAAAATATTATAGGTATGTATTTGACTACTGTCTGGAAAGCACACCCTAAGTGCATAATGCTGCAAATACCTCTTTTTAAGTTACGTCTCTCTCTTACCACGCTGCGAGGGCTGCTTTACTTGCGGGGATGTATTACTTATGTTTAATACATCTTATACGACACCATGTCACGTAACGTCATTTAGCGAAAAGTAATGAACAAATATTATACACTCGGTAAGAAAAAAGCAAATAGTCGAGTCGAGATATTATGAATTTTATTTATTTAGTATCAATTGTTTTATACGTCACGAGTCAGCAATTACTTTCTGTTTGTTTATGTAATGTATACATGAAATGAAACTATTTTATGACCTTGCTTTTATTTTTATAGAAAATAATATTTTTATCTTTATAGATAATATTTTTAATATAATGTTTTTTTTATATTTAAACAATACCTTAAATATAAAAAAACATTAAAAAAACTTAAAATGTATTTTTTGGGTAATTCATAAAAAAAATTGTTACTACTTAAAACAGCGTATATGCGTTTGCTTAGGTCCTAATTAGGCTGTAATATTTTCTTTTTACAAAATAAATTAATTATACTTTAATATAACGTTGACTCAGGTCGCGTCATCACAAACCTTAGTGGTTTTCTGTATACGAATTTTTAGGATAGTTTTTTTGTAATGCTTTGTAATATGGTAAGTAAATAAAAAAAATCTAATATAGATTATTACATTACACTTATTGAAAATCATTTTTATTAACCATTTTTTCGGAAAATACGTCTGACCTGAAAAATGAACCAGCAAGATTTAAAAATAAATTAGATTATTTTATAAACTTAAATTTTCTAATAATATTAAACGGTGGTTGAACATCACAGAGCAAAATTTGAAAATTCTTTTGCATCAATCTCTACTCTGTGCAACTGTTTGATTGCAAACTATTAAATATTTGATATTGGCAGTATGAACTAAGACTATGAATCTTTTATTTTATTTTATTTAAAGTCCTTGTAACACATATCATACATAAATTTTAGCTTTCTGCACTCCTTCCTCACATAAACTTTAATTATGTCAAGTCTCATACTTCACTGAGCGGGTAATATGCTTAAAAAAGGGTGCAAAGTTTTCTTTTAAATATATTAGATGGTAGCGATCACCTCATTCCCAGGGTTATTTTTATTCATGTATTCCTTCAGGCTTTTAACACTTTTATACAATTTACTTTTAATGAAATTTTTAAACTTGTTGATAATGTTTGTAATGTACATACATTTTCATAAATATATTGTAAAGCTATAGTTCATATAGTTATCGTTAAAGGGATACGAGTATATTTATTGCAAAGACAACTAAACACTATCAAAAAAAAATAACTGTAATAACGTTTCTAAATCGCATATAATTTCATTTAATTTTTCGGTTGATACAAATATCTTTCTTGCTAACTCCATACCCATCATAAGGATTTTATTAATTAATCTTAGGATTTTACTAATAGACATACTGGAGTGTATAATAGACGAAGGCTGCTAATGGACGTACCCGTAGATAATGGTCCGAGTGAAAGTGAAAATCTGAAAGTATGTAATTTTCAAGAAATCGTAAGTCAACTGTTTTTAACTTTGTGGCTCATTGTTTGTTTTTACGTCTGCTAGTAACTAGATGGAGCCACATATAGTTTGAGTCGTGCTATGGTTTGACTTTAGGTAAAAATATAAGTAAAAATAAAGTTTTTGCATTTTAGATTTTTCCACTATCCACTGAAAAAAAAATGTTTGCAGGTCCGTCCTGATATGTCAATTGATTGCTACGGACGGGGCCTTATATAATTTCTGAAATCTGAATATCATATCGAAACTATATACATATTGATATTTGATATCGGATTCGAAACGCTATATTTTCTGAAACTATATATTGACGATATTATGCCGTATATGCAGTTATTTCGATAACGGTTTCGCGACGATTTTTGACAAAGTAGATACTGACTCGATACTCAGTTACTCGGCTACGTAGGTACTTACAGTATATAGTGTATCCCTATATGATATACTTAGAGTGACTAGGTAATATTATGAAAACTAGAATATGTACTATGTATTTTACATAATATATAACTAAACTAATACTCACCATTAATGGACTGTCCATACTTTTATCCGTTTAGGACTGCCTGCAATATTTTCGGTTTTGAAAAAACCATGTTTTATTGTTTGAATAGTTAATTAGGTACGTATAATATATTGTTGGCGACGCGCCTATAAAAATTGTTTACTCAAATTCATGTGATAATGAATTTAATTTTAAAATTATTAAATATTATCACTAAGAAAGATTTTTGTGTTGATAAAAAATAGTTTTTATAAAAAATTAATTGAGGCGTGGTTGCATAGCTGATAAGCGTTCACCTTAAACATGGTACACGAGCGACCCGAGTTAGATCCCCACCACCAATACAATTGTTAATTGCAATTTTAGTAGTAATTTGGCACTGTACGTTCTCCAAATTTACCAAAATCTACAAAATTAAAAAAAATATATATTTCGAGGGCACGTTATGTCCAACATACATTATGGATATGGACTCTCCTCAGATCCAAATCCTTTAAAAATGTGAGGAGGTCTGTGTCTAACAGTAAATCATACTGATGGATGTTGCTTTACTTGTTTTATGCATTCAAAACTTATATATAATTTATAGAATACGTACATCGTTACATGGTAAAGTAAACCAAGAGTTTTATAGATTACATTTTATACGGAAAAAAGAAGTGTAAGTAATAATTATAAACGTAAAGTTACAGGCAATATAGACAGCCTTTATAGGTTATATATCTATGTACGTGGTAAAGCCATGCTGCAGGTATATTATGACTGTAGCACGAATGGATCAGATCGACCGGGAAGGACCAGGCTCTCACAGAATACTAGCGTGAAATGGCAGCTTAATGATGCTGTGTTTCGTATGGTGAGTGTATGTAGTCGTTAGGGGTGACAACGCATCTGCATTTTGATTCTTGATCGGAGATAAATATAGATGTCTATGGGCCACAGCATCCACTTACCATGAGGTGAACAGCTTGCTCGTTTGTCATTCTTTTTCTATAAAAAAGTTCCACTCCTGGGAACCCGTCTCTTCTCATTTCTAAGACTGTAGACATACCTACGTATAAAACATGATTAGGAGTCGAAACAAATTTCTATTTACTTATTTTAGATGTATAGGGGGAATATTCCACCTCTTTCTGGTCTCGGTTGATTGAAAGACTAGTTTTGTGGCTTCCTTCTAATGGCAAAATGTTCAATTTAAATTGTTAAACCCAAATTGTGCGTACTATTACTGTTACCTAGCGTGTTGAATAAGAGCAAATATTCCAAGTAGTGCGTGCCAACTGGCTTATTCACGAAAAGGTCTGTCCATCTGTGGACCTATAAATTAAAACAAAGAATTTTTAATTTCACGATATAATGCATTTATTTTAACCATTTGGGATGAAATTTGAACTCAATTAAACGTAAATTTACTCTTTTTAATAATTTTACATCACACTAATAATAACATCGCAGCGTCAGTACAATGTTACGATTTATTTCCAACTAGTTTTTTACCCGCGGCTTCGCTCGCATGGTCTTCAATTTAGAAACGTCATGAAATGTTATTCCGTGCCAAATTTAGGAAAATTTGATCGCTTTTAGAGTCACTTCGGTGTCTGTGTCTGTATCACAGTTTGTCAAAGATTTTTTTTGAATTCCCAAAGACTATTGGACTTAAATTATTGATATTTGGCACATATATAACATGCTACAGGAACACGTGAATAAATAAGTTTTTCAGAATTGCATTAATATCATATGTCTAGAAACATTTACAATTTTTTATATTGGGCGTGTCTTCCGATATATTTATAAGAAAGATAAATTGTCTTTGAATCAAAATTTATTATTATTATTTACTCTTTATTATTATTATTTCATAATTAAAGTTAATTTAGTTTTGACAAAATAATGATGATTTCATGGTCTTATATGCGATATTTGATTCATATCATTGGTCCCATTTAATATTGATTGGCACCATAAAATAGATTCTGATATTTTTTCTACGTTCGAGTAGACTTCAAAATTTCATAAATGCAGTTCTATAATGATGAATAACATGCAATATTTTTTTTTTAATAAATCACGTTATATTTTAACTTTTATTTAAGCGGGTTGTACAAAACACATCGTTGGAAGAAAGTTCCATGAAAATTTGCGTAAAAGAACATATTTCTGATGTGAAGCACCGACGCTCCGGGAAGTCTGAAGTATGTCAACATGTTCAGTATCGTCCCAACCATTATATCAGATCTGATAGACAGCAAATCCTCGCAATAGAACACCGATTCCTACCAAGGATGATTCACGAGGCTATTAAAATTAAAAATATCCTAACTTCAATAGAGAAGATGACTGGGTGCTGCCATCTACTTGGGATCCCATTATTAATAAAATTAAATCCAAACCCAAGCATACTATTGCAAGACTTCAAGGTACTGTAAGCTCGTCTGCGTAGATCCGACCAAACATTATTAGTTAAAGTTGATTGTAGTCTTCGTAAACTATGACATCAGGACGTCAAACAACTCAGCCGTTCTATTCGCAGTGAACGTGGGCAGAACTACACTCATGATCGGAAGCAGAAAAATGTTCGCCTTGTTGTGGCGGCGAAAGAGAATCCGCCACCTCATATCGTTCCATGTGTGTCCTAAGGGGCGACAGAGGCTATCGAAATTAAAAATATCCTAACTTCAATAGAGAAGATGACTGGATGCTACCATCTACTTGGGATCCCATAATTAATAAAATTAAATCCAAACCCAAGCATACTACTGCAAGACTTCAAGGTACTGTAAGCTCGTCCTGCGTAGATCGGACCAAACATTATTAGTTAAAAGTTGATTGTAGTCTTCGTAAACTATGACATCAGGACGTCAAACAACTCAGCCGTTCTATTCGCAGTGAACGTGGGTAGAACTACACTCATGATCGGAAGCTGAAAAATGTTCGCCTTGTTGTGGCGGCGAAAGAGAATCCGCCACCTCATATCGTTCCGTGTGTGTCCTAAGGGGCGACAGAGGAAAACAAACAGGAGATGTGCAACATCACCTTCCTGACAATAGTTCAAAATAATAAAGTCTGTGGTTGCCAACTCGCCTGCCAAGCGTGGCAACTATAGCAAACATCTAGTCTATTTGACAATTTATGGGGGAGGCCTATGTTCAGTTCAGTGGGCTTTTGATAGGTTGTAATGACAACGATGATGAAAATCTATTCTTTCGAATCTTTGGTACCGTTAATATTTGTAGTGTGAAATCAAAAAATTAACATCACTGAAAATATGAATGAAATAAAAACAGCATAATTGCCCCATTAAAACTAAAAAATTAGCAGCCTACATATATGTCACTACTGGACACAGGCAACAGAGCTTTTGGCCAAAAAAGTGCCAACGCGCGATCACCTTATTTGGGAAACTTCTCAGATTTGCAGGTTCTTTTTTCACCACCGAGAACGTGGTAAATCGACACTTCGATTTTAAAAATATATAATAATGCTTATGTGTACACAGTACTAGATACTGTGCACACAAAACACACGTGTTGTGTATAACAGTGTTGTTAGCCATTTTGTCAAACGTGGTAATTGTGGTAAATCATCCCCATAATAACCACCGGTCTAGATATTATTAAGTGTGACTATTTTTGATGCTGCACGAATAAGTATACAGTAGCATTCTAAAATTTAATTTTATCAGTTACTTATCATTAGTTTATTTAGCAGAAAGTAGAGGGCGTTATATTACATTAAAACTATGAAAGTCAAACTATACTATCTACTAACTTTGGGTCAAACTATACTTACTACTAAGGTTGGGGTGCGTCTGGCTCAAAAGCCACCCCAAAGCCGCGAACATTTATTTATTATATAAAAAAGAGATAAAGTGATGTTGATTTTGTTAAAAATCTGTTTCTGTTATAAAACACGCTATCAGCGCCGCTAGCGGTGAAAAAAAAATTTGACGATATAACCATATTATCAAGAAATAGCAATGTTGTGTTTAGTTATTAATATCATTAAACGATCTCTATTCATTGATTTGGCTAAGCTATATCATGACATAATCAACAAACAGTGATAAATATCATGAAATGACACCATTTCACGAAATAATTATAGAATGAGAATTTTGCAATAATTGCAGGCAGACCAGTTTTAATCAGTTTACATACAGATATAGTATGAAACGTATAAAAATTTATATGTTTTTAGTTCAAAAAAAAAAAAATTTTTCATACGTTTGATAGATGCCACCATTATCTATTATTTTTTAAATTTTAGATATTACACTTTAAAATGAAATAACGAGTAAACTAAAAAAATAAGCGTTAGGATTTTTAATAATTTTATAAATCTAAATATTTAAACATATAAGTGTAAGTTATTTATATTATTTAATTTATTAGTTACTAAAGGCAAAATATAGGCTTTTTCATTTGACGATAGATGGCGCTGTTTTGATATTTGAATCGTATATCGTCAGCGAAGTTTCAAATTGTTATGCAAAGGTTAAAACTAATTTTAAACACGACCTCACAGAATACCAACGTAAAGTAGGAGCTTTGCTCCTGCGTTTCGCTTGGTTAGTGCAGGTGGCCGGAGGCCCAATCACCCCCCCCCCCATAACATGGTAGCGGAATTTAAAAAGAAAGAACTACCCCAGGAGGGTACCAGCACCCCTGGTAATGGAGAATCCCTCACTGAGCATCCACGGTCAAGCTACCCTCTTCCTGAGCGTGGGTGCTCAGGCTGCCCCGCGTATTCTGGGGGGGGCAAAATCCCGCTCTATACTAACACTGCACGGGGCAAACAGAGCAATAAAACCATGGCGACCCCTGCCACGCTATCCGTGGACTTCTGCAACATCAGGGGACTTCACTCGAACCTTAACGCCGTCCACTACCATCTAGAGACGGCGAAGCCGGCGTTGCTCTTTTTGACCGAGACGCAGGTGTCCTCTCCGGCTGATACTTCGTACCTCTGCTACCCGGGGTACAAATTAGAACACTTCTTTGTGCCCCGAGCTGGAGTTTGCGTATAGGTCAGAGAGGATATCTGTTCTCGACGCCTCGGCAGTCTTGAAGGTACGGACCTGTCCATCATATGGCTGCGCGTAGACAGCGACGACCATCCCCGCGTCTACGGGTGCCTGTATAGGTCCCATAGCGGTAATGCCGACACAGACCGACTCATCGACCACGTCCAAATGGCTACAGATTTCTTGCTACAACAGATCCCATCCGTAGAGATCGTGATACTTGGCGATTTTAACGCCCACCACGCCGAATGTCGCGGTTCAAGTTTAACCGATCATGTGTGGAGATCTGTTTATGACTTTGCCTTGGCATATGATCTGACACTACTGGTTACTTCGCCTAAGCAGATTCCAGATGTGGAGGATCATACACCTTCCTGTTGGACCTTCTGCTGACCTCTCATCCGGACGGATATCAGGTTTCCGTCGATGCCCTCTTGGCTCTTCGGATCATTGTCTGATCCGGAGTGTGGTGCCACTCACGCCTCCTCGCGGTTGCGTTCTGCAGGTTGCCGCCGTGTTTGGCATTACAGGTCGGCGGATTGGGATGGAATGCGGTCTTTCTTTGCATCCTACCCATGGGGCGGGTTTGCTTCTCGCCGGATGATCCCAGCGCTGTTGTTGAGTCTGTCACCGATGTGGTGCTACAGGAATGGAACTATTTATTCCATCATCTGTGGTACCCATCGGTGGCAGATCGCAGCCTTGGTTTGGTCGCTCCTGTAAGACTGCATTACGCAGTAAGCAGGAGTGTTATCAGGCCTGGGCTGAGGCTTCGGCGGCTCGGGATATAAACACCAGCATGCTTAAAAGAAGTATAACTTTGCCTCAGGTCCTTCAAAAGAGTTATTGCCAAGGCAAAGTCAGAGCATATAGGCAAAATTGGCGAGAAACTAGTTCGCCTTCCTTCGGGAACCCGTGCATTCTGGTCTCTCATAAGGCTGTCCAAGGAATTTCTGTAAGCCATCACTACCATCTCTGCACAGGAGGATGACTCACTGGCCCACGACGCAAAAAGAAAGCCGACCTTTAGGCTCCCTTTTGCGTCCAACTCGACTCTTGATGACAGGGGAACACACCGCCGACTATCCTGCAGTGTGAGTGGTCTATGCCTGATGTGCGATTCACACAGTGCTCAGTACGCAAAGCACTCCTCTCCTGAACATCCACAAGTCGAGTGGGCCTGATGGAATCCCGCCAATTGTGCTGAGGACGTGCGCTCAGAGTTGGCACCGGTTCTAACGCGTCTTTTCGGTACTCCTACTCTAGGCGTTGTCCCGAATTCATGGAAGACAGCTTTCGTGCACCCGATCCCTAAAAAAGGTAACCGCTCTGATCCGTCCAATTACAGGCCTATCGCCATCACCTCCTTGTTCTCGAAAATAATGGAGTCCATTATTAACTGCCAGCTCATGCGGTACCTTGAGGAGCACCAGCTGATTAGTGACTGCCAGTACGGTTTCCGTCGGGGTCGCTCAGCTGGTGATCTTCTTATTTACCTAACACATCGATGGGCACAGGCAATCGAGTCCAAGGGGGAGGGATTAGCCGTTAGTTTGGACATAGCGAAGGCCTTCGATCGGGTCTGGCACAAAGCGCTTCTTTCGAAGCTTCCTTCCTATGGGCTTCCGAGAAATTGTGCAATTAGATCAACAGTTTTCTGGCTGATCGGAGCATCAAGGTCGTAGTAGACGGTGCGTGCTGCGATTACAAGCTTATTAACGCTGGTGTTCCACAGGGCTGCGTGCTATCACCAACGCTGTTTCTTCTGCATATCAATGATATGTTGCAAACCGGTAACATTCATTGCTATGCGGATGACAGCACTGGTGATGCTCTATACACCGGCCATGCCAATATTTCTCGGGAAAACGTCGCCGAGTACCGGAACAAACTTGTGTCTGAAGTCGAGACTTTGTTGAACAAAGTCTCGGATTGGGGGCGACTAAATCTAGTCCAGTTCAATCCCCAGAAGACACAAGTTTGCGCGTTTACCGCTAAAAGGAACCCCTTTGTCGTATCTCCTCAGTTTCAAGGCACTCCCCTTGTTGCCTCAGCCAGTATCGGAATCCTCGGCGTTGACATATCGAGTGACGTGCAGTTTCGTGGTCACTTGGAAGAAGGCCAAATTAGCCTCTAAAAAGCTTGGCGTGCTCAGTAGAGCGGGCAGTATTTCATGCCGGCACACCGCCTGCAACTTTACAAGGCGCAGGTTCGGCCTCATGGAATACTTTCTTTGATTTTTCCGACCAATACGACTTAGGGACCTTCAAGAAAAGAGCCTACTCCTTTTTAAAAGGCCGGCAACGCATCTGCAATTCCCCTGGTGTTGCAGTTGTTCATGGGCGGCGGTAGTCACTTAACATCAGGTGAACCGCATGCTCGTTTGCCCCCTCTCCTATAAAAAAAAAAAAAAAACTTTATTTACGAATATGATATTTATTTGAAAAAAACACCTGTCATCACGCCTATTAACTAACATAATCATATATAGTAGAAAATTAACATCCAAAGGAAGAAAAATACTTAACCTTCTTTTTTAAGTTCCGTAATCGGATAGAAAGTAGCCTATAAGTTGCCCCGAGTTACTAACTACCTACATATAAAATTTAATGGAAATCGGTCCAGTAGTTTTTGCGTGAATTGGTAATACACAGACAGACAGACAGACAAATAAAAATTCTAACAACCACTAATTTGGCTATAGTGCCCTATATTTAGTCCCCTGGACTTGTTATTTCAAGAGTATATTAGAATTACAGACACGACTTTTCTACAGATTTATTATATGTATAGATAGAAGATTACAGAAATAAATCGTTTACACGAACACCACTATGCAGACCAAATATGTGATATGTCAAACCCTTTTGTTTGCATCTATGAATTAAACCCACAAAGATTGTTCTCTAACACATAACACGGATAATCATGAGTCGATTGAAATGAGAAAAATTAAAAAAAAAAAACATTTTAGCAACAATTTTAAAAATAAATTGTATTAAAGTTATCATTTACGCCAATTATTATTATTAATTAAACAGACATTTTCTCGTCACGTATTCTCCAAAAATGGAAAACAATAAAACAAACTCCGTGTTGTCAGTGATGACATATGGATCTGAGGTGTGGTCCATTATCGCTAGCCGTATGATCAAACTCAAGGCCGCTCGGAGAGCTATGATGGAGAGGGTTAGGCTTGGAGTTTATTTGCATAACAAAATTTGAAATGAGGATATCCGCATTAGAACTAGAGTAACCATCATATCCTAACGGATCATTAAGCTGGAGTGGCAATGTTCCTATTCTATATTCTCGATAAAGGCTCGAAGAACCATCGACTGATGGGGTAGTGAGGTTCTCGAGTAGCTGTCTCGTATCGGTAAATGAAGTGTAGGACGGCTCCCACTGGATGGAGTGACGACCTGGTAGGTGCAGTTGACTCAGGGCGTGTTTTTTGGCATTCCTTGGGGGAGGCCTATGTTCAGCAGTGGACTTGTGAAAAACTTTAATGATCATGATGATGATAAAAAAATAAGTTAATTATAGAGGTATAACTCACTGCATCAGTAGCATTGAAATGACAATTACTATAAGTGCAAGTACATATACGTATTATATATATATTCTTGAGCATTAGTATAATATTCCTTTTAATATTTTAGGGTTTAGTCCTCGTTTTAGAATACCAAAAATTTCATCCATTATAACATAATGAGTAAGTTTTATTTTTATTGCAATTTATTTTGCGTTAAAAGGGAGCGAGGGTTTTAGCTGAGACGTTTATTTAAAAAGTTGGAAATGGAATTAAATCTCCGTCTCGAGTTCATTTTTACGAGATCATTAAGGAAAGCCATTCAGTTAAACTGTAGGTAGGAACGATGTCAAAGGATGTTAAATTGAAATCGGGAAATTATTTATACACCATTTAAAGGTTATTCCATATTTTTATTTTTGCATAAACTTTCGTTCGTCTTTTTAATCGGAAGATCACAATATTCTTTAAAATATTAAACCAAAGTGGTTGCTAAGTACTTTGCTAAAAATAGAAATATGTTATGTATGATTATAATTAACTGAAAGGTTGATATGGATACGTTCTCTGTGTCTAACATGATTCATAGCTGCCAGAGAAAATATCAATTTTCAGCTCAATACCTTATGATGTCTTAAAGTTCATGACTTCATTAATGAAGGTTTGCAACTCCAGAAAAATTTCTCCTCTACTTTATATTCTGATGAGTATCGAATGACGTCATCTGGCTCTGATGGACAACGTCATGTTATACAACGCTCAGGCGAACGATATACATAATTTTGTATACAAGTAATCATCAGTTTCGGAGGAGGTTCCTTAATGTTTAGGGCCGGAATATCTTTGACTGTACGCACAAACTTGATTTTCATACAAAGATTCGTTTTAATTGCTCATCTTTACATGTTGGAGATCCGAATGTTGGTTATATCGCAGATAGCTTCCGATGAATGCACGATAATGTGCAGCCACACGTAATGGGGATAGTCACACGGTATTTGGTATTTGGATTTGAACCATGCAGTGACCGTCAAGAAGTCTGGACCTGTACATAATAGACCACATAAATAGGAACGGCTTAAATAAAGACTTGAGTGCTGCCATGAGAGAAAAATAGGAAAAGGTTCCCTTATATAATATCGACTGATAGATAAATAGGTAGATAACCCTTTATTGCATTTAAACAAAGTGGTTACAATAACGGAAAACTTATGAACTACAAACGGTGGTCATATCGCTTTAAGTGATTTCTGCCTGACAAACCGAACGTAAAAGGACATTATAATTTAATATTTTCACGAATAGCTGCAACGTGCAATATAAATTAAACTGAGGAGAAAAAAAATCTAATTTATATAATTAAATAACATTTATATAATATAAATGTAAATGTAATAAGTTCTTAAAAATATAATTATTACTTAAATTATTAATGAATTAAGTATTAATTATTTCGACACATTTCTCTGTCTAAGAGAAAAAGTGAGCAACTTGAAGCATTTCATAAAAAGTTGTTGATTTATATTAGTAAGGCAGCAATACCCTTAAAAAATAAAGAATAAGAAACCTAAGTGTCACAAAAAATTTTTTTACTTATCGTAAAAAGTGTTTTTTTTCTTTTTAACACCTTTAATTTTTCTAAATCCCTAATTTAGTTTCAGATTCTTAATCGATTTTAGATGTAGATATCTATGGGCCACAGCATTCACTTACCACCAGGTGGCCTGTGTGCTCGTCTGTCACCCTTATTCAACAAAAAAAATGTTCTGAACACACAAAATCTATGCTTTCCAAAAATAAACAGATGGTTTGATGACTAAAATATAATATTTGTTGTTGTTTTTCCTATTAGGGAATAAAGAGGCTTTATAACTATTATTGTTATAACATTTTTTCATTGTACAAAAACTTTATGGAAAAAAATATAATAGTTAAAGGACGTCAATCCCCAGCATTTTAAGTCTTAGTGTTACTTTTAATAAGTACCTACTAATTCACATTTCATTTGAAACATTCCAATCGCGTCCAGGAAATTAATGCACGCTCGGACTGTGGCGTCCATCACGATAACGAGCTTAACTATGTGTTATTAGAGATGTAGCACGAAGCTAGAACAAGTAGGATCTGAATCGTGAGAAAGATTTAAGCTTATTTACCTACGTTCTTTATAGAAGTTTACATTTAATAAAATAATATAAAATACGAATATATTTTCATTTTTTATATTACTCATAATATGTCACACTAAAATAGACTAACCACGAGAGGCATAGTTTAAATTACGGCGCGTATAAATGTGATGTTTTGCATGTAATAATAAAATGACAAGGTAAATGTTTACGAAAAGTTCTACAGCCGACAGATTTCTGAATCCCATTTTAAGCAAAATAGGCTACAGATTTGTTATAAACAATATCTTACATCCTACATATTATGCCAAATAATTATACCAAAAAGAACTCAAAAGTGAATGCATTGCTGATACTTAGTTAAAACTAACCTGACGGACGATGATGCAGAAAACATGGACCACAAGCAAAATAGATCTAGCTAGTTCGTTGTGCTCGTTGTACTACAAATTTCAATACAAAAAATAATAAAGACGATTAACCAAGATTCACATGCAAAAACATAAAGGAACATTGTTTGTTTTATAGAATAAGGGTGACAAACGAGCACACAGTCCACCTGATGGTAAGTAGTTGCTGTGGCCAAATTATTTGTGTGTTTGCAAATTAAAATGCAGATGTGTTTTCAGGCGTGAGGACTAAGATAGAATGCCTCTTTTCCAGTAAAAAGAGTCTCCGGTTCTCTACACTCACCTTACGAAACACAGCAGCATTAAGCTGCTATTTTACGCTGGTATTCTGTGAGAGCGTGGTCCCTCCCCGGTCGACCCATTCGTGCTACAACTATACTATTAATATAGCTGCAGGATGGCTCTACCACGTATGAAAACAACAACTATCAACATCATTAACGTCACCACATCTAAAAGTTTGAAATGTGAACCACCTACATTATTACCAAGATATATATTTTGCCCCAGTACTGAGCAATTCAATTGCGGTAATGCATTATAAAAATAATTTTGTTTCACATTTTTAACGTTATTTGAACTACTTGTAATTAAATTTTGACTATGTTTTAATTATACATTATTTAATTTTAGCTCAATTAAAAATTGAATTCTATAATCTAAACCGCATTGTAATAGGATTGACCATAAAAAGTTTATCTATGCTTTCAATTTGATGTTCACAGCCCCGAATCGAGTACAATAATATGAAATTACATTTTATTAGGTGCCAAGGCACCTAAAGGCACCTACTTGTTGCATCTCGGTGCCTCGCACTTAATGACGAGGGAGTTGAGGGATGATGAGGTTGTAATTTAACAGGACAGAGGATTCACCAAAATCGACATGCTTGATAGGCGAATTTTTAATCGCATTACCAAATATCTCGCACATTTAACGCAGCTCTCTGTTTCCGATCCGTCTCATTTTAATTAAGAGAAGAAGCCTGTGGTCAGTTCTTAGTAGTATTAACATCATAGCTTACTTAATATTCTCTGAACGCTACTTCGTAATCAATTTATTAGCATGAATATGTACCTAACAGCTAATAATAATAATAATCATTTATTTCAATCCATCAGATCATAGTTATAGTAGTACATCTGAAATGAAATTTAAATTTTGAATTACATATGAATTAAATTAAAATAAAATTGAATTATATTAAATTAAAATTATTAAAAAACCAGATTAAAACCATTAAAACCAAATTAACATCGTTAAATATAAAAATCAATAATACGCCTGCCTCTGAGTCATTTGTTTGTTTGTCCTTACATTAATCAAATAACAATGATTAATGTACTGACAATCAAACCTGTTGGCAAATACGCTCAAGTTGGTGTTGGAGGTGGTCCGGAGCCTGCGCCCCAGAGATTTGCACCGCTTTCGCATCATCGTGTAGAAACAGTCGACACGGGCGTCGGCGAACATCCCTGACGCGCTACAGTGCCCGGGCAGCCCCAACAGCACCCTGAACGCATTATTATATTGCACACGGAGTGCGTTGTACTACTTCTGGGTATATGACACACACATGCTGATCGTGTACAGGGACGTACAAAATGCTCTGAAAAGAGTTATTTTGACGGCCCCCCAGCAACGAGCAAACCTGCGGGCGATCATATTGGCCCTCACAGACAACGCCCTCCGCTCCCTATCGATGTCCGCATCGTCCCTCAGGTCAGGGGTTACGATACGCCCGAGATATTTAAACTGTTCGACTCTTTTTAACTCGACACCGTTCAGTCTAATAGTTGGAACGGTCTCCGGGCAGCCCAGCCCCCTGGCCCGAAAGACCATGCATTCACCATTATTTGCGTTATAGAGCAACCCGTGATCCAGAACGTAACGCTCTCAGATTTCCAGCTACCTGGACAAACCACACACCGAGGCACTCAGCAGCACCATGTCGTCCGCATAACTAATATTATTGACACAAATACCGTCAATATGGCAGCCGACACGGGTGCTGCTGAGCTCCTCTATCAGTTAAGGAAACATTTCAATACTTTTGCAATTACTAACTGCTATTAAATACAATATCATACGTATTTTCAGTTCTTTACGTTAAGTTTAAATATAAAAAAAATCTTTTTAGTTTTAAAAACCAACTTTAAATATCCGTAATAAATAATAACAATAAAATAATTAAATACTTATTTACAGAAAATATTCTTTAACTCAGCGAAGCTCAAAAACATTAACGCTAAAATTTTATATTTTGCTGGTAATACTATTTATAATCTTCGTCAAAACCAAGACAACTCAAAAGTTTCGCCAGACCTAAAATACCCATACTGGCGACGGGCATCAGCGTCCAAGGTACGAGACGTATAACTATTGTCAATCCACCTGCCAAGCGTAATGATTAAGGCAAAACCTCCCTACAATGAGAGTAGACAATGTCAATAATATTCGTCCTGAGTCCGTAAATAGCCACTGTCGGACTATTTACGGACTGAGGATGAATGTTATTGACACTTTCCCGACTTGCTTCGGCGATGTTATTAATTTTGGAACACTATTGAATTTTGCCATATGCCAATGCCATATCATGGTGTCAAAAATGTACGTGGTGACATACTGTTATTAAGTCTCAATTTAGCCGTACCCGAAATAACAACAATAGAACAAATATTTCATTTTGATACATAGTTTAAAGTTACAGTAGTTCATTATGATAATGAACTATTATATCAACTCTTTAACTAACTGGTACTGCAGTGTTAAATTCGGACGTGATACGCATTGGGCTGTGCTAATTTAATAATACTTATTATAGTATCTAAATTCTCTCAGTAGTTATCAGTATAAAATATTATAGTGACTCAAATATTATAATAGTGATTCAAACACTTATATACATCTTGTCATACTCGTGTTCGATGTACTTGTCGCAGTAAGATGGTAGAAGCAGTGATATAGTTAAATCATTAGGGATATAGTTATATTACCTTAATAAAGTTATATAACAGACGTTTTTAACTGTCTTACTAGGCATATAACTATGATACGAGCACGATTTAGTAATAAAGCTATCTAACTAGACTGATTTAGGGAAATAGTTATAAGAATACGTATATACACGTACTTATAATAATTATTTCACTCAATCGTTATTTTGTTGTTTAAATGTTAATTATTTCCCTAAATTTTTAAGATATAACTAACTTTTGCTAGGTACCTCTCCAATGTCTGATTAAATCGTTCTACCATTCCATCAGATTGTGGGTGGTAAGAAGTTGTTCTTGTTTTATGAGTACCCATAACTCGGCAAGTTTCCTGGAATATTTGAGACTCAAAATTCCTTCCTTGATCGCTGTGAATCTCTAAAGGTACTCTAAAACGACAGACGACTTCATGAACTAGTTTATCTGCAACTGTTGAAGCTTCTTGATTTGGAATGGCGAAGACTTCTGGACCCTTAGTGAAGTAATCCATCATAACCATGAAATACTTGTTACCACTTTCACTTTCTGGAAACGGCCCCGCAACGTCAAGGGCTATCCTTTCCCATGGTGCACCAACATTGTACAATTTCAATGCACCTCTACTCCGAGTCTGAGGTCCCTTTACAGCCGCACAACTTGTACATTTGCGACACCAGTCCTCGACATCGTCACGGTAGTGGACCCAGTAGAACTGTTCTCGGATCTTCAGTAGAGTTCGTTTAACTCCCAGATGGCCTCCTGAACAACCATTATGGTACAGCTGTAGAACATACGGTACTTTAGGTTTAGGGACAACCATTTGCTAATGATAGCTGTCTCCCCGACCATTCTCTCATTTACGGCACAGGACTCCATCCTGAATCAGTAAGCTGTCCCCTTGGGCCCAATAGTTTTTCGTGGTCGAAATCATCGCTGAGACGTCACTTCACTTGGGCTTAGGAGCACTGGCCTTCATCCATTCCAGAATCGGCTTGATATCCGAATCTTCCTGCTGTGCATGTTGTAGGCTGTCATTACACTCATTGCTGAGCTGGTCTGTTCTGAGCATCCTCACAGACACCACTTCCTTACCCTCTTGCCTAGTACAATGCTTGCAATCTTCAGGATAAGTTCTTCTTGACAACGCATCTAAGTTGCCATGAGATTTCCCGCTGCGATATTCGATCACAAAGTCGTATTCCTGCAGTAGTTCAATCCATCTCGCAACTTGTCCTTCTGGATTTTTAAACTGCAATAACCATTTCAGTGCAGCATGGTCAGTTCGTAAGTGAAATTTCCGCCCCAGAAGATATTTGCTAAAATGCTGCAACGACTTTACCACAGCAAGCAATTCCCGTCTTGTGACACAATAGTTCCTTTCCGGCTTTGACAACGAAACCCCTTAATCACCATTCCGTTGAGACAACACACCGCCAAGTCCTATATCACTTGCGTCTGTGTCAACTATAAATTCCTTGCCCGCATCAGGGTACACCAAAATAGGTGTTTTGCACAGACGGTCCTTGAGCTCCTGGAATGCGATATCGCAACTGTCATCCTAGCAGAAATGTCGCTTCTCCTCGGTTAGCTTGTGCAGAGGTTTGGCTATATCTGCAAAGTTCTTCACAAATCGCCGATAATAAGAGCAAAAACCCAAAAATGCTCTAACCTGCGTCTTGTCTTTTGGAACCGGCCAATCCTTGACAGCAGCAATTTTCTCTGGATCCGTGCGGATACCTTCTTCCGACACTACATACCCCAAAAAGCTAACTTACCGTTTGAATAGTGAACATTTCTTGAAACTTCAAACTTGTGGTTGGCACTTTGGATCTTCATGAGCACGCGTTCCAGGTTTTGAAGGTCATATATGACAGACACATGAGCCACTGTGTTCCGAGCAGCACTCGTCACAATACAATGGTCAAGCCAGCGCCGACAGGCATGTGCATCACTAACGAAAGTGTATGTGTTCGCCGGCAACAAGTCCAAGTCTATGCAAGACCAACATTGTTCAGCACAAGAGTTCATAAGTTCATAACAAAACCTCTCACCTGGATGTGCATTCAAGTCACCAAGTATGTAAGCGGATTCAACGCCGCTGCTCTCTATAATGGCACTAACCTCACTGAGACACTCAGTAAACTCCGGTATATTTTCACTTGAATCGGTAGGCATATACACTGAAACTACAAGGAACGACCTCTCTTTGAGAACTATGTTGATGATGATGATGATAAAAAATTAAGTTAATTATGGAGGGATAACTCACTGCACCGGTAGCATTGAAATGACAATTACTATAAGTGTAAGTACATAAATGTATTAGATATGTTCTTGAGCATTAGTATTATATTCATTTTACTATCTTAGGGTTTAGTCCTTGTTTTAGAATACCTAAAATTTATTACACAACGAGTAAGTTTTGTTTTTATTGCAATTTGTTTTGCGTTAAAAGAGAGCGAGGGTTTTAGCTGAGACGTTTATTTAAAAAGTTGGAAATGGAATTAAATCTCCGTCTCGAGTTCATTTTTACAAGATCATTAAGGAAAGTCATTCAGTTAAACTGTAGGTAGGAACGATGTCAAAGGATGTTAAATTGAAATCGGGAAATTATTTATACACCATTTAAAGGTTACTCCATATTTTTATTTTTGCATAAACTTTCGTTTGTCTTTTTAATCGGAAGGTCACAATATTCTTTAAAATATTAAGCCAAAGTGGTTGCTAAGTACTTTGCTAAAAATACAAATATGTTATTTATGATTATAATTAACTGAGAGGTTGATATGGATACGTGCTCTGTGTCTATCATGATTCATAGCTGTCAGAGAAAATATCAATTTTCAGCTCAATACGTTATGATGTCTTAAAGTTCATGACTTCATTAATGAAGGTTTTCAACTCCAGACAAATTTCTCCTCTACTTTCTATTCTGATGAGTGTCGAATGACGTCATCTGGCTCTGATGGACAACGTCATGTTATACAACGCTCAGGCGAAAGATATACATAATTTTGTATACAAGTAATCATCAGTTTCGGAGGAGGTTCCTTAATGTTTAGGGCCGGAATATCTTTGACTGCACGCACAAACTTGGTTTTTATACAAAGATTCGTTTTAACTGCTCATCTTTACATGTTAGAGATCCGTATGCAGCGTGTATCGGAGATAGCTTCCGATGAATGCACGATAATGTGCAGCCACACGTAGTGGGGATAGTCACACGGTATTTGGAGGAAGTTAGGATTTGAACCATGCAGTGACCATCAAGAAGTCCAGACCTGTACTTTATAGAAAACATGTATAGGAACATTGTATGGTAACATGTATAGGAAGGATTAATTGCATGAGCAAGAGAGCAAGTTGAATATCCGCTCTCACACTTTTACTATTTTTAACAATTTACGCTATCCCGATGTATTTCCGAGATCAGAAGTGGGCTCTTCTGCTGAATTTCCGAGATATCGATATTTTATTACAAATAGCCAGTTGGAATCTATTTCTAGATATATACAACATTAAAAAAAAACTATAATTGAAAAAAAAAACTAGTAACTTAATTATCATACAGTCCTACTCCCCGTGGTACGAGAACGCTGGCTGCATTTCCTCGCTGAATGACTATAGTTAACCTTTGAGCGAGAAAAGAACTAGCTCTGTTATCACCAGCAGCAACGACCAGTCGTGGGTAGAGTTCCTTTAGGAACTTTACCACACGTGGACCCCACGGACATCGGTCCGTGGGGTCCACATTTACACGAGTCTCTACATTATTTTGTCAAAACTAAATAAAATTTTATTATGAATAAATGTAAAGTATAAAATGTTAACAACGCAATTTTGATTTCAAGACAATTTGCCCTTCATAAGGGATAGTTAGAAGCGCACGGCGCCTACAGTGAATTTTATACTGCACAAACAAGTGGGGGTTTAGAATAGAATAGAATCATTTTTATTCAATATAGATTACAGTACATAATACTTATTGAAAGTCATTTTTTTACTTTTACCACTCGTTCGCTAAAAAACCTCTGTCGTGAGAAGAACCAGCAAGAAACCCAGCGGGACTTTTTTTATATATAAAATTGTTATGAAAACATTTAGGAACAGCATGGTAGCGATTACCTCATTCCAAGGAGTTATTATCAGTCATGTACTCTTTGTAGTATAATAACCCTCACTAAACAATTTTTGCTTAATAAATAATTTAAGCCTTTTGATAGATAAGGTCTGCATATTCTCTGGGACTTTGTTGTAAAAACGTATACATTGCCCCATGAAGGAATTACTGACTCTGGAGTCGAGTAACTGGTATAACTAAGTTGTGCTTGTTCCTAGTATTTACAGAATGTACATCAATCACTATTTTTAATAAAACTATTTTTGTTTTTGTGTACATACATTAAATTCTCGTAAATATATTGAGAGGCCAAAGTTAATATTAATGCTGCTGGTGATAACAGAGCTAGTTTTTTTCTCGCTCAAAGGTTAACTATAGTCATTCAGCGAGGAAATGCAGCCAGCGTTCTCGTACCACGGGGAGTAGGACTGTATGATAATTAAGTTACTAGTTTTTTTTTTCAATTATAGTTTTTTTTTAATGTTGTATATATCTAGAAATAGATTCCAACTGGCTATTTGTAATAAAATATCGATATCTCGGAAATTCAGCAGAAGAGCCCACTTCTGATCTCGGAAATACATCGGGATAGCGTAAATTGTTAAAAATAGTAAAAGTGTGAGAGCGGATATTCAACTTGCTCTCTTGCTCATGCAATTAATCCTTCCTATACATGTTACCATACAATGTTCCTATACATGTTTTCTATAAAGTACAGGTCTGGACTTCTTGATGGTCACTGCATGGTTCAAATCCTAACTTCCTCCAAATACCGTGTGACTATCCCCACTACGTGTGGCTGCACATTATCGTGCATTCATCGGAAGCTATCTCCGATACACGCAGCATACGGATCTCTAACATGTAAAGATGAGCAGTTAAAACGAATCTTTGTATAAAAACCAAGTTTGTGCGTGCAGTCAAAGATATTCCGGCCCTAAACATTAAGGAACCTCCTCCGAAACTGATGATTACTTGTATACAAAATTATGTATATCTTTCGCCTGAGCGTTGTATAACATGACGTTGTCCATCAGAGCCAGATGACGTCATTCGACACTCATCAGAATAGAAAGTAGAGGAGAAATTTGTCTGGAGTTGAAAACCTTCATTAATGAAGTCATGAACTTTAAGACATCATAACGTATTGAGCTGAAAATTGATATTTTCTCTGGCAGCTATGAATCATGATAGACACAGAGCACGTATCCATATCAACCTCTCAGTTAATTATAATCATAAATAACATATTTGTATTTTTAGCAAAGTACTTAGCAACCACTTTGGCTTAATATTTTAAAGAATATTGTGACCTTCCGATTAAAAAGACAAACGAAAGTTTATGCAAAAATAAAAATATGGAGTAACCTTTAAATGGTGTATAAATAATTTCCCGATTTCAATTTAACATCCTTTGACATCGTTCCTACCTACAGTTTAACTGAATGACTTTCCTTAATGATCTTGTAAAAATGAACTCGAGACGGAGATTTAATTCCATTTCCAACTTTTTAAATAAACGTCTCAGCTAAAACCCTCGCTCTCTTTTAACGCAAAACAAATTGCAATAAAAACAAAACTTACTCGTTGTGTAATAAATTTTAGGCCGTGACGATGTCGAGGACTGGTGTCGCAAATGTACAAGTTGTGCGGCTGTAAAGGGACCTCAGACTCGGAGTAGAGGTGCATTGAAATTGTACAATGTTGGTACACCATGGGAAAGGATAGCCCTTGACGTTGCGGGGCCGTTTCCAGAAAGTGAAAGTGGTAACAAGTATTTCATGGTTATGATGGATTACTTCACTAAGGGTCCATAAGTCTTCGCCATTCCAAATCAAGAAGCTTCAACAGTTGCAGATAAACTAGTTCATGAAGTCGTCTGTCGTTTTAGAGTACCTTTAGAGATTCACAGCGATCAAGGAAGGAATTTTGAGTCTCAAATATTCCAGGAAACTTGCCGAGTTATGGGTACTCATAAAACAAGAACAACTTCTTACCACCCACAATCTGATGGAATGGTAGAACGAATTAATCAGACATTGGAGAGGTACCTAGCAAAAGTTGTGGAAAAACGGCAACGAGACTTGGACAAGCACATACAACCATTTTTGTTGTCATATTGAAGCACTGTTCACGAAAGTACATCAGCGACACTAGCTTTTGCAAACTTTAGAAGAGAATTACGGCTGCCTGCAGACCTGATCACCGGAATACCGCTTGATGCTCCACGCAGTATAACCGATTATGCAAATGACTTGCGGGGCAAAATGAATGACATTTATGAGCACGTCAGACAGTCGAGCCAGCAAATGTCTCAAAAGATGAAAACCCGGTATGACCGCAAAATGAACAACAAAGGGTTCGACAAAGGTTCACTAATGTGGTTGCACAATTCAGTTCGCAGCAAAGGGAAATCTCCTAAGCTTCGAGCTAAATGGGACGGACCGTACCGGATTGTGACAAGAATCAATGACGTGACCTACCGGATACAGAAAGGTGCAAGAGGTACTCCTAAGATCGTCCATGTGGATCGATTGGCGCGTTATTATGGGGCCAATAATGCTCGGGACGAGCATGTCTTAGGAGGGGGCATTTTTGCACGCCACAATTAATACATAGTAAATGGCGACACTAGTTACCACTAGCGCCCTCTAGTATCGAGTAGCAGGACTAGGAGAATCAAGAACCTTCTAGAAATTTCTATGGAAGAACTTTCTAGAACTATCGACACCTAGTCAATCGGGACCGATATGTACTCGAACATTCTAGACGTTTCTACTGTAGAAAGTTCTGGAAACTATCTGAGGCCCTATATAAGGCCGGTATAGACCGCGACCGGGTCAGTATTGAATTGGCGATACAAACGAATACTTCGAGGTGATACAACTAGTTAATACAGGGTATTTTTGAAACGCTCCCGAAAACGAAGACAGATGATAGTACTAAGGATACCTATGAAGATGGGTCACAAAGAAATTCGATCCCGAGGAAAAAAAATCATCTTTTCACAACGTTTTATTAACTTTATTCACGCTCCATCATGTTAGTACGGTTAATTGAAACGATATTTCACTAAAAAAATCATGAAAATACTATCTGCGTTACTGTCTGTCTTCGTTTTCGGGAGCGTTTAAAAAATACCCTGTATAATCCAACCAGAGGATAAAATGTTAGACAGATCCCATATTCAGCCTCCGGTTAGAGGCCAACATTTATTTGCATGTTCTTTAATTGACTCTTCGGAACTTAGAAACCCGAGATGGAGACGAAATAATTAATATGTTATATGAATCTATATTATAAAAATAGTTTAAATATTAATGCAACAAACGAGCTAGCTACCACATCAACCTGATGTACATAGAATCCTACAACCAACTTTAAACAAAGAGGCTACAGATTAGTTGTCACTGTGATGAGTACTGTGATGGAACGCCTCACTTTTGACGGTTTCTCGATACCCTATAAATAGTATGCGTTATAATAAAAAAAATTGCATTTAAATGAAGCATGAATAAAGTTCAAGAACAAATTTATATGAAGTTAAAATTGATAAGTATTAACTTCAAATAATTTTGTTTGTTAATACTTATTTCGTAGAAACTCCAATGTAGGAGAGGCGTTAAATACAATGAAAACAAGTATTCGTAAGTTACCGAAACTGACGAATTTGTTCAACTTTTGAAATGAAAACGCTCTTATCGGTACACCTAATTAGAAACTTCTCAAAATATGACTTGAACCAGCATTTTGCTTTTTAAATATTTCAAATATAATAATTATCAACTAATAAAGGCTTTTTTTCAGGTTTCATTTTGATATTAAAAATCATGATAAAGAATATTATGATACGACATCATAAATAACATTATGATAATAATGTTACGAATTTGAATGACAGGATGAGAAATTGTGTGATAAGAGAAAAGTGTGGTTTGCAAGATAATTTTGTGACCAGGATTAAGAAGGGAATGCTTCGGTGGTTTGGTCACGTAGAAAGATTGAACGAGGAAAGAGTGACCAAATTGGCGATATATTGAAGATGGGCCAGATAAAGAGTACACTTAAGCGACGAGCATGTATGTAAAGGAGGCGAGAGAGGTGTGTCAGGATCGTGCCAAATGGAAGTCCGTAGTCTCTGCCTAACCCTCTGGGTGACAGGCGTGAGTGTTTATGTTATGTATGTATGATACGACATTCGACTAATAACAGGTAAAAATAAGATTTCTTATACGTAACAATATATCCACTGAAGTTTCGAAGAACGGTAGTTCAAATAATAAATATTTTAGGCTTCAATTTAGGAACATCATTAATACGGCTCCGTGCCAAAATTAGCAAAAATGTCTGTTTGTAACAGGATTTTTTATTGAATATTTAGAGACTATTCGACGTAGATGATTAAAATTTGCCATAGATATAATATGCCACAGGAACACATTAGTGAGTTTTTCTGAATTGCTAATACATACGTCTAGCAACGAATTCACTTTTTTATACAGGGCATAGTGTTTATTTTTTACGGCTCAAGATGGAGGTCTAGTTATTTTCTATGGACTCCCATGATATGGGTATCAAATAAAAGAGTTTCCTGATAAAAATATAAAAATAAAATTACGTCACTCTAAATCCAATATGGTGGACACGACAAGATAGCGGACTATGTTTTTTTATGCACCCTCATGATATGAATAACAAATGAAAGGATTCGCTGAGAAGAATACGAATAAAATGACGTCCGCGTTCAGCTCTTCGAGGAGATGGTGTACTACTACCAGGCGAAACGCTAAGACTTAGCGGAGTCACGTCTTAACTACTATCAGCCTACAACCTGTACAAATACTGGCGGAGGTAAAAAAATCAAAATGGCGGAAAATATGATGGCCGCCATACCAATTTTAAAAAAGCTTGTTTTTAAAAATGTTTTTTTTTTACTATTAATTTATTAATGTTACTCTACTGTACTTATCATTCATCTATTTTTAACAATACTGTACTATGTTATTCATAGTAGACTTATAAAAAAGGATAAAGAATAATAAGCCGAGTGAATTACCATAATTGATGCTTTAATTACAGAACACTAATTACAACTTAAAAGCACACTTATAACAAAACACAATTGCACTTAAAAGCCATTTATAACAAAACTGATCACTTTTGTTCGCAGTTGTTTCGCTTCGAAGTATTCGCTTGTATCGCCAATTCAATACTGACCCGGTCGCGGACTATACCGGCCTTATATAGGGCCTCAGATAGTTTCCAGAACCTCCTACTATAGAAACGTCTAGAATGTTCGGTCCCGATTGACTAGGTGTCGATAGTTCTAGAAAGTTCTTCCACGGAAATTTCTAGAAGGTTCTTGACTCTCCTAGTCCTGCTACTCGATACTAGAGGGCACTAGTGGTAACTAGTGTCGCCATGTACCATGTATTAATTGTGGCGCACAACACTGCCCCCTGTTAAGACATGCTCGTCCCGAGCATTATTGGCACCATAATAACGCGCCAGTCGATCCACGTGGACGATCTTAGGAGTACCTCTTGCACCTTTCTGTATCCGGTAGGTCACGTCATTGATCCTTGTCACAGTCCGGTACTGTCGGTCCCATTTAGCTCGAAGCTTAGGAGATTTCCCTTTGCTGCGAACTGAATTGTGCAACCACATTAGTGAACCTTCGTGGAACCCTTTGTCGTTCATTTTGCGGTCATTCTCGGGTTTTCATCTTTTCAGACATTTGCTAGCCCGACTGTCTGACGTGCTCATAAATGTCATTCATTTTGTTCCGCAAGTCATTTGCATAATCAGTTATACCGCGTGGGGCATCAGGTGGTATTCCGGTGATTAGGTCTGCAAGCAGTCGTAATTCTCTTCCAAAGTTTGCAAAAACTGGTGTCACTGATGTACTTTCGTGAAATGCGCTTCGATATGACAACAAAAACGGTTGTATGTGCTTATCTCAGTCTCGTTGCCACTTTTCCACAACTTTAGCTAGGTACCTCTCCAATGTCTGATTAAATCGTTGTACTATTCCATCAGATTGCGGGTGGTAAGAAGTTGTTCTTGTTTTATGAGTACCCATAACTCGGCAAGTTTCCTGGAATATTTGAGACTCAAAATTCCTTCCTTGATCGCTGTGAATCTCTAAAGGTACTCTAAAACGACAGAAGACTTCATGAACTAGTTTATTTGCAACTGTTGAAGCTTCTTGATTTGGAATGGCGAAGACTTCTGGCCACTCAGTGAAGTAATCCATCACAACCATGAAATATTTGTTACCACTTTCACTTTCTGGAAACCGGTGCACCAACATTGTACAATTTCAATGCACTTCTACTACGAGTCTGAGGTCCCTTTACAGCCGCACCACTTGTAAATTTGCGACAACAGTCCTCGAAATCGTCACGGCAGTGGACCCAGTAGAACCGTACTCGGATCTTCAGTAGAGTTCGTTTAACTCTCAGATGGCCTCCTGAACAACTATTATGGTACAGCTGTAGAACATCCGGTACTTTAGCTTTAGGAACAAACATTTGCAAATGACAGCTGTCTCCCCGACCATTTTCTAATTTACGGCACAGGACTCCATCCTGAATCAGCAAGCTGTCCCATTGGGCCCAATAGTTTTTCCTGGTCGAACTCATCGCTGAGACGTCACTTCACTTGGGCTTAGGAGCACTGGCCTTCATCCATTCCAGAATCGGCTTGATGTCCGAATCTTCCTGCTGTGCATGTTGTAGGCTGTCATTCCACTCATTGCTGAGCTGGTCTGTCCTGATCATTCTCACAGATATCACTTCCTTACCCTCTTGCCTAGTACAATGCTTGCAATATTCAGGACAAGTTCTTCTTGACAACGCATCCATGTTGTTATGAGATTTCCGCCGCGATATTCGATCACAACGTCGTATTCCTGCAGTAGTTCAATCCATCTCGCAACTTGTCCTTCTGGATTTTGAACTGCAACAGCCATTTCAGTGCAGCATGGTCAGTTTGTAAGGAAATTTCCGCCCCAGAAGATATTTGATAAAATGCTGCAACGACTTTACCACAGCAAGCAATTCCTGTCTTAGACACAATAGTTCCTTTTCCGGCTTTGACAACGACTTGCTGAAGTACGCTATCACAACCTCTTGATCACCATTCCGTTGAGACAACACACCGCCAAGTCTATATCACTTGCGTCTGTGTCAACTATAAATTCCTTGCCCGCATCAGGGTACCCCAAAATAGGTGTTTTGCACAGACGGTCCTTGAGCTCCTGGAATGCGATATCGCAACTGTCATCCTAGCAGAAATGTCGCTTCTCCTCGGTTAGCTTGTGCAGAGGTTTGGCTATATCTGCAAAGTTCTTCACAAATCGCCGATAATAGGAGCACAAACCCAAAAATGCTCTAACCTGCGTCTTTTCATTTGGTACCGGCCAATCCTTGACAGCGGCAATTTTCTCTGGATCCGTGCGGATACCTTCTTCCGACATTACATACCCCAAAAAGCTAACTTGTCGTTTATTCAAACAACATTGATAAATGAAACATTTCTTCGGACTCAACTTGAGGTTGGCACTCTGGATCTTCATGAGCACACGTTCCAGGTTTTGGACGTGTTCCTCAAACGTATGGCCTACGATGATGATATCATCCAAGTAGACTAGACAGGCATTGCCAATTAGCCCGATAAGTATAAGCTCCATCAACCTTTCAAACGTTGCTGGAGCATTGCACAATCCAAACGGCATAACTTTAAATTGCCACAGACCCTTTCCTGTCGAGAGTGCAGTTTTCTCCTTGTCCTTAGTGTCAATTTCAACCTGCCAGTAGCCACTTTTCAGATCCAGCGTGCTAAACCACTTTACGCCTGTAAGCATGTCCAGCGTGTAATCAATTATTGGCAAGGGATAGCTGTCCTTCTTCGTTACGTCGTTCAGACAGCGGTATTCAACACAAAATCGCATGCCGCCGTCCTTCTTCTTTACCAGCACTACAGGTGAACACCATGGACTAGATGAAAGTTTAATAACACCATCCTTCACCATTCCGTCAATCATGGTTTCCACTTCCTTTTCACGTGCTACCGGCAATCTTCTTTGCCGCTGACGGATAGACAATTCTTCTCCTGTGTTTATTTTCTGTTGAACTATGCCCGTCTTTCCTATGTCAGCATCGTTTGACGAGAAAACATCGGCGTACTTGAGTAACAACTTCTTCGCCTTGACCATTTCATTCGGGGAGAGAACGCTGCGACAGTCCTCTAAAAGTGTGGTCACTCTCGTTTGTGCATCCTTGCTGGAGGTCCCAGTCAATAGATATTGGCACCGACGTATCCAATCCACTTCCTCACTAGTACCAACCAGTGTGCCTTTTTCTATAATCTGTTCCTGATCACAAAGGTTCAGCACACGTACTCCTGAGATGTCGGTGGTTCTGACCAGGGTTCGGGCCACTTTCCATGGAAGGTCATTGTCTACCCTTTACACGAGTACACAACGATGAGCTTGCCCAGGATTCCGAGGAAGACTAACCGGCACAATCGTTTCCGATCTCGGCGGAAGAACAATCTTCTTAAGGTACACATTCCCTGGTAACGCCCCTTCCACGAAAAGTTCCTCTTGTCCACATTTCAAAACACCTTGCTTAACGTCGATCTCACAACAATTCTTCCTCATAAAGTCTAGGCTCAGGATGCAGTCGTCCATTATATCACAGATGACATTATGCAGGTAGATCATATTGCCTAGCTTCAACTCCATCTCCTTCTCTACACGAACGGGTATGCGCTGACCGGTGGCTGTCACGAAATTAATGCGTTCTCGGTTGTATGCGGAATCTCCAAGGAACTGATTTATAAGTTGGGAACTGACAACCGTGCGAGTGGCTCCAGTGTCTATGGTCAGGTCAGTTTACACGGCGTTCCGTTGACCTCGCCCTTGATGATTAGGCTGTTCCCATCATGGTTTTGTGAGATCGAAATCCTTGGGGCTCTTTTAACAAAAGCCAGCACCCGCCCCGCAGTCCTGGCTTTTATTCGTTTCCCTGCTGCTGCTGGGCGGTGCTGTTAGCCGCACTACCCTCTCGAGATCGATCACCTTCCCTTTCTACAGTTTGCCTAGGGCAGCTGGATCTAAGATGGCCCCTTTCTTCACAGCCGTAGCACCTAGGGCTGTATCTTTTATTGCGGTTGCGAACTGTAGCTGCTGCAACCTCCCTGAAGCGATGGGAACGATGATCCTGCCGCACAGCTTCCACCTCCAGTGCATGGGCTAAGGCGTCCTTAAGCGTCTCGTGGTGCCCGAGCCTCACAGCAGCTCTGACTTCTAGGTCGCGGATGCCATCGATGAATGTCTGCACAAGGTTCCCTACAATGAGAGCAGGTACGGACTGGTATGCTTTTCGAACCAGCTTCTCCACCTCAAGGGCCCACTGCTGCAGGTTTTCACTGCTGAGTTGCACGCGATCTTTGAGCTGCGCACGAAAGACGTGTTTCAGGTGAGCGTCGCCATATCTCGCCTCCAATGCATCAAGGAGCTGCTCGTAAGTCACTTACTCGTTTACCGAGAGCTTCTAGAACAGTTAAGGCCTGGTCGCGCAGGCCGAGGGTGAGAACAGTCATGGCCTGACTTTTATTCCAGCCGTTCGCCTTCATGACAGCCTCGAACTGGATTTTGTAGGCGGACCAGGAAGAAGTCCCGTCGAACGGCGGCTCTTTGAATCCACGTAGCGAAGGTGTTGTAGCTGTAATTCCATCCTCAAGTTTGAGATCGTCCAGCGTTTTCTTCACGTCAGCCATCACGTTGTCAACCCGATTGTTCACTTGGTCGATTCGGGTTTCAGCTTCCGACAGGCGGTTGTCATGTTGAGCAACTCTATCCTTCACCTTCCTTATATCTTTCCCGAAGGTAGCGTGAAGGTCCTTCATGAGGAGCATCTGCTCTTCCTGACCGCGCTGCAGCTGCTCTTCCAACCGGCGGGCCTGCTCCTGTATCATCATCATCAGAGCACCTAAGTCAGGTGCTGCTGATGCAGGAGCTGCTGACGGGCCGGCCCCCGTGGTCGGCAGCTGGCCCTCCGACATCTGCGGCGTTGCACCACCAAATCGTCTTTGGACCCTCCGTGTCGTCCTGAGGTAAAATCGGCATGATTTAATACCACTTCTGACACCAATTGTTGCTTGCTTGGAGCGAGCTTGGGATTCGAGACAATTAAAAACTGCCGAGTGAATTACCAAAATTGACAATTACAGAACACTAATTACAACTTAAAAGCACACTTATAACAAAACACAATTGCACTACTGATCACTTTTGTTCGCAGTTGTATCGCTTCGAAGTATTCGCTTGTATCGCCAATTCAATGCTGACCCGGTCGCGGTCTATACCGGCCTTATATAGGGCCTCAGATAGTTTCCAGAACCTTCTACTGTAGAAACGTCTGGAATGTTTGAGTACATATCGTTCCTGATTGACTAGGTGTCGATAGTTCTAGAAAGTTCTTCCATGGAAATATCTAGTAGGTTCTTGACTCTCCTAGTTCTGCTACTCGATACTAGAGGGCGCCAGTGGTAAATAGTGTCGCCATGTACCATATATTAATTGTGACGCGCAACAATAATAAAAAACTGCGATTGCCAACCCGCTTGCTAAACGCGGCAACTATGGCAAAATCCCCCCATGAGATAATCTATGAGGCAGGCCTATGTTCAGCAATGGACTTGCTGTAATGGATGGAATGGATGGATTTTGAAAGTATATCTGAGCTATTTTAATAGTAGTTCCGTTTTTGATGCCTTAACAACAAATACTGCGTAAGCCGCTGTGTGACGACAAGTGCACTCCCTAATGAGAATACGTGCTTATACCAAGTGCGTCAGACTCTTACCTCTACTTTTATCTGAGTCCATGAAAAGTTTGTTTAGCGGACAAATAAAAACATAGTATACATATATATAATATAACTAGGGGTGTAACGAATATTCGCATTCGCATTCGCGAATATTCGTGTTTTTTAATATTCGCATTCGTATTTTAATATATTTACTTAAAACCAAAATTAAACTGACGAAAAAACTATTAGCAGGTAACTTCCGTCAATAAGCGAGCAATCACGCATTCGCGAATGTGGGAAATTGAACATTCGTTATATCGCTAGTATACCACGTCGTCGCATGTATACTTGTGGCACTTGACAATACTATGTAATACTATAATAATTTACTATATAATACTATACTGTAATACTTGTGACACACCTTCGCATTTGATAACTGTCATGTATTGATGTCGAATAAGGCGCGGCACCCACTGGCAGGACGGCACGTCAAGGGATCCTTCGTTACATTCACATCTCTAGTGGCTATCAACCGAACCCAAGATTTGATATCGTAGGGCTAGCTTGTTATAATGTAATAGAAATAATAGGTATGCCATAATTTATAAAAAGCTCACACCCACACATAAACTACACATTATATTCATTCACACACCCTCCTCACACTCTACACACACATTAAACATACACTATACACACTTCACACATACTTTATACACATACCCTTACTTAAAATGTTAGTATATTACAATAAAATTAATTTAGTTATTTATACATATTATAAATAACTAAATTAATTGTAATATACAAGCATTTTTACATGCTTCCTGGATAGTTCTGGCCACGGCATAATACTGTAACTAATCAATGTTAAGGAAATAAACTATTTTTAATTTAATTTAAAAAAAAGGAGAAATTCCTAATATGCTTCATGGAACTTTCTCATAATATAGTTATAATGATTTCTTATATTAACGCAAACACTACACATTGAATTAAACTATTTTTATGTATTTTAAATTATTATAACTGATAATAAGTTCAATTAAATAATTCTTTCTAGTAACGACTAAAAATAAAAAACTGCGGTTGCCAACCCGCTTGCCAACTATGGCAAATATATGAGAACCTATGAGGCAATTTGTTCAGCAGCGGACTTTAATAGGCTGTAACGGTAACGGTAACTGGATAAAAACGATCTTCACTTCAAAAGAAAGTATTTTTAATAAAACTAATAACTATTTCGAAGGACCCATTAGCTCCGGTATTGGTAAAGCTCCCGCCCCTGTGATTTCGCATTATAGGAAATTTATGATTACAGTTATGTTTCTTTGCAAAAGGATTCACCGATATATGAGGCTTATCGCAAATGCTGCATTGTTTTACTTCCACGAACATCGTTAGATTACAATCACGATTTGTTTATACATGACCTACGAGTAATCATCGATTTCAGCACTGAAGTCAACACAACAGTCTGCTAAAATATTTACGGCACTGACCTCTATATATACATTTACGGCATTAAAATTGTTATTTTTTTTTAAGAATAAACGGTTCTTGATAAGAAAGGTTGTAAGAAAAAACATTTCCTATGAGACAAAAAAGGAGGTAACAAACGTAAGCATCGTATATAATAAATTAATAGTAAAAAAACATTTTTAAAAGCAAACTTTATTGAAGGGCATTTCAATAAAAGTTTGCTTTTAAAAATTATTAAAAAAAAGAAGAAAATAAACTTTAAATTAAATCAAACCCATCAATTTATTACATTACACAACTTATATGATATAAAAGCTTGTCGCGAGATTTATCTGTTTTATAAAAGCATTATTATTAAAGTTAAAAGTTAAAGTTACAGCCTATATACGTCCCACTGCTGGGCACAGGCCTCCCCCCATTTCTGAGAGGGTTTTAGGGCAAGGAATTGTCCGCCGCGCTGCCCCAATGCGTGTTGGCGAACTTCACATGTCTTCGAATTTCTTTTTCTTATTTCTCAGACATGCAGGTTTCCTCACGATGTTTTCCTTCACCGCCGAGCACGTGGTAAATCAGCACTTAAAATTGCAATTAACAATTTTATTGGTGCCGGCGGAGATCGAACCCGGGTTGCTCGAGTACTGTGAAATTTACAGCGAGCGCTAACCATCTGAGGTACCACGGCTCTCTCTGTCATTATTAGTTTTCTTAGAATTATTACCTACTTATGTCATTATCAAGTTATATATTAGTATTTTTGTTTATGTATACAGGTAAATCTCGCGACAAGCTTTTATATCATATAAATTGTGTAATGTAATAAATTGATGGGTTTGATTTAATTTAAAGTTTATTTTCTTCTTTTTAGAGCATTTCAATAAAAGTTTGTTTTTAAAAATGTCTTTTTAATTATTTTTTAATTATTATATACAATATTAAAAACTATAATAAAAATAAACAAAACTAGTAACTTAATAATTATCCTGCAATCCTACTCCCCGCGGTATCGTGACAAGAAAGCTGGCTGCGTTTCCCCGCTGAGTGGCTATACTTAGCCTTTGAGCGAGAAAAGAACCAGCCCTCTTATCAGCAGCAGAAAACGACCAGCCGCGGATGGAGTTCCTTTAGGAACATCACCGCACGTGGACCCCACGGACCGATAGTCTCTACAGCAAATGGCACAAATATGTAGTCATCTCTCAGAGACTCATATTTGCGCCACTTACTCAGTTCAGCTGCCTCTGATGCCACCCCGGCTCTAAACGAGGTACCCCTGAGATGAGAGGCCGCAAGAGTGTCTACGCAAGTAGCATCCCACACTAGGACTTTACCTCTCTCCCAAGAGACCAATGTCATACTGTCGGGTCTTTCTGCCATCGTCTCTAAATATTCCACAAGGCTCTAAAACCGAGGGAACATTTATAGAGACAAGAGCCCTTCGGATGACATCGTTCAAAGAACCGTGCCGTGAAAACCTACCAGCACTTTTCTTACATGATATTCCTTATTCAAAACAGCTAGAAGGCGTGCCTTATCTTGGTCACTATGGAAATTATGAAACAAATCTTTCTGCACGCCCTGTACCAACGGAATATCCCACTGTTTTTGTTGGTTAACTTCCAGTGGAACATTTTCGCCAGGACATAGCGTTTGCCATGTCTGCCTTGCCTCCGTAGCAAAGCACATGACTACTTTATTATTTAAAATTATGTTACATAAATCACTGACGCTATGCACGGAAGCAAGGAAAGCAGGCAATGCAACGCTAGAAAGATTTTATAGGTAAAGTATCTTGAGTCCAGGCTTTTGTATTGAAAGTTAAATTTAGAATTTTTTCTGTAGCTATTTTAAGATTATTATCAATACCTTTTAAAATAGAGTAAGTATGTAAATCTAGGTACGAGGAGACAATATTATAAAATAGTAAGAGCAATGTGGGGTTTTAATTTATACAATTTATCAACGTGGTTTAAAAACTGATCAAATTTTGTTTTTAAAACAGGTTTAATACTATCGAAAAATAACGGGGCACCTAGCAGGTATAGTGATTCCGTACCAACAGTTTTTATTCCTGGAGAAATATGATTGAAATTTTGAATTAAAGTGTCTCTGTGAGAAGTAGATAAATTATCCGTCGTCCAGGTACCAGACATTCAGCTTGGATTTCAAATTTGAAATAATGGGTTGAATTCCCAAACTGAAAATTGCTGGACCTAGTGGGTCACCCTGCTGAACACCTACAGTAGAATCGATAACATCGTTTTCATAAAACAAGTTAGTATTTTGACTGTAATATTGCCAAACGTAATGATAAATTTCGGGGGTATTGTTAGCCACTTCTTTCAGCAGGGTTACCCTATCGATAGAGTTAAAAGCATTCCTTATGTCAACCTTCACTTCAGAGTTTGTTAAAAATGTACGCACTGAATATACCGCCGCCTCATAGCCACCTCTAGTGCCAAAGCCTAGTTGAGTAGGCTGAAATTTTGTCTTAAGGTTAGAGATTATGTGACTGCAAGCTAATTTTGAAGTTAAGCGTCGAAATGTGGAAGCAATGGCAATAGGGCGGATACCGTTATCCTTTTTTTTTGAAAGCACATAATCTTGCCCCATATAAGAATGCAATGAAATTTGGATTAACATTACCAGAAAGCATAAAGTTACATAATTTTGTAATGTCATTAAGAGTACCTGCCGGCGTCACCGGCAGAAGCGCTTACAAGATCTTTAAGATGTTGAGGCGTAATTCCGTCAATGCTGCCAGCAGAGCCATTCGAAAATGACATAATTGCTTCTAAAGTGTCTTTTTCAGAAATTTGTAAAGGTTGCATAGAAGTCTTGGGAGGCAGCGGTAAACTTTGAGAAGGATTGACCGAAGGATGCTTCTGATGAAGGCCTTCAAGAGTTTCGACATTACGTGGAGCCAGGATGTCATCAGAGAATAAAATACGGGATGCATTTTTTAAGTCGCCATCCATTACTTTCGACTCAACTACTTTTTTTAAATCAAATTTAGGACGTGGTCGAGATAAATGAGTATTAAATGGGTAATTTAAATTTTTAGTTGAGACGTAATTGATTTATTTATTGTTTTATCAAAATGAAAATGGGAATACGCGAAAGTAAATAATTTTTGCCAACTCTTTTCACTATTAGTGAAACAATTTTGAATAGTGCATGACAATGCTTTAGCAAGCTGCATCCCCGCACCTCTAGGAATTCTTTTAACCACTGGTACATTACGATGATAACTGTAAATTTGCTCCGAAAAAAGGGAAAAATTTGTGTCATTAGAGAAATTAATAATAGAGTTATAAATTTCTACGGTAGGCTGTAAAGCCGAAATACTTTTACTATGGCATCGTTTAATACTCGTAATATTTAATCCCCTTTTACCTTTAAACAGCCTACCGTCGGTACAATTTTGACACTGTAGGAAATCCGGCTATGAATGTAGCGGAGCGGAGATATTTATAAAAAAATCTAAACAGATCTCTAAAGCACTCGAAAGTCTTTATATTACATAGTTTTATATTGACTTGAAATATGCTGTACCCCGCATCTTTCCCTGAAACACAATCATTTACGGCCTAAATAAAAGCACTTTATAAATGAAATATTATCACATTACTTTCCTGGATTTATTCCATATTGATAAAAATTGTATGTAGTCGTTATGCTTTGACAGCTGACAAAGACGCAGCAGAAATATTTTCCTTTATAAATGAGTATTATGTCTGAATTCAAAAAATAATTATCATAATAACTGTCTTATATATTTACTGATCTTTTTGTTGAAATTTGTAAGCCAGAATTGGCCTCTAAATAACAAAATAAAATATGTTAAATATACGTAGCTTTTGACAGTTGAAAAATTTATTTTTTATTTTTTAGTTATTGCTGAATATGTTTTTAAGTCTGTTAATTTAATTTAATGCGTCATTGTTGGTTTTCGATCGCCATCTTAGATCATCTTAGATTTAAAATTGGTATAACGGCCATCTTGTTTTCCGCCACTATGAATTTTTTTCACCACCGCTAAAATTTGCCTAGGGTGTAGGCCGATATTAGTTCCCCCTTGAATGGGTTCCCGCCTTGTCGTGGCGGGGGGGCTTAGTAGCCGTGGCTTGGTCACCCGCGGCGAACAAAGAGGAACCCCTTGGCTGGCCCGTGGTGTAGGGCCGGCCCGAAGTGGCCACCCGAGTGGGCTTGGCAAGCCCACTTTGGATGTGTGTTGGTGGTGCAGCCGAGGTGGAGTCGCGGAGGAAGAGGAGTGTTGGTATGGTTATCCTCCGCGACTCTGACAGGGCCGCACCGTTAATTGATGCGGTGGTGGTGGGGCTGCGGGGGGAGAGAAGTGTTGGTATTGCGAGGTGCCGCTCTCCCTACCCTCCGCAGCCGAATCTTGGTTGGCGGCGGAGCCATAGACCAGATCCGCCGCTGGGGTCAGGAAGGCTAGTGCTTCTGAGTGCTAGTTTTTCCCCCATGGCCTTCGCGCATCGGACACGGGGGCGTCCGTTGCGCATGTGAAGTTGGAGGCTGCGGAGGAGGGCGCGCCATGTGTTCTGGTGCGCCTTACCTGAGAAGGAGATGGGGGAGAAGTAGTCCTCGAGGAGGGGCCGCCATGGGGCGGCCAGCGCTGGTGGGGCCGCGGATGTGTGCGAAAGCGTTCCCGTGGCCCTGCCAATATGCGACGAAAGTGGAACACCATGGGGTTTTAGTCGGTGCGAGTCCGACATAACCCGTCCTTGCCCCCGCAAGGCGGGTATGCGTAGGCAAAAAAAAGGCCAATATTAGTTAATACGCGACCCCGATAAGTCTTACCGTTTAGTCGTGTATTAGTACATCATCTCCTCGAAGAGCTTAATGCGGACGTCATTTAATTCGTATTCTTCTCAGCGAAACCTTTCATTTGATATCCATATCATGAAGGTGAATAAAAAAACATAGTCCGCCATCTTTGGGAGTCCGACATATTGGATTTAGAGTGACGTCATTTTATTTTTGTATTCTTCTTAGCAAACCTTTCATTTGTTATCCATATCATGGGGGTGCATAAAAAAAACATAGTCCGCTATCTTTGGGTGACCATCATATTGGATTTAGAGTGACATCATTTGACTTTCGTATTTTTCTCAGCAAGCCCTTTCATTTGATACCCATATCATGGGAGTCCATAGAAAATAACTAGACCGCCATTTTGAGCCGCCCGCCATATTGGATTTAGTATGATGTCACTTAGCTAACCATGCATTGTCATCCAAACTAAACATGATGTATGTAAAATTTCAGCTCAATCGGTTGAGGATAACTGCTAAAATTCAGTTACAAGATTTGACCGTAACAAACATTGCAAGTTAAATAAAAGCTTTTAAATATCTTTTATCGTGTCGAATGGTAGATAAAATTTCAATCTTCCTTGCTTTTAACGTCCAAATTAATTAAACTTATTATATTTTATGCCGGGGAATCAAAGGACCTTCTAATTTTTATTTCTATCATTATATTATGCATCTATTAATTTGAAGCTAGTAAAAATGTGAATCCTATGCCAAATTTCTTTTGCAAAATACTTTTCTATGCTATTTCACTTTAAAAAAAATCAATAATGGAAAAATAAAAAATAAAAATTTGCTTACCTTGTGACTTTGGTGTAAATCATATAATAAATTATAGTAAAATACAAAGAAGAATAATGGTTGAAGGTATATTATTAAGTCCGTGTAAAAGAAAGCGTGGTAGAAAACAGAGTTAAATTCAGTTTGAACCATTAAAAAACTGCAAGAGCGGTAAAAACTTCTGGCGCGACAATCCCCTAAAATAAACCGCAAAAAAGTTGGCGCACCGCTCGTTGCCAATTCATTATGTAGTGTATCTACTTGATTCATTTTACCTTCTTAGACATAAAGGAAAGCTATTTTTAAATTAAAATATTTTAAATTCGTGTTTGTAAATTAAACTATTTTAAATTTAAGTCGTCGTCGTGCGGTAATTATCTAAAGCATATAGGTATGCTTTGGATATTTCATTGTTCCACGAACATAAATCAAAATCATTGATAAAAAGTGATTGTTTTACATTTAAATTTTATTAATTCTTTAGACAGTGAATTGATACAGTGATTGGTGAAAACCGTGCTTCAATTTTATTCAACTCCGTTCCAATGCAATAGTAAAATTAATTTTAAAAGTAGAATGTAACCGACCGGTGCGCCGCGATATAGGTACTCGTACGCGGTCGCACAAAGCGCGCTGCCCGCTGAGTCACCGGGTTATTCCGTTTATCCACCCTAAGACATCCACCCTAGGGTGGATAGTCGGAAACGCATGTTCATTTATCCACCCCAGACGGGGTGGATAATCGGAATTCGTATATTATTTTTCTTCCAATTTTCTCCATCGGTTGTGTACAGTCGTTTATAAAAACATGATAGATACTGGCCTAAGATTACTTAGTAGACATTAGCATACTTGTAAAAATCATACATATTTATTGTTTAAAGGTCAAAACTGAAATACTTGTAATTTTTCAATTACATAACATTCGATGTGACATAATTTACGTCATTGAATTATGATGATAATTTGATGGCGTTTGTGAATTACTATGAAAAGACATGGCTCAAGGACGAAAATTAAGTGGCTGTTTGGAATTCATTCGGAGTTTCTCACAGAACTACAAATTCATTAGAATCTTGGCATAAAACAATATCAAATGAAATTAAAGACAAACATCCAAATTTAGTAAAGTTTTTGGATTGCTTGAAAAACGCCCAGTTTTTTGCTAACACATCTGTTGTAACAAAGAAATTTAGAAAGGGATTGCAAATTTACAATAAGAGAGACGAATTTGTACAGGATAAACTATTACGTCTACTCAATAATGAAATTAGTGTTGGTCATTTCCTGGACATATTGCAGAATTTATAAATTACTTATTATTATTTAAAACAAGGAAATTTAATTTGGTGTAAATGCAATACGTCATACGATTTTTGTTTTAAGTTTATATATTTTTAGGGTGGATAAACGAACACGCGTTTCCGAGTATCCACCCAAGGGTGTATTTCTTAGGGTGGATAAACGGAATAACCCGAGTCACCACACTACCACAGTCTAACTTTCTTCTTAAGCTGTGACACTACTGAACGGGCCAGTTTGTGCTGCGTTTAGACGGACTGGAAAGCAGCGGTGCTACGTTTGAACGTGTTTTTGTGCAAGTCATTTGTGAGACGTAGTTTTGGTTCATTTATTTATTTATGGACAATATGTCGCCAAAATCTATTGCTTGGATATTTCTTCAAGTGCAAATCTAGCAAAAGAACCTTAGACATTGAATGTGCAAATAGGTCCGAAAAACTTTTTAACTTCATTTTTAAATCACTATGGACTTGTGAAAAGTGTATCCAATGACAAAAAAGGCCAACCACAAGTACACCAACTACTACAACTAACACCAAGAACTACCACAGGCACTGTGAAAACCAAAAATAAAAGCGAATTTAAGAGTTCTGAATGCAGAGCACACAGGTTGTCTGAAACTGATTTGACACAGAATGAGAGCACTTCTACTGCTGCTATCTATCAAGAACTGGAACAGATACTATTGCCGTCTATATCTCAAACTCAAAATGGTACAATTTTCCAGCAGCCATCATCATTATCCCCACCTAATTCCAAAGAAACAAATGCTCAAGAAGAAAATTATGTTGTAACCAATCCATATTTTGAACTCACAATTTTACCCCCAGATCAAAAAATTGACTCGTAATAACCTCTATCCATCAAAAAGACTATATCAAAAAGTGCAATATATGTTACGTAAAGAAAAAAAGGGAATTTTCTTGTATCTACTCTTGCAAATTTTGAAAGTTCTAAATTATCCTTATCTATTACTATTTCATTAATTCTGTTATATATGTATAATAATATATATATAACATAGAAACAGAATTAATGAAACTGAAATTTAAGTTTGAAATTAAAGCTTCAAGCTACTGAAGACGAAATGGACAATTTGATGCTGGAAAATAAATCTTTAGCTGAAAGATTAAAAGAACAGGATAAAAAATAAAAGATTTGTTAACTATTTGTCCCTCTATGAAATGCCTTAAAACCAAAAAATCTAGGAAAAACTTAAAACAAACGATCAGAAACAGAAATTATATTAAAGCCTGCAGGTACAAAAATTATGTTAAACTAGTTCAAACAACACCATGGAACAGACATCTGAAGATAACCAGTCAGTTCCAACCGAGAAACCAGTCCATATTATAACAGCATCGGAAGAGAATAACAGAGTCTTCGTAATTAAAACAGAGGCTTACAACAGGCCTTACAAAAGTTAATGGACAAGAAATATGAGGTAACATGTTTTGGAAGGATGAAGCGTGTCTACATGAAGTATTGAATACCTCATTACAGCCCTTCACAATTCCACTGCTGAACATAGGCCTCCCCCAAGGAATGCCACAAAGACTTCCTGCATGTCTTACCAGGTTGTCACTCTATCTAGTGGGGGGATGCCCTACACTTCATCCACCGGTACGAGGCCACCACTCGAGAACGTTTTTTACCCATCGGTTGTCGGTTCTTCGAGCTATATGGCCGACCCATTGCCATTTCAGCTTACTAATCCGTTGGGCTATGTCGGTCACTCTGGTTCTACTGCGGATATCCTTATTTCTAAGTTTATCACGCAGAGAAACCCCGAGCATAGCCCTCTCCATAGCTCGCTGAGTGACCTTGAGCTTCCTCATATGGTCAGCAGTTGAATACCTGCAGATCAAAATTATCTAGTCTCACGTTACATGACTTTATTGTAGTTATAGGAGAGATAAACGATAGTAAACCACTAAGTTTCAAATCTAAATTTCTGAATTGGCTAAATTGTACATATTACATAAACATCATTATGTGTGGTCTCCCCAGTAATGCTAGTTATCACCCAGTAGCTATATATTTATCTAAGTACCTATATTAATAAATAAATTGAACTTATATGTTCGGGATTCACCCACTGTATTTTTGTAAAACTAAATTATGCCAGGTCCCATCTTGGATTTAAATATTTCTTAGCAAACTTGAGTTTTGATATATCACATAATAAACAGTTGTCTTTAAACTCCAAGGTTGACAGGGATGCAGATGTCGTGGAATCATCTTTTTTACAAAAATTTCATCACCTGAAAATTGCGCACCCCAACATGCGGTATCAAAAAACCTTCCTTTTTTGTAAAAAATTATCACATTAATATTATGCATCAAAAACAGCTGGTGTATTAGGTAAAAATGAACTTTTAGAAGTAACACTTGACAAAATGTCAAAAATAATGAAACCCCAGATTTAATTTGTCTTTCAGAAACCTTTGCTCAAAAACATAGTGAAACTAATATACTCCTTAAAGGTTACAAATTGGGTGCTTCCTTTTGAGGTTTAAACAAAAACGTGGTGGTGTCTGCATTTTACATAATGACTGCATAAAAATTAAAAAACTGCCTCTTATAAATGATTTTGAAACGGAATTAAGTTTTGAATGTTGCGAATTGGAGTTAACAGAATATGAAATAATCTTTGTAGTTATTTATCGGATGCCAAGATCAAACATTAAAACATTTTTTAATAAACTACACCTTCTTCTCGATAAACTTAAAACTTTTAAGAAGCATATCATTTTGACAGGAGACTGGAGAATAGATACCTTAAAATCTAATAGAATATCAGAACAACTCCCAGAAACACTTCTTCGTTATAGCCTGGACTTACATATTAAGACACCAACATGAAAAAGGTCATGCATTGATCATTTTGCATTTAGTAGGTAATATTAAAGAAGCAATTGGCCGTATGCTTATCAGACCATAATACAGCAAAATTTTTGTCTGTGCCGGTTAAAATTCGCAAAACTCCATCCAAACATTGGTTTACAACCAGATGTGACTACAGTGCTGACAATATAGAGAAGTTTAAATCCATAATAGCGAATTACCCTTGGGAAAACCTGTTTGAATTTGAATGTGCAGACACGAATTTTACACTTTTTCATAATGAATTGACGCTTCTGTATAATTTGTGTTTTCCAATTTACAAGATTAAAATCTCAAGCCAAACTAATAAAACAGAATGGCTTACAAAATATCTTAAAACATCATGCCAAACATAATGAAAACTACGTCTATCCTAAAAAATCATATAATATTAAAATTAGATACCGTAAGTACTCCAAAACACTAAGAAAATGTATACATTTGTCCTATAGAATAAAAAATGAGAAATATATCAACACTGCTAAGAATAGCATAGCCTCATAGAATGTAATAAATAATAAAAACCAATAACAAAATAATAAACACTATATAGATTATCTGAAAGTGAAGGATAAAAATATTCAAAATCCCATACAAATATCTAATGAATTTAATGATCACTTTATAGATTCTACAAATGCACCTAAAAATCAAAATAAATATTCCAAGTAGGCCAGTCATCAGTATTCCTGCGTCTATATTTTTGAGCCCTACAAATGAAAAAGAAATAACACAAATCATTAAATCCTTAACTAAGACAAATTCTACAGACTATGATGCAATTCGCACAAAAGTAATTAAATTGTGTGCCAATGAATTAGCCCCATTGTTCACGTACTTTGTAAATAGAAGTTTTATTGAGGTAAATTTCCTGGCAGTCTAAAAGTCTCCTGTCACACCGTTATTTAAACGTGGAGAAAGGTGTGAATTAAATAATTATAGACGAATTGCTCTCATTAGAGTATTATCAAAGGTACCTTGAAAAGGTCATTTTTTAAATCAAAAATCCCAAGATTTCTACAGCAACGGTATTATGTCACTACCTACGAGATGACAACAAGTTATCGAACAAAATGGCACATATATATTATAATTAAATGTAATTAAACTTTGAAAAAAAAATCTAGAATGTGTACCTTTTATATTGTAAAAAGTTCCAGTTAATATGGACAGATCATGGGTATAAATTTAGAAACCTATCAAAACTTTTAAATAATATAAAGACGAGGGCGAGTCACATCGTAATTTTACAAGCTCTTATTTAACTTGCAATGTAACTATGTTTGTTCGGGTGGAATATTGCAAAACAATTTTGAAGCAGATATCTTCAACCGATTGAGCTGAAATTTTGTATACATGTTAAATTTGGATGACAATGCATGGTCAGCTGTGTGACGTTATTCTAAATCCAACATGGCGGAACACCCAAGATGGCGGACTAGGTTTTTTTAATGCACTCCTACAATATGGATATCAAATGAAAGGGCTTGCTGAGTATAACTCGAAAAGTAAAGTGACGTCACTCTAAATCCAATATGGCGGACTTTTAAACATGGCGGACTAACTTTTTTATGCTTTCCTACAATATGGATATCAAATGAAAAGACTTGCTGAGAATACGAATGCGAGTTAAATAAAAATAAGATGGTGATCATAAATTCCGTTGCTCCAATCCGTCTGAAATTTTGGTGTACTGGGGTTTTTGGAGACCTAAACTATGATAATGAAATTGAGGTCGAATTTTTCGAGTCTATAGCATCGCTTGGTAAACTTTGACTGTCCAAATGTCTGGTGAATAGTGCCATTGGACATATTACAGAAATCATATGGCCCTGCTTCCGGAGACCACAAATGTATGATACTGACATACCATCCGTCCGTATAGACTTCGGTAAAGACGGTGTTCATCTCATTCAACCCAAGACTGTGCAATTTCCAGAAAAATATAGTCACGGCACTGTATAACGAATAATGCTGCCAGTTATATTATTTTGGGCTTACACAGTAAACAAAATGCAGGGTAGTACTGTCGACCATGCCGTTGTATACTTAGGCTCGAAGCTCTTCGCTGCTGGTCAAGCATACGTGGCCTTAAGTAGGGTAAAATCATTAGGTCTCGTTTTTGAAGAGCTAGACTATTCGAAATTAACCGACAAACGACCTTGCAACAATGATGCGTTGAATGAGATGAACAGACTGAGAAACCTGTCCAGCGATAACTAAAAAGTAAAAAATAAATTAAAAGTAAAAAAACTTTTTAAAACAAGCTTTTATTTAAATGCGCTAAAAAGAATAAAATAAACTTTACCTTTAAAACTTTTACTATCAACTTATAACGTCATTACACAATTTATATGATATAAAAGCTTGTCGCGAGATTTACCTGTGTAGATAAACAGGATCTGATTGATTTTAATTTTTAAAATTTTCAAACTAAGTAAATACGAGTGCTTAGATCTCGCGACAAGCTTTTTTTTATCCAAATCGAAGTCAATCAAAAGACTTAAATTTGGATAAAATAAGAGATAAAATTACTAAAAGATCGTCATGTGATCGATAAATAAGTCATGATATCAATGATTGAACTTTTAAAAATAGTTTAAATTAAATTAAGCAGATTATTATTTATACTGTATGTAATAAGAATTGTCTTTGGATGAAATATCAGTTAAATATATCTTTATTAAATATTCTTACATATTTTGTATATTTATAATTATAATTCTAAACACATATATAATATATGTATCTCTAAACATAACCGCATAAATATTATAAGCGCATTAAATATTGACATATTATGATATATAATGATGATGAAGCTGTTTAAATATATATATATTTAAACAGCTTCATCATCATTACAGCCTAACAAAATCCACTGCTGAATATAGTTGAGAGATTTTTATTGAATATAGTTGAGAGAGTGGATATCCTTACACCGCCTCTATAAGGGATTGTACTAAAAATATATTTTTATGTATAACGCAGCAAAGAATTTGTATTATAATGAAACTATGTGCTGGTCTAGACGAAGCACTGTTAGCCTCCCCAACACCTTGCGACATAACGCCTCAACCTTGGACGAGCCAAAATGAGGAAGATACGCTTGCAGCCGAACCACTATCGGAAACGAGCCAGGGAAAAGGCAAAAAAAACACACACTAGTTCGTACAAGTTAATGCGGGTGTGCATGTAAACACTTCAGGGAGCTAATATAGCAGCTGACATTCTCTCTCTCTTTCTCTCTTTGCTGAAAGCCTTGGACTGAAATGACTTTGTCCAACCCTCCAACGAATATTAAAACGAAAAATGCAATCGCTCTGAGGAGGAGTCTCCCAAAAACTTTGCTAAGAAAACTGTCAAGCTGGTAACGGGAGAAAAGAAACCTAGCTTCAGTGCCAGTTCCTAATCATGCGTAGAATTTGCAACATGCAACTGATCCGTGGCATTTAAACGGAATATATTTAAAATAGCCTATTAAGGTGTGGGACCGAAACTTTATTGTTCCACCCAAAAATCTGACTAGATAGTAATCACTCGTGTCAATAAGGTGTGTCAAGACTGAGTGTAGGCAAAATCGGTAATCTGAAGCCCTGACTGGAGACATATCTTTCAATTAAAGCAAAGGGTTTGGGCCTAAGCCACTTCTTGGAATTACATATGTGCCCCACAAAAAATGATTCACCACAAGGAGCTGCGGAGGGTGCAAAATGAAGGACTCGATAGAGAAATTTGGTAAATCCTTCACCGCAGGATCGAGAAAAATGGACTCTTTGTAACCTTCTTTCTGGTCCACCTATCGGCGAAGGCTATCCAAGCAGCAGATGACAAAATCGTCCTTGGTTTTATCCCCAATTTTCCCACCCTCTCCACTTCACAGAGTGAGCCTAGGATGACGTCAATGAGAGTGTTTCGATGGGGTGGATAAATGTCAAAGTCTAATTTTACCTAAGGTTAATAAAAAGTATTAAGATTTATCAAAGTCCTTTAGACCTATAAGCTTAATCCGCTTTCTTGTTAAGACATTTAAGGAGGTCATAGATATATATATAACGAAACTTTAGCTACAATACCCACATATTACAACCTGCATTCTTACCGCAGAGGTAAATCTACGGAACCAGCTCAAATATAATCAATATTGACATGATCGAAAAGCGCTGAAAGACAGAGGAATGTGCCTTTTTATGTGCCTTTTTAGGTATTAAGGCCTTTAACAACAACCCATATCTCTGCTGGTCAAAGGCTTTTATATCTTAAAAATATTGACCCTACGACTACGTTTTCACCGATCGAAAACGATCATCTCAAATAGAAAGGCCAAAATATCGCTACTGCAAACTTCGATTAAGATTCCTACTACCAGAGGATGTCAACAAGGTGATGTACTGTCACCCTTTCTTCAAAATTCCGCGGTTGAGAAACTAATGTTCTAAATGGCACTCCTACGCATGGACGCACTGAGGGTTACGCTGATGACTTTGAATGACTTGCAAGGAGTTTCTGCCAATGAACCTTACCATCCACCATAAATAACTATTGTTGGATATCAGTTAATTCTAATAAAACTAATATAAAACTGTTACTGGAATTAGTAAAATTTCCGATTGAGAAAAGAAATGGATGTATTCTTCAACACACACACATTAACCCTTTCCTGTCCCATGAATCATATATGAACATTTCAATTGTTTAACTATGGTTACTGTTTCGCGTACAGGAAAACTGTTAAATATACAATCACGTCGTCCAAAATCGCTAAGTTTCCTAGGTCGTAGTAGATTTGTAAGTCGATTGTCGATTCCCGGAGTAAAGTTCATTATTACGTTCCCGAAACAATTAATTCTCCAATCGCCAGCTTGCGGCGGAAATTTTTATACACAATAAAGAAATTAAAAACATTTTAGATCAATCCGGTTCATTCAAACATATCCCTTTTTCAATACTAATATTACTAGAACATTCGCGACTCGCTATGTCAAAAGGAGAAAAGGAAAGAAGAGAAATAAAAGACTAGTCTCCCATAAATCGTTGTAAATTCTATTGGATGCTAAGCTTCAGGTACATTCTTGCGCAAGGATGATGCTACAAGCAACTGACTGTCGCAACAATACCCTTTACCAAGGAGCGGTGGTTGGGCAAAATAGTAATTTTGTACTTATTATAGGCCAGTGCTTGACTACAATTTCACCTGATAAAGCCGAAGACGCTAAATTGGACTGTCTTAGCGTATCAAAAGCATATTTAATATTTGCCTTGAGGACGCCCATTCACTCTTGCCTTGAAGAAAAGAAGGAATTGGACGGAAAGATAGAGGCCAGCAAATTATTCCACTCCATTGCTTACAAAAGACGAAGCAAACAGTTTGGTACGAATGCGTGGAATATCAACAAAAAAGGGATGAAGACTTGCCAACCGTCTAGCTATCCAATGGTGGTTGGAGGAGAGAAGAATTAAGGCGTGTAATACCTGCATACACTCTCCGCAAAACATCATATAGAATACCAGGAGGCTCGCTACTTTGTGCCTGTGCCGCATGCTGCTGTGTGTGTGAAGCTGACGAGATTAGTTTCAACTAAATTAAGATAAACAATAAGCATTTTAGAAAGTCTCCCGCTATTTCCAACGCTGCTAGTTGGCATTATCCAGCACCAGCCCATAAAAAGACAGCTGTATTCCATGCACGACCGGACTTACACTTTGTATAGAGTAAGAAGCTGCCCGGGGTGGTGGTGGTGCTGGATCCTGATGGATCTGGTCCATTAGCTTTGTTCACAGGTTTTGAGAACCTACTTGTTGGTGATACGAACGGCAGAAGTTTGTCTCTTTGTGACCGTTTTGGTGAGAGGAAACAAAAACTTGAGATGGTTTCGCAGAGAGCTTTGCGCAAATGTGATAATTAGGTGGAAAGTGGCTTTTCGAAATGCCTTTTACAGGACTTAGCGGCTTGATAAAAGGCTCTCTTTTGCGACTAATATCCGAAGCTTTGCGGTCTTAAGCATTTACCCAGGTTAAATACGCCATATGCCTGTGCTTATCACTCAGGAAAAAATTTTTAGTAATATCAAATTTCTTTATTTTTGTTGACTAATTTGCTTTGATGTCAAATTCCTTTGTGGAACTTAAATCCTTGCAGGCTGAAATGTCAACCTTTGTGATTACATTCCTACAAGCACAAAACACTGTTTCTCGAGGCACATTTTGTTTGTTATTTTTACTTTTGTTGCTTTTATACAGAATTTTTACACAGAGCACTATTTTTTACTCCTGTGTAATTTCAGGATCCCAATAACCATTTTAACACTTGTTAAATATAATAGTAAATTTATATTTTTATTATTTTTGTACCACATTTAGTTCAAAGAAAATACTTCTGGTATTTATAAGGATATGATCTTAGAGTAATTACATACATATGCTAGTAATTACTCTGAGGACGTGATAAATATTTCTTGACACAAGTAAGAGTGACAAACAGGCATGTGTTAGTCTGTCACTTACATCTATCCTTGATTAAGATATATTGTGATATATTTTGAATATAGAATGCGTTGTCACCCCTTAAGGTCTAAGATGCCACTGACTGTACGAAATAAACACAGCAGCATTATGCTGCAAATTTACGCTAGTTTCGTGTTAAGAGTGTGGTCTTCCTCGTTCGGAAAGACCAACTTGTACTGAAGCCATAATACAGCTGCAGCGTGGCTATACCACATAAAATTATAATTAATGTAAAGTAAAGTAAAGTAAAGTTACAGCCTATATACGTCCCACTGCTGGGCACAGGCCTCCTCTCATTTCTGAGAGGGTTAATTAATGTAATTTTAAGTTAATATAGATAGATGTAATTTTGACGACGACGAAGCAAAACGCTTTGTACACTAACGAACGAACGAAGCACGTCAATCAATTTGATGAAAAAAAATGGAAGATATACCGGAGTACTTTAAAAGCATCTTGTTATTACATCAGAGGCCCTCAGAAGTTTAATAACTGTTATGTTCAAGAGAAAGACTTTGATTTTATTTTGATATGGTTGAAAGCTCTAAAATGATATACCCTTTCTTTGTTATTATTTTTATTTTAGTTGCCTTATTTATCTCATCACCCGATAGAACGTGGATGCTATGGCACATAGACATATCCGTCCATAGAATATCCATTGACTTCCAGCATCTCTTACCAGGTCGTCACTCCATCTAGTGGGGGGCTGCCCTGCACTTCGCTTACCGATATAATGCTGCCACTTGAAAACCTTTCTACCCTATTGGTCGTCGGTTCGTCGAGCCAGTTGGCCGGCCATTGCCACTTCAGATTACTGATCTGTTACGCTTTGTCTGTTACTCAGGTTCTACAGCGGAAATCCTTATTACGAATTCTACCACGCAGAGAAAGTCCGAGCTCATACGGCGAGCAGTGAAGGACGACGTCTCCGATCCATATATTATCACTGGCAACACGCACTGATTTTACATTTTAAAGTTTTCAGGTATACGTGACGAGAAGATGTGTCATGATCTCCCGCACGCTGCCCAGACGATTTACCGTCGATGGACCGCTAGGACTTACCTAGTCAATTTATCCTAGGTAAACATACTTGTCAACAACTTCGAGCGTAGTGTTCCAACAACTACCGACATAGGTGTGACATGGACGTTACACATGAACTTTGTTTTGTCCTTGTTCATTTTAAAATCTCGTTGTTGTTGACGTCGTTGTTGACGTTGTCGGCAAATCGAAGGTGAGCAATGTACTCGCCATTGATGTTAATACCGTATCCTTTCCAGTTCAATAGATTGATAACGTTACACTTATAAATGATCACTTACCAAACATGACCATTAGTGCAAGCCGCTACCACTTGGAAATAGATTGCAGGGGACTGTGTATAAGCTTAATATGATTAATTATGTCCTTCTGGCTGATTTCGACCGCGGCCGCTATTTCTGAATATCATCGGAAACTATCATTGAATTGGCAACAGAATGCTAACAAGTGCTACTATTATCCAATATAACGCTTTTGCTATAGAACATAAGGTAGCCTATACGATACTGTGCCAGAATGACGAAGAAAACATAATACTACAAGTATTTAATATTAGTATTTACACATTTACAGAATTACAAGGCAAGGACTGAATAAACAAAATATAAAAATATAGTGAAAATCGGCAGGCGTGAATAACAATGAACTCCTGTGAAGCATAACAAATAAAACGCTCTAGTTGGCAACAGCTGGTAATTTTACTTTTTACGATATTTCATATTTATCGTGCCAAAGTTTTTAACACAGTTGTACTTCATTGCGATTTTGAAAATTTATTAAATAACGTTTTTATTAAATGTTTTATTTTTAAAGTACGAGAAAGTAATCTATGTTTTATAGCAAAAAGCAGTAAGCAGTGCAAGTGCACAATATAAGCAAGCTATGGTAAGTGGGTGCTGTGGCCTATAGACACCTACATCCATCCTCGATTAAGAATTAAAATGTAGATGCGTTGCTACCCCTGAGGACTAAGATACAGCCTAAGCCTCGTCACCAGTTAAAAGTGTCTCCGTAAGCTGCTTTTCCACGCTGGTACCGTGGAAAGCGTGGTCCATTCCCGGCCAATTGCCATTTGTGTGTAACTACAAAATAGCTGCATCGTAAGTAAACCACGTTAAAATGTAATTAATTCAAGAATCTTGATTTCATATAACTGTTGCTTCTACTACTTGAGTTAACGACAGCTGTAACAATAATAACGTAATGATTCCTTCTTTTCTTTTTTCTAACCTATAAGATTCCACTGCTGGGTGTGAATCACTAACGTAGTTCCAGATGTCTCGCACCTAGGGCGCTGCTCCATGTCGCCGGTGTTTTTAAATAACAAAAACGCGATAACCACTATTTATCGTAGTTGTCGTTCTGATCCTTACAATAATTACCTTCTATTACGAAATACAAGGATTCTGTTACATCAACACTTCATGACATATTTAATATTTAACATCAAAATCATTACAGCCCATCACAGCTCAACTACTGAATATAGGCCCACTCTAAGGAGTACCACAAAGCAGGGTCATCACTCTGTCTAGTGGGGGGCCGATCTACATGGCGCTTGGCTATATATTATTTAAATTGTAAAGTAATACTAAGCACCGCGTTCTGCACATGGTACCTTCTTCTCCATATGCCCATCCAACCTGCACGCAGGGTACAAGGCTCTAGCCACAAACTATCGAACCTTTTCTAGGAGACCGATGATTGGATGCGGTATTACCAGTTCCAGGGTATCAGCTCTCCGCTCATCAACCTACCCAGCATAGTAAGAATGGGCTTTTAACGCAAGGATCCAGTATTGAAAAAATTTTCATTCTGCAATGGATTTAAAAAAGGCTGATTAGGAAAAAAGCACCGCAATTCCGCAGTGTATTCAATCCCACAGTAAAATTGCGGGACTAGTGCCAGTAAGTAGTTTAGGCTCATATGTTTGGAATGAATATATGTATACGTAGCTATATTTGAGCTGCTTTAAGTGGTTTTATGGCATTGTGTTTCAAAAAAATAAATCCCTATGGTCATATTCAGTCTATATTTTTTTTAAACTTTAAATCGGCCTTATTTTTTATTTACCGTTACCGTTACAGCCTATTAAAGTCTGCTACTGAACATAGCCTCCCCCGTAGATTGCCTCATAGTGGGAATATTTGCCATAGTTGCCACGCTTGGCAAACGGGTTGGCAACCGCAGTTTTTTATTTTTAGTGGTCATAGGAAGACGCTGCTGCCTATCTCCTGATTTGTTTCCCTCTGTCGCTTGTTACGACACACATGGAATGAAATAGGGTAGTGAATATTCTTACACCGCCACTACACGGATTCTAGGAGTTAACTACCCTACTTATTTTGATGAAAAGTCTTACACTAGATAGGGAGACGTATTTAGCTTTGAAGCTCCGTTAATCACTTTAAACACTTTACATTTTAGTATAAAATATGTTCATTTTCAGTACAATAAAATACAGACAATTAATATTTATATTCGAAATTCCAATGAACATTAATATGAAAATACCTTCTTCTCATATTACCATTCAATTGAATTTTATAAAGAGTATTTTGATTTCATAGTTACATGAAATAGCACAATAGTGAATCCTAAATCGTGAAAGCCATAACAACGATACACACTTAGAATAAGTACGTATTCACATTAGGAAAGCACACTTGTTGCCAGACAGCTACGCAAGCAGAATTTTTCCGCATCAAAAAATACGTATTGTTACAGGAACATGAAATAACTTTCGAAACAAGAGACACTTTATCTGGAAAAAGCATATTCTACGTAAGGAATCTTGATTTCTATTATGTTTTTCTGCATGTCGAATTTATTCGATAAGATACTTACTAATCTGTATCATTATTAGTGGTTTTTAAACATGATTATTGTTACTGTCGCCATTACCCTTATGAAGGCCAATTGACGGTTCAGTAGCCCTGTGAGATAATCCCAGTGATTACGTTAAGTTGGTTACGTCTAAGTTTTTTTAAAGGAAAAAATTTATTTGCTTTCTTTTAAAGGATTGTACTAATGAATTATTAACAATACCAATATTCGCGATTACTGCTCCAGCTTTCTTTCTTTGAATGCCACTACAAGTATATATGATAGGCTGGTGGATAGAAGTCGAATGGTTTTTAATTTTGCTGTCTGTGCATTTATCAATTGGGCTACTTTCGAGCCCCCTCAATTCAACGATACTTGAAATTTATTTGAATTTTTACTTTTATAATAATATTGCATATTTTTGCCGCTGTATAAATAAAATAAAATAGAAAATAAAGGCCCAACAATTTCGTAAGAAAATAAAGCCCTCTCGTCCGATAATCCTCCTTATTAATGCCTGTTTCGAACACTGACATTTTCATTATAAGCCTACTTACGGTCGTTATAACTTTATTAAGTAAAGTTAAAGGTAATATCTCAATGGGCAGTTTTTATTTCAAAGACGATGTACGACATTGCTTTATATGCTGAAGCTATACCTATACTAAGAGAGCGATGAGTGAAAACTTTATGTATAATATCATAACCGCATCCTTATAACACATTAACCAGTAGCTGTCTATTATGTTTAAAAATTTAATATTTATGAAAAACGTTAGGGTTATCACATTTATGCTCAGTAATATATATGAGTATTTGTACGTAAAGTATTTATTCTATGCGCATAAAAAAACATACGGATTTACAACTATGCGGACAGTTATGCGACATCAAAATGGGGCTATTTAATTTATATTTATAATAATGACGCAAAATGCAGGCTAATTAGAAGTATTTTTATGAGTTTAATAGTAAAACTGATTTAATATTTAATAGAGAGATAGTTTCTCAAATCAAATGGAACATGAAACACTATTTAAAATCAAAGCAACATTTAAGCGAACAAGATCATTGCTTAACGATAAAATATAATGTCTAAATTGATATCATATTCTTTTTACATTAAACCTATCTTATGGTATTATTACACTTATTCTCTGTCTATGATATATGGTACCTGTACTACATATAAGTTATCTAGTTGAACCATTTCATCTGTGATGAAATTCTAAAAGACGACTTTAACGTTCCGTTTTATGGATACGCAAGGGAATTAATTTTTATTATATATTCCACCAGCGAAACACGAAAATTTCAATGAATTTTTACATTTTACAAATGGTTTAAATGAACTTAAATATTTGCGCAAAAATTAAATGTTTAAATTTCCATAAAATTCAACATTCTACATTTATTGTATTGAAAGGACGAGATGCATTAAAAGATTATCTTACAAGTTCAGAACTTAGCTTTTTATTTTTATTTTTTTTAAATCGCACCCCACACTAGTTTTTCCTGTGTCCTGGAGGATTTTCACATAACATAAACAGGGCAAAAATAAACAACCAAACCCGGGTAGATTATTTGTAGACCATACAAACAATTATTTCGTGCGGGAAGCCTATGTTTATGTTGAATGTTTTTGCGCTAATCTCAGAAACAACTGTGGGGATTTTCATTCGATTTACCAATATATATAATACTGATTCACGGAAAAGGTTCAGGTGCATAATTTATGAGCGTTTGATATTATATAATTCATGAGTTCTTAAAGAAAAGTCCGAAAGGCCTTAAGCGCGGTTGAAATGCCTAAATTCTTGGATATTTAAGTAAAAAAATCACAATAACTGTTCATTTAATCCGCAAAGAAAAAATACAGAGTGACAGAAGAGGATTATATTTTAGTTTTTTAAGAGTTTATACTCAATTATAAATATTTTTATGGATGGAAATACTTAATTTAGTTAATATCTGTACATTGGTAACTGTAAATATTTTTCTAAATAAATTAATTTTTAAAGTGCCCAAAGAAGAAGACATTTTCGCGGCGACGTTGATTAGATAAATTGAAAAATGTTTCATTTTATATAATTTAGATGTGGAACGACCAACATACTCTCGTTTCTTAGATTTCGATAGTTTTAAATACCTATGTAATTTTATTGTTACATATTTTTATTAATTAGGTGATACTGAATTTTATAATTATGCATTACAATAAAACGCTGTTTTAATGAGTATGACTTTAATAGAATTACTGTTTGCTTAATTTTGTTTAATTTAATTCGAGACTAAAATAAATGTGAAATGTATTTTATCTGCAATAATAATTTTCATAAAAAATAATATAGACTTATAAAATTCATACACACGGTCAATTTGTATTATAAAATGTTTAATAGACTATTTCCAGTATAATGACCCAAATATCATCATTAATGTATGACTGGCTCACTTAAAAAATTTATCAGACGGCTAAATATGATTAACTATCATTTGATGATAAGGTCATGCTTTACTATAAAAAGCTGCAAGAAATTTTAAACCACGGACCTCTTGGTTTGTTTTACTATTCACTTAATTAGCAAAAAACAAGATGGACTGATCTCAAAGTTTACTTTCTTGTATAAAAAGTGCTATTTAGAAAGTTATGCAGATGTTAATGAAAAGTTTCTATGTAAATAGGTGTAACATAGCAGGTATTATATTCATTGGTAGTGGCCATCCATATTTGGAACAGTTTTCTGCAGCACTATGCCTACGAATTATTTCAAATAAGAAAAAGCAAAGCCAGCATCATTTTCTGTACAAAACCCGGCAAAATGTCGGTCAAGGCACTATGAATAAAGCAGCTGATAAAAATGTTACACTCATAACTGTTTACAAAAATTGTTACTGAAAATGGTCTTATAGAAAAAACTATTGCGCCGTGTCAGGTGCAAGGGCTATTATTAGAAGGAGATGAGGTAAAATTTTGTTTTAGAGATGCGCAATCAATATTGTTTTGTCTGCAATTGTGCATAAAATAAAAGTAACTATATCCAAAGAGCACAACTAGCATTATAATTAGGCCCATCAATTGGTATGGAAAAAGAAATAATTTTACCAGGTTTCAAATAATAAAATCAAAAAATTTAGATCTGTATGTCTATACATACATATATTGATTTATGGTCGCTTAGTAACTGACGGTAACTTAGTACCTACATAACATCCTACAGTCACGCCGAAACTAAGGGGAGAGAATAACTGTAGAAAACGAAATAATTTACTACGAAAATTTTGTGATAAAATTTAAAAAAATTACAAACTTATCCAAGATACCTAAAACGTTACAGAAAAAAAAAACAAATAATAAACTAATGAGTTTGCGTCAGTTTTTAAAAAGGTTACAAAATATAACAAAAAGAAACAAAAATAAATATCAAAAAATTTCAGGATCTGATTGACGATATACAGCTGACACTTAATCATGCTTTTGGAAACCACGCCAGTTGTAAACAATACTTCTGTGAAAAATGGTATACACAAGAGAATTAAGAACAGACAAAATCTTTCCTTTCAAATTTCCGCTGAGTTGTAAGTAGAAGGCCGAATACATTCTGTGTACTAAATATCAGGAATTTGTCAATAAAACAAAATACAAATTATTCATCTAAATTTATTTTATCGCCTTCAAAGTAGGCCCCATCGCTTACAATACAACATCTCCAACGCTTCACCCAGTCTTCCATACATTTTTCATAGGCTATTTGCGGTATGGCCTTTAGCTCATTCAGCGAATTTTTGTTATGGCTTCTATCGACTCAAAACGTTTTCCTCGAAGTGGTAATTTTAACTTGGGAAATAAAAAAGTCAGACGGAGCCATATCAGGTGAATACGGTGCTTGGTCGAGAACTTTTGTTGAATGTTTCGCTAAAACTCTTTCACTATAATGGCTGTGTGTGATGGTGCATTATCATGGTGCAGCATCCATGAGTTGTGTTGCCACAAATCTGGACGTTTTCGGCGGATACTCTCACGCAAACGCTTCATGACGCCTAAATAATATTCTTTATTCACTGTTTCTCCCTTGGAAGGAATTTGGAGTGAACCACACCACGGTAGTCAAAAACTGTCAGCATCACCTTGATTTTGGAGCGACTTTGCCGCGGTTTTGGGTTTCGGCTCGTTTTCGAGACGCCATTCTGAAGACTGTTGGCTTGTTTGCATGTCGTACTCATAAACCCATGTCTCGTCGCCAGTTATTATACGTTTCATAAGGTCGGATCCGTAGAAGCTCGAAACCATGTCTTCGGCGACATGCTTTCGCTGCGCTCTTTGAACAAAATTGAGCTCTTTTGGAACTAGTCGAGCGGCGACGCGTTTCATGCCTAAAATGTCAATGAGAATGTTGTGGACGGACTTAAAGATATGTTCACCTCACTAGCCAACTCTCTCAGACTCATACGTCGATTTTCGAGCACTAGCTTCTTGATTTTGTCGATGTTTTCTTTGGTCGTAGCGGTTGAAGGTCTACCAGAACGAGGCAAGTCTACTACTACTTCTCGGCCTTCTTTAAAGCCTTATACATTCATAAGCCCTTGTTTTCGATATACACGATTCGCCGTAGGTATTTCGCAACATTTTTAGTGATTCACCACATGAAATATCATTCAAACACAAAATTTAAGGCACACTCTTTGTTCAACAATATTTTCCATTGTAAAAATCGCCGATAACTCAAAACTATGACCAACAAAAAGTGTGGTTTAAAACAAATTAAATGACAGATCCCGCTCAAACTTTGCGCGCTAAATCAGTACAGTGCTACCAACATGCAGTAAAAAATTAGAACGACCTCTTTTACGCGGGTCTTTTATTGACATATTCCCGATACTTTTACACAGAGTTGTACGCCATGTGCCAATTTAATTAAATATATTTTATAATTCACCATTGATAAAAATGAGAACAGCAATTTTGCAATTGTGTTTACAAGAAACACTATCAGTTGAACCTTGCAGCTTGCTCATTATTTTTATTATAAATACCTATAAATGTATATATTATTAATAAATCTTTCTCATAATATTTTGTATTATTTTTTATTTTGCCCAATGTGAAACGTTCTAAGCTTTATAGAAAATGTGGCGTATGAAATGACTGACAATCATCAGAACATTCTATCCAGGTACAAAGCTGTTTTACGTTTTCGTGGCCTCCACATAATATTTTTCTCAACATTAGGTACCCTTCTGTATCTGAAACAAATATGAATATTGCATATGTATATGATACAAAAGTAAAGTAACAGGCTATATAGTGCTGTGCACAGGACTCCTCTCATTTCTGAGAGTGATTTAGGGCAAGGAAATGTCCACCGCGCTTTCCCAATGCTTGTTAGCGAACTTCACGTCTTCGAAATTTTTTTTCTTATTCCTCAGGCATGCAAATTTCCTCACGATGTTTTCCTTCACCGCCGAGCACGTGCTAAATCAGCACTTAAAATTGCAATTAAAATTTTCATTGGTGCTGCCGGGGATCAAACCCGGGCGAAATTTGCAGCGAGCGCTTAGACCCAGAGCTACTAATACGACACAAATAAATACGATTCAACAAATATAATAAAAACTCTGACGTACTTAAAACTTACAGGCGAAGCTACAGCACCACATCGTGCAATGTAATTGAAAATGCTTAAGTAGAAGGCCGAATACGCCATGTGCCAATTTAATTAAATATATTTTATAATTCACCATTGATAAAAATGAGAACAGCAATTTTGCAATTGTGTTTACAAGAAACACTATCAGTTGAACCTTGCAGCTTGCTCATTATTTTTATTAATTAGGTGATACTGAATTTTATAATTATGCATTACAATAAAACGCTGTTTTAATGAGTATGACTTTAATAGAACATTACTGTTTGTTTAATTTAATTCGAGACTAAAATAAATGTGAAATGTATTTTATCTGCAATAATAATTTTCATCAAAAATAATATAGACTTATAAAATTCATACACACGGTCAATTTGTATTATAAAATATTTAATAGACTATTCCAGTATAATGACCCAAATATCATCATTAATGTATGACTGGCTCACTTAAAATTTTTATCAGATGGCTAAATGATTAACTATCATTTGATGATAAGGTCATGTTTTACTATAAAAAGCTGCAAGAAATTTTAAATCACGGACCTCTTGGTTTGTTTTACTATTTACTTAATTAGCAAAAAACAAGATGGACTGATCTCAAAGTTTACTTTCTAGTGTAAAAAGTGCTATTTAAAATGTTATGCAGATGATAATGAAAAGTTTCTATGTAAATAGGTGTAACATAGCAGGTATTATATTCATTGGTAGTAGCCATCCATATTTGGAACAGTTTTCTGCAGCACTATGCCTACGAATTATTTCAAATAAGAAATACCAAAGCCAGCATCATTTTCTGTACAGAACCCGGCAAAGTGTCGCTCAAGGCACTATGAATAAAGCAGCTGATAAAAATGCAAATGGTCTTATAGAAAAAACTATTGCGCCGTGTCAGGTGCAGGGGCTATTATTAGAAGGAGATGAGGTAAAATTTTGTTTTAGAGATGCGCAATCAATATTATTTTGTCTGCAATTGTGCATAAAATAAAAAATAACTTCAGCCAAAGAGCACAACTGGCATTATACTAAGTATCCATCAATTGATATGGAAAAAGAAATACTTTTACCAGTTTAATAAAATCAAAAAATGTTATGTCTATACATACATTTATTGATTTATGTCCGCTTAGTAACTGACGGTAACTCAGTACCTACATAACATCCTACAGTCACGCCGAAACTAAGAGTAGAGAATCACTGTAGAAAACGTAATAATTTACTGCGAAAATTTTGTGATAAAATTTATAAAAAAATCTGGATCTAGATTTTTGTCCTTGTGAAATCCATGTATGTAAACTGCCCCCGCGATACAGGATAAAATCCTAGTGTGGAGGTAACGTTTCTTGAAAGGAACAAAAAAGAACAAGCGGGGACACACATACACGTCGTTGCGAGTGGTTGTGCTAAGCGTATTTTTGGAACCGCTGTTGTTATGTATATACAGTGGTGGCCCTAGGGCGGTGTGAGCGGTGCGATTGCACCGAACGCCGTCACCGGGGGGAGGGGGCGCCGAAATCAATCGAAACATTATTAACGGGCACTAGTTACCGACTCACTCACTCTTTCACTAAAATTTCGTTTTGTTGACTGTAGAAGTCGAAGTACGAGTGTTTTGTTGCTTACAAGCCTGTAAGTGACTCTTCGAAAGAAGGACTCACTGGCCTTTTTAAAGGTGAACAAACCAGAATTCTGACTCAATACTCTCACGCATTTTTCAATTCATGTGATTGCCACGCTTTAAATTTAGTGTTAGCTGATGCTGCCAAAACTTACGTTAAATTAGTTTCTTTATTTGTATTTCTCCAAAGAATGTTTATTTTATTCTCTGGATCAACAATGCGATAGGAAGAGATATCCAAGCATATAGAAGGATTATGGCTGAGAAAAGTTTGCGAAGCTCGCTGGAAGAGTAGAGTTTCTAGCCTTGCTGCTGTTTGCTTTCACTTTCTTCAGTTCGTGATGCCCTTGTGAATCTTCATGAAGAAACAAATGACTCAGTTGCAGCATCAGAAGCGTTGTCGCTAATTCAGTACATGAAGCAATTTGAGTTCAAAGTTACAATGACGGCATGTTATGATATATTGCTTTCAATGTTAACTTGTTTCAAGTTAACATTGAAAGTAAGGCTATTCAGTCTGAATCTATGTATTTACAAAACGTGTCGTAATTTCTGAAAACTGCTAGAGATTTGTAAAATGGTAGTGTTTATCTGCTCTAATAACAGATAAATCCAATTTTTAAGCCAGTCCAGTCCCAAAGAAAGAAACGATTATTTGAGTAGGTACTAAGCCGTAGGTGAGTCACCACTGATCCTGAAGAATTGTTTAAAATTAAAGTTTTTTACCCTATGATTGATACAATTGAAAGTGCATCGGTCAATCGACTTAAACAACTATCAAAATTCTATGAAAATAATTCCTGAAAGGTCCATATTGGAAAAAGCCTGTGCTGATTTGCAAATCAGTTTAACAGATGGGGAAATGTGATTTGTCTGGTTGTGAATCGGTTGAGGAACTTGTGAGCTTGATTATTTAAAGTTCGTCAATCAGCAGAGCCACTTAAGGTTAGATTTTATATTATTTATATTAATAGATATTTTTTAGACGGTAGATTACTAATAAGCGGTTAAACATCCCCACTCGTAGAAGCAGTACAAAGAACTGCGCAGACAACTAGCTTGGGTCATTCAACGAGTCTCAATTGTTGTCGTCATTCTGTCCGTCGTAGTAATACTTTTAGTACCAGCAAAGAAGGTGACGTTGCAGTGAGTCCGGCCCATGTTGCTGTTGGTTTGCATACATCATTTTTATTTTTTATTAAGTAACCCAACAGCTTTATAGATTATATTTCTTATAACTATATGTAATGTAGTATTGCCAATAACAGGTTACCCTTAAATTAACAAATGGCACTGTAACAATCAAACTTTGTTATTGCTAAAGTTAACTCTATAAATATATCAAGAAATTCAAGGATACCATCCGCTTAAACCTATCAATATTATAGATAGATAAGTAGATACTCTAAACTGTACACCACACAAAACAAATCAAGTAGAGAAATACATTGTACATGTTTGCGAAAAAATATATAAGTACCACCCATTATAGACATAGAGATAATGACAGAAGATAAAGACAAAAAGTAAAGAAAAGGTTAAAGTACAACTTTTGTTTATAGCGCTTAAAATTTGTGAGTGTTTTTGATGATATCTGTCACCTTCTTTTTGAAAGTAACTTGCTTGAGCGAAATAAGTCAACCTGGCTAAACTTTGCATTATATGTTCGGGGTAATCTAACCATGACAGTATTTGAACCGTGGTTAGTGCGACGTTGAGGCACATTTAAAGAGTGTGACGCCTTCGACGCCTAGGAGCGCAGAATGCTACTTCATGCAACAGATCTGAGCAGTCTACTCTGTCCCGAACAATATCAAATAGGAAGCAAACATCTAGTGTGTCCTGTCTTTCTCCCAAAGTTAATAGATATTTTCGTGACACGTTTATTTTAGAATATATATTGTATTTATTTCTAGTCTAGTCAACAAGTTCAAAAACGTGTTAATTCTTGTTCCCGATCTTAAAAATATGTACGATTCGGAATGACGCCTAGAAAAATGTATCTCGAGGATTTATTAGCACATAAAAAATTACAAAAACTCCGAAATCCTGATAACACTATTGGTCACACTGTGTATAGAAAAAATACCCATACCAACCGATATTTAAATGGTGAATCGCACCTTCATCCATCACAGTTAGCTACCGTGGGAAAATCTTTGTTTCAGAGAGCACGAGGGATCTGTGACAGAAAACATCTGGCCGCCGAGCTTCAGCACATCGAGCAAGTACTGCAAGATAACAAGCTTCGGGTCCGCGCCTACGTCACAGTGACCGAGTGAAGCCGGCCACAGTCGATCGTGTGCCTGCTGTACTACCCTATGTCAGAGGTCACAGACAAGGTTGGCTACATTTTGAAGCGAGCTTCTATTAAACCATACTTCAAGCCGCCGAAGAAGATTAGTAAATTTTTACCATCCGTCAAGTGTAATATCCCTCTACAAGATGCAGGAGTGTACAAGCTTGATTGTGAATGTGGTCTCTCTTACATAGGACAAACAAAAGATCCATTAAAACCCGCGTGAAAGAACATTAGCTGACCTGAGGCACCGACGCTCTGGGAAGTCTGCAGTCTGTGAACATGTTCAAGATCGTCCCGCCATTACATCAGATTTGATAGACCACAAATCCTCGCAAAAGAACACCGATTCCTACCAAGGATGATACGCGAGGCTATTGAAATTAAAACATCCTAATTTCAATAGATAAGATGGATGGGTGCTGCCATCTGCTTGGGATCCTATAATTAACAAAATTAAATCCAAACCTAAGCATACCACTGCAAGACATCAAGATACTGTAAGCTCATTCTGCGTAGATCGAACCAAAAATTAATATTAAAAAACTGAAGGTAGCCGGGCTAACTGTCATAGTTAGCCCGGCTACCATCGGAACGTCAAACATCTCAGTCACCGTGACCATGGGTTGCTGTAAAGCACCCGAAACGTCGGGAATCAAAAATAGTAAAATTAAACGCGATAAAATCCATAAAAATAGTTTTATTCAATACTATTAATAAAAATATGTGATATACTGTCTTCAGCGGCGATGCGCTCTAGCCGTAACGGTTGCGCGGAGTCCTATTTTCGGCGTTAAATAAAAATTATAATTCCACCTCCAGGTCCTTCAAAGAGTTATTGCTAAGGCAAGGTCTGAGCACATCGGCAGAATTGGCGAGAAGCTAGTTCACCTTCCTTCAGGAACCCGTGCATTCTGGTCTCTCGCCAAGGCTGTCCAAGGGAACTTCTGTCAGCCATCTCTACCATCTCTGCAGAGAGAAGACGACTCACTGGCCCATGCCGCAAAGGAGAAGCCGATCTGTTATGCTCTCTCTTTGCGTCCAACTCGACTCTGAATGATGGGGGGAACACACCGCCAACTATCCCGCGGTGGCTCCATGCCGGACGTGCGGTTTACACAGCGGTCGGTTCAAAGCACTCTCCTGGACGTCATCAAGTCAGTGGGCCTGATGGAGTCCCTCCCATTGTGCTGAAGATGTGCTCCGGAGTTACCCAGTTTTAACGCATTTTTCCGGTACTCCTACCCTAAGGCGTAGTCCCGAATTCATGGAAGACAGCTTTGGTCCACCCGATCCCTAAAAAAGGCGACCGCTCAGACCCATCCAACTACAAGCCTATCGCCATCACCTCCTTGTTCTCCAAAATAATGGAGTCATTATAAACTGCCAGCTCATGAGGTACCTTGAGGATCACCAGCTGATTAGTAACCACCAATACGGTTTTCATCGTGGTCGATCAGCTGGTGATCTTCTGGTCTACCTGACTCATAGATGGGCGGAGCAGTAGAGTCCAAGGGAGGCATTGGCGGTTAGTTTGACATAGCGAAGGCCTTCGATCGGATCTGGCACAAAGCGCTTTTCAGCTCCCTTCCATGGGCTTCCTGAGAAATTGTGCAATTGATCACCAGTTTCTTTGCTGATCGGAGCATCAAGGTCATAGTAGACGGTGCATGCCTGATTACGCCTATCAACGCTGGTGTTTCACAACTGCGTGTTATCGCCAACGTTTTCCTGCATATCAATGATATGTTGCAAACTGGTAATATTCATTGCTATGCAGACGACAGCACTGGTGATGCCTTATATACCGGTCAAAAAATATTTCGGGAAAACGTCGAGTACCGGGACAAACTTGTGTCTGAAGTCGGTCTTTGCTGAACAAAGTCTCGGATTGGGGCGACTAAATCTAGTCCAGTTCAATCCCAGAAGACACAAGTTTGCGCGTTTACCGCTGAAAGAACCCTTTGTCGTATCTCCTCAATTTCAAGGCACTCCCTTGTTGCTTCAGCCAGTATTGGAATCCTCGGTGTCGACATATCGAGTGATGTGCTTTCGTGGTAATTTGGAAGAAGGCCAAATGGGCCTCAAGAAGCGTGCTCAGCAGAGCGGGACGGTATTTCATGCCGGTACACCGCTTGCAACTTTACAAGGCGCAGGTTCAGCCCACATGGAATACTGTTCCCATCTCTGGCGGGGCCCCAGTGCCAGCTCCTTCCACTTGACCGCATCCAGCGCAGAGCGGTTCGAATCGTCGACGACCGAGTTCTTTCCAATCGGCTTGACTCACTGCCACTGCGTAGAGATGTTGCATCTCTTTGCGTATTTTATCGCATGTACCACTGGGAGTGCTCTGAGGAATTGTTCGGACTAATTCCAGCCACTCAATTTCTCCATCGCACATTGCGACAAAACTCGCGATACCATCCATACCACCTGGATGATTGGCGGTCCACCACCGTGCGGTTTAGAAGAAGTTTTCTTCCTCGCACAACTTCCTTGTAGAATCGATTACCACCAGCGATTTTTCCGGACCGATACGACTTAGGGACCTTCAAGAAAAGAGACTACTCCTTTCTAAAAGGCCGGTTGCGGTTGTTCATGGGCGGCGGTAATCACTTACCATCAGGTGAGCCGCATGCTCGTTTGCCCCCTCTCCTATAAAAAAAAAAGATACTCTAAACTGTATACCACACAAAAAAATCAAGTAGAGAAATACATTGTACATGTTTGCGAAAGTAATATATAAGTACCACCCATTATAAACATAGACATAGATAATGACAGAAGATAAAGACAAAAAAGAAAAGAAAAGGTTAAAGTACAACTTTTGTTTATAGCGCTTAAAATTGGTGAGTGTTTTTTATGATATCTGTCACCTCCTTTTTGAAAGTAACTTGCTTGAGCGAAATAAGTCAACCTGGCTAAACTTTGCATTATATGTTCGGGGTAATCTAACCATGACAGTATTTGAACCGTGGTTAGTGCGACGTTGAGGCACATTTAATAGCGGAGTGTGACGCCTTCGACGCCTAGGAGCGCAGAATGCTACTTCATGCAACAGATCTGAGCAGTCTACTCTGTCCCGAACAATATCAAATAGGAAGCAAACATCTAGTGTGTCCCGTCTTTCTTCCAAAGTTAATAGACTATTTTCGTGACACGTTTATTTTAGAATATATATTGTATTTACTTCTAATGCGTGCCATGAATATTTTATAATGTAAAGTCTACTAAGTACTGTTCATTTATTTAAATAGTTAAGAGTATTATTTAACAAAATGTTGTCAAACAAAATTATTTACTGTTATTATTTGTCTTCTGTACAACTTGTCACCGCAGCAGGGAAACACAGTGGCAACTGAGTAGTGCGTGCGGAATGGACAACATTTCTTTATAGTCTAGTCAACAAGTTCAAAAACGTGTTAATTCTTGTTCCCGATCTTAAAAATATGTGCGATTCGGAATGACGTCTAGAAAAATGTATCTCGAGGATTTATTAGCACATAAAAAATTGAAATTGTTATTAACAAAATAAGATGAAAAGAAAACTATCAATATTTAAGAATTTTTGAAAAAGATCCTTAAAGAGGAGGAAATTTTCAATAAAAAAGTTTGAACTCCCGGAATTCTATCTCCATCATCATACAATCGTATAACTTTATGAAAACACGACATATTTTTTTTTTCAAGTGGGAATTAATTTATTCAAATGTTCTGATGATACCATAATGTTTTCAAATTTTTAAATTAATATTTAATACTATAAAAAAAATTATGTGATATACTGTCTTCAGCGGCGATGCGCTCTAGCCGTAAAGGTCGCGCGGAGTCCTATTTTCGGCGTTAAATAAAAATTATAAATAAAAAAAGATAGAATTCCGGGAGTTCAAACTTTTTTATTGAAAATTTCCTCCTCTTTAAGGATCTTTTATAAAAAGTTCCTAAATATTAATAGTTTTCGAGTTATTGAAGAAAAACTAAATATCTTTTTTTTTTCATCTTATTTTTTTAATAACAATTGAAATTTTTTATGTGTTGATAAATCGTCGAGACACATTTTTCTATACGTCATTCCAAATCGAATGAGCTATCGCACATATTTTTAAGAGCGGGAACAAGAATTAACACGTTTTTGAACTTGTTGACTAGACTATTAACACGAATGAGCAGAACAACTGCTATGTCAAGAGACAGACACCAAGGTGCTTGCCCCGCAGATACATTTGTAAATAGTTGGTAGGTTTAATACTATTTATAACCACGAATAAGGATATGCATATTATAGGAACACTAAGTTTTTGTATTAAGAGGGGCGCCACTTTTAGATTTCACCCCATCTAAAATTTTGCTAGGGCCGCCACGTATATAATATATTATATGATACTGTTATTATATCAAAAATAAGTATGGACAAGAAGATTGTTTACTTTTGCGTACACCGTCAGTAAACTGCAATTTCTGGATGTACTAAACTAAAGTAAAATTATAAGGAAAGTTCATTAGGCGCAGTCTTGATGACAACTTTGATGTTACGCAACATTTATCCCTTGTTTGTATGCATCGTTTGTATTCAAAAATTACTCAAATTTTATATATTTCTAATTTCCATCTTGATAAGCCACTCAGTAACTAAAACATTTTTTAAATTTAATAGTTAATTGTTGTTATAATTTGCACGAGAGCAAAAATAGCGTCTGTAATATCCGAGAAGTAGTGAGATACTCTGACTTTCTCGGATCACGTTTTACTAAAAAATTTAGGTTTCGATGGGAAATTGTAAATGAAGTAACAAGTGGCTAGCTTATCGCCATAATCACAGATAACAAATCACAAATTAGTCGCTAACTTAGTTAGCACATTCTTTTTTATTAAAATTCTCACGTAAATATGGGGCGTATATGTCCCAAACCAATGTGTGACAAAACGAGAAGCAACAAGTAATATAAAATAATAATATGAATTTCAAAATATTTCACAGTACGCATTTATCATGAGGTGTATGATCCTAGCGAGAATAGGTCATAGTCATGAAATAATTGCAATGTCATCGATTCGATTCAAATGTCCGAATGTGGGAAAAACTGTTTTACAAAATCCTTTTCATTAATTCATATATAAATACAAAATAGGCAAGCTAATAAACAAAAGTGTGTTAAGATCAAACATATTTATGAAGAATAATGACTTGTAGAGAAAGAAAGAAAATAATAGAAGATATTAAAGAAAAAATATGTGAAATATGAATAGAAGGGGAGTTGATTGAGCAAGTGGATGAGTTTGTATATTTGGGATGTTTATTTAGCAGGGATGGTAGATATGATAAGGCTATAGAACGACGAGTGAATGCAGGAAATAGAGTGAATGAGGCTCTACACGCTATTGTGAAGAGTCAGAATGTGTCAAAAAAAGGCACGTTTGGCAATTCATAATGATGTGTTAGTCCCTACTTTAATGTATGGTAGTGAAAGTTGGGTCTGGCAGAAGAAGCATGAGAGTAGAATAAATGCTGTTGAAATGCGGTCATTAAGGAGTATGCTAGGGCTGAATCTGAATGACAGGGTGAGAAATAGTGTGATAAGAGAAAAGTGTGGTTTGCAAGATGACGTTGTGACCAGGATTAAGAAAGGAATGCTTCGGTGGTTTGGTCATATAGAAAGAATGAACGAGGAAAGAGTGACAAAGCAAATTTATGCTGCAGAAGTGAACGACAGAGTCGGGAAGGGACGCCCCTAGACGAAGGTTTATCGATCAAATTGGCGTTATATTGAAAAAAGGCCAGATTAGGAGTACCCTTAACCGACGAGCGTGTATGCGTAAATATATGGATGTAAAGGAGGCGAGAAAGGTGTGCCAGGATCGTGCCAAATGGAAGTCCGTAGTCTCTGCCTACCCCTCTGGCTGACAGGCGTGAGTGCTTATGTATGTATGTATTAAAAAGAAAAAACACTGATTCAGCAACTACAGTAAAATTAAGTCTCATCCAGCAGAAAAATCGTAGAAACTGCAATCAAGAAAGCTGTTAACAAAGTTACGAAAAGTGTAACAAATTCCTCTCGAAGTTCTAGTCTCAGGCGCTATTTTATTGAGATACCGCGGCTCCGGAACGTAAGGGCACTGAAGGAACACGGATGGTTTTAGTCAGTAAAGTCTGACCTCCCTTCCGCTCCACCCACAGCGAAAGGCGTCATTAGATGATTTTCCATCCGCAAAAAAAAAAAAGCGCTATTTTATTAATGATTTAAGCTATATGTAGAAATTCGACGAAAAATTAGGAAAAATAAAACCTTTATTTTTTTTAATTACTTCGACGCCGAAATTATATTTTTATGAACTACACGAAACCGGTATTTTGATTTCTTTCAAATTTGGTCAAAATATTGCAAAGTTAAATTAAATGTTTTATTATGTACAGAAATATATTTAAGCAATATGTTCCGGCAGACGTTGTCCTGACCACCACGGTAGGTGGCACATCGAATTCACTCCGAACTTCTTAGAGTGTTATTATAAAACAGAGTTATTAATAAACTTATCCACGGCGTCACTAATAAGGTCCAGATTTTGTAAATTTCTCTTTGATACTAAACTTACATAACATAATATAGTGAATATAAATCATTTTGGTCTATAAATTAAATAAACCGTGTAGTGACGGTATAGAAATATATACTACCCCATATCGTCCCGTGGATGTCGTAAGAGGCGACACAGCATCTCTTTCTGATAACAACTAAAAATATTAAAAACTGCCCACCCGCCTGCTAATCGTGGCAACTATGGCGAAATCTCTCTATGAGGCAAATTATAGTGGACGCCTATGTTGCAGTGGACTTTTAGAGGTTGTAATGGATGTATGGATGGATGGATGGATAGCCCATAAATAAAGAATTTGTTAATAATTTGACTACAGCACTACCTATTGGAACCTAGTATAGTTATACTCGTATATGAAGATTAAACGTATTCAAAAATATTAACTTGTTGACTTAAATAATTAAATTATAGTTTTAAAATTTCACGACGGTATGAATATTGCTATTTAAAAAAGCGTTTACACGGTTTACTCTGTTTAAAGCCTTAGGAATCATTTTAAAGGATATTCTGTTAAGATTGAAAGACCCGATAATTTATAGCATTCATTTAATTAAATTCTATCTTCAAACGAATTTCAGTTTTATCTTCAAAGAAAATATACTTTCGATGTCACTTAACAGTTCCTTTAATTTACATATTTTCTTATTTCATTAAATCAGAAGCAAATAAATCTTCTTTATTGGCATAATAAACAAAAGGCGATTATATCAATCGTATTAATTTAATTATAGCACCTGGGCGACGGAGCCTTGCTCGGCATAAGAAAAAAATATATATTATTTTCTTCGGGATTACCCTTATCTAGAAAAACTTGTAAAGTTAATGATTATCTAAGTACAAAATTTCCCTAGAGTCATTTCCCACATGTAAAAACCTACCGTTACAGCCCAACAAAGTCTTCCCCCATAGATTGCCTAGGCAATCTATAGCACTCATTTACCATAGTTGCAACGTTTGGCAGGCAGGTTGGCAACCGCAGTTTTTTATATTCTAGATGTTATTAGGAAGACGCTGCCGCCCATCTCCTAGTTTGTTTCCCTCTGCTGCATCTTACGACACCAACAGAACGATATGGAATAGTGGAAATTCTTACACCGCCATTACACAGTATATATAAAAAATATACATATTACATTTTTTTAATTTTAATTAGCCAAAAAATCATAAAATAGGTTTGATTGTATATCGATTAAAAAAAATTAGTAAAATACTATAATTAAACATTTGTCGACCAAAGCTTGTACGAGTACTACGCAGAGCGCTATAAAAATATAAGTAATTTTGCAAACAAAACATTTTATTTGTCTATAATAATTTATTTCCGCCCAGCTGCGTGGCCGTATGGGCTAGAAAACTAAAGTATAAAAGTAATAAAATAAAACTTCCGCACTCCGGCGTGAAAGTACAACACTCTAGTCATTAGGCTGTTGAGAAGACAATCTCTACTTGCCGCTGTTGCTTTGTCTGAAACAACAATTTTTTAATTTCTACAAAATCGTTAGCGGCACTTTCAAAAACGCGATTAAAAACAAATATTTATATATACACACACAATAATAAGGACAAATATAGAGGAACGCAAAAAAAGTTTATATAAAACCAAATAACATGGATATTTGTAACAATTAAGTTTATTCGTCAAAAAAACAAAACATCGACAAAGGTTAACCAATATAAGAAAAAAAGAAAAATTTTACAGGAAGAAAACATTTTTGTACTTAACATTTTTTTTCTTCATAAATGCTTATGAAAGGCTATAACATGGGCTATAAGCTTAGTGTTGTCTCCTTTAGCTCTTCGAACTGCTTCCAGTCTTCTTGGCATACTCCTAATCAAGTTATCAATAAAATCTTGAGAGATGGCGTTCCATTCCTCCAGTAATGTGATTTTAATATCTCTCAAATTAGCGGGTGCAGGATTTCTTTTCTTAATTTGTCTTCCAAGCTTATCACATAAATGCTCTATGGGTTTTATGCACGGCAAACGCGCTGGCCAACCCATAGCATTGATTTCAACGTCTCGAAGGTATCCGACAACTACGGAAGTAGTATGGGGACATACATTATCGTGCATAAAAACACTTCTATCTTCTATAAAAGGGGCAAATTGCACTACAATTTCTTCCTAAATTTCAGTTACATATCGTGCTGCTGTTAGTAACTCATTCTCAGTGGCAACGAGTTCCGTACGTGCCCTCATACAAATACCTCCCCATACCATAACTGAGAGCCGTGGTAGCTCAGATGGTTAGCGCTCGCTGTAAGTTTCACAGTACGCAATCCGGGTTCGATCCCCGCCGGCACCAATGAAATTGTTAATTGCAATTATAAGTGCTGATTTACCACGTGCTCGGCGGTGAAGAAAAAAATAGTGAGGAAAGCTGCATGTCTAAGAAATAAAAAAAAATATTTCGAAAACATGTGAAGTTCGCCAACACGCATTGGGGCAGCGCGGCGGACTTTTCCTTGCCCTAAAACCCTCTCAGAAATGAGAGGAGGCCTGTGCCCAGCAGTGGGACGTATATAGGCTGTAACTTTACTTTACTTTACTTTACCATAACTGACCCTCCACCATATGCCTCTTTGCCAAAAATGCACTGAGCATACCTTTCTCTCGGTCACAGTTTTTAGTTCACGTATCTGTTCTGCGAGTCTCGTATATTTTCCGGTCTACCCATACCTCTTGCCAATTCGGCGTAGCACAGATGCCCATTTTCAATTAAAGTAACAGCCTTAGTAACTTGAGTTGCGTTTAGATCTGGAATTCTCAGTTATTCGCAGTAACAATTCACATTTAACACGATAAACAAGGCAGTCAAGGCAAACATTTAAACAAAACCTAAATTCAAACCAAATTTAAAAGTTGGCAAAATTATTCGCTGTATGAAAGAATACAATATTACGCAATAATTACATAAAACAAATAAAATTTGAGAAAAAAAACAATCCAAAAATTTTTTTAATAGTTTTTACTAATTTTTGTGGCCAGTACGTACGATAATTACAGCAAGAAAAATTAAACTTTGCGTTTCCCTAAATTTGTTCATGGGCATACGTATATATTTATATTTATATCCTCTATCGTATAGGATAGGAGAGAGCGTAACCTCCTTTTCACGGCATGAAACTGTTTAAAAGTTACAACACCAAATGTTAAAAATGAATACCAATGTGTCTTTGAATGGGGAAGAACTGAATTTTGAAAGCAATCAAAATACCGATTTCCTAGTAGTAGTAGTAGTAGTAGTAGTTTAAATATAAACAGTTTTTATTTTTGCTAAAGAAATAGCGCCTGGGAACTAGGACTTCGATACGAAAGTATGGTACTCGTTTTCGTAACTTTGTATTAATAGGTTTCTTGATTGTAGTTTCTACGATTTTTCTACTGGATAAGATTTAATTTTACTGTACTTGCTGAATAAGTAAGCACACTAAGCGAAATAAATTTAATTTTCTTTCTTTCCTTACAAGTCCTTTTTTTTGTAAATATTTTTAATCTTAAAACGCTTTTGTTTATTAGCTTGACATGTTTGTATGCATATATTTGTATATACATAAATGAAAGAATGTAATAGAATTTTGTAAAACGGTTTTACCCATTTCCTGACGTCTGAATAATCTGAAATTTTGCAGAAATATTAAGAATCGATGACAATTCAATAATATTATGACTATGACCTAGTATTCTCGCTAGGATAAATGCGTATTGTGAAAGTTTTTAAAACTCTTATATTATTATTTCATATTTCTTGTTTATTCTCGTATTGTCCCAAACCAATTTTTGGGACATATATTATCCCATATTTATGTGGAACTTATAACAAAAAGAATGTGCCAACTGTTACTTGCAAAGCAAGTCGACAATTTGTAATTTGTTATATGTGATTGTGATTACAAGCTAGCCAGTTGTTACTTCATCTACCATTTTCCATCTAAGCCCATTTTTTTGGTTAATCATCCATTAATACATCCAGAAATCGCAGCTTACTGACGGTGTAAGCAAGAGTAAATAATCTTCTTGACCGATATATTTGAAAGCTTCAGCGATATAACAACAGCATTCTAAAAATACGTTTCGCACAACCACTCGCAACGACGTGCGTTCTCACTTGTGTGCCCGATCAGGTCCGTGCATAAAATGTTTTATTCTATATATGTATTCTATGTATAATGCAAACAAAAATATATTTAATTTGATAAGAATTTGGTACTTACTTACAAAAACGACTCATTAACTGAAGTTTTAGCCGATCTTAAAAAAAGGAGAGGTTTACAATTCAACTGTGTTTTCTTTTTTGTATGTATGTTACCCGATTTCTTAGTCTAAAATTATAAAGCCAACTTCGAATAACTAAAAATAACATAATGCTTTCACATTTTTAAGTCAGAGCATAACCTAATTCAGAATTTGAAATTATTACATTTTTTTATTATTTGAAGTCAGCTTTTACTTTTTAATAAAAGTTATTTTTTACAACGTGTATTTGAAAGATTTCTTTTTTGTTATTGCGAGTTCATCTTAATAGATAAACCTATAGTTTCGCGTTTTTTAAAACGCGTTTTGTTTTAAAGCATATCCAGGAAGACCAGACGTATTGCCTTCTAATGTTCGCTATGGCTATTTCATATAAATGTTAATAAACATATCGATAGTGTAACTATGATATCAGGACGTCCAAAACTTTACCACCCCTTAATCATGGATATTACAAAGCACGCGATACATCGAAAATAAGTTGAAATGAAACGCATAGCAATAACCCGTAAAAAATAGAATGGTACTTCTATTTTTTTATTTTTAAGTTTGATATTTTTTAACTTTGACATGAGTAAAAAATGTCAGGTGCATCTTCAAAGTTTGTTTTGAAATGTTCCATTCACACTAATAATTATTCGTGCATGCATATAATTCCGAATTATAGCGTGAATTTAAACACAACATCTTTTATTTATACATTATTTTATTTGTTATTGGTGTTATTTAAGTTAAGAAGTTTTTTACATATAGGTATGTATAGTTTATATAGATAAGAAAATCGATAACCTAAATGATGATGATGATGATGAACTTTCTCATACGAGGAACTGTGAAGGACAATATATTATATCGGACAATATGTGTCGCAAAAGAGAATGCTCACCTGATGGTAAGTGACTATCGCCGCCCATAAAAATTGCAACACCAGGGAATCATCAGTTGTAACCCTTTTAAAAAAGAAGACTTTTTTCTTGAAGGCCTGTAAGTCGTATCGGTTCGGAAAAAACGCTGATAGTAGCCGATATCACAAAGAAGTTGTGCGAGGAAGAAAATAACTGGAATATCGCACAGTGGTAGACCGCTAATCATCATGATGGTATGAATACCATTGTGAATTTTGTTGCGATGTGCAATACTTACCTAACCGGCCATTTTTTAAATGTGATATTTAATCTTGAAAAATTGTTAGTGTTCAAAATATTTGTTTGATAAGCGACCCTAGCTTGATTCGAACCTGCCATTCGACTACTGTCGTAGACTACTCCTGGCACGAGTATTTTTAGCGAAGTTGGAGGGGTTATCGAGAATATTAGTAGAATTAACAGAATCGCTAATATTCCTATAAAAATAAGCAAAACATTATTTTGTCTTTTAAAGAAGGGTTACTAACAAGAATTCAGCTAAAGATACACCTATAAATCTACCACGAAATATCTAGATGTAAGTGTGTTAAAATATTATAACTACATACAAACGAGTATATTAATTTTGCTGTAACAAAATTGATATTTTTTGGGGTAACTCTCATAGGTATTTAAAAATAACATAGTGAAGAATACAATGAAAGAACAATATACCATTAGTGAATCTGAATATAACATTTTAATATTTATAGAGGCTTTCAAAAATGAAAGACAAATCTGGTATTTTTCTCGGCGGTCCCTTATTAAATTTCAGCTGCCAAGAACGCCGGTTTTCGTTTTGTTATTTCTCCATTATAATTTAACACGATAGACATTATACCACTAATAAATTTCAACTATAATGAAAATCTTGTAAGAATAACACTATATTAGTTATCAGTGTTCTATTGTATTATTAATACACGTTCTTAATACAATAGAACACTGACACTAATCAATTTGTTTATAAATTTTGCAACGCATCCTAGTAGTCAAAAATTAAGTTCTCTACCAGTGAAATAGACACAATAGTTAAAGAACTAAACGTTTACCTATTGTGCCTGTAATTACTCACGAAATAAGGAAAACGTTAATCTATTTTACTGATTAAGTGTTGCTAGACATAAGTATGTCATCTTTCGTATTTCTTTAATAAATTAGTATGATTTTATAATGTTAAAAGAATATATGTAAGGAGTATGTTAGGGCTGAATCTGAACGACAGGGTGAGACATTGTGTGATTAGAGAAAGTGTGGTTTGCAAGATGATGTTGTGACTAGGATTAAGAAATGAATGCTTCGGTGGTTTGGTCATGTAGAAAGAATGAACGAGGAAAGAATGACAAAGCAAATCTATATTGCAGATGTGAACGGCAGAGTCGGGAAGGGACCTAGACGAAGGTTTATCGACCAAATTAGCGATATATTGAAAATGGGCCAGATTAGGTGTACCCTTAACCGACGAGCATGTATGCGTAGATATATGGATGTAAGAGAGGCGAGAGAGGAGTGTCAGGATCGTGCCAAATGCCGTAAGTCCGTAGTCTCTGCCTACCCTTCTGGGTGACAGGCGTGATTGCTTATGTCTGTAAAAGAACTATTCCACCGTATAGTGGCGGCGTAAGAGAATACCCTATACCCCTACACTATATTACCCAATATTTTGTTGGTGTCATAAGACGCGACAGAGGAAAACTGAAACAGAGCATGGGCAGCATTATGTTCCTGGTATCAATTTAAAATAATAAAATCAGCGGTAGGCAACTGTCAAATGTAACAGCTATGCCAAATATCCCCCCTATTAGGCAATATATGAGGGTACGGCGCATTATTATTAATAATAAATAATAATTAATTTTTATATAAAGTTGATTACTATGCTTCCTTGCTACATCAATTGCATATTAAAGAAAAACATCGAGAGAAATTGTCGCGAGGAGGGTTGTTGCTTCATGACAATGCTCCGGTCCACACATCGGGTGTTTCCAAGGCTGCTATTAAGGAATGCGGTTTCACTGAGCTCGACTATCCACCATATAGCCCCGACTTGGCCCCTATTATATTATTTATTCTTAAAATTAAAATTCGACTTACGGAGATTTTTTTTAACACTGATGATGAGGTAAAGTCAGCAGTTTTGTCACATTTTGAGGGCAAAATTCAGACCATTTTTACGGGTGTAGAAAAGTTAGTAAAGCGCTGTGATAAGTGTATTGAAATAAAGGGAGATTATATCTAAAAATAATTATAATAGTTTGATATTTACCCTTCATTTTATAGTTGAGGCCAGAAACTTTTGGACCTTACTATAGGCTGTAACTTTAGCGAGGTGTCATGTCGCGCGGATCAGACGCGTGATTTACGAGGGTGAAACCGCGGGGTACAGCTAGTATTGATAGAAATGGGACTTGAAAAGGATTATTATAATGACGTGTAGACTGCTTCACCGTGACCTCGAGACCGCGGTAAACGTGGACTCGCTAATTCGGGTTGCCGGTGGACATCGCGCGCCTCTACAGATTGTGTGGGCGGCGTTTTAGCGCATAGCGTTATAATACGTCGGCTATCTTTCGGATTAGGGAGAGTGTGTTTGGAAGTACTTTTAAGTGAACAAGCATACTCACTCCATGTCTTAGTGCAAAAGCTCTATGATACATGGATATTTGGTTACTGGTGTCTTAGTAGCGTGCTACTATGATACGTTGGTGCAATTTTTAAATAACAACATTAACAACTTTGTTGCCAAAGTCGATAGGGATCACGTTGTTGTGTTGTGAGGGGGCGCCTTCTGTATGTTAGTTGCATTGATGCTCACTGCTACTTGCGGTATTGCGTCTTGTGATGGATTTGCGGGTGTGCTGCGCCTGATTCGACGCATCTTGTGGTTCTGGTCGATGGAAGTATGCGGGTTTACCTTGGGATGGCGTAAGCCCGACGATAGTCGTACTTGTTGCGCTTTGCAGCATTGCGTTTCTGTGATGGTTGTTAGGCGGGTCGCTATTCTCAATGGCACCCTCTGCGTCTTGGTTTGACTCACACCTAAGTAGCATTGCCCAAGTCGGGACCATTCATGACGGGCCTGCAGACTGTCTGACCCCCATGGTGTTTTATATAACAACAATAATGTATCTCTGTAAATTCCCCACCTTTGAATGATTGAAGGCAACTTGTTGGTGGGTGAGACAAACATGATCGAAAAATGCATATACTCAACGTCAGTGACACAAACCCTTCCTGATGGCGAATTATTACTATTATCTTATAACTGCCTTTTAGTTATATCTGCCGTTGTATTTGTTGGTGGAGCATATGTGTCGACCTCATGCGAGTGGTAGTTGAAGGGAAGAGACTCTCAACGCTGCCGCCGAAAGCCACTCAACGTGGGACCCCATTCCCTTGAGGTGAACGGTAGACTCATGAAACTCTCTGCGGCTAGCAGCCGTGCTAGCCATGGAATATCATGGCCATGGCCAGCACGGTGTGATGTCTTACACTTACATCACGTCTGCACGAGCGGTGGTCTGGCAGGTGGTGGCACTCACGGAGGGCTTTTTATGGCCAATGGGCCTTTTATTTCTACGTATGCCTAAACCGTGTGACGTACATTCACTGTGAGTGGATTTGATCGTATTATGTATGTCGTTTACACACATTGACATGCGCGATTTCACGCGGTCGATGTTTGTGCTTACGCACTACCAAGGGGCCGAGCCCTCTTTTAGTGGTTTGCCATTTTTTTAAATGTAGGAGAGCGAAGCCCTTGTATCGGGTATTTTTATATAAAAATGTTAAGCCTATATTTATTTATACGGCCTATATATACTTGGTCGGCCTAATGCTACTTCATATTGCCCATCAGTTACTTTGTTCTGCTGCGGCCTCGTTAAGAATCTTAAAAAGCAGGGAAACCTAGAGTGGAATAGCCCTCTCCATAGGAGTGAGGAGCCACGTCTAGGTTTTATAAGTCATCGCTACCAACACAAACTTGGCCATTATCAGATGACGTCGGCATCGACAATAAGCAGGTATTATAAAAGAAAAATATAAAGCAAGAACTGTACCTAATAGTTTTTAATTTGATCAAGAAATTATTTGAACTTGTCCAACAATTCATAGATAAACTTGTTACCGTGATGGACATTACAATCAAAATTTCGTGTACTTCAACAAACGTGACTGGGATGCAATTCCTAATGGAACTTGGAAGTAATTACATTGTCGTATCGAAATGCAATGAAATAGATTTACAATTTATGTCTCTACAAGAGTGATGTTCCGATGCATCTTGTAGTAATAAAATATTAAAATTAACAATTATCAAAGTGATATTAATTAAAAACTACGATTCACCTGATAGTAAGACTCCTTATTTCATATTTAGATGTCGTACCGTATCGTATTTAGAATTACTACCCATTATTGATGCCAAACGACGATGTATCCACTACAGTATGTCGGCTAAGAGGTAAGGGAGCAAATAGAATTATAGTCTTATAGGCATTTCATCGTAGACTTCAGGGGCAAGAACACATTTGTCATGATCTTTATTTTGACAAGACAGGTTGACAATCTAATGTTATAAAAAAGAGTAGTTTTTATTAAGTGTATTTTTAAGATTGTCAAGATGGACTTTTACCAGATTGAGGTCACCAACTTTGCCTATAAGCAGTTCCTCCTCAACCATAGTGAGTAATTCCTGTATAATATAACTTTTTTCGTTGAACTGTTAAGAATAGAATTCAACGTTTATTGAATTAAAGCATATTGTGCAAATGATGTTAAAAACTTTCACATATATACCTTTATACATAATTTTTAATTCGCTAAGTATAATACGCGCCATGTGATATGGTGTGAGAGTATTCACCACCCCATTACGTCCCGTGCTTGTCGTAAGAGGTGACAATGGGAAATGCACAAAGATGGCTTTCGATAGATCGCATAATCGTCTTGTTTATGCCAGGCGCAAAAACCTATAACGGCGACGGAGTGTAGTGTCAAAGATGGGGAGACGTCTTGTACTGCGATCGTCAAACCGCGTGCCAAGCGTGACAAATATCGTCCCGTGGATGTCGTTAGAGGCAACAGAGGAAAACAAACTAGGAGGCTGCTTGCGTCTTCCTAATGGCAACTAAAAAAATTAAAAAACTGCAGTCACCAACTTGCCTGCCAAGCGTGACTTTGGCAAATATGGGGGATATTTGCCATATGCTTATTTCTCTTCACTTCATACTCTTAGTCACTTGTTATCACTGGATTTGTTATCTCAGATTTATGTTCGTGCGAAATATGATTTACATGGAGTACATTTTAAAGTTCTACGTGTTTAGCGATGTACCGGAGAAATGTTTAACATTAACATGCTATGAATTGAGATAATGAGTGGAGTATTTGTGTTCTAATGTATTGATGAGTGTAGCAGTTTTGCTCTGAATATTGTGTAATCGACAGAATTGGTGTTGAAATTTTGATTTTTGCGAAGCTGGTCGAAGGGATAATGTCGTACCGGGCCATGCCGCGCGACTGGTTGAAAAGACACATTCGTCCGGTCCAGGCTTTTGAATTGTGGAGTTACACTGGTCGAAGGGACAGTGCCGGCTCATCCATGCGTAGTCGAAGGGACGCACCCATCCGGTCCAGTCAGAAAACAAACTAGAAGGCTGAGGAAGATAGACATTTGGCCTTAGATAGCTCACCTTGAATAATTTTGTTGTGGAATCACTGTTTCACCATATATTTTCGGCTCGGTATTTGGTATTTGGGCTTTACCAACTGCATGAGCCGATTAAAGCCTTTATCTTCGGCTACAAAAATTGGCTGGTTACCTATTGATATCATTTCAGCAATTGAATTCGTAATTGGAAGTGATCTGGGGTCGTCGATTCGCCATTTGGTAATAAATGAATCTTCTAGTGTAGTTTGAGTGATTGGACAGGTTTTAGTATTTGTAGATTGAGCACCTCTGGTAGAGGGTTGGGTTACCTGTACAACTTTAGATTCATGCTGTGTCGTTTCAATATTTTTTATATTTGAGCCTACCTGATGCACAGGTTTTTCCAGACCAAAAAATTCCGAAGTGTGTTTCAATTTTAAATGATTGCTCATAGCCGAGAATGAAGCTTTCCTGTCGTTTTTTTACGTACTGTACGTTTGTTTACTTTGGTCGTCAGTTTCTCTAAAATAAGTCCAAATAGTAGATCTCCTGCCACTCATTTTTATCAAATAATTATCAACTTTCACTAACAATAACACAAAGAAACACTTTATTTTCTCACAAAAACAGTCAAAACATAGCACGTGCCGTCAATTTGCTCGGCGGGGGAGCGAGGGGCAGGGTCCGGCGCTAATCTCGCGCGCTTTACGTAAACAAGTTTCAACATGAACTGGTTAGGTACCGAGGTGATCCTGCCAAATAATGTTCGGCCGAATATTCGGTTCGGTAAAAGTTTTACCGAACATTCGGCCGAATCGGTGAAATCCATATTCGGCCCATCTGAAATCTGAAGTGCTACCCCTTATAAATTTAGAGAAAAAATCCACTCCTAAGTGTTTTGAAATTTTGAAGTAACTATTAAACTTTTTAACTATGAAATTATTTGGTTATCTTTTACACGTATTAAAATAATTAATAGAACCGGGTGGTACTTTGCGAAGTCCATTATTTTTAATATCTTAAAAATTAATGATGAGCTAAGATCCGTGAAAAAATTAAGTTTCTTCCTTAGTTTGTTAGTAATTGCGTGCACTATCCCGTCACCACTAATCCCAACACCAATACACTAGGAAATTTACACCTTTGTCAATAATACGACACGGCTTTCGCCTCTAAACAAGAGATCGTAAGGTGAAATAGCTCAGCGATGGCTGACTACTAAGAAGCTTTTATATAAGTGCGATATCTAACCTATTATTTCATAAGTTAAGTTACGCTCGTTATCCGATAATAAGATATTTATTTTAAGAACATTATACGTTGCTTTACGTCTAGAAAATGCGCATACATTATTAACTATAATTATAATAGTTTCAGTAAAACTTCTTTCCACTTTTAATTCTAGACAACAAATTAACAATGCTTCATTAGTATGTACTTAGGAGTTTTAGACTTTTAAAATGGATCGCCCCTTAGTTAGATTAATAATATCAAAACTTTTGCGCTATCTATATTTTTTATTTCTCTTTCTTTATTATTTTCTTTCAAAGAATTGAATTATTTTTGTATTTGATTACACTCACTACCATTATAAGCCTCAAGGAAGGACTTCTTTTTACTTTAATAACTTACGTAACTTTTGTTTAACTCTCATAAAAGCGGCAAGAAATTTTGTTTTATGACTGTTTCTTATTATTGTATGGTACGATTTGATGACACATTTAGTGACATTATGTGTGGATGATATCTAGTCCTCCATATTCAATGAGATCCCATTTTCAATTAGTTTTAACATAATGTTACAGCGTAACATTTTTAAATAATTAAATAATAATTTTATACGTGGTATGGTCACCCAGCAGCTATATTGTGGTAATAGCACGAATGGATCGGCTCGACCAGGGTAGGATCACGCTCTCATAGAATACCAGCGTAAAATAATCTCAATGCTGCTGTGTTTCGTTTTGTGAGCATAAAAAACCGGAGACCCTTTTTACTAGATACGAGGCGTTCCATCTTAGTCCTCAGGGGTGACAACGCATCTGCATTTTGATTCCTAACTGTATATAGATGTACGAGTAGATGTCTATAGGACACGGCTTCCACTTACCATCAGGTGGACTGTGTGCTCGTTTGTCACCCTAATTCTATAAAAATATAACAACTACCATGGCAGTTATGGCACTTATTAATCACTCATCTGTATGTTCGAAGTAGCATCATTACTAATTGACTAGCTTGTAACAACCAATATAATATATAGTATAATGACTTATTATTTTAATCAGCATTGTCATCAGAAGTTCTTTTAAATCAAGTTAAACTACAAAGAGTACAAGTTATCCGCGTTATTAAATTAAGGGATTGGGCAGAATTCTAAATTAATCCGACTTAAATCCTAGTTGAAATGTTTAATGGTTTGCACCTGTGCCAAAGTTGTATCATCTGTAAATTATGTTCATGACAGAGATGGCACTACCTGTTGAGTTATTAATTATAAAAGTAAGTGT